>CM030361.1:59929835-60537879 GCA_017893485.1 Hemerocallis citrina
TGCCACCAAATCCCCATACGTAGGCTTCATCATAGGGAAATTCTGGATTGTATTGTATGGCCAGATTTTGTTAGGCTTTATACTTGCACAGTTTTTTTTTTATTCATCATTTTTGTAAAATTCTGGATTTCATTGTTTTAGTCAGATTTTGTGAGCTATAAGCTACTAGGTCTTTATTGGTTATTTCACTATACTGGTCAAATTTTGTGAGCTATTATTCACAGTTTAATTCAGTATTTTAATTGTTTTGTCTATAAAATTTATTGACAATGTAAACCACAATTTTTGGTTGATCTGAAAAAATTATGCATTTTGCTCGTTTGACAAGATTTTGTGGCTATATAGTCCACATTTTGAAGGCAATTTGGAGAAATTTTGGTGTTCTCTATTTTGATCAATCTTCGTTGGGTTATTGTCCACCGTTTTTTTTTTGCTGATTTTGAGAAATTCTTGATTAAACTGTGACAAACTTTTTTGGCTAAATTTTTGGGACTATATAATCCACATTTTAATGCCGATTTAGAGGAATTCTGGATTCCATTGTTCTGGCTAAATATTTTGTGGGTTATAGACTACCTTTTGGGACAGATTTTGAGAAATTAATTATTTTCCTGTATTGGCTAGATTGACATCGGCGCCTTTTCGTGACAGCCTCACCAAAAATTCGAATTTTTTCCCAAAATGACCCTATTTTTGAAAGTTTTTCCCAAACTGCCGTGTTTTTTTTAATGCCCTAAACGCCCAACTCGCTTTTTGAAAAAGCGAGTGTGGGATAAATCCCCTTGCTTTTCAAAAAGCGAGTCTTAGGTTCCAAATTTTTAACCTCTCAAGACTCGCTTTTTGAAAAAGCGTGGGGAATTATCCCACACTCGCTTTTTCAAAAAGCGAGTCTGGACCTTTTTTGTCCAGCAACACTCGCTTTTTGAAAAAGCGGGGGGAATTATTCCACACTCGCTTTTTCAAAAAGCGAGTATCGTTTGCGACTTAAACCTCCCTCTCCCAAACAAATCTCACTTTCTCTCATTTCTTTCTCCTCTTTGCTCGCGAAACCCTTACTCATAGTCGATAAGCCTCGATTTGGTCCATCAATAATAGGCCAATATGCTGGATCTAGAATAGGATGAAATACGGGAGCGTATGTTTGTGCTAATGAAGTTACAAGGTAAAATTTATCAACCAGATGCTTGTGATCGATTGCACGATATGCACAAGCTGCCAGTACATGAGAACATGGAATATGGTATAGATAATATTTCATAAATGTGCATGTTTTCGTTCCCAAATTCACAGTGTGCAAGTTCCCACCCTTCCTTTCTCCACTTACCATGCGTATACCCGTTCTCACGGAAAAAACTCCAGGTTGATGATGGAACATTGTAACCTCATGTCAGTTTGCTCTTTCATGGCGACTATTGATCAGTTCATGTACTCTTCGAGCAAAAAGCGTTCCTTCAGATAAAAGCTTACTGGCTTCCTGTCGACGAGTAGTAAAATAAGAGTTCAGACGTAAGAAGATCGTCTCAACTATCGCAGTTACTGGCAAACTACGGACGCCTTTCAAGACTGAATTGAAGACTTCTGACAGGTTCGTAGTCATTATGCCGTATCTTCGACCTTCATCCGGATAAAGTGCCCATTTCTCAACCGGCTTCTCTTTCAACCAATTAGCCGCCTCGACATTGACGGTTTCAAGTTCAGCAAGTTTGGCCATGAACTTTTTGGGTTGGCTTTGACACACTATAATTTTGGCCTTTTTCCGCAATGCCTTGCTACAAATTTCTTTAAAATGACGTTTACAATAACGATGATATGCATTAGGTTCGTTCCAAGCTCCATTTTGTAAATCCGTAGCAGACATTATACCAGCATGACGATCCGAGATAACACACAACTCAGTGCGATCAGTGACATAATATCGGATGCAACTCATGAACCATGTCCACGTATTTATACTCTCTCCATCAACCAATGCAAATGCAAAAGAAAATAAGCAATCATTCGCATCAGAAGAAACAACAATTAGCAAACAACCCTTGTACTTACCGTACAAGTGAGTTCCGTCAACGTTGATAATAGGTCTGCAAGACTTGAAACCTTCAATCGAAGGATCAAATGCCCAAAATACTCCCTTGAATGTTTCCTCGCTAGGACTTGACTCTTGCTGCTTGAATTGCTGTGAGTAGAAAATACAACTTCGTGTATGCTTCTTCGAAGGTACCATACAACCTCTCAATCGCCTTTTGTTTTGCTATCCAAGCTTTCTTATACGAAATCTGATCATTATATTGTAATTTTACTATCTCAATAATTGACCGCGGTGTTAAACCGATATCCTTCTTCACCACATCAACAATCATATTACAAACAAGGTTGCAATCAATTTTACGGTGATCCTGATTCAACGTGGGATTCATACAAGTGTGAGGCCCAACTATCTTCTTCACCACAAAATTCGTCCCACCTTTTGGAACCATTGCTCGTAATCTCTAAAGGCAGCCACCATCACTTACTTCGGGGGGACCTTGCACGATCTCCTCAATGGTACTTTTTCTAGGTGCCATTTTGCATTTAACAGTGTACAGTGACGGTGTAGATTTCAAGGTTACGAATTCACGATGTTTTTTGATAGAATACAACTTCACAGCCTGTTGAATCAACTCCTTACTTACAAACTCCTGTCCAACGTACAATTCGTCTACGACTCTTGTGGAACTGGGTGTACACTAGCTCCTTGAGCCATCTCCTCGGTAACATGAGCGTCAACAATGGCGTAGCTATAAGTAGCTCTGACTTCATTAAAACTGTTGTTCGTAGGATTTACATCTGGTACATCATCATCTTCGTCTCCGTCATCATTTTCAACACTATCATCAACTTCATCGTCTGTTTCTTCCTCTTCTACATCATCGTCTAATAAGCTGTTGTTAATGACTGCATTTTGAAAGAGTTCAAATACACTGTCATTTGGAACATAGTCAGGAACTGAACTAGGTTGGCGTGGCAGTTCAACATATGTAGAATCCGGGTTTGTTGTATTTGTGAAGGTGTTCTCATGTGAGGATACTGGATTTGGTTGTGAAGATTGAGCGGAGTTAGACCTCATCTGCTGTGTAGGTACCACTTTTACGAAGCTTGAACTAGGAATATCATGTGGCTGAGCATTCAAAATTTGAATTTGCTGAATATATAACTCTAATGCAGATCAAGAACAATTGGGATCAAATGTCCTAGCAATCATTGACTTCATAGCATTATCAGTAGATACGGACACTGTCATAAAATACTGACCATCTCCTCTTCCTGCTGCGTATCGAGCTAAAATTTTCACATTCCATTGATTCCTATCCCAATTAGTAACTTCATATATTTTCTCAACTACTTCTTCAAATGTAATGGTACGAGGTACCCAAACTATTTTCGGATACAACAAACTATAACAACAACCAATCTTTGGATCACGAATTATTTCACCACCAAAGTATAACCAAATAGGAATCTCCAAATCCATACCTACGTTAATTTATACAAATATACGAGTTATTATCTACCCATAAACAAAACCTAGGAAAATTAACAAAATAATAGGGCAATAAACATCATACCTTCACAAGATTATTTGGGTCAAATAGTTGAAGTTGCTTTCCTCTTCAAGTATACCAAAATTTCAAAATTTTAACCTCTATTGGAAGATGGGTTGAAGATTTCCAAAGCAATTTTATGGGTTAATCCACAAATTTCGGTGGTACTTTGACGAATATGAGATGAGAGATGGGTTAGGGTTTCGGGGTTAGAAGAGGAGGAGGAAGATAGAGAAATAATGAGAGAAAGTGAGATCTGTTTGGGATGGGGGGTTTAAGTCCCAAACGTGGGATAATTCCCCCCTGCTTTTTCAAAAAGCGAGTGTTGCTGGGCAAAAAAGGTCCAGACTCGCTTTTTAAAAAAGCGAGTGTGGGTTAAATCCCCCCGCTTTTTCAAAAAGGAGTCTTGAGAGGTTGAAAATTTGGAACCTAAGACTCGCTTTTTGAAAAAGCGAGGGGATTTAACCCACACTCGCTTTTTCAAAAAGCAAGTGGGGCGTTTAGGGAATAAAAAAAAGGACAGTTTGGGAAAAATTTTCAAAAATAGGGTCATTTTGGGAAAAAATTCCAAAAATTCTCCCTTACCCGACACCCTCGGCAACCCATGAAAGGTCTACACCATTTCCCTCCCTAAAGCCCTTACTTCTTTTGGCACCCACTTTTTCCTAGGACACGCTCGAGCACATTCAGTGTACATTTCCAAGAAAGAAGAAACTTTAGAAAAACTCTCTACTCGCTCTGATGTTAGAATATTTTACCAAACCATCCGACTTTTTGTAAGTATGTACGAAACTATATCCCTGTTTGAAAATTTAATACCAAAACATCCCTTTCGCTAACTGAGTTAGCGCGCCTAGTAATTTTTTTCGCGCTAACTTAGTTAGCGTGCTGCAGGGGATACAATTTTCTCCTCTTGTTTGGGTGTGGCAAAAAACTCACCCAATATAGACACACTAACCCAGTTAGCGCGCCTCTTTATACCAAGGCCGTTAACTGGGTTAGCGTGTCTATTGGGATCATATTAAATAACACAGTTAATGTGTTAGCGCGTGTTTGTGAAGATAAGCATACACGTTAACTCAGTTAACGGCCTTGGTAAAACAAGACACGTTAACTGAGTTAACGTGTGTGAGTATCTCCAATTTCCAGAAAGTTTTAACTTTATGGAAACTTAAAATCTTCACAGTTTTTAACTCAGTTAACTGTCTTGGTAAGAATAGACACGTTAACAGAGTTAACGTGTGTGAGTATCTCCAATTTTCAGAAAGTTCCAACTTTCTGGAAACTTGTAATCTTCACAGTTGTTAACTCAGTTAATGATCTTGGTAATAATAGGTACGTTAACTGAGTTAATATGTCTATACTTAGTAATTTTTTACCCACAACCCTCTTTGAGGTAGTGCCTCATACTGTCCCATCTACGAACGCTAACCCCGTCAGCGCGAGTGGTTTAAACACGCACGCTAACGGAGTTAGCGTGTCTATATTGGATGAGTTTTTTCACACACCCAAACTAGAGGAAAAAAGTTGTATCCCTTGCAGCACGCAAACTGAGTTAGCTCGAAGAAAATTACTAGGCGCGCTAACTCAGTTAGCGACAAAGATGTTTTGGTATTTAATTTTCAAACAGGGATAGTTTCGTACATACGTACAAAAAGTGGGATAGTTTGGTAAAAAGTTCCTGATGTTAACCATACTAGCAATATGCACTCGTGCATCGCATGCCCTAAGATTTTTTTCTTTTTAATATAAAGCAAAGACTGACGTTGTCTAGTATCGAACATGAGAACTCTTTTTATCCATCTCAAATCCTTATCATACTTTTTACAAATTACCCTTAGTGGTACCAACTTTTATTTTATATGAGCGGCACTTTTGTAAATAATTATGTCGTAAATAATTTTAAAATTTGAGGGTATTATCATATTATGGCAACTAACAACATTTGGTTAAATTGATGGTTAATATAAGTGGTTGAGATTAGATGGTTAATTGTCTACAAATTATATGTTGTCTACGAATGATAATTTCAACTCTCTCATTTTAATAATAGAGATCGTCTATCACATGGCCTGATTGTGTCAGGGATGAAGAGGCCGGTATTATTCGTCCATACCACCTAGGCCGACTGTGACAGAGACAAAGAGGCCAACTTTGCCATGTTTAATAACATTCTTGATGATGTCTCACTTTTGTGCTCGTATCTGACACACATTTGCCATCAAATTGGTATGGAACACTATATAGGCCCTTGTGCCACATTTGGAAAGACTCTAACCCCACAATCTGTCGTATCATGAAGTTCTTCCATATATGGAAACCCTGAATTTTACTACAATTTCGAAGATTCTTGTTGATTCCTTCAACGAGATAAACAATTCGGGAATCAGGACCAGTAACAGAGTCAATTCATATATCGGCTGAGGCCTGAGAACGATATTCCGAGAATAACATCAGGTGGTATTTTGGTCATTTTAAAATACATATATCGAATGTGTTGGGTGCTGTTACGGTAAAAACAAATATCCGTAAAAAATATAAAGCCCACAAACAATCTGGCGCTTTGGTACCTATTTAATCTTCACCTACACAAGCATACATATTTATACCTCAAACCCTTTTTTAGGAGTTTGGGTCTTTTAAAAATGGCATCATGAGAGTGGTTACGGAGAAGGAAAACCCCAACGAGAACACCAAAGACAAACCATCGCCCAAGGTCTTGTTTCATATCCAGGGCCGGGCCCTGACTTCCTCCCTGAGGCCCAAGGCGAAAAGTCCAAATAATTATTTTTGGAGGCTCCTAATTACAATATAGTTTTTTTACACACAAAATATGTGCCTATATTTATAAGAGAAACACAAATTTGGGGCTCCTAAAATTGCAAAATAATCTGGGGTCTGAGGTGGCCACCTCACCGGCCTCAAGGTGGGGGCCGGCCCCATTCATATCCCCTCAAATGAAGTTATTACTTCACATGCTTCACTAGAGAGGAAGCTAATTGGAAATAGGGTGGGAGAGGTACTATGACAATTCCGACCGTCTACAGTTCCACAGGGGATCCTTGATCGACCTCATCTCTCTTCCAAGAACTTTGGCCAGTTCGACATGGTGTACATGTACATTATCGTCGTTAAGAATCGGGGTTCTTCAAAATTGTATATATAATATATATAGATCGCTTACAGTCTACCTGTAAATTTGAACATCTTTAGTGCCCCCCACCCCCCTCGGAGACTTCAATAATACTCTCTACATGTGAGGTATGCTTTTCAAAATTGTCGCTTTGGGTTTTTTTCCATACATTTTATGGATACTTCTGTTTGAGTTGTATTGTGTCGAACAGCCCAATCCAACATTATATATGTATTTCAGGATAGTTTTTTGAAATTATTCATCGTGCCGGTATGTCATGCCGCATTATGTCAATGTCTGTACTTCTTAGGTTTCTCATGTAATAGTTTGATGTTTTTTGGTCATGTAAGAGTTTAACTTTATATCCTTACTCTTTGTTCCGTTGAAATGGCCAGAAATTACACTTCAATAGAGGGATATTCGGATGCTTCCGGTGCGGATTTGATCATCGAGCAAGATATTTGGTTTTTGGTGGATTCTTATGCTAAGAACGATGCATGAAATAGTTAGTAATGGGGATGATTTCAAGTGGCAGCATTTATGGAGATTCTGTGCGGAGCAATTTGTATATGGACACAGTGAGAGGGCGGAGAGGATATATGGGAAGGGAGAACATCTACTGAAGATTATATAGGGAAGTGACTGAATTTCGACCAAGTTGGAAGAGGTGGGGAATATTTGGTTTGTGGATGCTACAATTAAAGGGGAGATGGAGCGGTTTGATACCATGAACAAGAGCATGGAGCGTAGATATTTGGGGTAAGGTCAAGGCTTTCAAGATTGGCTCTTAGAGCATCCACAGTCGTGATTGTGAAAAAATGCATAAATGTATATTTACATATAACTTTTTTAACGTTTGTTGCAGTTGTTAAATGGTATTTTATAGCAATTTAAGAAAAAAAAAGAATCAAACGGAATGTGTAGTTGCGTCGTAGGTATTTAATTATTTTTTTAACGTTAGACGGAAGTAAAAGTTGCGTCGGAAGGAGAAAAAAAAAACAAAAATGGACAGACGGACCTTCAAGGTCCATCCAACGATTTTAAAGTAATTTTTATGATTTTTTTAATAATTAAAAAAAAATTTAAGTGAAAAAAAATGTGGGCCCCCCATTATCCGTCCAAGAGGTAACCCATATATGAACACATTTTCAATTCAATTTTTTTTTATAAAAAAGACATCGGACAGATCTTCAAGATCCATCTGACGAATTAAAAAAATATGTTTTTAGTGGGATGGATTTTCAAGTTGCATCCTTTATAATATGCATTTCTTTTAATTCTACTCTCATTTATAGCAATCTACTGTTGCTATTTTGTCAAAAAATGCATAAATAGCAAACGACTGCAGCTGGTCGTTTGCTATAAAATGCATTTAATGCCTAAATAGCACACGACTGTGGATGCTCTTAACATTGTTAAGATGGCTGTGGGTCGTTCTTATAGAGAAAGATAGAATTATAGATATGAATTATGTACATCCATTATATTGATCATGTTATGGATATTGATATGGCTAAAAATAGAACCAATTCGAGACCGTTCAAATCAGGCACGAATCTTAAAGCTCTCGGGGGTGAAACGGTATTTTCACCTACAAACTGGTCTAAAATGGAAACTGGGTCTTTCTTCAAAACCCAATAACCCAAAAACGAATCTGTTTCATTGGGTATGGGTAGCAACCCGTTACAAACCAATTCAGATATTTAAAGAGTAATTTAAATTTGTGATTCTTTAAGAGACGATTTAAACCACATTTCTTATTACGAAACAAATTTCAACTCCACATCTTATCCAAAAACACCCGGACATAGAGATAAAGGATTATCCAAAAAAATGCTTCAAAGTCCATTTTGCCAAATAATTATTTTAAAAGTTAATTGGTTGGACGGAACAACTGTCCATTGGGTTTTTTTTTTTTTTTTTTTTTTTTTTTTTTTTTTTTGCTATAGCAAACGATGACCATAGCAAAAACACTTATTTTGCCAAATTGCCAAAATAATAAAAAGGAACGGAGATGGGAAAAAAAATCAAATAAGGGGTAATTTTCGTAGCCAACAATTTACCCGAAAGATTTACCGAACTATCCCTCTTTTTGTAAGTACGTACCAAACTGTTCCTATTTGAAAATTCAAAGGATCAGATTGGACTGAGCAGGATTCCCTCTTATCGGAAGAGGAAGCGGAGTTGGCTACTGAACAGTCGAAGAAGGTACCCGTCTCCTCTTTTTTAATGCAATTCAAAGTTAATTATTATTTCATAGCTGTTCTTTGTTTTAATTTGATGCGCTCCGGGTCTTTCTCTTCTGTTAGTCTTTTATCCTGTATGTCTCGATCCAGTTTGAAGATCGACACTTTCTTATCTAATTATCTTAGATGGACTTCCAAACCTCTTGCGGCGAAAGCTCGTGAGGTTATGGAATTTCACTCTTCCTCTATTAATCGTACTTCTGCTTACGATTCTATTTTTTCCTCTGCCTCTGATGAGGCTAACATTGATCTGTCATCGGATTTAGTTCTGGCTCTACCCCCCCCCCCCCCCCCCCCCCCCTTTTTCTAGAGATGAGTGGCAATGACCCCGCCGTCTCACGATCTCCCATATCCAATAAACGGTTTATAAGGTCTAGCGCTCGCCTTTTAGCCAAGAATTCCACTCGATCGGGCTCTTCTAACTCGCCTGTTTTTTTAAGTAAAATTAGTTCTGGCCATCAGCAGGACTCTCCTGTCCCGTTATCCTTAACCCCGCTTAACCACCTGGGGTCCATTTACATACCGATTTTGACTCATTGTCCAATTCGGATTTAGCTGCTAATGCTACCAACCTTGGTTTCTTGATTGATCCCTTGGACTCCCCCCGTATCCTTTCTATTAGAAGGCAGGAATATTCCAGAGTTAAGGAGCGCAGTCTTTTTAATGATTAGTGTCTCCTGGAATATCCGTGGCCTGCACTGCCCGGTTAAGCAAAGGGCTATTTTCGATTTAATTACTTCTTCTCATTGCGATATTATCTCCATCCAAGAGTCCAAGTTGGATGCCCCTTCCCCTCTGATTCTTCGATCTTTAGGTGGTTCCATTATTACCAAATGGATCTCTTTGGATGCGACTGGATCGAGAGGAGGGATCGTCTTTGATTTCAAGGAGGCTCTTTTCTCTCTGATTTCAGTTCGGCGCCTGAATTTTTTTTTAGTTGTCCAACTCCACTGGACCCTTCTCAATTGTCCACTCACCATTATCTCAGTTTACGGTCCCTCTACCTCTGAGAGGCGCCAGTTATTTTGGGATGAATTCATATCCTTGCAGCAATTCTCCACTGACCTCTGTATTCTTTGTGGGGACTTCAACGCTACTCGCTTTAATTCTGAAAGATCTAACCCAGGATTCTCTTCCACTCAATCACATTTTTTTAACGATTGCATTCGTGCGCTTCAATTATCGGACCTCCCAATTTCTGGCAGATCCTTCACTTGGTCGAACCAACGTGATATCCCATCTTTTGCCAAGCTTGATCGCTTTCTGGTATCGCTATACTGGATGACTCGATTTCATCAATCGTTCGTCCAGGCTCTTCCAAATCCTTCTTCTGATCATGTCCCGCTTATGCTTCACTCCAATTTTCGTTTCAATCGCAAGCACAAATTTCGATTTGAAAAATTCTGGCTTCAAGATCAACTCTTCATTAACCATGTTTCTGAATGCCTAGCCTCAGTCTCCGGTTCTTTCGGGCTAGGCAATTTATTGCTTAAGATGCACGCCATCAAACATGGATGCAAAATCTGGCGATACGAGAGGCAACGTAACATTAACTTTCTTAAAGAATTCCTTTTACAATCCATTGACTCCATCGACAAGATGGAGGAATTGGGTCCTTTATCTGATGCTTACTGCTCGGAACGTAGGTCTTGCAAGCAGGAATACGCTGATATCCTCCACCTAGACCACATTAAATGGGCCCAAAGAGCCCGGGTCAAGTGGCTGAAGGAGGGTGATGCGAATACTGCGTTCTTTCATAATTTTGCCTCGCATAGACGACGATCCAACCATATTTCTTCCATCTCTGCCCAAGGAGTGGAGTTCTCCTCTGATGATTCCATTCATCGGGAATTCTTAGCCTTTTACAAAAATCTTATTGGCTCGAAGAAACATCGCTCGATCGAGCTCGATTGGAATCTCCTTTACGGCGTCCAAGATCATGACCTTTCTGCTCTTGAGGCTCCTTTTTCTCTTGATGAGATCAAGTCGGCTGTCTTCGCTTTAAAAAGCGATTCGGCCCCTGGGCCAGACGGTTTTCCTGCTTTTTTCTTCCAAAAATTCTGGGATCTGCTTAAGGCAGACCTTCTCAAGATGTTTCAAGACCTTCACCAAGGTAACTTTTCTTTTGATCGTATTAATTACGCTCACATTGTGCTCATCCCCAAAATAGCGGGTGCACACCTTGTTTCGGAATTTAGACCGATAAGCCTGATCAACACCTCTTTCAAAATTATCATGAAAGTCCTGTCCTCTAGACTAAGTCTCATTATCTCCCCCTTGATAGACTCAGCTCAATCTGGTTTCATTAAAGATCGCTTCATTTTTGACAGTGTGGCTTTTGCTCAGGAAATCATCTCCCACTGTCATAGAACTCATTCGGTAGGTATTCTTCTTAAGCTCGACTTCCAAAAAGCTTACGACAATGTTAATTGGGATTTCCTGTTAGATATCCTCGTTTTTCGGGGATTTGGTCCCAAATGGATTGCCTGGATTAAATCCAGCCTTTTCTCTGGGACCTCGTCTCTTTTTATCAATGGTTCGGAAGGTAACAAATTCAAAATCAGATGTGGCCTACGCCAAGGAGACCCCCTATCTTCTCTGCTCTTCTCTTTAGTTGCAGATGTCTTTAGCAAACTCCTGCGGAATGCTTGGCACTTGAATATGATTGAGGGCCTTGGCGGCTCCCCCTTATTCGAAGGTGTGCTCAATCTCCAATATGCTGATGACACTATTATTTTCACCAAACCGAACTTCCACTCTCTTCGTAATCTCAAACTCCTCCTTTATTGCTTTGAAATGGCGTCTGGGTTATCGATTAATTTTCATAAATCCTCTGTTCTCTGGTTGGGAGGAACACCCAACTGGCAGATGGAGGTTTCTAATTTCTTTAATTGCCCCGTGGCTTCATTTCCGATCACCTATTTAGGTATTCCACTTCGCTGGGGCAAGCTGCACAGATTGGATTGGTTCCCTCTTATTGATAGAGTGGAAGCCAGACTCAACGTTTGGTCTAGCAAGCTCTTGTCCAGAGGTGGTAGGCTCATTCTCCTGAACTCTGTGATCTCAGCCATGCCCCTTTATCTTATGTCATTCTACCTCTTACCTTCTTGGGTCATCAAAAGAATTGATCAAATTAGAAGTAACTTCTTCTGGAACGGTTCATCTTCCTTCAAACCTGGCTCCCACCTGTGTCAGTGGAAGCTGGTATGTACGTCCAAGGAGGAAGGGGGCCTTGGTGTTCTGGACATTCGTCACCACAACATAGCTCTCTTGGGTAAATGGTTATGGAAATTTCATAATTCTGACCATTTACCTTGGGTTCGATACATTAGAGGCCTTCATTCAGCCTCTTCCAATTGGTGGGAATTTCCTGAGGCGATTCATCGCCTCGCATCCCCCTTTTGGAAAGGTATCTGGAAAGCTTCTGCTGCCTTCCAGTGCAGCATTTTTCGTACTTGTAAAGACGGTTCGAGAGCCAAACTGTGGACTGATCAGTGGATTGGCAACACCACGTTGGCTTCAGCCTTTCCCTCTCTCTTCCGTCTGGCAATATTGCCTCTGGCCACTATAGCGGACTCTTTCATCTTGATTGATGATATTCGCTATTGGTTAATTCCATTCACGATTGAACTCTCTCCCCCATTGTCGAAGGCCTATGTTAGCCTCATTCATTACCTTAACAGCTATGGATGGCGTCTGTCCGAGGGTATTGGTTGGCATTGGACAGCCTCGGGGTTTTTTTCTGTTAAATCGTTTTATTGTTTCCTTAACTCGAGAGGAGTGAAATCGTCTGTCGCCAAATTCTTCTGGGAAGCGCCGGCTCCTCTGAAGGTTAAGATCACCACTTGGCTTGCTTTTAATAACAAGCTTCTTACGGTCGATGTGTTAAACAAACGTAATCTGGCCTGGGGACAGCTCTGCGTTTTGTGCGACCAGCACAAGGAAGACGTTAATCATCTCTTCATGCAATGTCCCTCTATTATTTCCTTATGGAAGATTTGCACCCTGGCTTGGGGCACAGTTTCTATTCCCTTTCAGTTGACTTCGGTTTGGTCCACTAAGCCTTCCAACCCTTTGTTCACATCCGTTTGGACATTATCGGTTCATATCATTATTTGGATTATTTGGAAAGAGAGGAATAGTAGAGTGTTCCGGCAACGCAAATCTCCTATTTCAGCGCTTATTGATGAGTTTCTATTCCTTTTCTCTCTTCTGTCTTCGGTTTTAGACTCCAAGAATTTAACTACTCGCTTTTCTTCTGTTTTAGAAAGAGCTCACCAATGCCTTCTCACTCTTCACGCTCTTTAATTTATTTGGGTTGGCACTTATTTCTGTTTGTAACATAACTCTTTCTTCTTCCTTATTAATTGCAGGATAAAGTTACTGATCTAGAGCCGGCTACCAGCATTGATCCGCAGTAATCTACGTTATGAGTAGTACGGGTAGTTTTTGCAGCTCCCCTCTTTCTCCTAGTGGCCGACGGACTAGCTTCTTTTGTATGCTACAGCTGTTTCATTTGCTAGTTTTGTATGTTGCTCTTTTTTGGTTTTTGAGTGGGGTAGCCTTTTTTCTCCTTTTCTGTTTAGACTTAACCTACTGGATGTTTTTCAGTCTCATGTTTATTAAGTGTTTCGATCTGTGTTAGCTTTATTTTGGCGTTCCTTAGCTGCCCTGCTTTCTTATTTATTTGTTTGTGTGATGTTTATGTTGGGTGGCGCTTGGTTTAGGTGGGCGCTTCTATTATAGCCACCGTATAAGCCCTGTCAGCTATTCTTGTAGGCCAGCTTTTGCTATGCTTTATCGTTGAGCGTTCTTCTCCTTTGAGTGCTTGGTGGGTGTATACCTCACTCCAGTTTACTCAATCTTTACCCTCCTTTGGGTTTGTGTTCTTAGCCTATTATCATCACCATCATGACAAATTATTACTGGATCATTTCTAACTTTATCCTCTACTTCTTATTCTAGATCTGTGTTGCTTTTTAGTATATGTTTTAAGCCCATTTTTTGAGTCCAGGTAGGACTTGGTCTTATTGCTTCCTTGAGTGAGCTCTGCTAGTGCTCCCTGGTGTTGTTAGTGTTGCTGTGGGTGTATTTCGCTTGTTTGCTCGGCTGGTTTGTTTCAGAGCTCTCTCATTTTTGAGATCAGTCGGCTGATTGGCAGGAGGCTCGCGGCTGCAGTGTTCTTGTCTGATCACTTTTGCTTCATATTCAATCTCATCTTCGAACGGATTGAAGGCGCCAGAGTTCACTTCGCGGCTTCATTTCCTGTGTCCTGATCCTTGCCGTTTGTTTAGTTAGGAATTGGCTATCTGTATATATTTTGGTTTATACCTGCTTTGTATCTATGGTTTACTTATGGGTTTTACCTCTTGTAAAGCTTTTCCTCTGTACATTTATTGATTATAATATATGCATTTTGATGTGGCTGGAGTCGAAAGACTCTATCCTTTCTCATAAAAAAAAAAGAAAATTTAATACCAAAAAGTCTCTATCGCTAGCTGAGTTAGCGCTCCTAGTAATATTCTCTGCGCTATCTCAGTTAACGTGTGTCAGGGGATACCATTTTTCCCCTCAAGTAGGAGTGTGCGAAAAAACTCACCAAATATAGACACGCTAACTCCGTTAGCGTTCCTATTTAAACAACTCGTGCTAACGGGGTTAGCGTGATAGGTGGTCAGTAGGGAAGACTACTCCTCAATTAAGAATGTAGGCAAAAAAATCCCAAGTACAGACACGCTAACCCCGTTAGCGCTCCCAATCGACATTCGCTAACTCCATTAGCGTGTCTGGTATAAAGAGGGGTGCTAACGGGGTTAGCGTGTCTATACTTGTTTTTTTTTCCTACATCCCTACTTGAGGAGTAGTGTCCCCTACTGCCCACCTATCACGCTAATCCCGTTAGCGCGAGTGGTTTAAATAGGGTTAGCGTGTCTATATATGGTGAGTTTTTTCGCACACTCCTACTTGAGGGGAAAGTGGCATCTCCTAACACATGCTAACTGAGATAGCACGGAGAATATTACTAGGAGCGCTAACTCAGTTAGCGACAGACTTTTTGGTATTAAATTTTCAAACATGGACAGTTTGGTACATACTTACAAAAAGAAAATTCCTTTTCAAAAATATTTATAAAACTGACCCACTTTCGGAACTAATTACCAACCTGACCCGCTCGATGGTTCAAACAACAAGTCCAAGTTAATTTTCTCCAACTCTTGGGAGAAATCTGGTCAATTCTTGAACACTACAGCTAAATCTAATTCGCGGTTTGAAACGGCAAGCGGGTCAGTTTGTTAAATATTTTCAAAAAGTGGACCGTCATTTTGGAAAAAAAATTAAGATTACGTTTGGTTTGTTATTTTGAAAACAGTTTTCTGAAAAACACCCTAACAAAATAAGTTGAAGTTTTCAAAAATAATTTTCTAAAAATGTAAGGTTGCGCTCGTGTAAAAAGAAAATGACTGAAGTTGGAGTTTTTTCTTTTTCTAAAACCCAAAAACGCGTTTGGTTAGGTTATTTTGTAATCTGATTGTTGAGTGTAAATATAAAAGCAGAAAACATTTGGCATTTGGCGAGGGTCTAAAATTGAATGATATTTCCATCATCCTGCCATAATATTCATAAAATAACCACTTCATTTACCTATATGCAGAGTCATTCAAAGAAATTAATAAGCAGCAGCCGATAACACATAATACCAATATCCGAATACCAATATGATTATAAATAACACCATACTTCTCCCTCTCTCTAATGGGGCTCATAACAAGTATGTGAATACTAAAGCGGAGCCACTACAACAAAATAACAGAAAATAGATAAACAAAATAGAAAAGCTAGACAAATGCTGCTATTCTATTCTATTCTATTCTATGCCAGCAAAGTCCAACAGTCTCTAGACGATGATAGCCAATATGGTGCTTGCAAGAAGAAGCCCAGAGAGCAGCCCACCTGCGGTCATTGCCATTGTTGCTTTCTGAATTGAGGATGAAAAACAATTGTCAAGCAAAATAGGAAACGAAGAAGATGCGAAGACAATGAGATTGAAATTGAAGAGAACTGTCTATTCCCTTTGTGGAGATTTAAGTTTTAATATGGCCTACATTTGCCAAAATACTTCATATATGGAATAAAAACACAGCATGTACAAATGATATGATCTTCTGAAATTAAGCTAGTAGTATATAGTTAGAATTTTGCGTTTTTAGCATTGTAATAATTAAAGACTTGGGGGCACAAACACTTCTATTTGGTAGTCGTGTAGTGTAGCATATTCTATCGGACACCTCCACCACACGACTGATACTCGTGTCGGACACATGAATCTGAAAAGACAATTGATAGTTTAAGGTAGGTTTTCAAAATCTTTCGTGTCAATTGTGTCGGGTACCATCATATCCTTGTTGGCGTCTCATCGTATCCTTGTCAGACACGTGACTCATAATCGTGTTGAAACACGAATCCAACTTGATACTAGTTATTCTAGGGCAGTTTTTCAAAATCTTCTCTTATCATTATGTCACGTCTCATCGTATCCTTGTCGAACACATGACTCATAATTGTGTCCGACACAAATTCGACAGGACACTAGATGTTTTTAGACAATTTTCAAAAATCTTCTTGTGTCGTCCCATTGTATCATTGTCAGTGTGTCCATGCTTCATAGATTAAAGGTAAGTAGTTTACAAATGACCTCGATGTGGGTGAATTCTAATTTCATGGAAACCCTTTTTTGTAACTAATGTAAGCTATAAAACTTGGTGCAAAATCGAACCTATTTGCTACCTGATGATGCTGATCATATCACAAGGCAATGAGAGTTTCTAATTTTTCAGACTTTTGAAATTATTATTCTCATCGGAGGCGACACCACATATTATTCATTAAAAAAAAGTTTCAAATATTGCCTACATCTTCCATCTTCAAGACAAATAATGATGGCATAACTTATCATACTACTTCTCAATATTGATAAGGGGAAAAAATCAAGAAACCTCATAACATTTCCATTTAAATTTATATAAAAAAAACCCTACCATTGTTTTTTTGCTGACAAAACCCCCTCCACCGTTTAGTTAAATATTCCGTTATAACCCGACTGTGAAATATCCAGTTTGCCCCTTTCTTTCATCGTTAAAATCTCTGTTGTGGTGTTGCAGCGTTGCTTTTCTCAAAGTGAAGAGACACTAGATCCATGAGAACATTTTCTCGTCACTTTTCAAACTACGAAGGTAAATCATTGATTTTTTATCCAGATTTTGGGTACCTAAACATTAAATAATATGCAAGGAAAAAAATAGTAATTTCACAAGGCCCAGTTTTTGAATTTTAACGACAAATGAGTTTAGTTAGCGAAAAATAATGTTGGAAGGTTTTTTTATTTAAAAGGAAAACTTCAGGGTTTCTTGATTTTTTTCCGCTATTTTATAACCAAGTGTATACTGTGTACAAGGCCGGCCTCACCTTGAGGCAGGAGAGGCGGCCAACTCGGGCCCCTATTATTTGCGCATTTTTTCAAGCCCCCAAAATTTATTTTTCCTATATCTATATATACATATATTTGCGCGTAAAGTCAATTTTTAATTTGTGCATTTTATTTTAGGGGCCCCCAAATTTATTTTTTGGGGGGCCTTTATTTTATAAAAAAAAAGTTAGCATTGGGCCGACCCACAAAGAGAAATTGATTTTCTTTTTGGGTTTAAGAGTGAAGCTGTTTAAGAGGGAAATTACCCAAATCTAAACACCTATCACCCGCACCCGAATACCCAACACCCGACTAGATCCCTAAACCAACACAACACTCTTCCGTCTTCCTCCTACCTCCAACCTGAACCGGATCCTAGTTCTCATCTTCAATTCTCCATTCTATTTCTCCCCAAATCTAATCCCCAATCCCTTCTAAATCCCAAATCGATTTCTTGCTGCCTCCTTCAGCTCCAGGCTCCAATCCTCCAATCACCCATCTCCAACAGTCCAACTCTCGACTCCCGGACGAACCTAACCTCCAATCTCCTCCAACTACCATTCTCCAATCTCCTTCATCCTCCATTAGTCATTTTTCTTTTCTCTAATCTCCTCCACTAACAAACCAAACTACCGATCCCCGTAGTCCCGAGTCCAGAACGGTTGAACCCGACCCTCACCGCTTGCTGTTGATTTGGTTTGATTTGGTTTGTAGACATGTAGCCGTTGGCCCAACCACCGAGAATCAACCAACAACTGATAGCTATTTCTATTTCTTTACCTCTTTTACTTTTGATATTGATTGTTGTAGATTTATAGAGTTGTAGTCCTGTGGAATTGATTGTCATTGTTGTAGCCGCTTGCTGTTATTGCGAGTCTCTCAGTCTCAAGCTAGGGTTTCATCGTTTCGAAATTCAAAATTAACTTTTTATTTCATGATTAATTATTTTTTACCTATATATATCGGAATTTTTTAGAATTGTTGCAAAATAAAAAATCAACGAGTTTTTTTTGTACACCAATTTTTTTAAAAATAACTTATTTATGAGGGCCCCTTTTCGAGAGTTTGCCTAAGGCCGGCCCTGACTGTGTATGACCTAAATAAGTGTACATTTGAGACTAAAATATTTCTATCATATACAGAGAAAAATAGTTATGAGCTACTAGCTCACTTATTAGGAGAGCAATTAATGTTGTGCCAATGGTTGAGGTGAGTACTAAATAATTATTGTGCAATTATTGTCTGCCACGTCATCAATTGTAGTAGCTAACACTTCTACTATCAAATACAAAAGGGTAATGCTACACCCACTACCAATTTCACTATTTTTCTATTCACTACCTTAGGTGACACACTCGGAGAGTTTTACCACCTACTCCCCACTTACTCTCCAATAGAAGTTTGGGCAACCTAAGGCAGTGAAAAGATTGGTACTTAAATTGATAGTAGCTCGGACATTACCATATTTATGAGGGCCCCTTTTCGAGAGTTTGCCTAAGGCCGGCCCTGACTGTGTATGACCTAAATAAGTGTACATTTGAGACTAAAATATTTCTATCATATACAGAGAAAAATAGTTATGAGCTACTAGCTCACTTATTAGGAGAGCAATTAATGTTGTGCCAATGGTTGAGGTGAGTACTAAATAATTATTGTGCAATTATTGTCTGCCACGTCATCAATTGTAGTAGCTAACACTTCTACTATCAAATACAAAAGGGTAATGCTACACCCACTACCAATTTCACTATTTTTCTATTCACTACCTTAGGTGACACACTCGGAGAGTTTTACCACCTACTCCCCACTTACTCTCCAATAGAAGTTTGGGCAACCTAAGGCAGTGAAAAGATTGGTACTTAAATTGATAGTAGCTCGGACATTACCTTATAAAAAAAGTAGGGTAACGCTACACCTACTACCAGATCTACTACTTTTCTCTTTACTATCTTAGATAACACACTATTATATGATATTTCTACCATCTGCTATATAATAACCTCCATTAATTGTGCACCGTACCTTCACTAATAGTGTACAGGAATAAAGAAAAAATTAATAGAGTTGGTGGTAGGTATAACATTACCAAAAAAAAGTAATAATAAAACTTTTTATAGGAATATCAAACTTTTGACACGTGTGCCCCACCCCTAGGGCCTAACTCATTTACTCTACGGCCTACTTTACTTTACATTTACTAAATCATATTCAATATCCCGAATCTCAAAATTATTAACGTCAAACAACTCATCCAACGGCCATATTCCATTTTGCCAAATTGATCACTCCACCGGAACTCAAATTTCCCAAAATCAAATTCATAATGAGAATCTCCGTTCCCAAAAAACTATCCTGCGCCTCCTTTCAGACAACGATTCTCAAAGCGCACGTTAGCAACAAACCCGACAAAAAACAAGCGAAAACAGAAACGCATAAGGGAAAGAAGTTTCAGTACCGAATCATCGGATGAACCGCTCGGACCAGGAGACACCGCTCCAGATCCCTCCGGCGCTCCAGCCGGCGCCACAGCAATCGACTCGGCCGCCGGCGCAGGAACCGCCGCCGCCGCCTTCTTTGCCTTACTCGGCGCAGACGCCGGAGTCTCAGTAGATGGCAAAGTCGGCACCGGAGCAGCCGCGATCGGCGCTAGAACAGTCGGAACCAATGTAGGTGCGAGAACCGGCGGAGAAATCACCGGCTTGTGAGAAGTTGGCGCAGCGACTGGAGCGGCGGCGGCATTTGGTGGGGCCTTGGTTGGTGCCTTTGAGACTGGTGCTTTGATGGGCGCGCCTGCAGGCGGTGAGGTCACCACCGGCTTCTTGATCGGTGCGGCGTTTGGTGGGGCCTTGGTTGGTGCGTTTGAGACTGGTGCTTTAATGGGCGCACCTGCAGGCGGTGAGGTCACCACCGGCTTCTTGATCGGTGCGGCGTTTGGTGGGGCGTTGGTTGGTGCGTTTGAGACTGGTGCTTTAATGGGCGCACCTGCAGGCGGTGAGGTCACCACCGGCTTCTTGATCGGTGCGGCGTTTGGTGGGGCCTTGGTTGGTGCGTTTGAGACTGGTGCTTTAATGGGCGCACCTGCAGGTGGTGAGGTCACCACCGGCTTCTTGATCGGTGCGGCGGTTGGGGAAGCGGTGGGGGGTGAGAGTACCGCAGTGGCGGTTTTGGGCGGTGACGCGACCGTTGGTTTGGACGATGGGGCCGCGGTCGGTGCGGAGGCGGGTGACTGGGCCCCAGCGAGCGAGAGTGCGAGGAGGGCGAAGGCGGTGAACAGGGCGGTGCGCCGATCCATCTTTGTTTATCCTTTTGTTTTCTAACAAAAAGTTCAGTGAGAGAGAGTGAAGTGAAGACAAGAGAGAGACAGTGGGATTGGTTATAAAATATTAAATAGTGGAGAGAAAGAAGCAGATTTGTGAAAAAGAAGCAAGACAGGAAGCCATAATAGAGCATCTGTAGTCGTGGCTTAAATACCCAAATTTGGAAAAAAATTAAAAAAGAGAGCTGCAGTCGTCGTCCAAATATTCAAAATCTGGATATACGATGAACAGTACATTGCCAAATATAACAGACGATTTGGCAAAAACCAAAATATAGCTAACGGCCTATTTTATTTCGTCCGTTAGTAGAGACGAAAGATAATATTTCGTCTCGTAGGTGAGACGTACAAAAAGTGCGTTCGGACGATGGATTAAACCCCGTTTGAAAAAAGAAAGAAAAAAAAAAGAGAGAGATGATGCATTATACACCGTCTCAACCCAATCCGGAAAATGCCAAAATAGGAGGACGGCAGATTAACTACCATCCGTTCACTGTCCCACCAATAATAAAAAAAAAATTAAACAAAACCAGCGACGACTCAATATACACCGTCCGTTCACTGCGGGATTGAGATTTCATGCTTCGGACGGGAGATAATCTCCCGTCCTTGCATATTTTTTAAAAAAAATTAAATTAAATTAAACCGACGATGGATCGTACCCCGTCCAAACTTCAATTTGATTTTTTAAATGTTTTTTCGATTCAAAGACGATATATTATTTTGCGTCCTGAAATATTTTTCAAGCCGCACACTCTACGACGATAGACAATCTTTCGTCTTTTAAAAAAAAACATACGACAAATCGAATATAGCTTTTAACGACTGCAGCAAGATTTTTTTTCCCCTATTTCTAATTGCTATATACCCAAAATTTGGCAAGTAACGACTACAGATGCTCTAAAGAAAGGCAAATTTTGGGTATTTGGCCAATAGGAAATAGAAAAAATAGCCGTGCTAGTCGTTGTTAGTCAAAATTTGGCTTTTACGAAATCCAAATAGAACGGACGATAAATTATTTTCCGTTCGACGTTTAAAAAAAATGAAAAAAATGTTAAAATGGACAGATAGTGACATTTGAAGACAAAAAAAAATATTCAACAAACTTCCCTGATGTAGGGACGAGGGATATGTTTCGTTTGTGGTTTTTTTTTGTTTTTTTAAAGATGGAATGGACGGGAAATCCGACCGTTTTTTTAAAAAAAATAAAAATTAAAAAAATTTAGGGACGATATATTATCTTTCGTTCGATCATATTTCAGCTGCGATTGTGTAGGACGGTGTTTTATTTTTCGTCCGACATTTTTGATAAAAGATAATATTTCGTCTCATTAAACGGACGAAAGATTATTCCTCGTTAGTTATTGATGCTGTTTATTTCTGGGAGACGTGTGGATGCACCAGGTGTGAGTTCGGACTCAATTTGTATTGAAGGAGAATGCCGCTCGTCTGCCGACCTACGGTTGACCTTCTGGGGCCTACGATGAGCTCGGAAAGAGGTTGAAGGCTGGGCTCGGATCGGAAGGGTCGGATCCGAGGTCTTGTGTACCTGCAGACGGTCCTGAAACACCGGGGTTTATCCCGGTGGCGGACCCTCCGACGCTCTAGTCAGTCTCTGTGAGAGAGTAGCAATAACTAGGTATATTTAAGTGGCAAAAGATTGATTACCTCAAAAGGTGGGTGGGGGTCTAGTATTTATAGAGAATTCCAACCGGGTTTGGTTCCACTTGGGGGCCGGGTCTGGATCCGAAAGCCCGTGGGCCTGACGTGGCAGAAGGCCCAGGGGGTTTAGGGCGGACGTGGCAATACCAGGAGTGGTATAGGGCTGACGTGGCGAAACCCTTGGCGGTGTTTGGAGCTGACGTGGCCCATCGTGGGCCTCTGGTGCTTCTGGGGGGGATCGGAGGGCCTAGGCTGGCCAGGTCATCCTTCTGCCCGGCCAGAGAGGGGGGACGGCCTGTGGGACTGTCCCGGATCGGACTCCGAGGGCTACTGGGGCTCGTCGGTACGAGGAGGCTAGTACCGTGAGGGCAAACACGAGGTTCGGCGCCGACCCTGAAGTGGTTCGGAGCCGAACCAGGTTGCTACCTTTACCTTTCTGAGTGGGAATTGTATTGGGCCCTGGTTGGGCCTCAGGCCATTTTTACCCTGTCACACAAGCCCCCCACTCCTGCGGGAGGTGCGGGAGCTAGCCGTGGAGGAGTGCTTATGGTTGTAGAAAAAATGGAAGGGCGAATCACAGGGCCTTCCTGGTGGTGCTGCCCTGAGGCTTGGATAGGACCTCGAGCTAGTCGAGGGTTTACGTGTAGGTGAAGGCGATGGCGAACCGTTGTCTCTTCCGGAGAAGAGTACCCTGGTGTTCGACTGAGCCTCGAGAGGTCGAGAGATTATGTGTCGACAAGGGTGATGGCGAGCCGTTGTTTCTTCCTGAGAAGAGTACCCGGGTGCCAGACCGAACCTCGAGATGAGGGGGAATTATGGGCTGGTAAGGGTGATGGCTAGCCGGTGGATCTTCCGAAGAAGAGTACCCGGGTGCCGGACCGGACCTCGAGCTGGCGAGGGATTATGGGTCGGTAAGGGTGAAGGCGAGCCGTTGTTTCTTCCTGAGAAGAGTACCCTGGTGCCAGGCCGAACCTCAAGACGAGGGGGAATTACGGGCTGGTAAGGGTGATGGCCAGCCGGTGGATCTTCCGAAGAAGAGTACCCAGGTGCCAGACCGGACCTCGAGCTGGCGAGGGATTATGGGTCGGTAAGGGTGAAGGCGAGCCGTTGTTTCTTCCTGAGAAGAGTACCCGGGTGCCAGACCCAACCTCGAGACGAGGGGGAATTACGGGCTGGTAAGGGTGATGGCCAGCCGGTGGATCTTCCGAAGAAGAGTACTTTTAGTGCCGGCGAAGGCGAGCCGTTATTTTGCCCGAACCGACCCCCGTACCGGGCGGCCAGTCTGGCACTGGGTGACGTCAGCAGCACATGTCTCGAGGACGTGGCGTGATTTCCTAGGCGGCAGTTGCACGTCAATCGGTGAATAGTGACTGCGAAAATCGAGGAGTTGTTCCTATCCCCTATAAATGTTCCCCCCTCTCCTCCCATCGCCCATTTCTTTCTTGCTCCTTACTTTTCAAAAAACCCTTCATCTCTTCAGCGCTCATCCCTTCAGTTTCCTGCAGCAAGGTCGTTTTTCCGAGGTGATCTCAGGTTAGTTGGTAACCCCGTTTAGCTTAGGCACAGATGGATAGGGCTCAGTCCGGCTCGTCGGCGTCGACCTCTGGGGGGGAGTGAGGCCTGTCTCGAAACCGACCTCGGGGGAGGGGCCGGTAGGCGAGGAGGAGGTTGTGCACAATGTGAAGCCATTGCGATCTCGGAGGCATTTCGTGGTGGAAAGCAGCGACTCTGAGGAGGGGGGCGGTAGTTCAGACGAAGTTCGGACCCTAGGGTTGGCTTCCGGAGAGGAGGGTGGCTCCGAGGGAGATGGCTCCGCAGGGTCTCGGAATCCGCCCGTTCTAGGGCGTTTGTCTACACCTTCGCCGGAACGGACTAAGAGGAGGAGGGCTCCGAAGAAGAAGGGATCGAGGATTGGCGGCCCGAGCGACCCGGTGATAGGGTCGTCTGCACAACCCCAGTCTTTCCGTCGCTACCCCGACGATCTCTCAGATAAGGAGTCCTCGGGGGTCCAGCCGTCGTCGTCAAGTCGGAAGAGGTTGAAGGTGGACGCATCCCCGACCGTTCTGGAGGCAAGCGACTTGGGGGCTCTGCAGTTGGCCTACTACATAGGGCCCAGTTATGAGCTTATGCTGCCGAATTCTACTCTTCGGCCGACCGATCCCCTGCCGGATAGGTATTGTATCTTCCCTGTGGACGCCTTTATCTCCGGCCTGAGGCTGCCCATCCATCCATTCGTTCGGGAGGTGTTAAATTGGTCGTCCTTGGCGCCGATGCAGTTTGGACCGAACTCCTGGAAGCAGATTATCTGCTTCGTGCTGTTGTGCGAGGAGCAGAGGGTACCCCTGCGGCTGAGCGTGTTCCGAGCGATGTTGTTGATCGGCTCATCGGCAGAGGGAGTATACTATATCTCGCCTCGAGGTAAGGCGAAGGTTGTCCACGGTCATCCAGATTCCATCAAGTTCTGGAAGAAAAAGTATCTGGTGATCCGGAGTGAGGATCCTTGGGCTATCCCTACTCGGTGGAACCATTCTAAGCCGAGCTACGCAGCACCGGGGCCGGGGGACTTGACGGCGGAGGAGTGGAGACTCGTTGAGCGTCTCCGTCTGTCATATAGCATCAATTGGGGGAAGGTGACGGAGGCCCATCTGGCGAGCGTCGGACTGAGCCCTAGCCCGGCCGTGCCTCGTACGTGGTTGTTTCTTTCCTCTCACTCTTCTTGTACTTTCTTGCTCATTTGTTCTTAATGGATCTTTTTACAGAAATGGATGAAGAGTCGATTAAGGCGCTGAGGCTCGCCATGAAGAAGAAGAAGGCCGAGAAGAAGGACGTCGTGGCGAAGACGACCGAGTTGTCCCAGGCGGTCTCCGAGGCCCCCATTCAGCCGAGGATGAAGAGGACTCGGTCGGAGACGGGTGGGGACGCGGTGGTCCAGGGGGGTCCGGATCAGGGTACGGCCGCCGACCTTGATAAGGGGAAGGGTCCCCTGGTGGATCCCGGACTAGAGGAGAGACTTCGGCGAAGGTGGGCGCCGGATTGGTCGATCCGCGAGGGTGATTGCCTGGTCCGGGGGCGCCAGGCCGTGGAGGTTGCAGATAAGCTGGCGACCCCTCGGGACCGTTCGGATATGAAGTCCCAGACCCTGGACGAGGCGTACGTGCGTCTTGCGCAGGCCACTGTGCTGGTAAGTCAATCGAACCCCCTAGCTTTCAGGTTATGTTGTTAAGAAAGATTTCTTAGTAGTGTCTGGCTATGGCAGGCGACCGTGCAGAGGGCCCATGTGAGGGGCCTCTACGAGGCGGCGTTGCAGCGAGAGCGAGACCGGGCTGACAAGGCCGAGCAGGAGGTGACGGAATTGAAGGGAGAGCTCGAAGGCTCTCGTAAGAAGGAGGCGGAGACGAAGGCGGCTTTTGACAAGGAGAAGGAGGAATGGGCGAAGGCGAGGGTGGCTCAGGAGGAGATGTCGGAGAAGGAGAAGAAAGAGGTGACTGAGTCGTGTCAGATCCTGGTGATCAAAGCTCAGGATAGCAGTTATGCAAAGGCCCTCAGCCATGTGAGGCACTTTTATCCGACTATTGACCTGTCCAACTTCGAGTATGATATGGAGATTGAGGGGACACCGAAGACCCCTGGCGGACAAGGGTCTGATGATAAACCGGTTGCCGACCCCCCTGCGGATCCGGCTGACATTGAGGTGGGAAAACAAGCTGTATAATTTTTGTCCGTCTTTTTCCTTCTCTCGATTGTATTTGCCTTCCGCGGACTGGCCACCGCATTTTTTTGTATGGGGAAACTGAATTTATAAAAAGAGGGTTTTTTGGCTGGCTAAGTGTTCCAACTTCGAAGAATTCCTGAACCTCTTTGCTTATATGTCTTGAGTGGGCTGGTTCTCTTGTAGGTTACGGCTCCCCTTCCTGAGGTGGACCCCCTTCGTTCCGACGTGGCGTGGCTTCGGGGCAAGGTTGAGGCCTTAAAGGCCACTTTGGTTCGGTATCGAAAGAGGGCTCGCGACACTGATGCGGCTTTCCATTATTACAGGAACAAGTCTGAAGCCCTAAGTGAGGAGGCGAGCCGGCTGAGGAGGGCGATGGTGGATCGGGAGCTAGGGGGCATTGGTCTTGGATACACCATGTCAAGTTCCTCGGTGCAGAGGCCTTCCTCTGAGAAGCTACTTCGCGACGTGATAGTGGAGAAGGAGATGGAGATACACCGCTATAGGACTATGTTGGGTGTTTCGACATCTTCCTCGAGGGGTCGGCGAGCAGAGGGGGCTCCCTCGGCGTTGCAACTGATGGAACGCATGCGATCCGTGGATGCCCAGAGCTCCGTGGCCGGGGCGTCGACTGTGGCAGAACCGAAGGACCGTCATGACGAAGAGAGAGTTCCAAGTCGTTTGGTCGGAGTGATTCCGCCCTTCGCCGGATCCGAGGGGCCCTAAGTCGGCGATTCCCTTTAGTTTGAGATGAGTGGAGTGGTCCTGTAACGGTATTTGCTTGTTTTCTCAGCACAAAATAAAAGAGTATGAATAAAGCTTTCTTTTCCTTCTTTGCTCTGGCTAGCGGGGTGGTGAAGGGCGGTGTAGGCGAGGTTGGGCTCCGCCGATTTGTGAGGGATCGATGCGGGGCGACAGGGAGACCTCAGGTCCGGAGTTAGGTCGAACCTACCGAGGCGTTTGGGGATGAGACCCGAGTGAGAACCCAGGTGCCGCCCCCATTGCCCGGTACCGGGTCGGAGTTGCCGAGGTATTTAACTTTTGACAAAAAGAGACTTCTTTTATACCAGACAGGGGGGGGGGGTCGCTGAAGCGGCCCTTTACACATGAATGTTTACAAAAGTTTTAATTTACTTAAGCCATGCTAGAACCTAAGCTTGCTCTCCCAGGAATTTCATGAGGTGCTCAGCGTTCCAGGGTCGGCTGATGGGTCGGTCGTTCATATCCGTCAGTCGGTATGTACCAGGGCGTACAGCCTCGACTACGCGGTATGGGCCTTCCCAGTTGGGAGCCAGTTTCCTCTTCTTGGTTGGATCAGAGACAGATAGCTTTCGCAAAACCAGGTCCCCTGCCTGGATGCTGGTGGGGCGGACTTTCTTGTTGTAAAATCTCTCGATCCGTTGCTAATAAATGCTCCTTCGGACCGCGGACTTCTCTCGCACTTCGGCGACGAGGTCCAGGTTAGCCCTCAGGGCGGACGCATTGTCGTCTTCATCGAAGGCTATGATCCGGGGAGAAGGCATTCCGACCTCGACGGGGATGACTGCCTCAGTCCCATAGGTCAGATTGAATGGCGTCTCCCCCGTGGGGATCCTCTGTGTGGTTCGGTGTGCCCATAGTACGCTGGGCAACTCCTCAACCCAAAGCCCTTTGGGGGAATTGTCAAGGCGCTTTTTGAGGCCGTCGAGGATTTGCCTGTTCGCGTTCTCCGCTTGGCCGTTAGACTGAGGGTGGCAAATGGCGGAGAAACGCTGCTGGATGCCGATGTCCTCACAGAAAGATTGGAAGTTCTGCCCTTGGAACTGGGTTCCGTTGTCCGTGACGAGGATTCGAGGGATCCCGAATCGACAAATGATGTTCTTCCAAAAGAACTGTTGCACTTGGCGCTCGGTGATGCTGGATAGTGGTTCGGCTTCGATCCACTTGGTGAAGTAGTCGATGGCGACAATCAGGAATTTCTTTTGCCCTACCGCTGGGGGGAAGGGCCCCACAAGGTCCATACCCCACATGACGAAGGGCGTAGGGCTCGCCAGGGATCGGAGGTTGGCTTGAGGAAGCCTTTTGATAGGGGAGAATCTTTGGCAGGGGCCGCACCTCTTGACTAAGTCTTGTGAGTCTTGGAGCATGGTGGGCCAATAGTACCCTTGATTCAGGGCCTTCCGGGCAAGTGTCCTACTCCCCATGTGGCATCCGCCGATCCCCTCGTGCAGGTCTTTGAGGGCGTAGCTGGCCTCGTCCTTGTCGAGGCAGCGGAGGTATGGTTTGCCGTCGGCCAAGGTGTACGAGCATTTGAAGAGGATGTTATCGATCATGACGAACCTTTCAGCTCGGATTCTGATTCGTCTGGCCTCGGCTTTGTCTTCAGGAAGCTCGGCCCTGCTTAAGAATTTTCGGATAGGAGTGGTCCAGTCGTCTGGGCTGGTCCCCTCTTGCACACACATCGCTTCCGGCTCTGGGCCACTGATGCTTGGCTCCAAGAGGACCTCGACGAGCACCGTTCGATTGAGACCCTCGAAGGAAGAAGAGGCAAGTTTGGATAGCGCGTCGGCTTGGGCGTTCTGTTCCCTGGGGACTCTGACAACCGCAGCGCCGTCGAAGAACGCCAAGAGTCGTCTGACTGCCGCCAAATACCTCATCATTCGGTCGTCACGGGCTTCGTACTCTCCGGTGATTTGATGGACCACGAGCTGAGAGTCGCTAAATGCCCGGATTCGCTTGGCACCGGCTCGGTGGGCGAGGGTCAATCCGGCGATCATGGCCTCGTATTCTGCCTCGTTGTTGGAGGCTGGGAAGTTGAGGCGTAGGGAGTATTGAAGTAGGAATTGGTCGGGGCCACGAAGGATGACGCCAGCCCCACTCCCCGTTTCGCATGACGAGCCGTCAACAAAGACCTCCCAGGTCGGATCCGATCCTTCTATGTCAGGCTGCTCGGAGATGGTGCATTCAGTTATGAACTCGGCAAGGGCCTGTCCTTTAATGGCCGCCCTTGGATGATAGCTAATGTCGAACTGGCTCAGCTCGATCGACCATTTGACTAATCGGCCGGAGTTTTCGGGCTTGTGGAGGACAGTCTTCAGTGGTTGGTCGGTCAGTACTTGGACGGAGTGGGCCTGGAAGTAAGGTCGAAGTTTTCGGGCTGCCATAACCAGGGCATAGGCCACCTTCTCTATCTTCGCGTATCTCGTCTCGGCCGGGTGTAGTACTTTGCTCACATAGTACAGTGGTTTCTGAACTCCTTCCTCCTCTCGGACGAGGACGGCGCTGAGGGCGCAGTCCGAGGCGGACAGGTAGAGCCAAAGCGGCTCGCCCGGCTCGGGCTTGCTGAGGAGAGGCGGGTTGGCGAGGTATTGTTTCAGCTGTTCGAAGGCTTCTTGTTGATGGGTACCCCACTCGAAGCCCCCTTTCCCGCGCAAGGCTTTGAAGAAGGGGAGAGATTTCTCCCCTGACTTGGAGAGAAAACGGTCAATTGCCGCCAACCGACCCGTGAGCCTCTGAACCTCTTTGACATTCCGGGGCGGGGACATGTTAATGATGGCCTGTATTTTTTCGGGGTTTGCCTCAATGCCGCGCTGGCTGACGATGAATCCTAAGAACTTCCCCGTGGAGACGCCGAAGGCGCATTTAGCCGGGTTGAGCCTCATGTTGTGGCGTCGGAGGACACCGAAGGCTTCCTCGAGGTCGGCGACGTGGTCCGGCCCAGCCCGGCTCTTGACAAGCATGTCGTCGACGTAAACTTCTACGTTGCGGCCGATTAGGTCCTTGAAGACTCTGTTGACGAGTCGCTGGTACGTGGCTCCGGCGTTTTTCAGCCCGAAAGGCATAACACGGTAACAATAAAGACCTTGGTCGGTGACGAACAAGGTCTTGGAGACGTCTGGTGGAAACATTCGGATCTGATTGTACCCCGAGAACGCGTCCATGAAGGACAGCAGCTCGTGCCCTGAGGTCGCGTCTATTAAAGCGTCGATGCGCGGGAAGGGGAAAGGATCTTTCGGACACGCTTTGTTAAGGTCCGTGAAGTCAATGCAGATTCGCCAACCCCCTGTCGCTTTCTTCATCATGACGACATTGGCCAACCACTCGGGGTAGCTGACTTCCTGGATGAATCGCACGGACAAGAGCTTGTCCACTTCTGTTTTTACAATTTGTTGCCTCTCCGGGGCGACTTTGCGTCTCTTTTGGACGATCGGTTTAGAGTCAGGGAGGACGCTCAGTCGGTGCATGATCAAGTCTTCGGAGATCCCGGGCATATCGGAGGGCTTCCAAGCGAAGAGATCCACGTTGCGGCGGACGCAAGCGATGATGCCCGTCTTCAGGTCTTCGGCGAGTGAGCGGCTCACCCGGAACCATTTTGACTCATCCTCGGTGTCGAATAGGACCTCCTCCAGTTCGTCAACGGGCTCGGGAGCGGGGCCATCTCTCTCGGGTTCGAGTTCAACGGCGTTGAGGGGGAGTACGCCCCCTCCCCTGGTGGCAACGCAACATGACCGTGCTGCTTCGATGTTGCCTCGGACGATGCTGACCCCTTGGGGGGGAATTTGAGTTTCAGATGGTGGGCCGAAGGTATCGCCTGGAGGGAGTTTAGCCCGGGCCGGCCGAGGATGGCGTTGTAGGGCGCCCTGACGTGGATGACCATGAAATCCAAGGGCTCGGTCCTCTTGTCAGGGGCCGATCCAGCGGTGACGTCGAGGGTAATAATTCCCTCCACTACGACCGGGACGCCCGAAAATTTGAGCAACGTGCATCCTGCTGGTTTGAGTTTCCCTCTGGATAATCTGAGACTTTCGAAGGTTCTGAGGAAGAGAATATTTACCGAGTTGCCGTTGTCAACAAGGATTCGGCGAACCTCACAATTGGCCATGTGGAGGCTAACGACGAGGGCCTCGCCGTGGGGTAGGTGAACTCCTTCGGGGTCCTCTCCTGAGAAGGAGACTGGCCGCGGTTGTAGCTCGGGAGAGGGGCTGTACTGAATAGCGTTCGTCCCCTGGGTGAATGTTCTTTGGGAAGTATCGGATTCTCCCCCCACCGGCCCCCCGTGGATGTAGTGTAGGGTGAATGGCGTATCCATGGATACCTCGGATTCGGGATCCTGACCCTGGGTGCGGTTTGGGTTAGGGTTCGGGGTTGATAATCCCCGGTTCCTATCCCTTTGCCGACCCCGTGGGCCGTCATCCCTGTGGGTCTGCCTCGGATGGTTCGGGGCCGGATTGGAAGCGGCCCTTCCCCAGCTGTGGGTAATCTTGCGGTTGAGGATTACTCCCCGGAGGTCGGGCTGGGCTGGCCAGCCGACGCTCCTTTGGGACTCCCGAGGGGGAGCCTTGTGTTTCGACGTGCGTGGCCTGGCTTTATCAGTGGGTGGGGGCGAGTCCCGTTGGTTGACGGAGGAAGCAGCCCCCTTGCCTTTGGAGGCCATGAGGGTTCGGCTGTTGATGGCCTTTGAGGGTCTGGGTCGGATCGGCTTCTGGAGCAGCTGTTCCCACAGACGGCGCCAACCTGATGCTGTTTATTTCTGGGAGACGTGTGGATGCACCAGGTGTGAGTTCGGACTCAATTTGTATTGAAGGAGAATGCCGCTCGTCTGCCGACCTACGTTGACCTTCTGGGGCCTACGATGAGCTCGGAAAGAGGTTGAAGGCTGGGCTCGGATCGGAAGGGTCGGATCCGAGGTCTTGTGTACCTGCAGACGGTCCTAAAACACCGGGGTTTATCCTGGTGGCGGACCCTCCGACGCTCTAGTCAGTCTCTGTGAGAGAGTAGCAATAACTAGGTATATTTAAGTGGCAAAAGATTGATTACCTCAAAAGGTGGGTGGGGGTCTAGTATTTATAGAGAATCCCAACCGGGTTTGGTTCCACTTGGGGGCCGGATCTGGATCCGAAAGCCCGTGGGCCTGACGTGGCAGAAGGCCCAGGGGGTTTAGGGCGGACGTGGCAATACCAGGAGTGGTATAGGGCTGACGTGGCGAAACCCTTGGCGGTGTTTGGAGCTGACGTGGCCCATCGTGGGCCTCTGGTGCTTCTGGGGGGGATCGGAGGGCCTAGGCTGCGCCAGGTCATCCTTCTGCCCCGCCAGAGAGGGGGGACGGCCTGTGGGACTGTCCCGGATCGGACTCCGAGGGCTACTGGGGCTCGTCGGTACGAGGAGGCCAGTACCGTGAGGGCAAACACGAAGTTCGGCGCCGACCCTGAAGTGGTTCGGAGCCGAACCAGGTTACTACCTTTACCTTTCTGAGTGGAAATTGTATTGGGCCCTGGTTGGGCCTCAGGCCATTTTTACCCTGTCACAGTTATATTTTGGTAAAAATTATTTCGTCTTTTATAATTGGCCAACCACTATTCCTGTGAGATTGATAAATGGACAACGATTACGGCGTTTTTTTTTTTCATTATTTCCAAAAAATTGGATAAATAACGAACAACTACAGATGCTCTTTTAAATAAAATAAATAAGTAAAATAAAATAAAATAAAATAAAAATTAAAAAAAATAAAAAAAATAAAAAAAATAAAAACCACAGATGCTCTTACTGCGATACCTTACTCTCTCCATAGGGCAGCGCCAGTACCCAATACCTAAAGAGACCAGACAGGACAGCTGGTATAAGGAGCAGTGAGAGACGGATGGGGGCCACTTAGGATGTGGGTGAAAGAGTGGGTGCAAGCGGGAGGAGTTTGGAATTTTTAAATTTTGAGATAGAAACACGTGGGGGTGGATGGTGAGGATTCGTGTCAAGTGTGTTGTGATACGTCCTGTGAGCAGAGAAGGAGGAAGATAGGATTTTTAACCAAAATGACCCACTTTTTGAAAGTATTTACCTAACCGACCCACTTTCGAAAGTACGTACCAGAACGACCCATCTGCTATATCAGATAGCGAGTTTGGTTAAAACTTCATCACTATCTAAGATAGCTAGTATATGATTATATGTTTCTCTACACTTTGGAGAAAAATTTAAAAATATACCAAATTCAGACTCGCTATCTTAGATAGCGAGTCTGAGAGTGTATGGCCTCTAAGAAAAATAGCAAGTTTATACACGCTATCTCAGATAGTGTGTGCTTTTGTAGCATAATCACTAACTGAGATAGCAAGTGTAGATTGAGCACGAAGTTAAAAATCCTTGGGTTTAGACTCGCTGCCTTAGTTAGCGAGTGTGTTCATACCACACTCGCTAACTAAGATAGTGAGTGCCGATTGGAAAATTTTTTAAAGACTCGCTATCTCAGATCTCTCTCACTTCATCGAAAGACACACTCTCTCCCACATCCGAAAGAAACCCAAAAATCTAGCCTCCCAATTCGTGATTTTTCCAAAAAAAATCCGTCCAAAATCTCTCCAAATTAACTTCGTTTTGGGTTTCTTTCGGAGTTAGAGAGAGAATGGAAAGAGAGAAGTGAGGGAGAGCGAAACAACAAGTCTTTAAAAATTTCTCAATCGACACTCGCTATCTCAGTTAGCGAGTTTAGTACAAAAGAACTCGTTAACTGAGATAGCGAGTGTTGATTGGAGAATTTTTCATCAGGACCTTACACTCTCTATCCCAGTTAGCTAGTGTGGTACAAACACACTCATTATCTGAGATATCGATAGTCAATTGGAAAATTTTCTACACAACCTGAGATAGCGAGTGTAGTACAAACAGACTCGCTATCTGAGTCTATACTTGATGTTTCAAGAAAAAATATCAAAAAAAATATCAAGTATAGACTCGCTATATCAGAAAGTAAGTGGGTTATTTTGATAAATACTTTCAGAAGTGGGTCAGTTTGGTAAATACTTTCTAAAGGTGGGTCATTTTGGAAAAAAATTCGGAAGATAGGTGGTGGCTTGATGGGTTTTATCATTGCTAAAAATAAACTCCTAAGATCATCCACAGTCGTTGAGAGATAAAATATGCATATATGAATAAATGAAAATAGCAATCGATCGTTTTGCTGCAGTCGTCAAATGCTATTTTTTATCTTTTTATATTAAAATAATAAGCGACGGTCCTTTATGTTCCGTCGGAGAAAAAAAAAACACTAAAAATTTGTGGGACGGCATATGAAGCTCCGTCGGAGCGAAATAATAATAATAATAATAATAATAATAATAGGTGCGATGGCACTCGAAGTGCCGTCGGAGGAAAAAAAAATGAATTCGAAGTGCAAAGAAAATTACAAAAAATTATAAAAAATACAAAAAAATTACAAAAATTACAAAAAATTACAAAAAAAAATTCAAAAATTGCAAAAAACACAAAAAGTGGAGGGAGGGCAAGTGTCGTCCGAGAAGTGGGGTTTTTTGGGTTCTTTTTGGTTTTTTTTAAATTCCGAAATTAAATTTTTTTTGAAGTGCCGTCCGACCATTAAAAAAATAATTTTTTTTGTGCGACGTGCCCTCCGACAATTATGACAAAAAATAAAAAATCGTGCGACGGCACTTGTAGTGTCGTCTCTCATATAAGGATAATTCTCATTTCGCCTCTCATTTATGGCAATCTCCTGTAGCGAAATATGCATAATATGCATATTTGGCCAACGACTGCAGCGTTGTTTTCAACCAAATATCCATATTATGCATATTTAGCAAATGACTACAGATACTCTAACCACTAAAAGTTAAATTAAAAATTATTCAAATCTTGTCTTTTTCACTTCTTGCCTTTTAGTGGTTAATCTCTACTATTTTAATGGGAGAGTTCGGGTTTATAACAAACAAACCCTAACTTTGTAACTATATAAACATGTATAATACACGTCCAAAATATATCTAACAAATATAAATGTGCACCGCACGTGTAGCCCAAATCAAAACATTCAAAAATGAACATTTTTTTTCTTATTCAATATATATTCATTAAATTTGATAACTTTATTTTTTTTAGACGTGCATTGCACGTACATTATGCTGGTATATGTTTGAAGTAAAAATTGAAGTATGTGCTGTCTTACCCTGACGAAGGGGGTTTGTGAAAAGTTAAAAGGATGCTTTAGGAGGTTGAGGAGGTTAAAGAGGGGTGGGGACCATCAGGTGAGTTTGGGAAGGTTTGTTTGGGTTGAAACTGGTAAGAGCATCCACAATCGTTTTTCTCATTTGCCAAAATATGGCAGCTACAGTAATAGCAATTGGGGAAGTATCGTGCAGTCGTCGTTTGTTAAATCTTTCTCATTTGCCTTTTACATATTAAAAGACCAAATTACCCCTACTTTGATATTCACAGCCATTTGGGATTGAAGGGCAATTTGGGGAAAAAACCCAAAAAAGAGGGGGGGGGGGGGAAAGGAAATATTCCTTGGACGGGGTATCATCTCCCGAACGGGAGATGTATCCCCGTCTGAGGATATTTCCAAAAAAAAATAATTTTAAAAAGGGAAGGACGGGGTATGTTTTCCCGTCCGACCCTTTTTTAAATAAAAAAAAAATCTAAAAATCCTTCAGACGGTATATGATTCTCCGTCTCACTCGATTAAAAAATATTAAAATCCTTCGGACGGTATATGATTCCCCGTCTTCTATAATTTGAGAATTCTCATTTCGTTTCTCAAATATGAGAAACAGATTTGGGTCGTTTGCTAAAAAATGGCAAAATGAGAAACGATTGCAGAGGTCCGTTTGCTATATTATGGCAAAATGGCATATATAGATTTTGCCATAATATAGCAAACGACTGTGGATGCTCTAAGAATCCAATGGTGGCTTGGATATGCAATCTTTCAGGAAAAAAAAAAAATTCAAGGCTAAATATTAAAAACTTCACCCAACTATTGTCCATTTTAAAAAATCGCAACAATTTTTTTTTAATTAAAAATATCTCACCAATTATGTTTTTCAGATATGGGTAAGTGGGGTTTTTAAAAAAATATTTGGGTTAAAACTACAGTTGGGTAAGATTTTTTTTTTTTTAATGTTGAGTGTGGTTTTTTAAAAATGCACAATGATTTGGTGGTGTTTTTTTAAATATTTGGCCAAAATTCAACTCCAATAGTGTGTAGTTGGGAACACAAAAAGGGTATCTCGTTCAATTGTATGAGCTGTTCTAAGTGATCACAACGAATACATAAAAAGTCTCGAATGAGTTCAATTTTCTAGGAGCCTTGTGACATCGGGGACATGTTGAATAGTTAGTTTGTTTATATAGAGTTCCATTGGGTGTATAGTAATCATCTATATAATAAAACACAAAGAAAGCTATCAGGTGGCTCTCCTTCAATCTCCAAAAAAATCAAAGGTCCAGATCTAACTTCACAAAACATATTTTTCCCCCCAAAAGTTTCCCTCCAAAACTCAAATTCAAATCCCCCACCCAAAACTTTAATTATTTTTTTTTTTTTCTCTCTCTCTCCCTCCCTCTTCTATTCAAAAAATTAAGAAAATAATTTTTTTTTAAATTTTTACAAAATAAAAAATTGAAAAATTGAAAAAAATTTAAAATTTAAAAACTTTAAAAATAATTCAAAAAAAAATCAACAAAAATCATATAATATATTTTTTGCTCGACCCCCAAAAGGTTCTCATATAATATGTTTGCTACTTCAATTAATTTGCTGGACCTCCAAAACTATTTTATATGAGCAAATAAGGTGCACCGTTCCGAAGACGTGCCGTAGGCACGTGTCAACAGGTAAACCTAGTCTATATAATAAATTACAAAGAAAGCTATCAAGTGACTCTCATTCAATCTATCCCAAAATCAATGGCCAATGTCTATCCTTACAATACATATTTTTCCGCCCAAAATTTTAAGCCCCACAAATTCAAAATCCACACACACACTCTCTCTCTTTCCCAAAATACCCACCGGTCTCTCTCTTTCTCACTCCGTCTCTCACTTTTCCCGCTCTCTCTCTCTCATTGACTCACTCTCTCCTTCTCTCTTACCTCTCTCTCTCTCCGCTCTCTGTCACTGTCTCCCTTCCCCCACCTCCGACGCCTCTTCAGAGCCCCCCCACCTCCAGTCGCCAACCCCCTGGTCCTCCCTTCCGCGACGCCTCCTCAGCGACGCTCTCTGTCATTGTCTCCCTCCCCCCACCTTCGGTGCCTCTTCAGAGCCCCCCCCACCACCTCCAGTCGCCAACCCCCTGGTCCTCCCTTCCGCGACGCCTCTTCAGTGACGCCTCCTCAGCGACCAACCCCGACTCCCCTTCAGCGACGCCTCTTCAGCGATCCCCTCACCGTCACAGACGCCTCTTCAGTGCCCCCCCAACTCTGGCGCCTCTTCAACGCCAACCCCGACGCCATCCAACTCCGGTTCTACCCCTCATCGTCACCGACCACCGATTTCACCATCTCAGGTATACAAATTTCCTTTTTTCAAATTTCATCTAGGTTTGGGGTTTACAAATTTCCTCTTTTCTTTCAAAGAGGCAAATTGGTCTTTTTTTTCACCGATTTCACCATCTAGGTCTTTTCAATTTGCTGAAAAATCATTCAGTTCTAGAATGAGTGAATGAGTGAGTGAATCAAACTGAAAATCATTCATTCAGTTCTAGAATTAGTCTCTGATATAATGGATTAGTCTTTGTTATGAGTTCTAGAATGGGTGAGTTAATTTGCTGAGTTAATGGATTTGTCAATTTGCTGAAAATTCGTTGAGTTACAATTAAGCAATTAAGTAATGAATGAGTGAATGAATCATTGAGTTCTAGAATGAGTTAATGAGTGAATGAATTATCTCTGTTATATTCAATGAATGAGTGAATGAATCATTGAGTTCTAGAAATTTTCTTTTCGGTGGATTGAATGCATATTAATTCTAGCAGCGGTGGCCAAATAATAAAACTTAATTTTTATAGAAGCGGCGGCCGCAGCGGCGGGGGGGGGGGGGGGGGGGGGGGGGGTGCCCCCCGCTAAGATCCACCCATGGCTTTGGTACAAATACATAAATTGAAGTATAAACTATAATCTCATGTTTTTTCTTAGGCTGATGTATAAACTGAAATCTCATTTTTCCAATAGACATAAATTGACTGTTTGGGTTGATCGTAGACTTTTTACGAACATGATACAACCATACCTTTTTGGGTTGAAGTTCAGAAAATATTACAATGCACGCTTGGGAGTCATGTCAGGCTCTGGTTTGTAAGCAAGTAGGTGGTTTGTCTGGTTTCAATGAGACAATTAGCTGGAAACTCATATCATTAGCTGTAAGAGGTTTAAGTTTAACACAACTATTGTCAACCAAGACACAAGACACTCTACATAAGAGGCATGGAGAAATCCTGTTTTAAGTTGTGGTTGGATGTTCTCTAATTAACCTCACTGATGCTATTTGATGTAATGTTCCTGGCCAAGTAATGCTACATGAATTTTCATATGAAACTGTGATATTGATCTGATCAGTTAAAACTTTTAACAGCTTTTAGAAACTACTTGTATTTACCCTTCCATATTTTATGCATGGGGGCTGCGTCGACTTGCTCATTTTGTGCTTGGGGGCTGCGTCGACTTGCTCATTTTATGTATGCTATTTTTGTACACTCTAAAATTTCTGCAAGAATGTAGAGGTCTGATCTGTATTATTCCCAATCCCCTTTTCCTATGTGAAAAGATGTCAGATATCTCACAAGTCTATCTCCTTTTCCTTTATGATATAGACACTTTTATATGCTTCGTGATTTACACACTTTTATATGAAAATAATTAACAGTATTTATAGATTTGGTACTTTCATAGGTTTTTAATGAAAAATAAGTTTATACAATGGTGCTTTCATAGGTTTTTACCCTTTTGTAAAGCCTAATAGTCATATTTATAGATTTGTGTAAATCTTTTATCCTCAAGCTTACTTGCACTATTGACAACTGTGCAACATTCAGAACCTTGATATGTAAATTTTGATTTTATTTGCAAACAAATTATAAATGAAAATAGCTCTACCATCTGAGGAACACCCCCTACAGATGTTTTGGTCATCATATTTTTTAAAAAAAATTTAAGGGTGTGTTTTAATAATGTAGTTAAGGTAAGATAATTGGAGTTTTTTTTCTTAGTTTGTATTATTTAGAGTCCTTAAGCTATGATAATATGCCACTAATTATAATAAGGCAAATAGGGCCAATTAGTATCTCTCCATACATGAAATATTCTGGTACCACGTGTTAACGGGCCAATTAATTTGCTGGGCCAATTAGGGCCAATTATAATAAGCCTAATTATAACAGGACAGTAAATCCAAGTAACTGGTACACTTCCAAAAATTGATTATCATTTATATGGAAAAAACACCAACAGTGCATTCATTACCTGGGTATTAACCTGAGCCACCTTATGCACATGCAAAAGGCCAACCATGTCTTCAAACCAACCAACTAACAATGTCTTCAAGCCACCTTATGCACATGCATGTACCCATTACTCTACAGTTTCTAGAAGATAGATCATAGTAGTTAATATTATGTTCGTATTTTAAAATAATTTATAATCAAAGTTAATCATAATGTCAAAGAAGAAAATAGATTACTTTACAATGTCTTGATTGGTTTGTTAAAATAATTAGAACGTCAAAGTTAATCATCATATATTTCCCCTCCTTTATATACAGATCAATTGCTTCAATTAAAGAACAACAATGGATGACATCACTATATATGGCCATGTAAGTATCTCATTTTTTTAAAAAAATCTACAACTCTTGATATAACAATAAGTTCCTCACATTTTAATGTTTACTTTAATACCTTACAGGTTGATGTTGACTTGGAAAAAACAGTAAGTGAAGCTTTTCAATGTGTTCTTATCAAATTAATTAATTGTCCACTTACATTCAAAATTGATATTTTTCTATTACTGGTGCAATTCCTTTGACAAAAAAATATCGGGGTTACCATTCGAGATGAACGCGAGCTTAATCTAATATCTCTTCGCAAGGTAAGCTTCACCCCTTATTACTTGGTTGGTCTTTTGCTCATTATTGATTTTTTTTAATTCCTACTTTTTAACCACCCAATGTAGAGAAAGGAAACAAGTTATTCTGGGAAAGAAAAGGGAAAGGAAAATGAAATGTCTAGTGCTGTATATGCTTATCTTGCTTTATCTACATTGCTTTTTCTTTATCTTTCCTCACACTGCTTCTTTTATTTATTATCGATGTAATAATAAAAATTAATACATTCTCAAATAAGTAAGTGGTTTTCCTCCTAAACAGTCATTTATAACGATTCATTTTCACAAATTTAGGCTCATAATGTTCATGTTATATCGAAAGCTACGTTGGCCCAACGTAGACGACGAGAACGAGAGAAACTTGAAATGTGCTCTACATGAGTATTAGACGCAACTGACAAATGTTCAGCTCGAACAACTGTTCCGTTATTCGAAATTCCTTCTAATGTACTACAGAAACATACGTATGATGAACAAACTTCTTCACTACTGCCAAATATTGGCCTGCAAAGAACATCTCAAACTTCTGACGTTGTTAGGTAAATAATGTTTGCTTTTTAAATCTTAACTTTTTCAGAATATCTTTAGTTAGTTGCTCTCCATATTCAGCCATATGATTGATTCACAAGTAGAGAAACTTGAAGGGTGCACTCCGCATCAATTGGCCCAACGTAAGAGACAATATCGAATTGCTACGTTCAAATCGAATAGGTTAATTTTATTTTACCTTTAACCCGTGTATATTATCCATAGGTTAAATATATACAACTGTTAACTTACATGGCCATCGTAACTAATAGGTTAAATTCAGAACGATACTTTCTCGGCATGATGAATGTAACCTGCTCTTATTGTTCAGCATTGCATTAGAATGATGAAAAATTATCGGTCTCATCTGCCAGAAATAATTATTTCGGAAAATATTGGTCACAAGGAAAAGTGAAGCTACCGTTGCTCATTGCTCCACTCCCACCACTTCAAGATTTATATGATGGTGATAGTGTACAATCGACTTCATTTCGGACTTATACTCGAGAATATAATGCAGCAAATGCTTTTACGAGTTTGGGTGTCAGAATAGATGAAAGGGTCATCCATGGTCGGGGACCTACCTCATTCACCATACATGGAGAGCTGCGCCACCGAACGGGGTCATTAATACCACAGCCAGGCCAAGCTGTTGTTTATGCACAACTCTACATGTACGATCCAGTTTCTGCTTTAGGTTTCCGTACATCGCGAAATCCTCATTTGAGAGCTGATGTTCTCAATATTATTCAGGATTATTTGGAGTTCAATGAATTTGCATATAAGTTTCATCAAGCTTATGCAATTTTAAACCAGACAAGTTCTTCGGATCACAGCTTACCTGCGGTTCTACATTACAATTCAGCAAATGACCTGCGTAGGTATAATCTTCCAACTACTGATGAGATTGCAGTGATTATACCTGGTGATGGAACTGAAATTAGTGCTATGAGAGATATCATACTGCATTTGAGGGGAAACAACGAGTTAATGCAAATTAACGAGTGCCATCCAGCATATTTGCCCTTGCATTATGTCTTGCTATTCCCTTATGGTGAATTGGGATGGGAACCAGATTTGAAACAGTGGGATGCCATCAATGGAAGACTTTCGACTGCTAGACTAACTCAAATGTAATTCTATAGTTATCGTTTATTTCAACGCAATACAGAGTATTCAACTATTCTGAGAGCAGGAAAACTTTTGTAAGAATTTATTGTAGATGCTTGGGCAGCCACTAAGCAGAATCGACTGACATATCATAAGCTTAATCAGGGAAAACTTCGAGCTGAACTTTACCAAGGTCTTACCGGCATCGCTGCAGATGGGTTAGGACTTGATCAGGTCGGACAACGAATCATTTTGCCATCTTCATTCATTGGTAGTCCAAGACAAATGTTTGAAATCTTTCAAAATTCAATGGCTATTACGCACCACTATCAACACCCAGATATTTTCCTTACCATGACTGCAAATCCCAAATGGCCAGAAATAACTACAACTCTATTGCCACATCAAAAATCCACTGATCGTCCTGATTTAGTTTCTCGCGTTTTTGAGTTGAAGAAAAATGCTTTGATGAAGGGGATAGAGAAAGCAAAAGTATTTGGTCAAAAAGTTGCGCATGTCTTTTCCATTGAGTTTCAGAAACACGGGTTACCTCATATGCACGCTCTTTTCTTTCTTGAAAATCCAGACAAAATTCGTACATACCAACAAGTAGATAAAGTAGTTTGTGCTGAATTTCCAGATCCGATAGCGGATCCCCTACTCTTTGAAACTGTCAAAAATTGTATGGTGCATGGCCTATGTGGTGGACGAAATCCTCAAGCATCGTGCATGGAAAATGAAAAATGTCAAAAGAGGTATCCTAGAGAGTTCTCTGAGGCAACAACTATGGATCAAGATGGTTATCCAATCTACTGTCGTCGTGATACTAAACATTTTTATACTGTGAGGGGGCAGCAGGTTGATAATAGAGATGTTGTACCTCATAATGCTTACCTTTCTAAAATGTTTAATTATCATATTAATGTTGAAGTTTGTGCTGAGGTGAAATGTGTTAAATATATCCACAAATATATTTTCAAAGGAAACGACCGCGCAACAATTGTGTTGGGAGGAGTAGATGAGATCAAGTAATATCTCGACGCACGGTATATTGGCCCTCTGGAAGCTGTATGGCAAATTTTTGGACACTCTTTACATGAAGAGGTGCCAGCGATTGTACGCTTGGCACTGTATTTTCCTGGAATGCATCGTGTTGTTTATAATTCAGCTGATAGGATGGACGACATCGTATCTAGAGCCGAACGAGAAATGACAACTCTTTCAGTTTTTTTTTGCATGTTGCTCATCCAATTTAGCTGCACGCGCATTCACCTACCAACAGTTCCCGCAACATTTTGTTTGGAATAAGTCTTCGAAGATGTGGACGCCGAGAAAGAAGAGGTACGCAATCGGCAGAATGTACTTTACAAGTCCAAATTCGGGTGAGCGCTTTTATCTGCATTTGCTACTAACAGTTGTGAAGGGACCACGATCATTTCAGTGCTTACATACAGTCGACAATGTTGAGTATGCTACTTTCAAATTAGCATGTGTTGCCAGAGGACTGTAGGAAGATGATGGCGAGTGGGTACAATGTCTCTAGGAAGCTGCAATTATGAGCACCAGCTACCAACTTAGAAGGTTATTTAGTGTCATTCTTACGGAATGCTCTCCGTTGGAACCACTTACCTTATGGAACCAATTCTCAGTGCATATATGTGATGATCTTGAACACAAACTGCGTACATTATTTTTCATTCCCAATCCTACCCAAGGTCAAGTCCTAGATTATGGTCTATATCTTTTAAACCAAATGCTTCAAGAATCAGGCAAAAGCTTAGATAACTTCCAACCCTTGCCCCATCCTATGCAAAATTGGAGTACGGTTGTTGGCAACTAGTTTATTTGGGAACACAGAGTACTGCAAGTTGAAGCCCTACAAGCTAATATACAAGCAAGTATAAATTCACTTAATGTTGCAGAGTTATCTGCATATTCTGCAATAATTACATCAGTTATGGGCAACAAGGGAACTACATTCTTCTTGAACGGAGGGTCCGGTACGGGAAAAACCTTTTTGTACAATACACTAGCAACGAAATGCCGTCGAGATGGTTTCATTGTAGTAACTGTTGCTTCTTCTGGCATTGCATCATTGTTACTGGTAGGCGGTAGAACTACACACTCAACATTTTCCATCCCACTTGATGTGTTGGATAATTTCTTTTGTGGGTTCACTAAGCAATCACCTCAGGCAGATTTTTTCAGGGAAGCAAAGCTAATCATTTGGGATGAGGTCCCTATGCAGCATAGGTTTTGTGTAGAAGCTGTTGACCGTACACTTCAAGATATCCGTGATAATAAAAATTCATTTGGTGGTATCACTGTGGTGCTCGGTGGGGATTTTCGACAAATTCTACCAGTAGTACCGAAGGAGGTTCGAGAACAAATTGTTGGTGCATCGCTAAGAAAATCTTTACTTTGTAATTTCGTACAAGTGTTAACTTTGAAAGTTAACATGTGTCTAGATTCATCCGATATCAGAAATGTTTCATTGCCAATTTTCTAAACGAGATTGTATTCTTACATGTTTTTTGTAATAACTAAGCAAATCTCTCCTTTTGACTCTTACTGACAAATAAGTCTTCTTTATTATATAGATTGGCTCCAAACCCGACGAGATCATACAACTTTCTTCAACAATTCGGAGGTGTCACACATTAGATGAACTTTTATCTACCGTTTACCCGCAACTAAATGTTATCGGCACTATCACTCCCAAATATCTTATAGAGTGGATAATTCTATCAGCGAGAAATGATGATGTCAATTTCATTAATGCTGCTGCATTAAATCTTCATTCGGGGCCAAAATTTACATTTCTTGCTACCGATAAAATGTTTGAGGGGGATGGAGTTGATTGGAACATCACCAATCGATACCCTAACGAGTTTTTGAACTCTTTAGATCCTCTCGGGCTACCACCATTTAAACTCGAGCTAAAAGTAGGGTGCCCAATCATATTGTTGAGGAATGTTGCACCAAAGGATGGTATGTGTAATGGCACCCGGTTAATTGTAGTTCGGTGTGCTCAGTCGTCGCGTGTAATTGAGGCTATGATTTTAACTGGCGATAAAGCAGGAAATTTGGTCTTTATTCCAAGAATACCTCTAACCCCTAAACCTTCGTCTTCGGATCTACCTTTTGCAATGACAAGACGCCAATTTCCAGTTCGATTAGCGTATTCTGTAACAAAAAATAAAGCAAAAGGCCAATCTGTTGTTATTGTGGAGATAGATTTACGCTCACTAGTTTTCAGTCATGGACAATTCTATGTTGCACTCTCTAGGTGTACAAGTTTTGATCGTATTTTTCTACTCCAACCAGAAGATTGTTTGAGCTCAACAACAAACATTGTTTATCATGAAGTTCCTTTATAGTTATTTCAGAAAATACAGGTACTTTTGATTAAAATACAAGTTACAAATTTATGACTGTGATTATCTTTCAATAAACTTTTTTCATACTCTAACTAATGAACCTTACTTGAATAAAACTTTTTATTCAATTAGGTGATCTCCATAAACTCAAGTCACTAATATTTATTATAACTATTAAATTAGAAGACTTAAGATAGCAACATTTTCTCTAAATAGTATTATGGATGGTTCACAAACTATTAAATTTCACCAACCACAATTAAGAAATGCATTTACCAAACTGTGCATGAGCGACAACTACCATACTCTCAGCACATCCTCTCAAGTACACAGTGTCTAAATTTCCTTTGCATTTGTAAGGATAACTACAGATAATTTTATTAACTATATATTTAAGTATGCATGGCAACAATGATCTTAACAGTTAGTATTTTGGGAGATGATGTATAACAATGATCTTAAAAGAAAAGTATATACAATAGTAGTTAGTAAACAAATTCTTGAAATATGAATGACAATTAGTATCTTATCAGGCCTTTAGTGTGATCATCTGTTTATCAGTTCACACTTCACAGTTACACTATCAGGCCTTTAGTGTGATCATCTTTTTTTTCAATTCACACTTCACAGTTACACTACTCATAAGTGACTTTTTAAAGTGGAGTTATAACATATATGTTTCAATCTGTAACAGATTAACTTATTTACTTATTAAATATAACTATGGTCATCTTAAACACAAGCATATATATATTGAATACAATATAATTTGTATATTAGCTAGCTAGAACAAACAGTAGGTTGTCACTCATATATATATTGAATCTCTCTTTATTTTTCTACAAGACGATGCTAAATTTTCAACTATATAGCAATTAGAGTTGCATTAACAAACAATTATTCTAGCAAAAACAAACAATTGGACTTGCTATAAAACAAGTATCACCCTTTCTATTATTTGATGGCAAACATTAAATCAATAATGAGCCAGCAAACACTTCAAATCAATTAACTTACAGTAATGACATATTGACACCATATATAAGAAGAAAAAAATTAGAAAGAGGGTCGTCTATTAACTTATTATTTTTTCTTTAATGAAACAGGATGACAAAATAAAAAAACCAATTATATATGATAGACTTACCTTACCGAAACTTTTTTTCATTGTTATTTTACTTTTGAACTTTAATAGAACTGGGATGCAGCTGACATAGACCTCAAATTTATAAATGCAACTACATTGATCAATTGGGGTTGCAATAAGGTAAATTTATATTTCCTACAACTACACCCTATGTTAACCGTTAATTGCTGCTAATTAAATGCTTCTTTTTTTTTTTCCAGATTGTCGTCCACACTCAGAACCATTATGTACATATTGATAGTTTAACTTTTTGTAAGGTGATGAAGAACATGTTTGGTTGAAGGCATTGTTCTGTTTGAAAGGTAATTATTTCAAAACTATTACTATTGTTTTGTAACTTTCATTGATTTAATTGTTTATTGTAAACTCTTACTATTTGATTCAAAATTCTTACTGTTTTTTTAGGCTTAGTGTTTGGCCCCATTTTTGAAGACTTCAACCATTGTGTTCTCCTACAACCCTGTAATTTTATTTTTTTCATTCGGTTGGTTGGTGTTTATTATGGAGGAGGATGTAATAGTTGTAATAGTTGTAATATTTAGCATTTTGGGAGATGATGTAAGTAACTGTATATAATAATGATATAATATAGTTATGTTAATACCCGTACTCGCAATTTTGTGGAGTATTGGGTTCTGTATTTGGTTTTTTAAAGGTTTTTTAAAGGTTTTTCGAAGGTTTTTCAAAAAATCCATTACATTTTCAAACGAATTTTTGGTTTTTATTTTGTATCTTGCATTATATTCTGATTTTTCCCCCAGAGCCTTATATATATGATGCCTGTGTGATGTTGCTTGGTTTTGTCTGGGAAGGATTGATATTTATTGCATATGATGTCATATTTTTAATTGTTAGCAGAATTCCGTAAGGAATTGCTATAAAATGACTAATATTTTAGGGGAAGTTCTGTCAAAATTTTTACTAAATTTTCTAAAATCTATTTTGTTTTCAAACGATATCTTGGTTTTTATTTTGTATCTTAATCATATGAAGATTTTTTCTTCCCAGAGCCCTATATATATGATGTCTGTGTGATGTTGCTTGGATTGGCCTGGGGAGATTTATATTTCTTGACTGTGATGTTATATTTTTAATTGTGAGCAGAATTTCGTAAGGAATTGCTGTCAAATGGCTAATATTTTAGGGGAGGTTCTGTCGAATTTTTTACAAAATTTCATAAAATCTTTTATGATTCTAAACTATATCTTGGTCTTTTATTTTATATCTTTAGTCATATGATGTTTTTTTTTCCCAGAGCCTTATATATATGATACCTGTGTGATGTGGCTTGGATTGGGCTGGGGAGGATTCAATTTGACTGTCTGCGATGTTAATTTTTTATTTTTGGGCAAAATTCCGTAAGGAATTGCTCTAAAAGGAATAATATTTCAAATAAGAGATTCTGTCGAAATTTTTACTACAATCCTGCCTGTAAAATTTTAAATAAGACTGTCGAAATATTTACTAAACAACTTAATTAATTAATCATTCTTCGCGATAACGTGCCGTGGGAAACAATTTAAAGGCGCCGTATTAAAAAACTATTAGGAAGCAATATAATTTCAGAGGAGGACTGTATAGAGTAGATGATTGTATTAGAAAGGTGGGTGCATTTTTTTAATTAATGTTCTCACATTTCTTGACAAAAATCTAGCTTTTTTAAGAATTGGATAAGTCAATATTGAGATATTTAAGGCAATAAAGATAAATTCCTAAAAAACTAAAATATTTTAACGAATAATTATTAAAGAGGTAGAAAGAGGTATATTGAATGATTTTTTAACTTAGCATGTACAATGCATAAATTTATATGCAGTTCACCCAACCAAATAATTCCAACTAAATTTATATGCAGTTCCGAATACGTGCCGTAGGCACGTGTCATGGGCATACCTAGTTCTATGATAAATTTCCTTCTATAAGTAGACTTCTATAAGTAGACTCTTATTGGGTTTTTTTAAATTTTTTTTATATATAGTTAAATCTAGTTTAGTGAGCAATTATTATAAACAAGCATACTAATAAGTTGAGGCATTCAAACAGGCTATGCAACATTTTTCCAAAGCTACGTTCACCTTTTTTATATATTATAAATAAAATAATAGCACACTGATTTCAACTCCCAAGTCCAAACCCGTAATTTTATTTATTATTTGTTTATGTATTTATTGTTTGAAATCAACGGTAAAATAGTTGAAATTTGAACGGTCAGATTTCAAGTGAGAGCGCAACTGAAATTTGATAGTGTTAGAAGCCTTAGCCCAGCATCTACCCAATTTTAAAGCCCATCTACAAAAATTACATATGAGAATATTCATGGACTCCAACTCCGGTTTTCCACTTTGATCCGAGCCCTTAACATGAAAGTCAGACATGTAGAGTATGTTGGACATATTTATCGTGAGAGTAATACTTGTGTCGATCGAATGGAGGGGCATGGATTTGTCAGCCAATGCAGAGAAAACTGTGTCCTTTTGCAGCAGATTCATCAACAATGATAGTGGCTGGATCAATGCACAATCAATGCACATAAGAACAACTTGTTGTAAAAGTCTCTGTCACTAAGCTAAAGCTTCGAAATTATGAAAGGGTTGAGAAAAATTGCACTTGTATCCTAACACGCCCCCTCAGGTCGATAGTCTTTTTTTAATGGACCAAAGAAACGAGATAAATGCCCAAACAAATTGTGGGCCGATACTTGAACTATACGCAGCGATATTTTTTTTTAAAAAATCGCATTTAAATTACGTAGCCGGTGGAATTCGAACATGGGTTGCTCTGATACGATGTGAAAGTTCCGGTCACTAAGCTAAAAATTTTGTAGTTGTAGAAGGGTTGAGGAAAATTGCACTTGTATTCTAACAATGTTCATCTTCTTCATGAATATTGGATACCCAAAATCAAGATTAACAAATTTTTTTGTTCAAATGCAAAGCTTGGGCATCAGCCACACCACTAGAAGTGTGCGAACTCCGAACACATTGAGTGCATATAGACACTGCTCGTATTATTAGATGGCCTCCCCCCTCCTCTTCCTTTCCCTGAACCCCGGTGCTGGAACCACCCCCCTCCCCCCTGCCTTCCCTCCCTCTCCCTGATTTGCACCTCCTCCTTTTTTCGCCTGCGACTGCTACCACTGCCTTCTCCAACCTTTCTCTTCTCTTGCCTATTCCTCCTCCTCTTGTGCAGCCAGCTGCAGCCATCTTCAAGGCTTAATCCCAGCTCGTCGCTTTCAAGTAGGAGGTATGGCATCCTCGACGCTGTCGGAACTAGAACTGAGCGGTTGTGGGCCCAATGAGATGGTCCGCTACTATCTGATGCCTCCCACTGTGAATCACCCTCTCCCAACCCCTCCCACCACTGTGAATCCCCCACCCCCACCTTCTACCGCTTTGCTACTCCCCCACCCCCACCTTCTACCGCTTTGCTACCCCCCCCCCCCCCCCTCACTCACCAACCCTGCGGCTACCCACCACCACCCTAACCTGATGGACTACCATCTCGAGAAGGGCAATAGGAGGCTCACACACCACCATTCCCCCGTGTGTGCACACCACAGTGCGCATCAACGCCAGTATGGGAGAGATCTTAGCCATCTCAGTCATCATCGCCACTACTCACCACCCCCCAGAGGATGGGCCCATAGAGGGTGTCCTCCTACTGGCTCTTTCGAGTGTAAAAGAGATCCCCCTCAGACCAACATCGCTCCCACGGAGAAAGGTACAACCAGAGGCATTGTAAGCACAATGTGCATAAACAACAATCTCATCGCCATCAACCCCCACCTGCAACTCATCAACAGAGTCACCCTCACCTGCACAGAGACCACCACAACTCTCCCAGTCATCAAATCCTTCCCAAACATTTCCCCCCTACTGTCGACCATCACCACAACCCCCAGTCTCCTCCACCACCTCAAGGGGATGCTAAAGCTCCACTTAAATCCATCGTCGAGCGGGCCCAAGATGGGGATCTGCCAAGCAAGGCTAGAGTGGAGCTAGCTCTAATTGAGAATGGGGAATTAATCAAGTACACACCTTGGGTTGAAGTTATCAACAAATCAAAGAAGAGACACGACATTTCCCCTCTCCTCAGTAGGAAAACAAAAAGAAACAACAGAACGGGAAACGCAAGCATGTACCTTGCTTACTTTTTGGTTGTTTGATGTTTGGACGATTTAACCCACCCCCCAGGGTTTTGTTGGGGGTTTATGTTTTATTTCCTGTACTGCACTTTTGTTTTTCCCGGTACCCCGGGGTTGTTTTATTAATTTCTTATTAATGAAACAGGGTGGCGTTATTCCACCTTTTACCTCAAAAAAAAAGCATGTACCTTGCTTCAACTGCGGGGATTTGGGCCACTATCGGAAAGATTGCACGAAAGAGGTTTGTTGCCTCAAATGTATGAAATGAGGGCATATGTCGACTGTCTGCACAAACATAAAAACCTCGAATAACGATGATGATAGACCTGTAACAAAGGGAAAATCACCTGAAAATCTCACTTTTATCCGTCTTGTTAATAACCTTCAGATCATCAAATGTGAAGAGAAACGGCTCCTCCAGTGGTGCGCCATCGCTAAAGTCGGGTCAGGAAGTCCATCGGAGTGTCACCTTCTTCATGCTCTGAACTCTAAGTGGCCGATGAGGGCTCATAGGGACTGGGTGATGAAGAAGATGTGCCACTTACAATTTCTGGTTTCTTTTCCATGTCGGAGAAGATGAGCGAGGTCACCGACATGGGCTCAATGGATTTTGGCCACTTTAAGGTGGATTTCTCCCATTGGTCTCCTAGGTTTGGAGAGGAGCTTCCCCAAGGCGAGAGATATTGGATTTGGATGCATAATGTGCCTTTGCACTTCTGGAAAAAAGAAGCACTGCAAGAAATAACGGCGAAATTTGGTACCATCGAAGAGATCGATGACAAGATGACTTGCCTTTCGGAGCTTGTGTCTGCTAGGGTCTTGATCCGAAGCCTCGACATCACTCTAATGCCTCGTTTTGCAAAAGTTTTCTCTTTCGAGGAATCATACCTTATTAGATTTGTCCTAGATAGGCGAGTAGAGGATGAGGCGGTGATCGTGAATGGTGCAACCCCTTCTCCCTCGCTCAGAGATGGTCGTTCTTACAAGAAAGTGGTCTCACCGGAGTGGGACCTCACCATTGACGGGGCTCACGAAATCGAACGAGCACACCGAGAGCTCATCAGGGTTGCAAAGGGGACGGGGGAGCATCGGGGCCCTGCAATGCCGCGATCTGAACCTCAAAAATTCCCATCATCCATCGACGGTCAAGATCGAGGATTGATCAAAACCCCCAACTGTCAGGATGGAACAAAAAAAGGGGCCCTGCTTCCAGAGCCAAATTTTCTAGATTCTGCCTCTTCCCTTGGAAAGTTGGGCAAAAGGATAACTAAAAAAGGGAGTCAACTCCTAGCAGACGGCATAGAGTCGCTGCATGTGGAGTAGGGGGATGGGGCAGAACAACTCATAGCTGAAAGAGGTATGAACCCCCAGTTGCCCAACAGTCAAAGGCTTTCGCCACGGAAAGGAAAGATGGAGGCTTTGGGGCGAGAGATAAAGCAAGGGGTTGTCGTTGTGGGGAAGAAGACAAGATGGGAGTTGCTCGAAGCAAGGGAGATGGCTCTTAAGGTGAAAAGGAAGGCACGTTTTGAGGATGAACAGATTCCCGGGGTTGAAGGGTTGGGGAAGAGAACAGATCTCCAAAGTGGCATCGCTTCGATATTTGCTCCCCTTCCCTCAATTTCTCAACGGCCCTCCTCGACCACAACACCCCCCTATGGCATGTCGACACATCACACAGAGGTGACAGAGACGCTGCAGCGGCACATGGGCCCAAAAAGGGGTATGTGATGTTGAAAGAGGTAGATGTGTCACTTGAAGCCCAAAAAGGAGTTCGTGGGCCTAAGAAGAGGAGTGAAGAGATGAGAGTTGATTGTGGTCCCGTTGAGGGCTTAGAGAATTTGAACACTGTGTTTGGGCCCAAAGAAGGGGAACCCACTAAGTGTATACGGACTTGGCCGAGTCCAAGTCCCTCCATTAATTAATTCAAATTCTATTTCTGCTCGTGGTTCTTGTTGAGCTACTGTGGTTTCCTCCCCTGTATTGGGGAACATCACCAGTATAGAGGTGGAGGATGACGATCGAGAGGCCAGATTAAACCTCGAAGATGATTATGTCTACTCTGAAGATGATTCTTTGTATTCAGAAGAGATCGCTGATGATTCCCTGGATATTTCCCCAGACTATGTCCCCTCCACTCTCCCCCCATCACAACCAACTGCTCCTGTCTATTCTCGCACCGCTAAAGGTTTTAGAGTGTAGAAAGTTGTGAAGATAGCTATAGAGAAGTTCTTGGACGACTATCTTGAGATTGCTGCAGCCACAAAATCTGCTAAGACTAGCAGTGGAGGTACGCGTTCCTTTCTAGCCTCTATTTTTAATTTTATGTCTCACTGAGATTTTTAGTCTAGCCAAACCCTGTGGTCTAGCGGTAGGCGATACTGATTGGAATGTCGTACTCCTAAATAAGATTAGGGGATGGAAGAGTGATAGAGTTAGTCTAATTTCGAACTCGGTCCCCAAACCGAGTCATGGCCTCAAACTTGGTTGTAGTTAATGGATACACTATTCTAGAACGTTAGAGGCCTGGGTAAGCGAGGTCAGCAGGAAATGGTTAGGGATGTCATTGCCAAATCTAAAGTCAACACGTAGGTCTGCAGGAGACCAAACTGGCTCACCTGTCTAGACTCAGTAGACTGGGGGGGGGGGGTCAAATTTTTGATTGGAAAATCTGCTCTTCTATAGGCGCCTCTGGGGGTATCGTCGTTGGTTTAACTCCCAGTTTTTAACAGCCTAGATGAGTTCTATGGGCAATTCTCGTTATCAGTCCTGCTCCAATGTAGAACCGACTTGTGGACCCACAAAATCACGGTGGTGTATGGACCGCACTCTACCCCCGATAGGATGGCTTTCTGGTCTGAACTACGAGAAATTCACGCTCGCTGGCCACATCCCTAGGTTGTGGGGGGAGATTTCAACATCACCAGGTTCGCCTCCGAACATAGAGGCAGAGGCTCCAGTGACGCGGATAGGGAAGCGTTTAATGCTGTTATTGCGAACCTCGAGCTAGTTGACATCCCTATCACTGACAGACTTTACACATGGTCTAACATGCAATCAACGCCAATTATGGCTAAGCTAGATAGGGTTCTGGTCTCCTCTGATTGGGACACCAAGCTTCCTTTCTCCTGGGCTAAGTCACTCCCTAAATCCACATCGGATCATGTTCCTATTATCCTTTCCTCCGGTGAAGTGCAACCCAGGAGAACTCCCAAGTTTAGGTTCGAGAATGCTTGGTTGGAAATCCAAGGTTTCCACCATATGGTCAACGAAAGTTGGGCCCGCCCTACTAGAGGGACAGAAGCGGCGGCTATCTAATGTGAAAAAATAAGGAGATTGAGGTCCAAAGTCAGGAGATGGAACCGGACAAGATTTGTGTCGATCTGGAGAGCAAAAGATTCCCTTCTGGAAGGTATAGAGGAGTTGGAAAAAGTTGAAGAAACTCGAGACCTACTGCAAGAGGAGCGGAATAGGTTGCTCCAACTTAGAGAGGACATTGCTTAACTCTATAGGCTAGAGGAACTCAAATGACAATAGCGGTCCATAATTTCGTGGCTCAAGGAGGAAGATGCGAATACCGCCTTCTTCCATCGGGTTGTCAGTGCCCGACGTAGGTCTAACCTCATCCCTTCGATCCAGACTGATTCTGGAATGTTACAAGGAGACGATGATATCAAAGTGGCATTCCAGTCACACTTTAAGAATCTGTTTGGTCGGAAGGCGGAGATGAGAATACCTCTTGTACACAACTTTTGGAGTGAAGCCACAAACAACATGGACCTTGATCTTCGAACCCTTGAAGCTCCTTTCTCGGAAAAGGAAATTTGGGAGGCAATGACGCAACTTGGAAAGGAGAAAGCCCCAGGTCCGGATGGCTTCCTAATCCTCTTCTACCATGGGTTTTGGGAGGAAATCAAAGACGATCTTGTAGGCTTATTCGCCGAGTTCTTTGACCATAAGCTGAAATTAGAAAAGATTAATTATGCAGAGGTGGTGTTGGTCCCTAAGGAAGAGGATTCTCTGTGGGTGGGAGACTTTCGACCCATTAGCCTGCTTAATTGCTCGGTCAAGATTATCACCAAGACACTTGCTAACAGATTGGGAACGGTGATGGATAGACTCATTAGTTGCGAACAAACAGGATTCATTAAAGGACGATGTATCCAGGATTGTATAGCCACTGCTGGAGAAACCATACATCATTGCCACGTGACGAATGCTAAGAGCTACCTTCTGAAGCTAGACTTCGAGAAGGCCTATAACTCTGTTGAATGGGAATGCCTCCTGGAAGCGCCAGCTGGAAGTGGGTTTGGGCTAAGGTGGATAAAATGGATCCACATGTGTCTCACCACTAGCTGGACTGCTATTATGGTGAATACGATTTCGAGTCAACTATTTTCATGCAAACGGGGCCTTAGACAAGGGGATCCCCTCTCCCCTCTTCTCTTCACCATTGTGGCAGACGTTCTGCGGTCTATGATGGTTAACTGTAGACGAGCAGAATGGATTTCACTGGTGGCTTGTGGTGGTAATCATCCAGGTTGTTCAATCCTTTAGTATGCTGATGATACTCTCCTGTTTGGAAATGACAACCTCGGGGAAACAACTGCTTTCAAAGGAATTTTTTATAGTTTTGAAGCATGGTCCGGCCTCAGGGTTAACTTCCACAAAAGTGCCCTTGTCCCTATTGCCTTATCCCAAGAAAAGGCACAGGAACATGCTATGATTTTAAACTGTTCCATTGAGTATTTCCCCATTAAGTACCTGGGGCTACAGATGAGACCGGGGAAACTCAAGAAGGCTGATTGGTTACCCATCATTGATCGAGTGGAGAGCTGTCTAGCAGGCTAGAAAGGTAAAGCGTTGTCTCAGGGAGGGAGAGTCACGCTTATCAATGCAGTCCTCTCGAACCTTCCAACCTATTACCTGTCCTTCTTCGAAATGCCATGCTGGGTTATTCAGAGAATTAATCGCATCCGAAAGCAATTTTTGTGGAAGGGTGCTAGTCCAGATAGAGGCGGCTATCACCTCATCAGATGGGAAAAGGCGTGCATGAAGAGGATGCACAGAGGTCTAGGTATTATCGACCTTCGAGATATGAATCTCGCATTGCTGGGTAAGTGGTGGTGGAAATTTTCTACCCTAACGGTGAGGGTTGGCAGTTCTTTTAGGCATACCTGCATGGGAACGGAACAAGGAATCTGGGCTTCAGGGTGGGTCCAAGCGTTTCCTGGCTCTGGAAAGGAATCACTAAATCTATGAACCATTCAATAGCTGTGTGACGTCTTCTATTGGTAATGACAGGCTCACCAGATTTTGGTGGGATAAGTGGTGTGGTGATTACACACTTAGAGATCTGTTCCTCAATTTGTATGGTCGTGCGTCACAACCGCACTGCACGATGGCTGCCACCTAGAAAAGAAACTCCTGAAAACCGGCTTTTAAATTTCCACTGGACTCGAGCTCTCAGCTCAGGCTCATGGAACTTCAAGCCCATATCGCCAGCTTGGGAATCAAATGCTCGCAGGGGCCAGACAGAAAGGCGTGGGGACTTGAAAAAAATGGCACCTTCACTGTTCGCTCCCTTTATAACCGCATTCATTTCAGGGGATGTTGCCCGAAATGGTCGGGTGTTATCTGGAAGGCTAAAACCCAGCTGAAAATAAAAATCCTCTTATGGCCGGTGCTGAACGATGCAACCCTAACTAGATAGAACCTGGCTAAACGACAACCGAACTTTGACTCTACCTGTGGGTTGTGCAATTATGTCCCCGAGACTAAGGACCATCTGATCCTGGAGTGCCCCAGGAGCAAAGCAGTCCTTACTGAGGTACTCAGCACCCTAGGTACTAGCGAGTACCCTAGTGTGTATGAGGAGCTGTGGGTAGGCTATAAGTTCGCTATGGAGAGACGTGATATGAGAGAAGCCTGGTTTATTGCTATCGCCGCTACGACCTGGGTCCTTTGGCTAGATAGAAATAACTGTTATTTTCGTGGGATTAGTAATAATATTGCTGGTAATTTGACTCACATTATGCATCTGATCTCTTTTTGGGATATTGCCACTGCAGCAGGGCCGCGAGGGAGGATTGCCAGTGTCTTCCAGGTGGAGGAGTACGGCGACGAAGAAGTCGAGATTGGGCCGACGCTCGACTAAGGAACGAGGTTGTGACGCTCTTCGGGCTTCTTACTGTTGTTTCTTTGATGCCCACCACCCCAGGATCTTGTTGGGGGGAGTTAGATGCTTTTGTACTTTTGTTGGAGGTATGTTTGTATGGATCCTCCTGTTTTGGTCCCACCCCCGTGGCCAGTCCTAAGGTATTTGAGGTCCTGGGCATAAAAAAATTTGGGCCCTTTATAAACACGCATGTATTTTTATATATATTAATAAATTATAATATAACGGCGGGGGAAATAAAAATAATACCCAGAAGAATAAAGATTACCTTTGTTTTGCTTTATGACACCAAATACTTCATATTTTTCATTAAGCATAGTGACAGCGACTCTTCCACCTACCAAAAAAAAAACACCTCTCATCTAAAATATAATGCCGGGGCCCAGAAATCAAGCTTATCATATAAATAAGCTTCAAATTTCAGTTGGTCACTAAGTTTGCCTAACAATAAAATCAATCAACTATACTATTGTTGGAGTGATTTCTACCTCAGTACCTCTTAAAACCACAAAATAGATTCTCAATTCTATTAATTCAAAAAAAACGACATGAGAGGGTTGAACTACCAGAGTAGTGCTAAGAAGACCAACAACTCTTGCAGTCCTACTAAGAAGACCAACAACTCCAACTACGCCTCTGATACCCGAGACACCATGACTACAACTCCAACTACAACTCCTGCTAAGAAAAAAACTCTGTAAAATAAACAAACGAAAATTCTCAACTAACAATTTGAAGAAGATCTGAAGATGCCGGAAGAGAGAGAGAGAGAGAGAGTGAGTGACAGAGAGAGAGAAAATTTTTTTTGAAGAAGATGAAAAGGCTGGACAAAAAAAAATGAAGAAGTTGAAGTGACACTGAAAGAGAGATTACTAAATTGGGTCCTCCCCTAAAAATTAATTACAAACCCATTCATTCATTATATTAATTATAAGATCATTAATCTATTATATTTAGAAAAAATGGGCCCCTCCCTTGAAGTTGGCCCTGGGCCAGGTCCGGCCCTACCCATCCCCCATGTTAGGGGAGTATTTTTATTTTCTTTCATGGATTGTAAGTCTTGTACTTGGCTCATTACTCTGAGTTTGTTTTATTAACTCTTTATTAATAAAACAAGGTGCCCATACTCCACCTCTTCCTTTCAAAAAAAAAAAAAAAAAAAGAGAAAAAAAAAAGGACACTGCTCGTATTATCTATCTTACAAGTGTAACCACATGTAGGTGAATGAAAACTCAATAGTCTCGCAGCTATTCTCTGGGCCACTAGTAGATTTGCGCAATCGCTAACACAGTTGTTCTTCTGTCACACTACCAGGTTCAGCTTCTCATTTGTCCAAATGCTATGCTTTAAACTTCCGCAGAATGCGCTAAATCCAGATACATTGCATGGATCAAAAACATAACTTGGGGTTATCTTCTAATCTCGCTGCTACTCTCAGGACCACTAAACTAGTAGATTTGAGCAATCGTTAACATAGTTATGCTCATAACATGTAGAAGATGAACGTAACATGTCGTTCTCATGTGCATCGATCCAGGTGCTCTTCTGTGACGCTAGTAGGTTCATCTTCTCCTTTTGCCAACTGCTATGCTTTAAACTTTTGGAGAAGGCGCTAAATCTAGATAGAATGCATGGCTTGGAAACATAACTTGGTGTTATCTTCTAATCTCGCTGATAATCAGTGCTGGGGTTTGTAGCTCCAATACACAATAAAGGGTTGAAGAAGATTGACGAGAAGAAGAGTCGAAGTGGGAGCAAGCAGCTCAACAGCTGTCAGGGCCGGTCATGGCCCAGTGCGGGTCGGGTGACTGCCCAACCCAATTTCAATGTGGGGACAAAAACTTGTAAGTATAATGTGTTTGTAACACTATAAATAATTAATATTTTGCTAAAGGTCTCCTAGCTCTGTTAGGTAGAGCACCTCTTTAGTAAGTGGGAGGTCTTAAGTTTGACTATCATTGAGAGCAAATTTTCTTTTGCTTTTTATATTTCTGTTTACTAATTAATGATTATTTAATTTTTAAATTTTTAGTTCATGTTTGCTAATTAATGGTTTTCCATATTTGGTTTTTACTTTTTAAATTCAAGTTTGCTAGTTAATTGTTCAATAAGTGGTCTTAGCTATTTACTACATTTTGAAACATGCTTTAATTAAATTAGCATAAATTTCTGATGATTCTAAAATGAGTTAGGATGCTGAGAAATTAGCATCAAGTGAATTTTTAAGTTTTGATTTTTTATTTTAAATTTGGTTATTTGGCATGAAATTTTATTTAAGATAAACTTAGTGAATAAAAATTGTAGACTGAATATATGCTTCTTGATATTGCAGTTAAAAACTTGGAGGAGTTAGTTTCATTTTTTGAAAAATATAGAGAAAATGAATTTACTTATGCCATGATTGAAGCTAAAGAAATTGTATCCGAAAATTAAAAATGATTAGTTTCATTTTTTGAAAAATATAGAGAAAATGAATTTACTTCTGCCATGATTGAAGCTAAAGAAATTGCATCTAAAATGAAAATTGAGCCCTTATTTTTTTGTAAAATGTGTGATTTTTAGAAAGAGACATTTTGATGAGATTCCTGATACGGATAGAGGACAACAATATGCTTAAGAAAAATTGATTATTTTCTTGTTTTAGTTGATATGACTCTTTCTCAATTGAAGAGTAGATTTGAACAAACACAAAATTTTGAATCTATATTTGGCTTCTTGTTTGATGCACCACAGTTAGTTCCATTGGATAATGATGAAATAAAAATTGTTGTATGCAACTTGAAATTACTTTGAAACATAGTGAGATGTTTGATATTGATGGGAATTATTTATTTTCAGAATTACAAATATTGCAAGAATATGCTACCAAGTGAAGCATATGAAACAGATAAACCATGACATACCATTAAAATTATGGAGTTTGCAAAAAAATGGATATATGTTTCCAAATATTTTGGTTGCTTATATGATTTTATTGACTATACCTGTGATTGTGGCATCTGCGGAAAAAAACTTTTCAAAATTAAAATTATTAAAATTTTATTTGCGAATAACTATGACTCAATATAGGTTAAATGGATTAGCAATTTTAAGTACTGAAAATAATATGTTGAAAAATATTGAGGTTAAACATATAATTGATGATTTTAGATACCTCAGGACCGGCCCTGGCAACAGTCAACAACTGTAAACAGAAGTTGCGATCGACTGTCCAAGTTTGCGACGACTGCACACCTGACCGCACAGTCGACCGTCTCACTCTCTGTCGAAACCCTGTACACTTGAAGGAATGACCAGTCGACCGCGCAGTCGACCGTCCCGCTCTATGTTGGAACCCTGTACACTCGATGGACAGTTGCGGTCGACTGTCCAAGTTTGTGGTCGACCGCAACGGCACTGTTTGAGCCGCTGAGGTTAAATCTTATGTAACCTATATGTATTATATTGTGTACGATTTTAGTGTTATGAGAAAAGAAAAGGAGAGAGATCTATCAACCTTCAGAGAGAGAGAGAGGGAGATTGAGAGGAACCCCACACATTGGGAGTGAATTCTTGAGAAATTTGTAAATTTGTTATTCATATTTCTAGTGGAAATCGCAGAAGTGTCTCTACGAGGAGAAGTAATCATTCTATTGGATGAACCTCGAAAAAATCACGTGTGTTCTTGTGTGTTAGCTTTTGATTGTTTTTGTTCTCTTGCTTTTGGTTCTATTATTATGCATCTCGGTTGGTGAGTTATTCTGCCGTTAGAACTCAACACCCATGATGACTAAACAAGTAGATTTGAGCAATCGTTAACATAGTTATTATTCTGTGCCACACTAAGTTCATCTTCTCCTTCGTCCAAATGCCGGAGAATGTGCTAAATCCAGATGCGTTGCATGATCTAAAACATAACTTTGGTGTTTTCTTGTGATGAAAATACATGTCTGTGACCACCGAAACTTAATGCTCGACAGCTATTCTAAGGCCCACTGAACATACGTCCTCAACTAACAAATTTGAGAGATCTGGGGCATAGTTGTTCCCGTCCCTCTAAACCCTTGGTTGGTTTCATTACAATGAATTCAGATTAAAAGCACGGCAAAATGAGTAACTACTTTTGAGAGAGGGGGGGGGGGGGGGGGGGGGGGGGGGGGGGGGGGGGGGGGGGGTCCTAAGGGTCTCATTAATCATGCATTTATCTCCTTCTTCAAAATGTTAACCCAGATCTAAAACAGCACAGCTACCACCTACACATACTTTCTCTCACCTATAAATCATGAAGCCAAAACCGAACATAGCACAAGTCTTACATAGTTTGTTGAGAGATGAAGAAACTCTTCCTTCCCACCCTTACTTTTCTCTTAATATTCCTCTTGACCTCGTCTTATGTCGAAGCTGCCGTGGCCGATTCAGGTAACCAAACTCTCCGACTAATAAGCTTAGCTAATATAGGGCTTTCCAGTGTGTTGAGTTGTGCTGTTTTCAGTTTTTTGTAGTAGTAAATGCAAAGTGAGGTGCTCAAAGGCAGGTGCAAATGATCGATGCCTCCAGTACTGCAACCAGTGTTGTGAAAAGTGCAATTGTGTTCCATCCGGGACTTACGGCAACAAAAACGAATGCCCTTGTTACAGGGATATGACCACCGGTGTCGGCAATAAAAAGAGGCCCAAGTGCCCATAAGAACTAGTTATCTCCTTTCATGGTTGAGGCATACTTAAGTTAGGGAAGAGGAACAAGATCGATCTTGATGAATCTTGATAATATTGTATGAGCTAAAATGCTGCTTTAATTAGTGAGAAATAAATAAAGATGAGACCATGCACAATTTGTAGCAATATTATGTGTGAAAGTCAATGATGATGAGGGTATTGAGCGTGTGAAATAACTAAGAAGAAATACTATTAAGATGTAGCTATATGTATGAAGTTAATAGTACTTTTGTTCTCAAAGTTGTTGATTTTAGAGCGGGAGCTAGCATATTGTGAATCTGAAAATGGATTGCAACAATCAATGGTAATATGTAAGGAATCAAAAGGGAGGCAGAGGTGTAATTAGTTAAGTTGCAATAGGATCATGTTTAAAATAAAAAAAAACTACCATTGAACAAACTCTAAAACTGATAGCCACTCATATCAGGATTGAACTCAAGGGGAGAAAATGGGATTGGATATTCATGACCGTTTCCTCATTCCATTGCTTGATGCTAGAAAACATGCCTAAGTTTGATCTAAGAATCAGGGTGAGATCTGACAATGGTAAGATATAACTCACAAACTAGTGGAGGCGAAAGCAGAAGCCTTTGCTTAGAGGCACAAAAAACCGCAATTTCAGCTGCAATTGATCACTACTTTGCTATATATTGCCTTTTCGAAGAACGGATTAAATATGCAAGATATACTTATCTAATACAGGACTTCTTTCCTAATTTCCTCTACATAAAGGAACTAATGACTGATATAACAAGGATGTCCTCATAAAGGAACTAATTTTCTCCACAGTGTTAGTAAAATGGCCAAAAAAAAAGATTTAATTGCTAAAATCAACGTAGTCTGCTAAGTCTAGCATCTCATAAAGGCAAGAGTAATCAACGTCGTCGTCGTCGTGGTGGTGGATTAACATTAGGACCACAGCAGTTGTTGCTCTAAGCCAAGAATCCCATACCGAGATCCGCTTTGATTGTTTCTTAAATGAAGATAAGTAGGTTATGTTGTGCGGAATACAAATCAAACCAACAATCAAACCAACGCGGAAACAAAGAGAGAACCAGCGAGAGAAAAACAGAAAAGCAAGCAACACAAGAACACAAGATTTACGTGGTTCGGCAAAAACGATGCCTACATCCACAAGGGGCGGTTGGGGTTTCTTTACTATGGTCTCCAATGGGCAAACAAAGCCTTTACAAGAGATGACGGCTTCAAAATCCGAATAAGGTGTTACAATTTACAAAACCCTAACGGGTGTATTTATAGGGAAACTATTGGGCCTTTTCGAATTGGGCCGAATCTGGATCCAAAACCCGCCGACAGTCGACTGGTCTTCATACCAGTCGACTGATTCCTCCGGGACGGTCGACTGACTCCCACAGACTAGTCGACTGCTACTGCTGTATTCTCAATCTTCGAAAACTCCTCTCTGGACAGTCGACTGTCCCATACCACCAGTCGACTGAAGCTCTGAAACTTTCGAACACTGCAGATACCAAATACCAGAATCGAGCCATTATCCTACAATCTCCACCTTGGCGAGATCTTCCAAGTCAAGTATCCAACAATCTCCACCTTGGTGAAATCTTCCAAGTAGCCCAAGCTATCTCCACAAATACTTCAAAACAACTGCTCATCACCAAATGCAACAAACGAACCCAAACTCCACCTTAGTATGATATCACATACTAAACAAACCAATAGCAAAGTACTATCCCAACTGCCCATGCCAAATTATCAAACATGCAAAATATTAGCCAGGTTCATTCAATGCTTGAACTTGGCTGCCCCAACAACTTTGGTCAACATATCAGCAGGATTATCAGCTGTTCCAATCTTCACCAAATGAATATCACCATCCTTTATCAAATCACGCATAAAGTGATAACGAACATCAATATGTTTGGTCCTCGAATGATGAACTTGGTTCTTCGCTAAATGAATAGCACTCTGACTGTCACAGTGTACCTCCACCTTCTTCCGATGAATTCCCAAGCTCTTCAAAAGTCCATGTATCCAAATGGCTTCCTTCATGGCCTCAGCAACCGCCATGTATTCAGCCTCAGTAGTAGACAACGCTACAGTGGACTGCAAATTTGACCTCCAACTTATAGGTGCCCTAGCCATAGTAAACAAATAGCCTGTAGTAGACCGCCTCTTATCTAGATCACCTGCATAGTCAGAATCAACATATCCAACCAATAACCTGCTAATATTGTCATCCCTTTCAAACTTCAAACCCACATCTGTGGTGCCACTTATGTACCTCAAAATCCATTTAGCTGTTTGCCAATGCTCTTTGCCTGGATCATGCATATATCGACTAACCATACTCACCGCCTGAGAGATGTCTGGTCGAGTACAAACCATGGCATACATCAAACTGCCAACCACACTAGTGTAAGGTACATTCGCCATATACTGTCTCTCTTCATCTGTACTTGGAGACTGAGAAGCACTAATTCTGAAATGACTGGCTAAGGGTGTGCTAACTGGTTTAGTTTTCTCATCTATACCGAACCGTTTCAGCACCTTCAAAAGATATTGCTTCTGTGTCAAACTCACTATACCCTTTGCTCTGTCTCTAGCTATCTCCATCCCAAGTATCTTCTTGGCTTCACCAAGATCCTTCATCTCGAATTCAGAACTCAACTGATTCTTCAAATTTTGAATCTCCTTAGCATTTTTAGAGGCAATCAACATATCATCCACATATAATAACAGATATATGAAAGAACCATTCTACAACTTCCTGAAGTAGACACAATGATCATACTCACTTCTGGAATATCCCTGCACTTTCATAAACTGATCAAACCTCAAATACCACTGCCTTGGAGATTGCTTCAACCCATAGAGAGACTTCTTCAACCTGCAAACACAATTTTCCTTCCCAGCAATTTTGAACCCATCTGGCTGCGACATATAAATTTCTTCATCTAGATCCCCATGTAAGAACGCAGTCTTCACATCCATCTGTGTCAATTCAAGATCAAACTGTGCAACCAAAGCTAACAAAATCCGAATAGAAGGATGCTTCACAACCGGAGAGAACACTTCATTATAGTCAATTCCTTCCTTTTGAGCATACCCCTTTGCAACTAGTCTAGCCTTGAACCGAACACTGCCTTTTGGACCTTCTTTCTTCGTATACACCCACTTGCAACCAATTGCTTTCTTCCCCTTTGGTAGTTGCACTAGATCCCAAGTCTTATTCTTATGAAGAGAGTTCATCTCTTCATCCATAGCAACTTTCCAATCTGCATTTTCTGAACTTCTAGTGGCTTCTTTGAAGTTGGAGGGAACTTCATCATCCACAATGGTAAGAGCAAATGCAACTGTATCTGTAAAACGAGACGGTCGTTTGATATCTCTTCTTTGCCTTCTTACTGCAATTGATTCTTCCTACTGGATAGGAACTTCTTCACCATTCTCAGTATCAACCACATCATCTTCATCTTGGACAGGAACAGGATTCTCAACTGACAACTTTTCTAACTCCACCTGTTGGAGAACTCTCCTACCAGTCGACTGATTATTGCCAACAGTCGACTGTCCCGAGCTCCCACTCTTCTGCTGTTCTAGACCACCAGTCGACTGCTCCTGTACATCAGTCGACTGTCCCGAGATTCTGCCACTCACCTGTTGGAGAACTGTCCCACTCTTCTGCTGCTCACCAGTCGACTGTCCTATACCATCAGTCGACTGTCCCGAGCTCATCATGCTGGTCTCATCAAAAGTCACATCTCTGCTGATTACTAACTTCTTCTGTTCTGGACACCACAACCTGTAACCTTTGACACCAGTACTAAAACCAACAAATATAGCCTTTTTGGCTCTTGCATCAAGTTTAGTTTCAGTTACATGAAAATAAGCAGGACAACCAAATATATGCAAAAAACTATAATCAGATGCAGGTTTACCACTCCATACCTCAATAGGCGTTTTGCCTTCAAGTGCTGCTGATGGTAAACGGTTGACAATGTGGCTTGCATATATAATAGCTTCTGCCCAAAATGTCTTCTTCAATCCAGACTGTGCTAACATACATCTCACCTTCTCAAGTAAGGTTCTGTTCATCCTTTCTGCAACCCCATTTTGCTGTGGAGTCTTCCTAACTGTGAAGTGCCTTTGGATCCCTTCATCTTCACACAATTTCAGAAACGGATCGTTCTTATATTCCCCTCCATTATCTGACCTCAGAACCTTAATCTTCCTACCAGTCTGATTTTCAACTTTCTTCTTCCAACTTGTGAACAATGTCAAAACTTCATCTTTGTGCTTCATGGTATATACCCAAACTCGTCTGGAGTAATCATCAACAAAAGTAACAAACCAGTGTCTTCCACTCATAGAAGGTGTCTGAGTAGGGCCCCAAACATCTGTGTGCACATAATCGAGGATACCCTTTGTCTGATGTACAGCTGTACCAAATTTCACCCTAGTTTGCTTACCCAAAACACAATGTTCACAAAATTCCAACTTGCACCCTTTAGCATCTTTAAGCAACCCTTGCTTCAGAAGCCCCTGCAAGGCCTTTTCTCCTGCATGCCCGAGTCGCATATGCCACAACCTAGTAGAGTCGGGAACAACCTGTTTAGGCCTTTCAGTTACACTGGCAGCCTCACCCAAATATGTTTTTCCCTGCAAGAAAAACAAGTTCCTTTTTCTTTGCCCTTTCATCACCACGAGTGATCCGCTGGTCACCTTCAGAATGCCACCTTCACTAGCAAATTTCAATCCACTGGCCTCCAAAGCACCAAGTGAAATCAAATTCTTTTTCAAATCTGGAACATACCATACATCTGAAAGCTCCCTAATAAGACCATCGTGCATTAGCAATTCAATCTTCCCGATTCCTACCTTCTTACAAGGCGCATCATTTCCCATCAAAACTACACCACCATCCATATACTCCAAAGAAGTAAACCACTCCTTTTTCCAAGACATATGATAGGAGGCTGCTGTATCAAGAAACCATACTTCTTGATAAAGTGAGGGACTAGAAGCAAGTGCAAAAGAAAAATCCTCGCCACTTTCTAGATTATCAACAGTCACATTTGCAGTCGAATTTCCCTTATTTTGTAGCTTTGGACAATCCTTTTTCCAATGCCCCCTTTCATGACAGAAAGCACATTCATCTTTGGCCGGTATTTTCCTGTCCTTCGAAACTCCTCTCGATTTGGAACGAGATTTGTTTCCCTTTTTCCCAGATTTGGACTCAGATCTGGTCTCAGTCCTGCCCCTTACAATTAAAGCTTCAGAAGTTTCTCTATCAACCATTTTATCCCTTCTCCTAGTTTCATTATTCAACAAAGCATTTGCAACATCTTCATATTTCACAGTATCCTTTTCATATAATAAAGTAGTTGCTAAATGATCATAACTTTCAGGTAATGAATTCAACAGAATTAGGGCTTTATCTTCATCCTTAATTTGCTCATCCAAATTTAACAAATCAGCCAACAATTTATTAAATGATTCAACATGAGCATTCATAGACATACCTTCCGTATAGGTGAAACGAAAAAGTCTCTTCTTCAAATACAGCCGATTCTCCAAACTTTTCCTCATGTATTTGTCTTCGAGTTTCTTCCACAACACCGCAGCAATGGTATCCCTCATCAAATCATACTTCTGAGCCTTCTCAATAAAGAGCCGAATAGTCCCACACGCAACTCGATTCAACTTCTTCCAATCTGCTTCGGACATATCCTTAGGTTTTTCTTTCTCCAAAGCAACATCTTGTTCTTGTTGAACAAGAACATCCAACACCTCACATTGCCACATCCCGAAATTGTTTGTCCCATCAAATTTTTCAACTTCAAATTTTGCGTTGTGAATCGTTGTTCTTGACGAACTTGATCCCACAACATCCGTGGTTGCATCTGCATCACCCGCCATCTCCCTCTAGGTCGAACCAACAGCTCTGATACCACTTGTTGTGCGGAATACAAATCAAACCAACAATCAAACCAACGCGGAAACAAAGAGAGAACCAGCGAGAGAAAAACAGAAAAGCAAGCAACACAAGATTTACGTGGTTCGGCAAAAACGATGCCTACATCCACAAGGGGCGGTTGGGGTTTCTTTACTATGGTCTCCAATGGGCAAACAAAGCCTTTACAAGAGATGACGGCTTCAAAATCCGAATAAGGTGTTACAATTTACAAAACCCTAACGGGTGTATTTATAGGGAAACTATTGGGCCTTTTCGAATTGGGCCGAATCTGGATCCAAAACCCGCCGACAGTCGACTGGTCTTCATACCAGTCGACTGATTCCTCCGAGACGGTCGACTGACTCCCACAGACTAGTCGACTGCTACTGCTGTATTCTCAGTCTTCGAAAACTCCTCTCTGGACAGTCGACTGTCCCATACCACCAGTCGACTGAAGCTCTGAAACTTTCGAACACTGCAGATACCAAATACCAGAATCGAGCCATTATCCTACAGGTTATCCCAATAATAAAGAAGTATAGAAGGTTTTAGACTTAATACGGCTCCTGTTAAGTGTATTATATGTTATGGGTCATGTAATGGTGTTTTTAGTTAGTTTCATTTCTTTCAGTCAGTAACATTTAACTAAAATTATTTAATTGTGGCTAAATTTTATATATAAAAAAACTCCTTCAACTATTACTGATTCTTAATAAATTTCATTTCTTCAGGTCAGGAACATTTAACGAGTGAAAGATGCTAAGGTCATCAGCTTACAGAAGCATGGTGGAATGTTAAGATTCCATTTAGCCCCACATCGGTTATATAGGGTGCCAATATTGAGTAGTTATAAACTTAGATTCCTACCCTCTACTAGTTAACTTCTAATGGTGAGTTCTCCTAGGTTCGTAACAAGTGGTATCCATCAACTATTTTTAAACCTCAATTGAGTTACTCTACTTTTTTTTTAAATGAAAATACCTTTTTTAAACATAAATTTTTTTTTGCAATTTAGTCCACCGATTAATAGAAATTTGTGACTTAGACCCCAACTGGAATGACTTAATTAGAAAATTTTGCAATTTAGTCTATTAATTAATGGGTATCTACAATTTAGTCTCACAAATCATAGTATTTACAAATTAGTCTCCCAAATCAAAGCATTAGCAATTTAGTCCGTAGTTAGAATGACTTAATCAAGTTAGTGATTAATACTCAAGGAATATGAGTATTAGCAAAATATTAAAAGGATGCCGAGAAGAACAATTTTGAAAGAATAAAAAAGAGAAAAAAGAAGAAGAATAAGAAGGCAGTGCTTTAGCTTGATTATTTTATGACTTATCTTTTAATTATTTTACTATTATTTTAATGTTGTTATTACTATTTGGTTTGTTGGCATTCTTGAGAAGATCATTATATCTGTCCGTGCGAATATATGGTTTATTTGAAAAACATTTCAGAAATGGTATGCAGTTTTTAATGTATAGGGAGATAGTATCCTAATGTATGTTAAATTTGGGGAACTAAATTGATTAAATCATTCTATTGAGGTACTAATTTGCAAATGTTACAAATTAGAGAATTAAACTGCAAATACTCACCAAGTAATGGACTAAATTGCCAAAAAGCTTAATTACATCATTCTATTTGGGGATTAAATTGCAGACACTATAATTTGGGAAACTAAATCGTAAATATCCATTAATCAAGGGACTAAATTTCTAAAAACTCTTTATGATAAAAAAAATGGCATTTTCATCCCAAAAAAAAATGAAGAAACTCTGAGAAACTATGTTGAGTGAGGTTTATACCAAAAAAAATAGTTAAGAAAGCTAGTGCCGTTTTTATTAAAATTTAGCCTTATTTATAAATCGGAAATATTGCAATATAGATTTTCATGATCAACCAATGAAAAGAAAGAGGTTAGAACAATTGAAGCAACATCTCATAAATAATTAGATGAGCTTTAAAGGATAAATACAGAATTGGAGGTAGATGACAGGGAAAGGTGAAAGACGGTAGGTAAAATTGGAAAAGCAACAGATGAGTATATATAGTTCTCTTATCTAAACTGAAGATTTTAAATGTTACAAGTTTCATGCAGCTACCATTATAAAGAAATACACAGGGAACCATTCTTTCATTCCCAAAAAAAAATCAACATATGCAATTAACAATGTAAAATGGAAGACATCCAACATTACTTCATAAAACAATTGTTTAGTATAAATAGACACGCATTAATATGCAATTCACGCAAATATCTCATAAATTGATACAAATAATGGTAAGTACCTCAAAATTCCATTGTCATACTATAAAAAAACACATCGGGCCTAATTATTAGAATGAAAAACTCTTATCCACTCAGATTTCTCCATCTAAGATCAAAATGAAAAGTATAAATCAAACATACAATCAAATGCTTGCACAAACTATCCTTACATGCTACAGCAACATCTCTGCAATCTGTACGGCATTCAGCGCAGCCCCTTTGCGTATCTGATCTCCACAGACAAATATATCCAATCTACAGGAAAATATAACTATTAATCATAATTTGCAGTGAAGAGAAAATAATTACAAAATATTTTTCTCATTAAACAAGATAATGTATTTTGTAAAAAAAATTATCGTTTCAGAATTCTATTGCTCACATGCCAAATGAAGAAAAGTGTTTTTTTAGCATAATATTCTTTCTTGCACTATTGTGTTTTACCAAAAATCAATCAGCGAGGAAAACATATAATCAAACAAAAACAGAAAAACACATATATCAAGGAGTTATTCAATCATCAAAAGTTTATCCTACCCGCGGTTGCCATCTTGAGATAAATCCTGACGAATCCGACCAACTGCAACATCATCTTTATTTGATACCTGCAATTGTATTAAAAAAAATAGTTGATCAACAATTCTGCCCTTCAACAATTCAAGGAGATTTTTTTCCTTAAAAAAAAAAAGAAAAGAAAAAAATATTTATTGTTTTTATTGTCTTCTATATGTGATCATGTTCTTTAATTGAAAAGAAGAATGATGGCTAACCTCCAACGGGGTAGGGAAGCGATTTGATGCTCTATCATCAATAACAACTACGCCTTCAGCTTTCTTAAGGATTTGTATTACAGTATCCTACAAAACAAACATACAAACTAATGTCAAGCCCAGATACAGATTTCTCTTCACAAATAGTTGTAAGCAAATTTACAACTTGAATTGAAAGGTCTTTGAGTTTCAAATTAAATAAATACATTTCCCTAAATTATAAAAGGTCACTGACAGAAAGTCGGTAGAGGAGAAAACTAGAAGGAATGTTATAATAGCAAAATATAAATTTGGATTAATAATTCACCCCATAAATGGTCCTAGGCTCCATGTGTCATTAGCCTTTAATAAAATCAAATAATGGTCCCAAAAAGATAAAAAGAAAAAGAAAAAAAAATCAAACACAACAAAGAAGATAAAGTCAAGTAATGGTCACAAAGGCTAAATATCCACAAGCTTAATGGGTTATAAATACTTGGATAGATAAAGTGTAAATTCTAAGATCTGCTCACTCAAAACTGAGACGTCATTCCACAAAATATTCCATAGGTTCCTGACTCTGCTCAGATTAATAAATGAAAGTTAGATTTTTAGTCTGGGTATAAAACAAATCCATGCAGCATCACCCAATGCCAACAGAAAATTTGTTAAAGATAGTTGTAGATTTATTCGTTATATCTATTAGTTTTAATAGCATTATTAATGACTGAATGAAGTTTTGTGCCACTTCTTAAGGAAAAAACAAAACTTGTAGTTAGTGTATAACACCAAAAAAGTCAATATTTTCACATTGATGGACACAAGCAGTATAGTGTTTCCACGGAGATCAAAGATAATCATAGCATGCTTTATTAAAGAAGACCCATGGCAAAAACTCTGCGCTTAGGCGAGAAGGATGAATGTCAAATGACATCCTCTAAAGTTTTAGACTTGAGTGCTCCAAAATATTAATTCATTTATTTGTCAGTATTAATGTAATTATATTTTAATTTTAGCTTTGCAACTATATTTTTATGATCTTACACATAAATTGTGAGAGGTATATTTTCATTATCTTATACATTAATTGTGAGAGGTCAGTATCCTACTTGCATAGTAGCTATTAGGTTACTTAAAGTCAAGACAACCAACCGCACAGATTTGAGATAAAGCTGTATCATTATTGTTTGTGAACCACCTTAACCTTCTTCAACAATGTAAAACAAGGTAGGGATAGGTAGGGATGGCATTCGGGCAGGGTGGGCCGGTTCGGGCCCCAACTCGGTGGGCTAGCCCAGGTAACGGGCGGGTCCGGATCGGGTTGGGTGAATATCTGGGCCGGGCTGGGCCGGGTTCAAACATCAAATACTCGACCCACATGACCCACGAACCCATACGGGTTCAACCCGACCCGGACCGGGTCACGGGTTGGCCCATTAATTTTTTTTAACTCCAAAAAATATAAAATTGTACATTTTATATTAAATGGGTATAAACAACAAAATTAATTGCTCACTAGCTATTTATAGCCCACCCCACCCTAGCTATTTATAGCCAACTCTACATTCTCACTTCTCTCATCTCACCACTCACCAATGTGGGACTAAATATATTTGGATTTTAAACTTTGAAAATTTTTAGTCCCACATTGGTGAGATGAGAGAAGTGAGGAGGTGGAGTTGGCTATAAACAGATAGGCTGGAGGTTGTTTAATTGAGTAGCGGGTAGTAATCAATTAATTTTGATGTCTACACTAATTTTTATAAATTTTTGATAAATTTTAGAGTATATCTATATGCATATATACATATATATACATATATTTTTCAGTATATGTATACATATATATACATATATTTGGCACAAAAGATTAAAAAAATCAAAAAATAAAATCCAAATGGGTCGAATCCACAAACTCGCGGGTCACGGGTTGGGTTCAGGCGGGTTTGAACCGGTTTGCGGGTTGACTGGCCGGGTTGAGCAGGTTGGTATTGGAATTTTTCCAACCTGGGTTGACCCGGTTGGGATAACAGGTCCGACCCGAACCCGAACCGGGCCAAGACGGTCGGGTCGAGTTGGGCGGGTCGCGAGGTGACCCGACCCGGATGCCATCCCTAAGAATAGGAGTCTGGTAATATTATGACCAGTAGAGATGTTTCATACTGAACATGCACTATATGCTTACAAAGTTTTTTAAAAAAAAAAAAAAAAAAACCAACAACAACAACAAAATTCATCTCTTCTGCCTTACCTCATCAAGTGGGTTCTCAAATTGTAAATTGATACTTTCAGCATGTGCACGCATCACAGGAACCCTTATGCAAGTAGCAGTTACTTTGACATCTTTGTCATTCTACAACAGAGTGCATTTATATATACATCAACTAGAGGAAACATATATATTACAAAAGAGTATACAGATTACAGAAAAATGGCAAAATTGATTAACATTAACAAGAGCAATATTATCGAAGCAATTACCCAAATTTTTCTCGTCTCCTTCACTAATTTCATTTCCTCCTCATTGTATCCATTTGGCATAACTGGTGCATTGTGCGAGAATAAATTAAATGCATACTGCATTACAAGGAATACAAAGTCAATGTTAGCACCAAGACCACATCATACATACATATTCAACTAAAAGCTTTAGCTAATTTAAAGTACCTGTTGCTTGAATATGTTACAAGTAGGCTCTTTGCCATCCAAGACCTAGAAAGCGAAACATAATACATAAATATAAATTTGGTAGGGTATTCTGGCTGAAGCTAACATAAAATGTACAAAAAAGATAGTTAAAGAGATACCTCACGGGTTTGTAATTTAAGCTCCTCCATTGCTGCAGCACCTGCACCACTAGCTGCCTGATACGTACTAACAACCATTCGCACAACCTTATCAAAGAAACAAAAAATAATACAAATTAGAAAAACAAATTCCACTTAACTATCAACGGTGTGTTTGGGAATGGAGTAGGTGTTAACTAAAGTTTATTCTTACGTGAAGGTAGGGGTTTGCAAACTTTAGGTGTCACACCTCTACCTCTAATCAAAAGTTATCTTACCTCCACTTCATTTGGGGTGTTTGGCAAGCCGCTAAAGTTAACTAAACTCCATCATTAGGGTGTTTCCTAGAGTTTAGATAAAAGAGGGCAGAGTGGAGTTGAAATTATTGGAGTTACCTCAACTTTTGGGATGGAAAAGAGTTGAGATGTAGTTGAGAAAAGAGTTATCTCAACTCCAAGTGGGCTCCCAAACAACCCAAAATTGAGAAAGCTACAGTTTTATAGATAACTCTCGGAAACTTCAAGTTTCATAACTTAGCTCTATTCCCAAACACAACCCAAGTGTATTGCCAAATGTCAAAGATATAATAAGCACTTCAGAAGCAACGCACTATGCAACTACCAGGAGAAAAAAAAAGGAGAGATATAATAAATAACTTCACCGAAACATCAAACATCCACCATTGTACTTTCAATGTTGACAAGGTCAAGACTCTGGTGATATGATTCTAATTCAAAATTTCAGCAACGCCATACAAAATTTGGTTTCTACACTTGTCCGAACTAGAACAGAAATTTCAGCAAATCTCAATGTCAGTTAAATTTATAGATTGACCAAATAAAATGTAACACCATAGTCAGTAATTTTCACATCAAAATTAGGAAAATTTATCAAAATACACCCTAAAATTCACAACCTTTTAGCTTAAAATACCCTGATCCGCATTTTTGTAATCCAAAGATGCAAAGAAAACATGACACTCTCCCCTTTTTATCCCAACCATTTTCATCAACTGAATCTCAAACTCTGGAACATATTCTGATAATTTAGCAGAGTTTGCACCAAAAAGTAGTCATTTGGAGTATATCTGATAATTCGGATATTTCACAACAAAAAGTAGTAACATTTGCAGTATCTCTATATTAAACACAAAGAAAAGCTATCAAGTGGCTCTCCTTCAATAGTAAGAAAATCAATGGTCCAGATCTAAGCTCCCAAAGGCATTCCCCCCCAAAAGTTTCCCCCCAAAACTCAAATTCAAATCCCTCCCAAAACAACTCCATTACGTAATTAATTTTATCTCTCTCTCTCCCTCCCCCCCTCCCTCTCTCCCTCCTATTCAGATCAGTTTGCTCCCTCTATTTCCAAACCAGAGAGCTCCGATTTCTCTCTCTCCCTAGGGTTTTTAAGCCGCTAACTCCAAATTCCTAAAATCATTTTCTTAAACCTTTGCTTCCATTCCATTGGCGAAGCCTCCATCGTCCTCTCAAGCGCGAATCTCAAAGTAAATCCAAATCCAAATCCACTGTCGAACCTCAATCAAGATGTCGTCGACGATATCTGATCTGCTGTTGATTCCGTATCGGTGACTCCCTTCCACCAAATCGAGCGCGAATATCAAGCGACTCCGTATCGGCGACTCCCCTCCAATGAATCGAGAGCCTCTACATGCGACACAGGCGACTCTAATTTCATCTCATTAACTGAATCCTCGTTCTAATTTTTAATTTTGTGTGTGCAGGGGATTACTCAGTTTTTTGCTGACTCAAATTTTGTGTGCGCATGAGATCTAAGTTCAGAGAGGTATGATTGTTTTATTTTTGGGTTTAAAAAATTTTAATTTGATGCTTTATTTAATGAGTTTTTTATTGGTATTGAATTGAGGTGTACGCAAGTGAAAGATGGATTATTTGGTGGGCTCAATTTGGGCTTCCAAAGCATAGCAGGACAGGTAAGCTGATCAACAACCTAAAATAACTTGGCAAATATACAATATTAATTTCTTTACTACACGAGAATATACTATCGTGAAGTGTTCCCTTCACTGGTTATTAGAAACCATGGATAACATAATATATAAGAACTTTTAGTGTATGTTTGGATATATAGGATTGGGATGACTGGAGTTTACCAATGAAGGGTGCAAACTCTCCACTCAAAAAAGACAGCTAAAGTAAGTTTGTTATTGATCCATTTTGATTTTTTTATGAAGGTGCAATAGGGAGACAAAGTGGAGATAAAAGAAATGATTAGCTTGGATTAGAGTTTTAAGAACTTTATTTATTACATTTTGGTTGAAATAATAATAAGAGGTATTTCAATTGCAAACTGAGTCTCAGACAAACAAATGTTTAGATTATTGGTATTGTAGATACCTTCACACCTGCACTTGGGTTACCATTGTATATAGACATGTCATAGTGGTTATGAAATTAAAGTAAACTCTATAAAACCTATATGATCATATCCTTGCATAACTATTATAAGCATCTAAAAGTGATGCTAAAGTTAAAAAAACTCTATGCAGTATTTTTAACAAACTATATGTATTCCAGGTAAGTTCAAGCTAATGATCAAGAAGACGATAGTTGAACTTAAAGATAGATATGCTGCTTCCTCATATAATATGTTTTCCTACTTCAATTAATTTGTTGAACCTCTAAAACTGTAACACCCCGCAAAATTGAATAATGACAATTTTGCCTCTCGTGTGTTACGCACGTATATTTGTACCGTTACGGGTAACATCCGTAGCATATTTTAATCTAAATATCATACATGTTTTGTATTTTGACTATTTATACATTTTTGCCTTCTCAAAACTCATTTTTTAGTCTATTTTAGGCCAACATATACATTTATTTTAATCTTTGTGTTTTGCGTACATTGCACGTGCTTTCAATACACGTGTCAATTACGTATACTTTCGGTTACGTGAAATATCCGTAATATTATTAAATATACATGTTTTGTATTTTTGACTGCTTTTTGCTCTCAAAATAATTTTTAATATTTGGCATGTGCATTGCACGTAAAATTTTATGTGCATTTTATTTCTAAAATTTTCTAAAATGTCATGCACACTTTTTCTTCTAATTTTGTTTATCACATTTGTATTAGTTATTTTTAATAAAAATCCATAGGCCTAAAGATCATCTTAAAGCCCATTAGAAAAATTATTTAAAAGAAAAGCCCATTAGTTAATCTACATTTTTAATAAACATTTTTTATCCTACACTTGTCATGTAATAACATGTACAATCAAATAAATAACAACTAACTAAATGAGAAATGTGCACATGTAGGAAATCCAAGAGTTGGCCAATTCATGAAGGAGATGAAGAGTTGGGAGTTTGTGGTAGTAATGGTGGTGGGTATTTAATTTTGATAATGGGCATTTATATTTTGGGTAATAGGTGTCTCTTCATTCACCCATTTAACCCTATAAATACCACCCCTTTTCTTCATGAAATCTTGCACCAAAAATCAAAAGAAAAGAGAAGATAAGAAAGATAAGAAAAGAAAGAGAGGAAAGAGAAAAGAAAAGGAAAAGAGAGTTATTTGAGTTCTTGCTTGGAGGCAAGAAAAGCTTGCTATGAGAAGAAGGGAGCCCCATTCCTGGAGCTAGGAGACATCTACTAGGAGTTCATTTTCTTTCTTCAATTATGGTGGGTGTTCTTTCTTGCTTTCTAAAGTAAAATAGATTGCATGTGTAGGAAAAATGATATTTAAAATTGTTTATACATATGAGTAGTGGTTAATTTGTGATAATGATATTTAAATAAAATGCATGCTAATTAAGAATCTTGTAGATAAGTTGAAATGATGTTGTTTGGGTGCATGGTAATATATTATGATTGTATTGAATGAATTGGATATAAATTTGTACTCAAAGTTGCTAATTCATGCAAAGAAAAGTTACTGTTTTGAGTTTTGTTTGCCCATAAGAAAATTGTATCTAATAAAATTGTTGGAATCTAGAACTAAAATTTTTGGGGAGCATCTTGTATGTGGCAGGAACATCCCTTTCAAATTTCATAAGATTTAGAGGTCGTTTACTATTTTAATAAAATCTAAACTCAAAACTGGTTAGTAGTTGACTGATTGCTAGAAATCTGCACATCTTTCGGTTTTTGATCAATTTAGCATTGTAAATGAAATAATTTGAGAAAAGTCAAAACTAAGAAGTTGTAGTAGACTCGTTAACCTTTCTGAGAAGTCTAAGAAATCAAATTTTCATAAAGAATTAAATTTTAAATGAATTTTACAAGACTGTACAATTGACAATATTTCAGTATTTCGACCCAACTGTATATTTCGAAGAATTCAGGATTATAGATACAGTATTTTGAGGAAACTTATAACTAAGAAATTGTAGTAGACTTGTACACCTTTATTTTGATAAAAATAACGCAAAGTTCCGTGAAGTATATGATTTTCTATGATTTTTACAAATAGCATGAAATACAATTTCTGACTTTGAATTTATTGTTTTGCAAATGATACTTAAACGAGGTGATTGAAAATATATTCTCGTTGTTTTAAGTTATATTTTGGGAAAATAAAGATATATTCATACTTAGATAAGATGTGAACTAAAGAAAAATATATATATGGTTAATGACGTTAGGAATTGGTTTACAATAAATCAAAGGAAAATGATGAGATGAGTTTTCAATGATGAATTTTAAGAGATTGTGTTTTAATCTTAATTAAGCTTGTATTGAGAAGGTTTTGATGAATATGAAAAGTGTATTGTGAAAATGAATAGGTTGAGATTGTACTGATTGATGAATAAATAAGAAAGAATGAAAGAATTTGAATGAATTATGAATACATGAACATGAGTTATAAGGGTATGACCGTATGAGTATCCCAAGTTGTTGAACATGGAAAGATGTTGATTCTAGAGGCTTAGTGATACCCAGGTACCGGCAAAAGTAATGAAAATGAATAATTGATTTGAGAAGTGATCAATATGGGCTTGTCATTCTCGGTTTATTTTTGTGTAAGACCGGTAAGAGGGTAAGCTAGCTCTAGTAGTATAATTTATTCATGTTCAAACTTAAGAATTAGGCACTAAGTAAATATGTAGTAAACTTGGGCAAACGTAAGTGGAGAGCCTCTATATAGTCGGGCGGTGAATTTTGGGACTATAGACCCAGTCGGACGGTGGATTCCGGGGCTGTGGTTGTTTGCGATGGAGGCGAGCCTTAATTAAATCCGGGATTATAATTGATCGGGTGGTAGATTTCGGGATCATGATTAGTCGGTCAAATAGTAGGCTGTACTCCAGTGTATATGCGTATACCGGAGCTAGGACACTTGTGAGGTGTTTGTACGACGAAGATTCTGTATAGTCGGGCGGTGGATCTCCAGAACTGGAATCCGTACTCGTGGAATGTCTAAACTTTGTTTTATTACTGAGAAGTTATCATGGCGAAGGAGTAAACCATTTAATATGGAGTACGGAGGTGTTTGCCCTCGGATCTATGTAGTATGAGATGCATAGAATCCGAATAAGTATGCATTAATGTCATTGTAGTATACCATCTGCATTAGGCATTAAGTCATATCATACACTAACATGATTAGGATAGTCACTCTTTATACTTTTATATGCATTCAAGTTTGTGATTGTTAAAGTAAGAGATTTCATTATAATACAGCATAGAGAGGATCGTTGTTTATAACATTGCGTCGGTTGTAAGCAACTGACGTGCCTACAGATTTTCAGTGCAGAGCTTGATTGGATTGGCAATGACTTAAAGACGGTTGATGAAAAAGATTATATTTAAGCTGCTAATATTAGAGTTGTATTTCATGTTGTATTTTATTTTATTCCGTTGTATAACTCTGTAATAAACATTGTGTAATAAAAGAAAAAGTCTTAATTTCCTTGTAAAATTGTATGAATTGAAGTAAAAGATCTTGTTGTGCTACGAATTACATGTAAATGGAATTCGGGGTGTTACAAAAACTATTTTATATAATCAAACTAGGTGCACCTTTTCGAAGATGTGCCGTATGCATGTGTCAACGGGCAAACCAAGTATTCAGACAATTTAGCATAGTATACAAACAAAAAGTAGTACTCTCCCCCCTATATTCTGATCGATAACTCGGCCTCAAAACAAACCTAAGAATCAAAAAAAATAATAATAATAAACAAAGTTAGAATAGATAGATTACCTTAGCCCGGCGATGGAGCGGCGTAACGGCCATCAAGCAAATAATGGTGGAGCAATTGGGGTTGGCAATCAACGCCCCCCTATTCCCCACCTTAATCCCCTCCATCGCCTCTGGATTCACCTCCGGTATCACCAGAGGCACCTTCTCATCCATTCGAAATGCCGAGCTGTTATCCACCACAATCACCCCCTTCTCCACCGCAATCGGCCCAAACTCCCTACTAATCCCTCCACCCGCACTGAACAGCCCAATATCCACACCTTCAAAGCTCTCCGGCGTGAGCTCCTCGACAATGTACTCGCGGCCCTGGAAGACGACGCGTTTGCCGGCGGAGCGGGGGGAGGCGAGGAGCTTGAGGGAGCGGTACGGGAAGTCGCGGGAGTCGAGGACTTGGAGGAATTCTTGGCCAACGGCGCCGGTGGAGCCGAGGATGGCGAGGGAGGGGCCGTCGGCGGTGAGGGACATGCGGACGGCGGTGGAGGAGGAAGGGTATCGGGAGGGAAAGGAGGAGGGGCGGGGTGAGAGGTGGAGGCGGCGAGGGAACGCGGCCGCCGCCGCCGGCGGCGGCCGTATTTTGAGGGAGGAACGGGAGGTGAAGGGGGAGGCGAGGTGTAGGTGGTGAGAGAAGGCTACCGCCTGCATTTTTTTATTTTATTTTATTTTATTTTGCGGCGGCGAGGGTTTAGAGATCGGTTTTGGGGCTCAGGGTTTGGGATTGGTATTTACAGGATGAAGACGGTGGTGGGTCCCGTTGGCGGAATTACTGTGTGCGTTTCAGGTTGAGCTGTTTCTTTCTGCTCCCTCCTTTTCAAAATACTAGATGCACATTAATTTTTTAAAAAATTATATTAAAATTCTAATTTACAGGTGAGGTGCATGTCTTAATAAATAGGATTATATATTTTTAAAAATAAATGCGAAGACTATAACGAGAGAGTTGGAGTTGCACGTGCATTGCACGTAAGTAGGTAAATTTATAACTTCAACTCTTCCATTATAATAACTAGTAATTTTCACGTGCAATGCACGTCTTAATAAATATATTTGTATTAATAGTAAAAACTTCAATGTAGTTTAGCCTTAAATCTAATACTTCCTTTATATTAGATTAGATAATCACGTGGGCAACACACAAATTTGTTTGTCTATAAATGTTTCTATTAATTGAATTTAATTTGGACGTATATTGCACGGGTTTGCTCAGTTACAAAATTAGGGTTTGTTTGTTTACAACCCCAGCTCTCCCATTAAAATAGTAGAGGCTAGTATAATGTACGTGCGATGCACATCTAAAAAAAGTAAAGTCATCAAATTAAATGAATATATATCGGATAAGAAAAAAATAGTTTATATTTGAATATGTTTTGATTTAGGCTACACGTGCGATATAGTTTGGACGTGTATTATACGTGTTTATATAGTTACAAAGTTAGGGTTTGTTTGTTACAAACCCTAACTCTCCTGTTATAATAGTAGAGATTATTATATACTATATTATATTATAGAAAGATGGATAGATAGATAGATGATAATTTACACGTGTGATGCACATTTAATATATTAAAAAAGTAAAGTAAAAAATCTGACCAGTAGTGAGGACTCGTGCACGCGTTAGTAGATTTACAAATAACACTAAGGCCTTCTCTCATTATAATATTAGAGATGTTACTCTAGTATTTTTTTGCTTTTTTTTCTTCAAAATATAAGTTATTTTAGGTTTTTAAGGTAGATTTCTTATCATTCTTAAATGTTCATCTAACACTGCTATCGGGTCCTATCGATCCAGGTTCTTCACTACCCACACCCGGACCCGTCCTTCTATGGGTCCAAAAAATTGACCCGGACCGGGTCCAGGTCCTTGCAAAAAATAGCTACCCATTTCTCTTCGGGTCCGATTCGGGTCGGGTCCAATTTTATCGCTCCGATCCAGGTCGGTTCCGGATCTTAAAAGCATAAGATCACAAAAGTAAAATCATACATCAGATTAAGTAAAAATCAACTTAAAAAGTAAAATCACAAGAATGTGATTTTCTTCTACAGTCAAGCACAACTCATAGATGCTTGTTAAAGACAAACGAACAATAGCTTGCAATCAGTTTACTCGAACAATTAAAGTAGCAAATAAAGCACAGTCCTCAACATACAAAACGCAATCCAGCATACAACAAACTAGTAGTAAGAGGTTATAGTCGAAGCATTAATACATCGAACCAACCATGATCAGCACTCTTAGAAAATACACCTCAAACATTTGCAGAAGACGCCTCAAACAGCTCAGAAAATTTGTTTGCTGCACCAGACCAAAGAGTTATTATCACCTGATTCACATCCACAGATGTAATGCCCCCTCCCCCCCCCCCCCCCCCCCCCTCCCCCCACGCACAAAAAAAATATTTTTATTTAATATTTTTATATAGAAAGAAATAATGAATACTTAAGTTAAATATAATTTTTATGCAAAAAAATAATTAATAGGGATTATTTTGTAAAAGTGTCAAAAGGGGTTTTCTTTTCCTTGTCTCCCTTTCTCTTCCTTACCTCGGGCCGCCGCAAAAAAAAATTAAAAAAAATCCTTTCCTCGGGCCGCCGCCACTACAAAACAAAGAAAGGCAAAAAAAAGCATAGAAAGAGATTCCTTTCCTCACGCCGTCGCCAGTACAAAACAAAACAAAGAAAAAAAAGGAAAAAAAGAGAGAGAGAGAGAACAGTGAGGAGAAAGAGAAATAAAAAGAGAAAGGAAAAAAAAAAATCGAAGGCATATATTAGAATTTTTCTATTAGTAAAATATAATTAATCCGTTGTTTGCATATTGATCTATTTATATTTTATTGAACCTTAGATTTTATAGATGAGATCTGTGATTTATATTATAGAAGAGATTTATATTGGATTGAGTAGTCATTTGGAGAATCCGTAGTCAATTCGTGAATATCTATACCCGTAGAAATTTTATAAAATATTTATTGTTTTGTAGTGATATTATATTGTGAATATTGTCTATGATTATTTTATGTGATGCGGTGTGATGATGTGCAACTATTATATTGAGATTGATATATTGTTGGTATGTTTTCATAAATATAAAGCTGTGATATGTGAGTGTTATTCGTATGCGGGCTTTAAAAAAAACCTTGAACTATGGCCTTTATACAGAAAATCCAACTGATATTTTTTAATGCAGAAAATTCCCCTGAAGTATTGTTGCAAAAAACTCATCCCGCCAGCGTGAGACTTCTGCTAAAGTTTTTTTTTTTTTGAAGCAAACTTCTGCTAAAGTTGAGGGAGATTTTTGACAATAATGAGAAAGATGTATGATATTTTTTGAAACAACTTGCAAAGATGAATTGAGTTATCTGATACAAGTAGAAAAGTTAAATGTGGTTTTTTGAAATACTTCAGGGGGATTTTTTGCAACAACCATACTTCAAGAAGTTTTCCGTATTAAAAAAAATCAGGGGGGGTTTCTGCATAAATACCATAATTCAAGGGGTTCTTTTTAAATTAAGCATTTGTATATGAATTATGATTAGTAATATCGGTGGATTGTCTATTTAAACTATAACATTAAGCATTGTTTTTCATAGTTTGAGTATGGATGTACATATATGAGTGGTCTCATGACGTTGAGAATATTGAAATGGTTATTTTAAGTCATCACCATGTCTATAGTTGTGTTACTCCTGTGTTATGCATCCAAGTTATATACCGATATATGTGTCGGAAACCTAATTAACTCATTTGGGCTATCAATGTGTCCACTCTATGAATGTTGAAAAGTAATTGCCCAGTAAGTTTGTATGTTTACAAACGACAACTTCAACTCTTTTATTATAATACTAGAAATTATTTTTTAAACTAAAAATCCTGACGTAGTATGGCCTCGAACCTGAGACCCCATTCAAATTAGTTATATATGTACGATACATATAAGTTGGTATGTTTACAAATGACAACTCCAACTTTCTCATTATAATATTTGAGATTAGAGATATACGTTCCTCTCGCAAAAGAAAAGGAGAGTTAGATATGTGTATGCATCTCGCAAAAGAAAAGGAGTAGTGGCCAAAGCCGGAACTTGACATGGGCGAACTATTCGCACTTTTGGGGTTTTCCTTGAATCAATGAATTTCTATGGTTTTAGAAACGTGTATGATTTTTTTCTTTTTTAGAAATGTAGCCGCTCACATTGGATAAAGATGGATTTTTCAATATTCTTAATTAATTTCATCTAAAACTGAGATCGAACTTGCAATCTATCACTTAATAGTGAACACTACAAGTGTTTGGCAGAGTTTTAGAAATGTTAGAGCATCCACAGTCATTTGCTATTTTTGTCAATTTTTTATTTTTTGAGAAATGACATGCTGCAGTCGTTTGCTATTTGGCTACAGTTCTTTCTCATTTTTGAGAAATGAACTTGCCATTCTCAAATTATAAGAGACGGTACAACATTTACAGTCACAATTATTTTATTTTATTTTAATTCCTTCGGACGGTACAACATGTACCGTCCCTAATTTTTTTTAAGGAGGTCGGACGGTACAACATGTACAGTCCCTTTTTTTAATTTATTTATTATTATTATTATTTTTAGATCGAACGGTCAGATTCGTCGAAGGGAAAAAAAATCTCGAACGGGACAACATGTCCCGTCCTTGAACTGAGGAGATTAGTGAGTAGGTTTAGTTGGTTTTAATTAGGTTTAGTTGGTTTTTAATTAGGTTTAGGTGTTATTATATTATTTAATTTATTTAATTAATATATTTTACTATTATTTAATTATTTAAATTCCCCTAAATCTAGGACGGGATAACATATCCCGTCTGACCCATATCTAATTTTTTTTTGAAAAAACGAAAGGAACGGTACAATATGTACCGTCTCTCCCATTTTTTTTAAAAAATAAATTGCGCGTGGTATATATTATACCGTCTCACGCAAAAAAAAATTAAAAAAGAGAGGGACGGTACATGTTGTCTCGTCTCTTTCTTTTATTATTTTACACGTCATCGGACGATACAACATGTACCGTCCGACTACGAAAATGAGAAAAATATAGCAATCAACCACTGCACAACATTTCGCTATTTGCTACTACTGTAGCTGCCTTTTTTAAAAAAAATGAGAAACACCATTGTGGATGCTCTTAGAGCATATGTAGTCGTTGAGACCCAAATTTTGAATATTTGGCATATAGGAATGAAAATTTGAGTTTGCGCTGTAGTCGTTATAATTTTTTATTTTTTTATTTTTAATATATATATTAAAAATTAGGGGGCAAGAAATGATTTCCCGTCCGAAAAAAATTGTGGGATGGGAAATCATCCCCCGTCCCATATATTTTTTTTAAAAAAATAAAATCGATTGAATTTCCCGTTTGACGATTTATTTTTTAAAAAAATTAGGTACGGAAAATCATTTTCCCGTCCAATGGGTTAAAAAAATCAAGCGACAAAAAATGATTTTTCGTCCGATAAAACGGGCGAAAAATCATCTTTCGTCGACTATTTTTTCCAAAATCTTATTTCATCTGTAAAATTTGGCAGACGATTGTTCATTTAAAATCCATTTTTTTTGTTTATAGCCAACGACTGTAGCAACAAAATTCATATTTTTTTGAAAGTTTTGACCAAATAACCAAGGACTACCGATGCTCTTAGAGCATCCACAGTGGTGTTTCTCATTTGCCAAAAAATGGCAACAACCGTAATAGCAAATAGGGGAGATCGCTGCAGTGGTTGTTTGCTAAAAAATTGTCAAAAATTTCAAAAAGTAGTGATATACCGTCTCAACTTTTAGAAATTAATTAAAAAAAGTGTATTACTTATTAACTATTAAACCTAATTAATTAACTAAATTAAATAATATAATAATAACTAAACTTAATTAAACAAATAACTAAACCTAATTATTATACCTAACCCACCTAATTAACTACAAAACGGTTGACTATTTGATTTTTTGGCACAGACGGGGAATCATTCCCCGTCTGTCCATTTGGGTTTTTTTTTTTTTCCGACCAATCAGGGACGTTCATTTTAAAAAAAAATTAAATAAATAAATAAAATGGCACAGACGGGATATCATTTCCCGTCTGACCCTTTTCTAAAAAAAAAAAAAAAAAACATTACAGACGGGATATCATTCCCCGTCTGACTCTTTTCTAAAAAAAAAATTAATAAAATATTACAGACGGGATATCATTCCCCGTCTGTATACAATAAACTATATTAAAATTTGTGAGACGGGGAATCATTCCCCGTCCTTTATAATTTGAGAATTCTCAAATCGTTTTTCATATTTGAGAAACAGAATTGATACGTTTGCTAAAAAATGGCAAAAATGAGAAATTTAGCAAATCATTGCAACGCTCGTTTTCTAAAAAAATGACAAAATGAGAAATTTAGCAAACTATTGTGGATGCTCTTAGGGATGTAAAAAATCGAAATGTGAGGAGATGAAATGGAGATAAGATGGGGGAGATTATTTGGGGATGAGAGTTGGGGCAAACAGCTGGATGCAACAATTGTACATATTTAGAACCACAGGAGTTCAATTTATTAAAGAATCAAAATTCAAAAAAGTTAGAAATTTTCTTACCCCTTGTCAACCTTAAAACTATCTATTTTCATTTTAATTGATGCTTATTTATCACTAATTTTTAATATCTCTAATTTTATAATGGGAGAGTTGGAATTATATTTGTAGACATTCAACTATCTAATCTCAATCATTTATTTTTAACTAGTGTTATATTAACCATCAATTTACTCAACCGTTGTTAGTTTTCATAATATTCTCAAAGTTTAAATTTATTTACGACATAATTATTTACAAAATTGTCACTCATATAAAATAAAAGTTGGTGTGACTAGGGATAAATTGTAAAAAGTATGTGACGAGTAAAGAGAGATCTCATATTCCAAGTCAAATTACGTCTTAGTATTACTTTAAAATATATATTTATTAGGGCATGTAAACATGTGCAGATTACTAGTCTGATATTATAATGGGGGAGTTGGGTTGTGTCATTTGTAAACAATCAACCATATAATCTTAACTACTCATTTTTAAGTGGAAGTTATATTATCCATCAATTTAGTCAACTGTTGTCACTTGTCAGTTACCATAATACCCTCAAAGTTCAAATTTATTTTCAACATAATTATTTACAAAAGTGTCACTTATATAATGGTGCTACTAGAGATAATTGTAAAGAGTATGGTAATGATTTGAGATGGGTAAAAAGAGTTGTGAGGTTCGATACTAGACAATGTGATAGTTTTACTCCCAAAAAAAAAAAAAAAAAAAACAATTTAAAACATGTATTGCACGTGCAGATGGCTAGTAAGTTAAAACTTAAAAACTTCTTTAGGAAAATGAAGAAATCAGGGGAAATTGGGTATTGAGTTCTAGAACCTATCGGTGGTCAGGTGCCAAATTAAACCAAGAATTTGACAGCTCTAACCGGATCCGATCCGACTAGTGGAGTTCGGATCCTTAAAAAGGATGTGTTAGCTTCTTAGTTTAGTGGGCATGGGATTAATATTACTAGTATAATATACGTGCAATGTACATCTAAAAAAAGTAAAATCATTAAATTAAATAAATATATATTGAATAAGAAAAAAATAGTTTATATTTGAAAGTTTTGATTTGGGCTACACGTGCGATGCACATTTATATTTGTTGATTATTGTTTGGACGTATATTATACGTGTTTATATAGTTACAAAGTTATGATTTATTTGTTACAAACTCCAACTCTCCCATTAAAATAGTAGAGATATTGAAGTGACCATTTGTTTTTCTCTCTTAAGTTCACTCTTCACAAAATTAACGTAGTGGCACTAACATTTACTATTAATCTATATAATAAATTACAAAGAAAGCTATCAAGTGGCTCTCATTCAATCTCCCCCAAAACCAATGGTGTAGATTGATTCTCACAAAACATATTTTTCCGCCAAAAATTTCAAACTCCAAAATTAAATTCCCCCCCCCCCCTCCCAAAACTAAACCCCCCCCCCCCCCCCCCCCCCCCCCCCCCCCTCCCAAAACTAAAAAATTCATGACTTTATTACTATCTTTCTTCTCTCTTCACTTTTTCATATTTATCTCTTTCTCTCTCTCCCATTCTTTCTTTATTTACTTAGAAATTTAGATTTTAAGTTTTCAGGTTTGTAAAATTTTCAGAATTTTTATATTTTGCATGTGTTATATTGAAAATAACAAATATCTCTTCAACAGTTAAATTTCATCATTTTTCCACCCATAAAGTTCTAAAAAGTTGGATTTTATAGCCTCATTTATAATTATTTTTCAACATATACTAATAGAAACATGGACTTTTATTTACAACTAATTATTGTCATACTATTCAAACTTGAACTACATAATTGTTGTTTTACTGTTTACAGGGCTTTTCGTGTGTTGTATCGTTCTGAAGACGTGTCGTAGGCACGTGCCCACGGGCAAATCTAGTTTACATATATAATGCACGTCTTTATAAATAAATATATATTTTAATAAATTCGGCTATTGTCTGATATCGAGCCTAAGACATCATTTATATTAGTTATGCATGTGCATTGCACGTATTTGTTTAGATACAAATGGAATTTGTTTGGTGCAAACTCTCCCATTAAAATAGCAGAAGATGCTTATACGTGTTATTTTCATAAAGATCATCTACAATTTTGATAATTCCAAATCAGCCATCTACAAATCTCTATTTTTACCAACACCACCAATAATATAAATTCTACTCCACTAAAACATTTATGCTAGTTTTTTTATGTTTAATTCAAGTTTACATACTTAATAATCTGAATTCATTTAAAAACCACCAACAAGATCACATTGATATCATTTACAATCTTGTGTTCAAGTCAATTTTTTAGAGTGGGACCGATATATTTAGTGGTGTTTATAAAAATCACTACAAGATTTACTAGGTACACCGGCGTTTATTCCCTGGCGTTTTACCAATCGCGCCAGAGTAGGATAAGACCAGGATTGGATCGCAAAATTGTATAGATATACACCGGCGGTCTCTACAAAATGCCGGTGATATGGCTAAAAATGGGGTTAAATCAGAACCGTCCAAATTGGGAACGAATCTTGAAGCTCAGGGGCAAAACGGTAATTTCACGTATAGATGGGTCCGAAGCGGGTACTGGATCTCCCCTTCACAGATCCAATAACCCGCAAAACGGATCCACTCCAGCTGGGTACGAGTCCCGACCCAAGACAAACCCAGACCAGATTGAGGAAATCAGGGTCACTGATTTGACTAAATCAACGGGCCTGATTTGCCGTTATCCTCTCACCGGGAATCTGGGGTCAGTTTCCTAAACTAATTGTGAGGATTTTACTCCTAACGGTTTCACAGGAAATCAGGTCCCTAATCAGACTCCCATGGCGACTATAAATACCTCCTACCTACCACTGTGACAAGGTAATCACTCTTTTCCAACTTAAGCTCTTTCTTAATCATCACTGGTTACTGACAAGAGCGTCGGAGGGTGCGTCGCCGGAATCAACCCCAGTGTATCACACTTCCTTGCAGGTGAGCGGCATGGATAAGCAGGCTTGGATCCGCTATTCAGGTTTTTCACGAACTCACAAATCTCATCTGTTTACCCCACACCAGATTCAGCGGTAACAGATTGGCACCGTCTGTGGGAAACCATACGAATAGCAGCCTCTCCTCTTCCCGTCGACCAGCTCTTCTCCAGCCATACCTCCCAAAAAGGTCAGGTCTAGGGGGTCCAACCGCGGACCCAACCCCGCCGATCAGCAAGAGGAAGTCCCCGCGCATCCTGCTCCGCAGCCCAAACAACTTCCTCCCCCGGTCCAACAGGGTCAGCCTCCTTTTCCAAATCAACAACCCCCTAATGGCCCCACTGGTCAGAACCAGCGGAGGCAGAAGCAACCTCTCCACCCGGACCATGTATCAGTACACAACGCCTCCTCGGATTCTATGGCCTCCCATAATCCGCGAGCTTTCGACCTCCGCAACACCGTTCTGAATCGGCAGAAGGATGACGACCTTCGCAACCGCCTAGATGAGAAGCGGGCCCGAGAGGGAGCCTCCTGCCAACATCAAGGTGAGCGATCTCCTCATCGCCGGGACGGTAGGAGGTCTCCCGACCGAAGAGGACGGGGGAATCTCCCGAGCGTCGTAGGAGGAGGCCACATTCCCCTGCTGACCGCCATCATTCGAGGAACGATGAGGCACCCATCACTCGTGCCGAGTTCCAACAATTCCAGGCAACGGTGTTGCAGGCCCTCAACCTTCGCCACAACAACACTAATGCTCAAAGGGTTCCAACACCCCCAAGGGTCCCAAGTCCTCGACGCCGATCCATCAGTCCTCCCCCGGCTCCTAGTCACCAGCAACACCATCATAGTCCTCGCCGATCCCAGGACTATCGACGCCGCAGTCCCCGTTCCCCTTCCTATGAAGACGAGTCCAGGGGATCGTTTGACTACCACCGGAGGGACGATGCCCTCTACCGTCGTCTCCACGAGATGGAGAGGCGCATCGGTCGAATGGACAAAGAAGAGGAGTCGAGAGCAAGGACCGTCCGCCCCAGCAGACCCCCTTTCTCTCGGACTATCATGGAGGCTCCCATCCCGAGGGGTTTCAAGCCTCCGTAGTTTGAAACGTACTCAGGGGAGTCGGATCCTGTTGATCATGTCGAGAGCTTCAAGACCTTAATGCTGATCCACCAAGCTTCCGACGCCATGTTTTGCAAGACCTTCCCCGCCACTCTCAAGGGTTCGGCGCGGGAATGGTACTCCCGGCTCGCCCCCTCTTCCATCTTCTCGTTCGAGCAGTTCGAAACGCTCTTCATAACTCACTTCGTGAGTAGCAGACGAACGGAGAAGACCAGCCTCTCTCTACTCCACCTCTGACAGGATAGGGGAGAGAAGTTGAGGGACTATGTGAGGAGATTTACTGCGGAGGTCAGGTCCATCGCCTCCCTCGACTAGTCTGTGGCGACTGTCGCGTTCCAGTCCAATGTCCACAACTCCAGCCTCCGGTCGTCCCTCGCCAAAAAGCCCCCGCACAACTTCGCCGACCTCCTCCTCAGATGCGAGAAATATATTCGGGCGGAGGAAGCCGAGTGCTTCCCGGGTTTCGGAGGATCCGCCTCCGGATCGAAGAGGAAGATGTCAGAGGACGAAGGCGCCAAGAAGCTACAAAAGGATAACAGCGGCCAGCACCGTCCTCCCCCCAGGTTCGAGAAGTTCACTCCTCTCACCACCAATGTCTCCACCATCCTGATGGAAGTGGAGAAGGAGGGGGTCATACCTCCCGCTCCGAGGATGAACACCTCGGCCACGAGGAGGAACAAGGAGAAATGGTGTCGTTACCACCGGGACCACGGCCACGACACCAACGACTGCCGGGCATTGAAAAATGAGATAGAGGCCCTCATCCAGAGGAGGCAGCTGGCTAAATTTGTGAACCCAAATGATCGGGCAGATCGCGTCACTCCTCCGCCTCGGGGGGCTAACAAGCGCTCCGAGCGACGAGATGAAACCCCCGAGTTCGAGGAAGAACGTGTTCTGCACCTTATCCACGGGGGTCCAATGGGGGGCTCTTCCAACTCCTCTCGGAAGGCCTTCGTCCGAGAGGTCAACTCAGTTCACGACGCCCCTCCCCCCAAAGGCCTCGGCGTCCCGGTGACTTTCTCTGATGAAGACCTCGAGGGGGTCCGGACTCCCCACTGCGACGCACTTGTTATCGACCTCCGCATGGCGAACTTCAAAGTGCAGAGGATCCTGGTAGACAACGGGAGCTCGGTGAACATCCTCTTCCTCTCGGCCTTCCGAGGGCTGCAGCTATCCCGGGTTCGCCTCAAACCGGCCGACTACACGCTCCACGGGTTCACGGGGGTACTAGTAACTGCCGAAGGGGTTATCACCCTAGACGTAACTGCTGGGAAGACCCCTACTATCCAGACAGAGCCGATGGACTTTATGGTCATCGACGTGCCGGCTGCATACAATGTTATCTTGGGCCGACCTGGCCTAGCTGTCCTGGAAGCCGTTCCTTCGGCGTACCACCTCAAAATGAAGTTCCCCACCCGGGCGGGAGTGGGAGAAGTCAGGGGCAGCCAAGAGACGGCTCGGAAGTGCTATATGACTTCCACTGGGGATCCGGTGCTCTCCCTCGAGACACTAGAGATCCCCGAGCCGAACGTCCGACCAACGTCCAAGCCGGCGGACGAATTGGAAGAAGTGCTCTTCTCGGACGAGGACCTGAGCCGAAGGTTCCTCATCAGCAAATCCCTACCGACTGCCCTATGTTCCGACTTGGTGCAGTGCATCCGAAAGAACCGCGACCTATTTGCTTGGTCCGCAGCGGATATGCCCGAAATTTTTGAGGAGCTTCTAGTGCATCGCCTCAGCATCGAACCGGGGTGCAAACCAGTTCAGCAGAAGAGGCGTAAGTTTGCTCCCGAGCGACAACAAGCCATCAAGGAGGAGGTGGACAAGCTCCTAAAAGCTCGGTTCATACAGGAGGTGAACTACCCTGAGTGGCTTTCCAATGTCGTCATGGTTAAGAAGTCTAATGGCTCCTGGAGGATATGCATCGACTTCACAGACTTGAATAAGGCGTGTCCGAAGGATCCGTTCCCTCTCCCGAAAATCGACACCCTCATTGATGCCATCTCGGGCCATGAGCTCCTCAGCTTCATGGACGCCTTCTCTGGCTATAACCAGATCCGAATGTTCCCCCCGGACATTCCGAAAACTTCCTTCATTACCGACCAAGGCCTCTACTGTTATAGAGTTATGCCGTTCGGATTGAAGAACGCTGGAGCCACCTACCAGCGCCTCGTCAACAAAGTCTTTCAAAGCCAGATAGGCCGCAACATGGAAGTGTACGTCGACGACATGCTCGTGAAGAGCATCCGAGGTATCGACCACGTGGCCGACCTCCAGGAGGCATTCGGCGTATTGAGAAGGCACAACATGAGGCTTAATCCGAACAAGTGTGCGTTCGGGGTCTCGTCAGGAAAGTCCCTCGGCTTCATGGTGAGCCAGCGAGGGATCGAAGCAAATTCTGAGAAAATTAAAGCCATACTGGACATGGTGCCACCCCGGAACATCAAAGAAGTGCAGAAGCTTACGGGTCGCCTCGCCGCTATTGGGCGATTCCTTTCGAAGTCTGGGGAGAAGTGCCTTCCTTTCTTCAAGGTTCTCAAGGGGGCCAAGGGTTTCGAGTGGGGCGAACTGCAACAGGAGTCATTCAACCAGCTAAAGGCATACTTGATCAATCCTCCCCTGCTCAGCAAGCCCGTTCCGGGGGAGACCCTCTTCATCTACTTAGCTGCTTCCGAGCAGACCCTAAGTACCGTCTTGGTAAGGGAAGAAGACCGGGCTCAGAGGCCGATTTACTATGTGAGCAAGGTACTTCGGAACGCCGAGCTCCGCTACCCGAAGATAGAAAAGATGGTTTACGCCCTGGTTATGGCGGCAAGGAAGCTCCGCCCATACTTTCATTCCCACTCGGTTGTGGTCCTCATCGACCAACCGCTGAAGCAAGTCCTCCACAAGCCGGAAACCTCAGGCCGCCTTATGAAATGGTCCATCGAGCTGAGCCAACACGACATCTCCTACCAGCCCCGGACTGCGATCAAAGCTCAAGCCCTCGCAGACTTTATCGTTGAGTCCACCATTCTCGAGGTCAGCCATGTTCCGAACGGCCCCCCCATTTGGACGGTTTTTGTGGACGGATCCTCTTACAACGAGGGAAGTGGCGCCGGTATCATCTTGACGGGTCCAGATGACTTCGTCCTCTAGTATGCCCTCCGCATGAATTTCAAGGCCTCAAACAACGAAGCAGAGTATGAGGCACTAATCGCGGGCCTCGGACTTGCCCGAAGTGCCTGGGTGCAGCGCCTTCGAATCCATAGTGATTCTTAGCTGGTTGTGAACCGAGTCTTAGGCGATTACGAGGCACGAGACGAACGGATGGCGAAGTACCTTGCCAAAGTCCGAACCCTTATGGCCCGGTTCGAAGAGGCACTCATCCAACGAGTCCCTCGAGAAGAGAATTCGCAAGCCGACGCCCTCTCCAAGTTGGCCTCATCCTCCCTCCAAGGTCTCGAGCAGACCATCTTGATCGAGGTCCTCATGAAACCGAGCATAGAAGACGGGACCCTCGACTCAGTGGAGTCATTGCCGGTCCTACTGCAAGATAATTGGATGAAACCCTTAGTGGAATTCTTAAGGGACGGACTCCTCCCCGAGGACCCGAAGAAAGCGCGTCGAGTAAGAACCAGGGCCGAGCGGTACGTCCTGATCGAGGGAATCTTGTACAAGCGCTCCTTCTCGCAGATTGACAGCCGACCGTACCTGAGGTGCCTTTCCCGGAACAAGCCGACTACGCCTTACAGGAGCTCCACGAAGGCATCGGCGGAGCACATTCAGGGTCTAGGTCTTTGGCTCAGAAAACCCTGAATTATGAATACTTCTGGCCGACTCTCCTCCAAGACGTCGAGCGACACGTTCGGCAATGTGGCTCTTTTCAGAGACATTCCAACATTCGTCGCCTCCCTCAAGCCAACCTCGCCTCCCTATCAAGTCCTATCCCCTTCGCAATGTGGGGGATGGATTTACTAGGGCCTTTCCCTCCAGCTCCGGGCCAGTTCAAGTTCTTGGTCGTAGCCATCGACTACTTCTCGAAGTGGATTGAAGCTGAGCCCCTTGCCACTATCACCGAGAACAAGGTGCTTCAATTCTTCTGGAAGAGCATCATCTGCCGGTTCGGCGTCCCCCGTGTCCTCGTAACAGACAACGGAACTCAGTTTACTGGGGCCACGTTCCGAACTCTGTGTGAAGACCTTGCCATCCAACAGCACTTCTCCTCCGTCTCCCACCCACAGTCGAATGGCCAGGCGGAGAACGCTAACCGGCAGATCCTCTCTGGTATCAAGAAGAGGTTGGACAAATGTTCCAAAGGCTTACGGGTCGACCAACTCCCCAACGTGTTATGGAACTACCGCACCAACAAGTGGACCCCCACAGGAGAGTCCATGTTCAACCTCACCTATGGGTCCGAGGCGGTGATACCACTTGAAGTCGGAATTCCTTCTCCTCGCCTCGCAGCCTACACTGAGGAACAGAACGCCAGAGACCTCCGGGCGAACTTAGACCTGGTGGACGAGCTGAGGGAAAGAGCATCAATACGACAACAGAACTACCGGAGGAGGGTCGAGTTGGCGTACAACAAGAAAGTCCGACCCACCGATCTCAAGGAGGGGGATTTGGTCCTCAGAAAACTAGCCATCTCCTTCCCCAATCAGAAGAGCAAGTTGGCTCCGAATTGGGAAGGACCTTACAGGATCACAAAAGTAGTTCGGCCCGGGGCTTATCGTCTAGAAGACCTTGAAGGCAGGGAGATTCCGAGGACCTGGAATGCCGACCACCTTTTAAAATACCAAGAAAGTGCCCCGGCGCCTCTCTGAGTATCACAGGGTGTCGAACCATTCCTCTCCTCTAACCTGTAATTCCTCTCTTAAAGTTGTCCTATGTAAAAACGGCTCGCCGTCAATTATCAATAAAAAATGCTTTTCCGTATTTATAAAGTCTCTTGTGTCTATCCGCTTTTTCTTTCTTTAATTCAATCAATGGTTCGGAGTCCAATACCTGGCTCGATTCTACTCCGCAAGCTCGCTTCTCAGCGGGCTCGGAGTGGGTCGCCATTTGGAATTGCTCCCACGACCGTTGAACTCTAACGATGGTTCCGGAGTCCAACACTTTGTTCGATTCTACTCCGCAAGCCCGCTTCTCAGCGGACTCGGAGTGGGTCGCCATTCGGAATTGCTCCCACGACCGTTGAACTCTAACGATGGTTCCGGAGTCCAACACTTAGCTCGATTCTACTCCGCAAGCTCGCTTCTCAGCGGGCTCGGAGTGGGTCGCCATTCAGAATTGCTCCCACGACCGTTGAACTCTAACGATGGTTCCGGAGTCCAACACTTGGCTCGATTCTACTCCGCAAGCTCGCTTCTCAGCAGGCTAGGAGTGGGTCGCCATTCGGAATTGCTCCCACGACCGTTGAACTCTCACGATGATTGGCGAGCCCCACCATGGGGTAAGATTCGACTCACCCCTCAACTTCGCAAGAAGAGGGAGGCCGAAGTGCTGCTCGGCACCACTGGCCGAACGCTCTTGTCGCCGAAACGCAAGCAAACTAGAGGCAGGCTCGGAGCGCGCCACGTCGCTCGAACAGCCGAGCTCCTAGACCTCCGGTCGGCTAACCGAGCAAGTGCCCATCCGAGCCAAAAAACGGAGAAAAGTCGCATTTCCCTCAACATTCGTGTAAGATCCCGATCAAACGGCCCAGATCTTGCCAGCATCGCTAAACGACAAGATAGCATTTTCTTGGGAACTGAGCCGTCTCGAGATTCGTGCCAAAATCCAATGGCCCAGATCTTGTCAGCATCGCTAAACGACAAGATAGCGTTTCCTTGGGAACTGAGTCGCCTCGAGATTCGTGCCTAACCCCAACGGCTCAGATCGCGCTACGGCGCCGAACCGCGAAGGAGAGAGGGGCCGGCTCGGAGACCTCGGCACAATGAACACAGTCACAAACGAGACAACTACGCAGAGCTACAAAGGACGTGCTAGTTCGATAAAGAAATGTTATTAATAATTAGGACACAGTACAAAGCAACTCTTCCATACAACAAGGTCACAAAGCCTTAAAGAACAAAAGTTACAATGCCGACCCGCTACACTTGGTTTTTAAATGAAAAATCATCACCGTCCCGTTCGGTCATCAGTTTGGCAACCTCAGCCGCCAGTTCCTCTCCCTCCTTCCGAAGCTCCGCCTCTACAGTCTGCAAGTGACGGATCTCAGAGAGCAAATCGTCCCTTTCGGCTATTATTTTCGACAAATTGTGCTGAACGCACTGGATCCGAAGGGCGTTGCTAAAGGCGGTCGGCGAACCTTCGTCCTCTCCTATAGGGGTCATCTCGGCGATCCTGCTCTCCAAACGCCGGATCTCGGCGTCTCGCTGACCTAGGATGAGCTGAAGGTGGCCCCGCTCACTTTCGGCTCGGCACAATCCCAGCTCGACTTCATAGAGCCGCTCTCGGCACCCCGCCGAGCGCAACCTAGTCACCCTCGAGCCAGCCTCGGTTCGAGCGTTGTCATCCGAGCGATTGGGGTCGGCGTCTTGAGCTACCACCACGAGCTGAAAAGAGGAAGAGACGAACAACAAAATTTCAAACATTGCCGAAGTCCAACACTTGAAGAATTTTCAAAACAAACTATCAGGCTTTTATTCCAATGAAGTAACTCTACATACAACAAGACCGACGCTACAACCAGAGTTTTACAATATAAGACAACTTGTTTAGTGCCTCTTAGGAAGGGGTACGCTTCAGTTCAAGGAAATGCGGGGGCGGCGACGCCTAACCTCCGAGCTCGATTCCAAACCAGCGAAGCGAGATCCCCTTCGCCACTAACTCCAACTGTGGCGCCGACCGAGGCACCGCTAGACGAGACAGCTACACTACTCTGAGCATCAGCAGGACTCTGCCTAGCCGCAGGCAAACGAGTCGCAAGTTCGTAGAAGGTAATCCCTCTCTCGCTCTCCTCGCGAGTACACGACGTACTACGAACGTTGGCCCTCTTAGGTAGAGGCTTGAGCGACGCGACCTCTTCCTCCAACTCGATAATCCTATCTCTCAGAGCATCATCCTTCGCCGACATTTTCAAACAAGAGGTCTTGACGAGCCCAAGACATTGGCGCTATCGGTCGCGAGTCGTCGATAATGGGTGACCTCGATCCCCCTGTCTATCGTAATCCTCCTAAGCTTATCGACCTCGGCCAACAACTTTTGGCGCTCGAATGACACCTTCTCCAACTCAGAAGCTAGCTTCTTTTCTTCCGCCGAGTGTTCCTTCTCCGTTAACTCCAAGTGACGGATCTCGGCCAAGAGCTCGTTATTCTTTTGCTCGACGACGGAAAGCTCCCTACGAAGCCGCTCGGTCTCACCTTCGGGACAAGGAGCTTGGGGTTGCTTCCGCAGTTGCTTCAACTCGCGACAATACCCCCTCACAGCTACCTTTATCTCCTCCAGCTTCAAGAACATATAAAACCGCCTCTCTCGGCTAAGGGAAAGCTCTCGCTTCGTTTTGGTCAGCTCCTTACGAAGGTATGAAACCTCCGTGATCGGACCAAACTTCACCTGAAAAGCAGAGATAAATCCGAGGCTCAACACTTGGAGAATTTTACGCCTAATCAAACACAAAATCCGGAGACTAACACTTGGAGAATTTTTGGCCAAACAAAAAGCATTTTCATTCAAAACTCGAAAAAGCGTTACAAGAGCGGTGGCCAGTCCGCAGTTAGGCTTACAAATAAAAAACAAAAGACTAAAAGAAGCAACCAAGTCAGGGGTCGACCTTTTTGTCGCTTGGGCCTGTCGACCCCTCGGCCTTGTCCTCGCCCTCGACCTCGTCCTCGTCCTCGCCCTCGCTCTCCTCCTCGGAATCGTCCTCCCCCTCACCCTCGGCCTCCGTCTCGGCCGTGCCTTCGACACCGTCGGTCTGTCCCTTGGGGCCGAGCATTGCTGGGGGAAGCTCCTCCTCCCCTTCCACGGGGTCGTAGAAGTGGTAGGAAGATGTGTCGAACCCCGAATTCCGAGCAGCGATATGAAGCAGGGATCGGCCGTACGCGTCCTCCATGTTCTTGAACATGTGCTGCTCGGCCTCGTCCTGGACAGCCCTCTTCGCCTTCGCCACCTTCGACCGGTGCCTGGCCATGATCTTCTCTGTCTTCTTCCGAGCTCTCTCCGCCTCCGACCGAGCCTTGGCCAACTCCTCCTTCAGCTCGGCATTCTCCTTCTCCGAGGCCTCGAGCTTGGCGGCCTCGTCCTTCGACCGCTGAATGGCATCGGCCAGCTTCGCCTCCAACCCTGCCACCTCGGCACCGCGCTTTGCCGAGAGGAGTTGCTCAGCATCGAGCAGCTTCACAGCTTTTACACACTCCGACCTCTCCCGGTCGTACTGCGCCATCAGCTCTTGTTCTTTGCTCGCAAACTCTTCGAGCAAGAAGTTGAAGTGGCAGAGGGTCTGAAAAGAGAATAAACCGTTAAGGTCCGAACCTAGAAACTTGGAAAATTTCGGGTAAAGTGCTTCAAGAAGAGAGTGTTCGGCCCACTTACCGACATTGTGTTCCGAGCAATCTGCATTGTGGCGTCCCCGACCTCTCCGGACTTAAGGGCCGCTCGATCCTTTGGGGTCGGCAGGTGCTTCACCGCCTGCATACAAATGTTGTCGTCGCCCAAAAAACCGTCGATATTCATCACTTACCAGTCGGGGACGAAGATCTGCTTGTGCCCCTCAGTCAGGATCTTCTCCGCATCGGCAATGAGGGGCGGAACTTGGAGGGATAACACCTTGCTCACGTTGAACGCGCCGCTCGACGAGCCGGAAGCATCTCCCTTCGCCGTTGGAGTCGGCGCATCCGAAACAGGAGGATCAGAGGCTGCAACCTTCTCCTGCTCGGGATCGGCCTCCGGAACCACGACCCCCTGCAGGTCGGCGGTCTTCGGGACCGAAGGTATCTTCGGCGCTCGGCCGCCCTGAGGCCTAGTCGAGGGTCTCTTCTTTCTCGTCTCCTGCTCCCTCACCTTGGCCTTCGCCATCAACGCCCTATAGTCCATCTTAGAAGATTCTGCACAAACCGAACGAAAAAACTTAGATAAATTTTTTAAGAACTTCAAGCAAAGAGTAAAAATACCAGAAGCGTACTAGGGTCGGTCGGACTGAGACCCCCTCGGAACAAAGCTTCCTCGGTAATGTCTTTCCAACTGAGCGTCGACAAGGCAAGGAGTTTCTTGAGGACTCCCGCCTCCTCGTCACTCAGCACCGGCTCCTTCTTCGCTCGCTTGGGCAGGCCTTCCCTCGACCAAGCTATCGGAATTGCCCAGGGTGCGGGAGCTCGGACAATGAAATACTTCTCTTTCCAATGTTTGATCGAGTCCGGGTTCTCGATCAACTTCACGTCGGTCCGCGGCGAAAGGTAGAACCTCTGCTCATTCCTGTTCGGCTGACAAGGACAGTAGAGGCTCCGAAGGAGGAACAAACTTGGCTCAGCGCCGATCTCTTGACACTGGAGAACAAACGCCAGGACGTGCCTCCAAGTGTTCGGCATCAGCTGGGCAGGGCTCAAACCGTACCAATTAAGAACCTTGACAATGAATGGATGAAGGGGAAAACGAAGCCCGACGGCCAAGGAGTCGAGAGGAAAAATGCACGCGTTAGCCGAAGACGAAGTGCTGGCTCGGAAATCCGGTCCAGGGAGAAGTAGCCCGTACTCGGCAGGGATCTGGAATCCGGTTCGGATCCGATGCAGATCAGCCTCCGTAAGAGACGAAATAGTATGGTCCACCTTGGACAACTCTCTCGGCTCATTCTCCTCTACAGACTTGGCAGTGCCCTGGGTCACCTTCTCTAGCATCTCTTCGGAGTAGCTCCGAACACCCCCCACGCTCGACAGAACAATAGGCTGCCGACCGAACTCCCCTGCCATCTTCGGCTGCTCAATGATCGTGACCACTCCTTTACCCTTCTGGGACTTCGCCACAACCTCCTGGAGTGGCTCGGCTACTTCGCCACTCTTGCTCGGCCGAACAACGGTCTGCTCGGTCGGCTCTATCACCTCCTTTCCTTTACCCGCTCGGCCGACAGCTTGGTCCGAGGCGGGGGTCTCATCCGAAGAAGTAATCTTAACCATTTTTCTAAAAAGAAAGGAGAGAGACTGACCTTGAAGTGACTGCTACGGTCGGAAAAGTTCGCCGGAGCAAAGAAACGCCTTGCCGCGACAGCTAGCAGCACCACCCAGGAGCTAAAAACTTCGATGGTGAAAAGTAAAAACTTGAGAGAGAAAGTAAAAGTGAAGAATGAGATTTGGGGTGGGGGAATGAAGATTTATAGTAAAAGAAAAAGTCTCTTGAGCTTCCTAACGAAAGGGCGCGACTTTTGGCCTGCTCTTGAAACGTTACAAAAGCCCAAACGACTTTATGAAAGTCAAGTAGCTCGGCTCGCACGGGATCAAAATCCGAGCGTCGTGCGATCCGATCCTAACATCAAAGGGCCCGGTTGGCTAACCGAGCAAGTGTCCATCTGAGTGTCAAAACGGAGAAAATTCATTTTCTCCTCAACTTTCGTGTAAGATCTCGATCAGACGGCCCAGATCTTGCCAGCGATGCTAAACGACAAGATAGCATTTTCTTGGGAACTGGGTCCGTCTCGAGATTCGTGCCACTATCAACGGTTCAGATCGCGCCTCATCGCCCGGACGAAGCACTTCGGACCCAGACGCTCCGCCTTTGTCTGAAGAAGCCAGAGAAAATTTAGATTAAAAGTTTTAAGGCACCGCCCTCGACGAGCCCCCCCGGGCCCCAGGTCTCGGTCGATTCCCCTCTCACCCGTGAGCAACTCGAAGCCTACGGTCTCGGAGCCGAAACCACGAATCGTTCAAGGGTTGGAGAAAAACCACCGTCGCGCGGGGCCCGGTCAGAAAGCAGATCGACACACCTCCCATCTCTAACTCCTTCGGGCTGACAACCATCAGAAGCCGTCAGCCCGGAAGGAAGACAGAGATCGGAGGAGACCAATCATTCTGAAGCAACTTGTCCCCCGGGTCCGGACTTCGGTCGCCACCTCTTCTGCCATAATCTCCCCTGACCCTGACACCCGCATCAGGGCTGTCAGAATCAGGAGAAGATTATGGGGGAAGAATGATGACCCATCCTTCCGAAGCAACTTGTCCCTCGGCTCCAGACTTCGGTCGTCACCTCTTCTGCCATGAACTCCCCTGACCCTGACACCCACATCGGGGCCGTCAGAGTCAGGAGAAGATCATGGCGGAAGAATGACCACCCATCCTTCCGAAGCACCTTGTCCCCCGGGTCCGGACTTCGGTCGTCAACTCTTCTGCCCTTATCTCCCCTGACCCTGACACCTACGTCGGGGCCGTCAGAATCAGGAGAAGATAACGGCGGAAGGATGACCACCCATCCTTCCAAAGCACCTTGTACCCCGGGTCCGGACTCCGGTCATCACCCCTTCTGCCCTGATCTCCCCTGACCCTGACATCCGCATCGGGACCGTTAGAATCAGGAGAAGATCACGGCGGAAGAGTGACCACCCGTCCGATGCCCTCAGGGTTAGAATTTTTCAAAAGAAGACAGGCATCCGCCTTGACTCCGGTCGTCACCTCTTCTGCTCTGATCTCTCCCGACCCTGACATCCGCATCGGGGCCGTCAGAATCATGAGGAGACCATGGCCGAAGAGCAACCACCCAAGGCAGACTCCTCCGATGGCTAAAAATCAACATTGTTGTGACTGAAACTACAAGGGGAGTGGGGTATTTATAACCTCCCCTCCAAGAACTAGCCATTATGACCCTCGGGAGCTGAAACGCCACGCATTAATTGGAGGGCACCCTTCTTAATGACCCCGGGAAGTTGGAATGCCGCACAAATCCTGGGGCGCCATTAATGCTCTTGGGAACTGAACCGTCTCGAGATTCGTTCCGCCATTCAACGGCCCGGATCGCGCTACCACGCTCGGATTGCCGAACCCTTAGACATCCGGTCGGCTAACCGAGCAAGTGCCCATATGAGCGTCAAAACGGAGAAAACTCACTTTCTCCTCAACATTCGTGTAAGATCTCGATCAGACGGCCCAGATATTGCCAGCGACGCTAAACGACAAGATAGCGTTTTCTTGGGAACTAAGCCCGTCTCGAGATTCGAGCCCCCATCCGACGGCTTAGATTGCGCCGCGTTGCTCGGACATCCGAACCCTTACACCCCCAGTCAGCTAACCGAGCAAGTGCCCATCCGAGCGTCAAAACGGAGAAAACTCACTTTCTCCTCAACATTCGTGTAATATCTCGATCAGACGGCCCAGATCTTGCCAGCGACGCTAAACGACAAGATAGCATTTTCTTGGGAACTGAGCCCGTCTCGAGATTCGAGCCCCCATCCGACGGCTCAGATTGCGCCACATCGCTCGGACATCCGAACCCTTACACCTCCGGTCGGCCAACCGAGCAAGTGTCCATCCGAGCATCAAAACAGAGAAAAAAGTTGCCGAACTACCACGACCGTTGGATCTTCCAGAAATTCGCGACCCCGGTGATGAACGGCCCAGATCGTGCCACGTGCGCTAAACAACAAGATAGAGTTTTCTTGGGAAATGCACCCGTCTCGAGATTCGTACCACCATCCAACAGCTCAGATCGCGCTACGTCGCTTGGACGGCCGAACCCTCAGATCCCCGGTCGGCCAACCGAGTAAGTGCCCATCCGAGCTCCAAAAACGAGAAAATGGCTGCCGAGCGACTACAACCGTCAGATCTCTCAGAAATTCGCGCTCGCCCAAGATCAACGGTCCAGATCGAGCCACGCCATAAATAAGTATTAAAAACCAGTTTTTATTTATTTAAATCGTTTTATTTATTTAAAAATTGCGAAAAAATCGCTAAAAAATCAGGAAAATTGACTAAAAATTCTAGAAAATAATTAAAAATTCGGGGGAACATTTTTGAGCTACTGAACGAACAATTATTGCCTAGAATGTACTGTTAAGGCTCCCGAACGATTGGTTAACATATCGCAAAATTAAATAAATAATCCGAAAAAATAGATAAAAACTGTCGAATATTCAACAAGACTTCGTAACAGCTTACAATTTCAGAAATCACCTCACTACCCCCCTTCGAGATTCAAAACCCTCCATTCAGACTCCGATACAACTCCACTAGCCACTGAAACAGTTAAACTACTCCTCAAAGGCTGATCACACTCAGTCTTTAGGAGTGGGGGGCTCGTGATATGGCTAAAAATGGGGTTAAATCGGAACCGTCCAAATTGGGAACGAATCTTGAAGCTCAGGGGCAAAACGGTAATTTCACGTATAGATGGGTCCGAAGCGGGTACTGGATCTCCCCTTCACAGATTCAATAACCCGCAAAACGGATCCACTCCAGCTGGGTACGGGTCCCGACCCAAGACAAACCCAGACCAGATTGAGAAAATTAGGGTCACTAATTTGACTAAATCAACGGGCCTGATTTGCCGTTATCCTCTCACCGGGAATCAGGGGTCAGTTTCCTAAACTAATTGTGAGGATTTTACTCCTAACGGTTTCACAGGAAATCAGGTCCCTAATCAGACTCCCATGTCGACTATAAATACCTCCTACCTACCACTGTGACAAGGTAATCACTCTTTTTCTAACTTAAGCTCTTTCTTAATCATCACTGGTTACTGACAAGAGGGTCGGAGGGTGCGTCGTCGGAATCAATCCCGGTGTATTGCACTTCCTTGCAGGTGAGCGGCAGGGATAAGCAGACTTGGATCCGCTATTCAGGTTTTTCACGAACTCACAAATCTCATCTGTTTACCCCCACACCAGATTCAGCGGTAACAGCCGGTGAATTGTAATATTCACCGGCGTTTTTATAAAAACATGCCGGTGAATAGAAAGTGATAATTTATCCCCACAATTCCTCTCCCATTCACCGGCGTTTATTAATAAAAACGCCGGTGAATTTACTGGGATAAATCCCCATTCCTACCGCGAAACCCTTTCATTTCGTTTGAGTTTTTTTCCCCCAACCCTAATTTCTTCGCGCGCCATCGCCACTGAGTCTCCTTTCCTTCCTCGACAACTCCTCTGCCGTCGCCTCTTGCCCTCATCGCAAGTACTCTCTCTCTCTCTCTCTCTCTCTCTCTCTCTCTCTCTCTACTTCTTAATTTTATTTTGAGGCGGTAGCGATTCAGAAGCTTTCAGCTTGAGGTATTTGGAGGTTAGGGTTTGTCATTATTATTTGATGTTGGGATTGTCGTTATTATTTGGGGGTTAGGGGTTGTTTTTAGGGCCGTGAAAATTTTGATGTTGAAATTGTGCAAGGAAATTTTGAGGCCATGGAAATTTTGATGATCGAGTACTGTACTCGATTGTATCAAGTGTTGATGATGATTGTGGGGTAGTTAATTGCTGATTGTTGGATTTTGATATGAGGGGTTCATTTTAGTAATTGGAGACCTTGATTTGAAAACGATTGCGATTAGTTGGTTACGGTTTAAATGTGGGGGTGAGGATGACTTTGGAATGGATTGATGTGTGGGATAGCCAGGTTGGATGATTAGTGATTATAGTATACCCAATACCTTTGGATGTTTCTTCAATCATGAAATAATGAGATTGATGCATCCTTGATGAGTGACAATATGCTAAAAGTTTCATCAATCAAGAAACAACTCTTAGATATCCTTTCTTCTATTTGGCATTTTCATGAATTAAAGAAAGAGTTTCTAAAATTCATGTCATTCCTTAGTATTTTTCTTATAATCAATTATAGTTTGTTACTTTCACTTGGATAAGGAGATGGGTTTGGAGATGGGTTCCGAAGTTGTATTGATGATATTCTAATAATACCTTGAACTTAAAAATGTATGGTCGATATCAGTTAATGCTTTGTGGGTTGGTTTTCTATAGCTTGCACAACTTCGACTCTCTAGTTTCAGTAGCCGGGATTAGCATGTGATTTTGCTCTAGGAAGAACACTCTTCTATACTCAAGTTGTTAGTTGCTGTTATAAGCTTCTGGACTTATTTGTTTGGTAGTGTTTTTTCTTATTCATTTACAAGTATCTACCTTAAGGTTGCTCATCATCAAATCAAGAAAGACAGCAATTTTTCAAAATTTGTTCTTGATGTGTTAATAAAAGATCAGAAGATGTTTATAATTTTTACAATTAAATTGATTCAGATTAGGATACAAATTCAAAATACTAACATATTTTATATTCATACTACTGGACATATTGTAAATGAGTCAGAAGTGTTTTTTCTGATATTCATTTGGAGATGGGTTAGTTGCTTTTTTGTCTAAATAATTAAGAAGATGAGATGGATCATGTATCTGAAGTTGCACACTATGATTTTTTGAGGAGCAACTAGTAATGGAAATTTTTTATCTAAACTTTATATACAATTATATCATGATATCTACATGAGTATCAGTTTCTAACGTAATGTTCATGCTTGTTGCTTGGGTTTGAAAATGAGATTGTTCTTTGCCGTATGGTTTTAAGTGATGATGAGATGGATTATGTTACTGAAGTTGCATACTATGATTTACAGAGGAGTGACTAGTGATAAAATAATCCTGTTTGAACTTATGTTGTGCATTCAATTGACAGTTATCTCATGAGTATTATAAAAGTATAAGTTTCATTTCAGTTAGTACAATTTTTGCCTGCATTTGGCAGTGAAAGTATTCTTTTTCACTCTTTGTAATTCAATAATTTGAACTCTATATTCTGGTTTTGATTGTAAGAGTATTGCATGTTTTTTTTAAAAAACATTTATATACCTACACCGGCGTTTATAGAAACGCCTGTGTAGAATGAATATAAGGGGAGAAGAGGGCAGTCTTCAATACGCCTTACACCGGCGCTTTTGCGACCGCTAGTATATCTTACGAATTTACCGGCGTTCGTAAAAAATGCCGGTATAGACCCCCCTATTCTGCGACGCCTACTTCGGCGGCATTAGCACCGGTGATTTTCAAAACGCCGGAAAATGCCGGTGAATTATTCACCGGCGTTTTAAACCACCGGTGAATATCAGAAAAAATGCCGGTCTATCCGTTGTATGTTGTAGTGAATAGAGATTTGTAGGTGGCTTATTTAGAATTAACAAATTGTGGGTGGCCTTTATGAAAAACCCCTTATTTAATAAGAATGGTATTTTCCTAAATAATTATATAGTAAATAAATTTAAACTCTGAATTGGTTAAAATAACTAACAATAATTGGATAATTAATAGATTAATTATCTCTAATCTCTAATCTCTAATATCTCTAATCTCTAATATTATAATGGGAGAGTTGGAGTTGTCATTTATCAACATACAAACTCATGTGTTGCACATGCAACTCCAACTCTCTCATTAACTATAAAAAAAAAATTCACCTATTTAAGTGCAACGCACGTCCAAAAAAAATTTATAATAATATACACTCATGTTGCACGCACAACTCAAATTCTACTTATAAACACGTGCATTGCACATACAAATTATAGTTTTTCCTTCAAAATAAATTTTCAATTACGTGTAATGCACGTCCAACTCCAAAATTATTTCTTAATACATATATTACAGTGAAAATACTCCAACTCTTATCCGTAAAAATAGTAGTTAATATAACTCAAACTTAAAAGATAAATATTGCGATTGCATCAAAGTTGGTCAGGCTGTCTTCAAATTACACAACTTCAATTCTCTAATTATAATAGGAAAGATAGAGATGAGGGAGGTTGGTCCAGGATCTAAACTCACCAGCGGAATTGCCATTTGTGTTTCAACTGGCTTGAGCTGTTTTTTTTAATAAAAATATATAATTAAATACTAAGAGAAGGGGGAGGAGGGGTCACAAAAATTGGTTTATTAGTTTTTTATTATTATTTTTTCTTTCTGAATATTTTCGAGCAGATACAATGTTGTGTGAAATAAACTTATAATTGAACTAAAAGTAATACGCTTATTTAAGCTTTCTTAACTTTTATAGATGAGATAGATTCACATCAGAGAAAGACACAAGTTCTTTCAATATAACTATGTTATCCCTCTACAAAGTAAAAAAAAATTAGTCATTTGTTAGCTCGATATGAGCTGATCCCCTATCTTTTGAGAGCATCTGTAGTCGTTCTAAGCTAAATTTTGGGTATTTGGCTTTTGGAAATAGAAAATATGCTTCCGCGCTGCAGTTGTTGAAAGATAAAATATGACCGGACGATCGATTATCTCTCGTCCGAATTTTTTTTAAATTTTTTTTTTTTTAAATTTTTAGCACTAAAAGACACCAAAAAAAAAAAGGAAAATAGCCTGGGACGGTAGTTAATCTACAGTCCTGGCTGTTTTGGCATCTAGCGGCAGGTTTGGAAATAACGGTGTATAATCTACCGTCTCTGATTTTTTTTTTTTTTTTAAATCTTTCAAACGGGATTTAATCCTTCGTCCTAACTCACTTTTTGTACGTATACCCTACGAGACGAAATTTAATCTTTCGTCTCTACTGACGGACGAAAGATTATAGGTCGTTAGCTATAATTTGCATTTAGCCAAATCGTCTGCTATATTTGGCAAGGCACTATTCATCGTACATCCAAATTTTGCAAATTTGGACAACGACTGCAGCATTTTTTTTCCAAATTTTTCCAAAATTTGGGTATTTAGCCCACGGCTACAAATGCTCTGAGGGCTGTCAAATATGGGTAAGTTGCTTCTTTTTTGACTCGGCTGACCAAACCTCCCGAAGGAGATGGTTCAACTAAAATATGGTAATGTCGACTAAATTGTTTCTACAATGTCGAGCTCATGTATTGCAAAATGTTATCACGATAATAATTAACTCATACATGGATACCAATTCTTTTGTTATCACAATAATAATTACAATAATATAATAGCCATGAATTTTAAAAAGTCAAGTGAAAACTTGAAGAATTGAACAGTTTTTTTTTTTTTAAATAGAAAAAATGTGACAATGTCACTGCTTTATTAATCAATAATTAACGAAATAAGTAGTACAAAAAGTATACATTTATCTGTTCATAAAACGGGACAAAGAAGAATATTTACAAAACTAAGCCTACATCCCTAACTAGTCCCTCTCCTAGTCAAACTTGTAGACAATGTTTCTACACAATATTCTCGCACCCACCCTCCCAGATGTAATTTGAATTCCAAAAAAACTAATTTAAAATTTAAACTCGATCAAAATATCTCTCCACCCCGGGATTTAACAGGTTATATGGAGATATACAACTTAATCATATTTAGAACATTTTTACCCTTAAAAGATTCGATCTTGCTAACTTACTCTAAAGATCAAAGTGAGAGGTGACTAGGGTTTTTCTCATGTTAGGGAGCTTTGAGGCGTTTGGGGAGCTGGGGGAGCGACAACAACCCCCGTTGCGAGGTGGCGATGATAGTCAATGGTGGTCAAGCGAGGGGATGAGAACGAAGTCACAATCTGAACATGGATATGTCAGATTGGTGGGTACCTGCGGTATCTTGCGTATTGTGCTTGAAGTTAACGTATGAGTCACTGTTGGGGACGACGACGGGGCGGTTGCGGGTTACGGCAAGGATAAATGGAGTACAAGCAAAGAAATGAGAAGAGTATGAGCTCAAATTGGCACGAGAAATTTGTTCTGGCAAGCTTGGTCGACCAGTAGGATTAGCTTTTATTGTATTTTTTGTTTGTTAGTTGGAGTATATGAGTTACAGGACCCATGTTGGGTTTTCTAAACTATAAGCCTTATTTTTTTGTTGTATAATTTGTTAATTTTTTTTTAATGAAACGCGGAGAGCATTCAATCAATTGTTTAATGATAAAAAAACTTACTCTAAAGATATTGACCACTTTCTCGATCTAATCTCTAACATTTTTCCTCTTTTAGAGTTCCTATCCATATGATACAAACTGTTCCTCCTAAACATTATGAAAAAATATTTTATATTTTATACGGTTCCTCTCTATATATAAAGATTGTTATCTTATCAGCAATTATGTTCAATTATGTGCTCTATTATTTGCGTAATAATACAACAATTTGCAGCATCTCATTGCATTATTGCTTAGTGGGTTTTACTCATAAAAATTGACAGATCAATCAAACTCAATTGATCTGTCAATTTGCAAGGTGGAACTTATATACAGTACATTAAAACCAAAAGCCGACGGATCTTTACTTCGAATGAGCCCGCAACTTATGGGGCTAAAAATAATGATAATGCAATCAACATAAAATAAAACGACATATGAAATTTAAAGAATGTAATAAGTGTTGGGTTTAATGTCTTACATACTTATTTGGTGTGAAGAAAAGATAGTGATACAAATAGATGATTTGAAGCGAGGGGTCGAAGAAGAAGAAAGCGGTCAGTCGACTGTCCCCTCCTCGGGTCGACGTCTTGGAGACTGCGGTTGACAACAACTGTGTGCAGTCAACCGAGTGCGGCGCTGATCAAAATTTTTGAGTGCGGATCTAGCTGATTCGTTTAAAGCGCACTTCGTCTTCTAGTTAGATCGTACGGCTTTAATTGTATATTTATCTCTTCAGTATACATTGAATGGTTATTGTATCAAGAAATCTAAAGTAGGTTTGCTTTAGGTTCTATATTCATTGTAACGACTCCAAACATGATATGATTCTATTGAGTGCTGAATAGGAGAAGATAGTACTTCATCTCAGAGGTGAGAAATTTCTCCATTGTAAATAACAAGCAAGTTTCAGTTAGACTTGAGAGAGGGTCATTGTGAGAATTGGAATATTCTTATATCTTCTCTAGTTGAATAACATTTTGGTTCTTCCTTTCCTGGATTTAGGCGAAAGCCCCAACTGAGATAATTTTTGTGTGATTGGTGTGATCTAGTATTTGTTTAGTAGTTTTTGTTGATTGTGTTGAAAACTCAACAAGATACTCTAGAGGGAATAATTCTCTGACAACAAGTACACAGTACTTGCTATCAAAAATATACAATTTAAAATAATAAACACATATATTTTACCCTTGAAAGATTTGAGCAAGTTATTTTACTTCTAAAGATCATTGAGGAAGTTATACATCCTGTAATGGATATTGGATACTGTATCCTGAACTTCCATTCTGTATAATAGAATCTGGTCCTATATTATTCGAATTAAGTCTTTGATACTCAGCAACTATGAAATATACGTTCTCACTTATTTCCGCAATAATACAACATCTTCCAGCATTCCAGTCAAATTCATCAACAGGGGATGGACTGGCAACAGCGGGGGGGCATAGCATTAGGGGTTGACTCCACGATTTTCGAAATTTTAGATAGTTTTGTCGGGGAGTTCTCGGTCACAATTAGGATTAGACGTAAAAGGGACGGGTGGGAGCATATGGTCACGACAGTTTACGGTCCATATACCCCGTCGCTTAGGAATGACTTCTGGATGGAGTTAAGAAACATTAGGGGTAGATGGGATGGTCCGTGGGTTCTTGGAGGGGACTTCAATGTTACTAGATTTCAATATGAACATCGAGGGAGAGGACCAAACGACAGGGATAGACAGAATTTCAACCAGGTAATCAATGATCTGGATCTCACGGAGATCCATGCATCGGATAGGAGATTTACTTAGTCTAATATGCATGCGACTCCGACACTTGCTAAGCTAGATAGAGTGTTGGTTTCTGCGAAGTGGGAAAACTTGTTCCCACTGGCGGCAGTGACATCATTTCCGAGGTACACATCGGACCATTCACCGCATGCTGGAATGTAGGAACGATAGAAGTAGACTTAGGCCACGGTTCAAATTTGAGAAAGCTTGGACCATGGCCGATAACTGCAGTGAAATTATTCAAAGGTCTTGGGAGAGTCCGATGGCCGAGACAGACGCGGTATCCAAACGGAACATCAAGATGAGAAGGCTCCGTAAATGCCTTAAGAAGTGGGCAAAGCGAGAGTTCGGAGAGATATGTAGGAAGAAGGAGAGCTTAGGAGAAAGGATCCAGGAGCTATAAATTATTGAAGAAAATAGGAACCTGGAAGGAGGCGAATACGAGGAAATGAAATCGAGCAAAGGTGAGCTACACAGAATAGGTGAGATGGAGGAATGTTACTGGAGGTAAAGATCTAGGGTTCAATGGCTCAAGGAAGGTGATTCAAACACGACATTCTTCCATAAGATGGCTAATGGTAGAAAAAGACATAATCACATTGGGGGGTTGCTCGTAGATGAAATCTGGACTGAGGATAGCTTAAAAATCAGTCAACACATAGATAGGGGATTTAGAGAGCTCCTAGGAAATAAGAGAATTCAGAGAGGTAAGTTGCAACCGGACATGTGGACTGAATCAAGAATTGAGGGAAGTGAAGGGATTGAAGAAGAATTTTCAGAGGAGGAAATTCTAAAAGCTATCATACTTCTGGGTCAGGACAAGGCGCCGGGTCCGGATGGATTCCCGATCCTATTCTATATTCGTTATTGGACTATCATCAAGAAAGATTTAATTGACATCTTCCAGGAACTCTATCTAAGAGTTGCACGAGTTGAAAAATTAAACTATGCAAATGTTATTTTAATCCCGAAGAAATCAGAAGTCCTAAGGATGTCAAATCTTCGGCCCATCAGTCTGTTGAATGGATCGTTCAAGATCATCACTAAAGTGCTGGCTAATAGATTGTCGCCACATTTATCAGAGATTAATAACGAAACTCAAAGTGGTTTTGTTAAAGGTAGAGATATCATGGATAGCATTGCCTCAGCTGAAGAGATGATCTTTAGAGGTAACAAGGATAAGGTGAACGGTTGTCTGCTAAAACTAGACTTTGAAAAAGCATACGATACGGTGGAATGAGATTGTGTGGACGAGGCGTTAGAATTAAAGGGCTTCGGGGTGAAATGGAGGAGTTGGATGAGATTGTGTGTTCAAAATGGAAAGTCAATTCATTATGCTGAACGGAGTTACTGGAAAAGAAATCCGCTGTCGTTGAGGGCTAAGACAGAGGGATCCACTATCACCACTAATTTTCACAATTATTACCGACGGTTTGGCGGAGATGATCAAGAGAGGAAAAGCGACGAAACTTATCAAAGGAGTCAAGGTAAAAGGAATAGTGGAGCCATTATCTATCCTACAATATGCGGACGATACGTTACTATTTGGGGCACCTAAGTTGGAGGAAACCGTAGCAGTTAGAGTGTTATTACGATGCTTTGAAAACTGGTCAGGATTGGCCGTCAATCTTCATAAGAGTTGCGTCATTGCCATATGCAAAGAGCAGGAAGATGGCATAGATACGATCTCTTACGCTTTGGGATGTGGAATATGGGAATTCCCACTCAAATATTTGGGGACGCCCATCAGACTAGGAAAGTTGCGTAAGGAGGACTGGATGCCTTTAGTGGAGAAAGTGAAGAAAAAACTCGCAGGTTGGAAAGGGAAATTCCTATCGTTGGGAGGCAAGTTACTCTTATCAATTCGATCCTAAGCAGCCTTCCGACATACCTCATGTCCATTTATGAGATTCCGAGCTGGGTGATAGACAGAATATATAAATGTAGGAGGAAATTCCTTTGGAAAGGGTCACAGGAGGATAACAAGGGAGTCAATCTGATTTGATGAAGCAAGGTGTGTAGAAAGAAAGAATTCGGAGGACTAGGGATCGTGAACCTTCATGATATGAATAAGGTGCTACTAGCCAAGTGGTGGTGGAAAATGAATAAGCGACGACAATCTTGGTGGTACAACTCATTCAGGATATACAAACGACGAGAAAAGATGAGATTCGGAGGCTGAAGCAAATGCGGAAAGGTGTCGCACCTATGGAAAGGGATTGCGAAGGTGGGACATCTGTTCCACGATAACATTAATTCCATTCTAGGTGACGGGAAAACCACTAGATTCTGGAAGGATAAATGGTGGGGAGCTAACACAATAAAATCTTTATTCCCAAAGCTAGCGGAAGACTTTATTAACGAAGATGTATTGGTGGCGGATATCTGAAAATGGGAAAGACTAAGACTACAGTTCCGCGAAAATGTATCCCCTGAAGGTCAAGAGCAGATCCAAAGAATTCAGAGTATGCTGGCAGAGAAAATGGCGATCGGAAGGGGAAATGAGGACGAGAGAGTGTGGAGGCTAGAGACTGATAGCGTGTTCTTTGTTAGGTCAATATATCAATTCTTAAATGATGGGGGAATTAGAAGTAGGTGCGCGAAGGTTATTTGGAAGTCGAATATCCCAAATATGGTGAAAGTGTTCCTATGGCTGGTGGAGAATAACACGATCCTTTCGAAGATGAACATTAGAAAACGTAACATTCCGATTGACACGACTTGCCCACGTTGCAATGCATGGGAGGAAGATACTAATCACATTTTCATGATCTATCCAAAAGCTAAACTAACCTGGGAAATCAGAGGGTTGGGGTTCAGGGTCATAGATGTTCCTACCTGTATTGACGACGGGTGGGGGAGATGGAGATCGAGGGTCATTAGGAAGGAGGGTAGATTTATGTGGAATATTATGGTAGTTGCTTGTATGTGGAGCCTATGGCTAGATAGATACGATGCTTGCTTTCGTAACAGTAATTGTACATTTCAGAGGATGCTTCATAAAATCTTATTTCTTATTGTTGATTAGGCAGGTGCACTGGGGCCAAGGAAGAAACCTCGGACTGATATGGAGGAGTAGCCCATTCAAGCTGACTGCTGAAGCTTAGGCGGGTGGGGATGATGGTTTTATTGTGAGCTAGACTTTTGTTAATTTCTGGCAGATTTTACTGTATTTCTTTTCAGTGTGGACTACATTGTTTTGGGTTTGTAATATTTCGTACTTTGTTTCGTTAACTGTTCATTAATGAAACAGGTCCAAACAACAACAACAACAACAACAACAACAAAATTTTTCCACAAGAGACTTCCCTTATGAATAAAGTAAACTTAATGTTTCGAAATAATGTAGTACTCTTCCTAAAGAACCAGCCATGTAATATATATTCAGGGGCTGCTTCCTCCATGTGGTCGGCCGTATCCCAAACAAAACCCCCCTTCATCCCCTTACTCTTGTTGTAGCCATGGATCTATGTATGCAGCTGTTAGAGTGCAATAAGCTACAACCTGCATGCTTCTAGGTGTTTTACTGAACCTTGTTTATCTCGAAACCTGGGAGAATTGTAGGCCGAAATTTGGACCTCCGGTTTCTTATTCTCATTAGAAACTTTTCCTCATAGCATTGCAGAGACGCTCATAAAATTCTCCATCACGCAAAATGAGGTAAAGGACAAATATCACGTATACTACTATGAAAACACAGACTATTAATCCGGATAATAGTCCTTGTACTTCAGCAGCGAAAAATTGAAGTAACAGGTATGCATTGACAGTTATCAGGAAAGAAGCAACAGTCCAACTTACAACCTGCCACAGGAATGAAAGTCAAATTAGAAATTTAGGGCAAAATAAGTATACAATTTGCTCGAGATCATACACTATTTTTGTCCCACATAGTTTTGGAAATAGCTGTACAGATGCAAGTATGCATGATTATAATTAAATGCTAAACTGTCAAAACGGTTCAAGTACGGGTACATTTGTTATCCATAAAACGAATTGATACTGTAACCATGAAACCTAGTAAGCGTATGGAACCTCTTGAAACCCTTGTTTTCGAGCTGCAAATCTTGTTTCTGAAAGACTCCAAGCTTGAATGTTGTAACCTACTAATTACAATTGAAATATTAATTTGGCATTTAATTGAAATTTTTGTTGGAACCTCTAACCATTTAATAAGTTAATGAGGTTTCATTTGAATGAGAGAACAGGTGAAACTTATCTCATAGTGGCATAGTGCATATGGAGATTCCTATTTCTGAAATCCAGGGAAACCCAAGATTCATGAAGTTTTATGAAAAAAACACTATAAAAACTTTCTGCATGGCTCTTCAAGTTTTATGTTCTCACTTTCACATTGAAACCTATATGTGGGAAGAAGGCTTTGTCATTGCTGACTGCAGTCACAACATGAATCATGTTGTCAGTGCAATCTTTGAGGTCATCAGCATGATCCATTATTTAATTTACGTTGATTGTATACTTGAAAACCAAAAAATAAAACCAATTTGATATCATATAGGAGGAAGAATAGACTTCGGGTGTCAGACTAACCCTAAAAAAATGTCATCTCTACGTTGTTGGTAAGAACAAACCTAAGATAGAAATTTGATAAAAACGGATTGAGAACTCACTTTGGTCTTATGGCCAATTGCAAAAACACCCATCAATTGCTCCTTCGACACCAGAGTAACCAGAGGAATGATGGCAAATGGTATCTGGAGCGATTGCACCAAATTTAACCACTCATTCAATAAATCCAACGTGTTGTTAGAAGTGTTGGAAAAAATGGCAATGACTATTGGCGGCCCAATTGCGAAGCCCCGTGTGATCACTGATCGGACCCACTTCTTCAATCGAAGATTAAGAAATCCACCCATTATAAATTGTCCAGCATAAGTGCCAGTAATTGTGCTACTTTGTCCTGCAGCTAATAATCCAATTCCCCATAGATATAAAATTGGAAATGACCCCCCTCCATACTCCTCTTCTAGGAATTGCCCAGCATTCTCTAGACCAACACTACCAGCTCGTTCAGTACCATAAAACCCCTTGGCGAAAACTGTAGTAACACATAAATTTATTGAGAAAGTAATGATAAGGGCAACAGTTGATTCTATAGCAACGTAATTTAGTGCTTCTCGAACATGGTTCTTTTTGTTTGTATTGATCTTTCTTGATTGAACAAGAGCTGAGTGTAGGAAGACATTGTGGGGGGTAATGACACAACCCACAACTCCGACTGCCTGTCGTATGTTCTTTGAGCTGAGATGTGGGATTGCTAGACCTATAGAAAAGAAATCAGGTTGGTTTATGATAGGATCAACGAGAAGAAGGCAAAAAGATGGATCAAATGAGAAAATAAGCAGTTAGAGGATGAAGTCACCTAGTAGAAGATCCTTTTTATTTGGCTTGGTTTCACTAAACATCCAGGCAAAGGAAACAGCCATTGTTGCAATTAGAACTGCAAAGAAAGTTTCCAGTTTCCGAACACCATAGTTCTCAAGGAACAAGAAAATGACGCTGCCAAACAAGACAAAGCATAATTAATGAGAAACGTCGATGAAATAAAGAACATAACAGAACAGAACAGAAACTTTACTTTTACTGTTAACAGAAATAAGATCAATTTTGAAGGCGTCCCACATTTAAATGAATGAATTTGGAAGATCACGAATAAGAAAAGTCTCCAAATGCATTTAGCTTAATCTTCCTACAAATCTCAGTAGAACCTAAAGTATTACAAACTAGAACGTCAAACCTCAAACAAACCAAAAGAAAAGAATAAGGCTGTGTTTGGGAATAGAGTTGGGTTAAGTAAAGTTTAGTTTTAAGTAGAGGTAGATGTATGCAAACTTTAGTTATTACACCTCTATTTCCACACAAATAGTTATCTTACCTCCACATCTTTTGGGGTGTTTGGCATAAAAGCTAGAGTTAGCTAAACTTCACTATTTTGGGGTGTTGGCCAAACTTTAGAAAAAAAGAGGTCCTAGTGGAGTTGAGATAATCCGACAGTTATCTCAAAGTTTGGGCTGTAAAAAGTTGAGATAAATGTAGTTATCTCAACTTGAGAAAAGTATATTAATTCTCCAAAACTCCAGTTTTCTTAACTTAACTCCATTCCGAAACAACTGCCTAAATTCTTTATAGGCATCAAAATTTATAAGAACACTTCACAACCTACTCATGTTCTCAGATTCCTCAAGAAGTATCACAACTTCCCTAAAATCCATACTATGAAATGTTATCTAATAAAAAAGGGCCCTAATTTGTCGTTGTTTTACAATACTTGTGGGTACTATGGACAGTTAGAGTTTCCTTTCTACTTTGAGTAACTTTGGTAGTTTCATTAATAGAACATGAGGGTTGATTAATCAAAATATATACATTCCATATTTCCAAAATTCATAAACAACTATAAAAAAACACGAAGTAAACCTCACCAATCAAGCCCAGTTATAATGACCCCAGCCCAAAGCGGCAACACATCCCTGCTCAAAATCTTGATCGCGATCGCACTCCCAATCACCTCCTGTATGTCAGCACCAATCAGCGCCACCTCCGCCATCAACCAAAGAGCCAGCCTCGCCCACTTGGGATACTCCTCCCTACAAATCTCTGCCAAATGCTTCCCCGTCACAACCCCCAACCTCGCAGACAACAACTGAATCAACAGCCCCATTGCAGTTGTCCACATCAGCAACCAAAGCAACGAGTACCCGGCAATCGCCCCAGCTTGCAGATCCCCTTCGAGATTGCCCGGATCCAGGAACGCAATGCACATCAAGAACCCGGGGCCCATGAAGAGCCAGAGCTTCTTGAATGAGAATGGAAGGGGGTTATCGGATTCGGGTAACGTGTCATTGGAAATAATGATTTTCTGGCAGGACTCATAGGCGCATTCCGATGAGTGGGGATCGAGTTTGGGTTTGGATTCGGGTTTTGGAGGGTGGTGGGTGGGGAGTAGGGTGGTGGTTTCGGTTTCGGATTCGGGTTCGGGTAGTTTCGAGATTTCGAGGGGGACCATCTCCATCTCCATCTCCAACTCTAGATTGGACAGGAATGAGGAATATTTGAGATTCCGAGGTCCATTACGATCGGATTGCATGGAAACTCTAGCCCTAAATTTTGGGTCAAAACCCTAATCTTAAAATCAGAGGTAATAAGAGAAATTATTTTGGAGGCGAGTGATGATGGGTTAACGATGGAGGGAGTAAGCTAGGCGACAAAACACGAACCGTTAGGTCGGTTTAAATGTTCCACGTGGTAGGTTAAGCTCTCTCTCTCTCGTTCAACTACTGGACTACTGGAGCGGATTAATATGCACCGAAGTCCTTTGTTTTCTGCATATTTGGTTGAAGTGTTCTTTTCTGAGGAGGCTATTTAACAAAATAAACCTTCTTGTTTAAAATTATTGTTATGTATCAGTCCTTCACCTAAGCTATGATACTTTCTGAAGATGGTCAAAATTAATGTTTACTATTATTGTGACGGAGGCTTAAGATCTTTCTGAAGGTGGATAGAGAATTGGCAATGATAACTTGTCGATTTTTCTTATTTAACATTGAGAAAAAATGGCCTTTGAAAGTAATTAGCCAGTCACGCGCGCACACACAAAAAAAAAACTAATCAGCGGAGAAAGGTACAATCAAAACCCCGGAAGGAAAGAAACAGGGAAAGGAATGGTTCAACAAGGAAGGAATCACAAACCATCGGCATGGACTCTATTATATAAAAGAGCACAATTGATGCTTCACCTTTTTGCTTTAATCTTTAATACTATGTAGGTTCTTAAATCATATTAGATACAATAGGGCGGCTCGAGCTCGAGCTCGAGCTCAAAAGTAAGCTAGTTTCGTAAACGAGCCGAGCTCGAGTTTGGATTTTTTTTTTTTGGCTAAACTCGCGAGCTATTCGGCTCGAATACGGTCAAAGCTCGGTCAAAGTTCGGCTCGAACCGAGCTCGAGCTCAAAAGTAAGCTCGTTTCGTAAACGAGCCGAGCTCAAGCCTGAAGGTATTCGGCTCGGCTCGATTGCAGCCCTAATAGATAGTCTTCTTCTTTTTCCTAGTGGACAACCGCGATCATGCACATGACTGGACAGTGAAGCCCATCCATTGTGCTGCAACAAACGAGTAGAAGAATGTTCATGCTTAACGGCTATGTTGTATGTTTGTTTGACACAATTTTTTTTTCACTAGTTTTGTTTTGACAGAGTTCGTGCTTAACAATAATGAAACTGACTTGGTTTCTGTGTGTTTTGTTCACGTTGCGGTTTAAAGGTTAAACTAAAGCAGGTAGGCAAACCTGCGATAGTATATCAACTCTTGGCAGTTTCGAGTTATAACTTGTAACCTGTTTGACCACCTTATCTCCTCTTTTTCCGCAAAACCTGCAAACTACACTAAATCAAACATTAGAAACCTATTTACTTTAAACTACATGACACAATCACTAAAAGCACTTTGTTCACAGTGATCATTAAACCAAACAGGCTTACGGCGTTACTCTATAGCATCAAAGATCCCATTTAAATTAACATGTGAAACGAGCAACGTTTCAAACCAGCATTGCAGTAAAATTATCAAAAATGTATAAAAGTCTGATTATAGATAATGTTGATAACATTTCTTGTTGTTTCCATATAGTACAACATTTTTGCAATACTCCACTGGAACTAACCCACTAGATTATGACTTCGATCAACTATATATGATTTTCCAAAGGGAAGCTTCCCATATTACATATATGATAACCTTTGTAGAATGGAAACACTCAGTCAGTCTAAAATAAACAGCATTTGTTTCTTCCTAGCTTCCTACGGCCATAAGCCCGCCTGTAAAAGTGAGGAGCTAGTCTTCGGCATTACTTCAGTATTAGTGTGCATACAGTGTTATCTCCATTTTAATGACAATGTACACCAATATCTGTGCACTTTTAGGTTTCGATTTCTCATGAGAAACTTTTGCGTACTGCTAACATGAGTCGACTGGGCAATTCTCCATCACGCAAAATGAGGTAAAGGATGAATATCACATAGAGAATTAGGATCACACAAACTATAGAACCCACTAATAGTCCTCTTACTTCAGCTGAGAAGAAATCAAGTAAAAGAAATGCATTGATAATAATCAACAGTGCAGCAACAATCCAAGTCACAACCTGCCAGAGATAGGAAAGGTAATATCAGAAATCAAGGCCAATGTAATGAATATGTAGGCGAGCATAAAAGGAATTGTATGAGAGCATCACAGTCGTGTGCTATTTATGCATTTTATAGCAAACGACCAGCTGCAGTCGTTTGCTATTTATGCATAAAATGCATAAACAGCGACAGTAGATTGCTATATATAAGAGGAGATTTGAGAGAAATGCATATTATACAGGACGCAACTTCACATTGCGTCCCACAAAAAAAATTATCTTTTTTAATTCGTCGAACGCAACTTCACTTTGCATCCCACGAAAAAAAATATTTTTTTAAAATCGTCCGACGCAACTTCACATTGTGTCCGACGTTTTTAATTTTAAAAACAGAATTTAACAAAAGAAATCAAATGTGGGAGCTCCTGGACGCAACTTGAAGTTACGTCATCCAAGGAGGGGCCCACTTTATTTATTTATTTATTTATTTATACTTAAATACTGTTTTTAATTCATAAAAAAATCATAAAAAATCTTTAAAAATCGTGGGATGCACTGTGAAGTTCTGTCTGAATTTTTTATATATTAAATTGGTATAAAATACCATTCGACGACTGCAGCAAATAGCCAAAATGCTATATGCATGTATGCATTTTCTAAACAATCACAACTGTGGATGCTCTGAAAATGTTGCAACAATTATGGTATATATTTTGCTCAATAATTGAAGTCTATAACTCTATAGGGTTGCCCTGTACCGCCTTGAACAGCAAAAGAAATTCAACTTAGGATATGATGTTAAAAGATGCGAAAACAGAGAAGACTCTGATTACTAATAAGGAAATAAGAGAAGTTGGCATCCGGGTGATTTTACTATTTCTTACTTTGGTTAATTTTCACCATTTATTTAACTAAAGAGTGTCAATCATATTGAAGACTACTTACTCATGCAACAAGCGGCTGCAAAAGTAATAGTTCTTAGCAATGATATATAAAACTAGTTACACATGAATATTTCTATGGATCTAAATCACCTGAAATAATAAGTTTGAAAATTGCAACTCGTATTTCACAATGCCACTTCCATTATATAGTTATCATTCATCAATTTTGCAACCATCTAATGGATTAGTAAATAGTCATTAGTAAGCTTCCCCCTCCCCCTCCCTTTACGGTGTATCTAAGACATTAGAGATATAGTATCAATTTAAGAGAGTGATGACTCTGGTTGATGTGGAGTTCAGTTGTCACCTTTCTTTTTGGCTCAGATGAATGTTTGATCAGGTTGCTGTGCTTTTGATATATAATATTTCTAACATGCTGGAGTTCTCTTAGAACTCCATCCTATTATGTCAAAGAAGAAAAAAAGTGCATCCTCAAATTTAATGCTGCACCTACACTTTAAAAAAAGGGGCATAAGCATACTAATTATGCCGTATATTTATTTATCTATTATATAGATTTATGTGGAAAAGGTTATCAACTTATCATACAATGAAAAAAGAAGCTAAAGAAATTATATTTCGAGTAGACAAAGGTATCCACAACTTACTTTGGTCTTGTTGCCAATTTTAAAAGCACCCATGACATTCTCCTTTGATACTAGAGTAAGAAGAGGAATGAGTGCAAATGGTATCTGGACAGACTGGAGCACATTCAGCCACTCATTCAAGATATCCAATGCATCATCCGAAGTGTCAAAGACAAGTGCAACAACTATTGTAGGCACGATTGCAAAGCTTCTAGTGATTAGTGCTCTCATCCACTTCTTCAAACGAAGGTTAAGAAACCCTCCCATGATAAATTGGCCTGCGTAGGTTCCCGTAATTGTGCTACTCTGTCCTGCCGCTAATAACCCAATTCCCCATATATAAAGAATCGGAAAAGCCCCTCCTCCATATTTCTCTTCCAAAAACTGCCCTGCATTCTCCAGACCAATACTACTGGCTTTTTCAGTACCGTAAAACCCCTTTGCAAAAACTGTTGTAACACATAAGTTTATTATGAAGGAAACAACAAGGGCAATAGTTGACTCTATAGTATAGTAATTCATTGCTTCTTGAACACGGGCTTTCTTGGCAGTGTCAACCTTTCTTGACTGTACAAGAGCTGAGTGTAAAAAAACATTATGGGGCATAATGACACAACCCACAACTCCTACAGCTTGCCGAATGGTTTTTGAGCCTAGTTTTGGGACTAATAGACCTGTAGAAAAGAAATCAAATTAATTTGGATAGGTAGAAACTTATTACACAATTTGGGAGATGAGGGATGTCAATATAGAAATGTAACCTATTAGAAGCTCTTTCCCATTAGGCTTGGTTTCACCAAACATCCAAGCAAAAGACACAGCCATGGTCGCAATGAGAACTGCAAAGACAGCTTCTAGCTTCCTAACCCCATAGTTCTCAAGGAACAAGAAAATGAAGCTGCCAAAAGAAGATACAATGATATAGCAATTTACAAAGTAAATTAGTATCTGAAGCAATAAGATTAAACAACATCTCGACGAACATAGGATATCAGACTACAAATAGCTCAATGATCTTAACTGAATGCTCAAAAGTTCCTAAAAATTTACTTAAAATGCTACGATACAGAAATTCCGAAAAGAAAAAAAAACAATAGTAACTTGGGGAAAAAGGAGTCTGTATAGCCTTTTCTTGTTTAAGCTGCCTACTCTTTTGTCGTTCTTGAAAAGAAAATACAAAGATGAAACAGTTTCTAACTAAACACACCAACTACACAAACGGAAACAATATATGAACAAAATTTCAGTACGGCAAGCTTAATCTTATTGGGAAAAAAAAACAAAGAAAAAAAGCTCCATTGGTGTCACAAAAAGCTAAAACTATCTTCTATAACTGTCTATACAGATAAAAAATCAGAAGTAGAAAGAGATCTTACAAAGCAAAACATAAGAAACTCCATTCAACCCAAGGGAAACAAAATCCTAACCCTCGACAATTCAAAGAAAAGAGATCAAAACACTCGTAACAATTTCAATTATAAAAATCACAATTTTTCTCTCAATCAAATTCTAATCAGCAACTATTCATAAAGCGAAACAAGCACTCAGCAAGTCTTAAACCCTTTCTTATTAGCATTAAAAGAAAACCAAAAACTTTCCCAAAAAACCTTTTTTCCCCTTTTCTTATTCTGCAACTACTTCTTAGCACTGTCGCATTTACCCGATGCTCTGATCTGACCCGAACCCGGTATTGGACCGGAACCGACCCATTCTATACAGGTTCGGGTCCGGGTCCTAAAATAAGACCTGATGCACTTCTGGGTCCGGATCCACTTAAAATAGAACCGACCCGGACCCAGACTCGTTAAAAAATACCCTATAAATACAGAATTTGAATAATAGGGTTATAGGAATATACATGTAAATAGTATTTGTTGAAGATAGATGTGTAAATATAATATTTATTCATTTAGTTAAGTGCAAAAATTGTTGAAACTGTAGGTATCGGGTGCAAAAGTATTTACTTCCCGCTACCGGATCCGATGGATAGATTTTTTAAATTAGGACCCAGTTATCGCAAGTCTAGATCCGGATCCAATTTTTGGACCCGTGAAGTACCGGGTCCGGATAGTGGAGGACTCGATACCAGCTCTACTACTTCTACCACAACATTCTCATGATAAGACCATAATAAACTACATTAAAACCATTCCTCACCATTAAAAAATACCCCAAATTTCCTCTAGTCAAAATTCCTTTCCCCCCCCCTACTTCCCCCACTACTTCCACGGTTCCACCACAAACATTCTAATAACATCATAACAAGTCCCATCTAACTCAAATTCAAATTCAAATTGAAAAATACAAACAATCATGCAGCACAACAACATATTCCTTCCAATCCTACATGATGGACCAAACATTCACACAAACAGCTACAGTCAAATTATAATTCTCCATGTGAACACAACTGTGTCAAACTATACTAAAAGAAGAAAAGAATTATACCAGTCCAACGCGGTGATAACAACTCCAGCCCACAACGGCAGAACCCCCTGACTCAAAATCTTGATTGCGATGGCGCTCCCAATCACCTCCTGTATATCAGCACCAATCAGCGCCACCTCCGCCATCACCCACAGCGCCAGCCTCGCCCAACTCGGATACTCCTCCCTACAAACCTCCGCTAAATGCTTCCCCGTCGCCACCCCCAACCTGGCCGACAATAACTGAATCAGCAACCCCATCGCCGTGGCCCACATCAGCAACCACAGCAGCGAGTACCCGGCAATCGCCCCGGCCTGCAGATCCCCTTCGAGATTCCCTGGATCCAGGAACGCGATGCTCATCAAGAAGCCGGGGCCGGTGAAAAGCCAGAGCTTTCTCCATGAGAATGGGAAGGAGGTGGAGTTATCGGACTCGGGTTCGGATGCGGAGGTGATGGTGATCTTCTCGTGTGTGTCGTAGGCGCGCTCCTCGTCGGTGTCGGAGGAGGAGGGGTGGATAGGGAGGAGGGTGGCGGATTCCGATGCGGATTCGGGTTGGAGAGACATGGATGGGGATTGAGTTAGGGTTATGAGTTAGAAGGGGAGGAGTGAGACTGTGGGAGAGAGATAATGGGAAGCGGGGGAGTAATAAGGAGTAGAAGTTGGGTTTTCTTGTCGTCAGCTAATTTGTACGGTGATTCTGAAATTGCCGGGACCGGTCGTTATTACTTTATCCGATTAGGGCATTTTTTTAACTTTTAAACCATACATTTTGTCAGCGTTTTTTTATGATTTATATTTATTTATTTGTGAGCTTTTTAACTCTTTTGGATTAGGATTAATTGTAGAGTTTAACAAACTAGTATAATGCACGTGCGATGTATTTTTTAAAAATATGTATTATACACGTGCGGTGCACGTGGGAAAAATGGGGAGGGGAATGAAAAGGGAAAAAAAATCACGTGCGATGTGTTTTTTAAAAATATGTATTATACACGTGCGGTCTACGTGGAGAAAATGGGGAGGGGAAATGAAAAGGACAAAAAAAATCTATGTATTATACACGTGCATTGCACGTGGAAAAAATGGGGAGGGAGAATGAAAAGGACACAAAAAAAATCTACCAACACGTGCGCTGCACGTGTTGACACACATACACAAAAGATTAAAAAATTGTTTATTTGTTTGAGAACCCCATCTCTCCCATTATAATAGTTATAGATTATTCCTTTACCTTTTTTTTATATACTATTTATTGTTTTTATTTGTTTTTAATTGAGGCTTGGTTTAGAGCATCGACAATGGTTTCTCAAAAAATATGGCAACATAGCAAATAAAAATAGCAAATATGTAGATTTTCTGCAGTGGTTGTTTGCTATAATTTGTCAAAAAATGAAGTAGATGATATATGTTGTCGCGTCCCTCCAAATTTTTAAATTTTTTTTGCGTGGACGGATTATGTTGTTCTGTCCCGTAATTTTTTAAATAATTAATTATTAATTTGTCATTTAAATAATACTAAAATAATACTAGTACTTAATTAATTAGTGATTAGTGCCTAATTAATGGGTTAATTAGGCTTGAAAGGGACATCTTCTATACAAACGCGATATATTGTCCCGTATGACGAGTTTTGTAATCGGACGGGATAACATGCCTCGTCTTGTTCCATTTCATTTATTATTTTATTTTATTTTTATTTTTTATTATTTCTTTTGCGACGGAACATCATGTTCCGTTTGATATTTTTTTCAAAAAAAAATTATAAAAATTTCGGGGCGAAACAACATGTTTCGTCCGATGAGATTAAAAAAAATATATATATATATATAGGAGACGGAACAGTCCTATATTTTGAGAAAGAACAAATCGTTTCTCAAATTGGAGAAGCGACTGTAGCGATTTTGTTAAAATATGACAAATTTGTAAACAACTGCAGACGTTCAATTATCATAAAATGGTAATTTGACAAAAATAGCAAACCACTACGGATACTCTAAGCAATATCTTTTATTAAAGAAGAACATTTCAAGAAGAGAAGAGGACTTAAATTTTACGAATGTTTGCTTGTGGAGGTAGGTGACTGTATACCAAATCAGCATATTTATGAAATAAGTTCTAGTCTTCTAGATGTTTAATTGAATAATTAATGGATACTAGTATTATACACGTGCACATTGCACGTGGAGAAAATGGGGAGGAGAGAATGAAAAGGACAAAAAAAAATCTAGTATTATACACGTGCGTTGCACGTGGGGAAAATGGAGGGAATGAAAAGGACAAAAAAAATTCTACCAACACGTGCGCTACACGTGTTGACAAAATGACAAATATTTACAAATGACACTGCTCTTCTCCCATTATAATATTAGAGATGACTCCTCCACGAAGATACATATGAAAGAGGGGTTGAGGGAACTCCTTCTCTATTGATATGATGATAGGGTCTCATCCATGATTCATGTAGTAATATGATGACAGGTTCTGAATTCTGATCCATGTAGTCCTATGAGAGATTAGAGTATAACGAGAGTGGGAAAATATACGTTGTCTTTTTACATCGGGGAATGGAGTTTTCCCCCAACATGAACCTCTATATGAAACTAAATCCATGTACAAAATCGCAAATTAGATATGCTATAATGATTTTTTAAATATTTAATAAATGGATGATGTAATTACTACTATTTAAAAAAATGGATACCGCAATTGGGATATGCGGCTTCATTCCTGGACTAGCCGTAGATCCCAACTGCAGATCGATACACTTGGTACAAGTCAAGCCATGTATGTAAATAGATTCAAATAACAATATCGTTTGAGAAAGAAACGCAGTTTGGGAAATAATTCCAAGAAATGAATCAATCCTTCATCTCTTACTTTTTTATGTAAATGGAAAATAATTTGAATGTAATAAGTTACATTTTTTTTTAATTAGTGAGGCATGTAAAATATCTCATTCCAGAAAGAGATGATGGGAATAATGGACAAGAACAAAGATTAGATGAACAAAAATTTACAATGTGTAAATAATAACTTCAATTTCATAACAACTATATAACCAACAAAATTAATACTACAAACATGAAAGGGACCTAAATATATAATATTAAGGAGCTAACTAAAGTAGAAGCCAAGAAAGCAATGATACTCGAGAACATTTTTTAAGTGAGTATGCGAGCACCTACAAAAATTTCCCTTGAAAATTACAGAAAAGAGATAACTTAGAAGATTGCTCTTGTCCTTTTCTTGCATAAACTAGTAGTTTTTTTTTTTGGGTTATTAGTATTTTTTTAAACATGTCTTTTCAAATTGATCTATATTTCCACGTTACTATTAGGTTTCTTAATTGAGTTAATAATTATAAAATTAATTATTGTAGAACAACCATGAATTTTTTCTCAAATCGTCGTCATACTTAGCATAAAACTTTTTTCATTTTCGAAATACCCTATTCTATTTCCACTGTCTTATCGATAACAACTAATATGGACTAAAACACCTATTATCAATGAGTTTCTCTCCCAAAAATTTTACTAACTCCAGTATTCTTCCTTTCTCCAAAATACCATGAAACTCTACTCCTTTAGTCCCAAAATGCAATATATGAGAATGTTTGAATCGTTTATCACACCTAGTTAGTCTATTAATTAGGGACAAGATAGATTTGGATTGAAATCATAAATAATGGACTTATTTAGTTTGGCTGCCCTCAATTAAGAAAATTAATAGCAAATAATGTGTAAATATGAACAAATTTGAATATACTCGTTTTTGTTTCAGAAGGGACTAATATCTATAAAAAAAAAAAAAAAAAAAAAAATCCAACTAGTATGGTTTTTGGCATATTAGTCAACCCAATATATATTACACAAAAAACCTGTGATGTCAGACTCAAAAATAGTCTGCACTCTTCAAATAGAATTGAACTTAATCTTTTAAAATAAGAGAAATATGGAAGCTGTCAATTTAGTCCCAAAGTATTACGAATTTTTTTCCAAACTGTCCCACTTTTTGAAAGTTTTTACCAAACTGTCCTATTTTTTTTAAAATTTCCAAACTATCCCACTCGGTCTTTGAAAGACCGAGTTTAGTTAAAACTAACTCTGTTTTTCAAAGACCGAGTGTTAGTCTTGGTTTTTTCGAATTCTAACACTCGGTTTTTGAAAAACCGAGTTAATTTTAACTAAATCCGGTATTTCAACGACCGAGTGGATCGTTTTGATAAATAATTTCAAAAGTGGGTCAGTTTGGTAAATACTTTTAAAAAGTGTGTCAATTTGGTAACAAGTTTGCTGGGTTACTTGTGAGGTTTACTACTGTCAGTTTTGTTTTTATATCAAATTTAAGCGACTAAAAAAAAAATCGACTCTGTTGGATATGATTAAGACAAAATTTAATTAGTTGCTCACCCAAGCTTGCTTGCGAATTATAAACCTACCATTCTGATTTCACTGATGCAGCTCATAAACAATCATCAAACTACATATATATTGCACGTGTCTTTTGCGAGGAAATGAAAATTTATAGGTATTAATTGCATGTGTTGATTGATTATAAGAACTTCTCCATTGTTAAACAACCACTTTGTTACTTACCATGTTAGATAATACAGCATATCTTCTTTCAGAATAACAACAAAGTTGAATAACACGAAGAATTTGATAACTTAAGTAAATCCAGATGACTACGGACCAGATACGAGTAGGGCTGCAAACGGATATAGAAAAATTCGACCAAATTCGATCGGGTTTGTATATGAATTTTTGAGTATATGGTAAAAGAAACCCATACCATTTAAACTTCCGATTCGGATCCGGATAAATTCCCGAATATTTTTGAATACGAATACATATACGATTATTAAAGAAAGTTCGAATCCGATCCGGATATTCGACAAAATCGGTTAGTTAGTCAAATATATATGGAACTTATACCAACTATTTGTATTTTATATTCTACCAAAATAGGAAAAACTATTTATATTTTATATGATTTTATTTCACAATACACTGATTGAGTGAAAAATTTTGCATGTGTCTCATGGCAATATTATAGACTCAAACTTAGTTTCTTAAAAGATTATAACTTACCACACTATATTTTTTAATAAAAAATAATAGTATTAAAATCAATCGATATTACTTTTATTAGTTGCTAATGTATGAAACATGTATCCTATAAAATTCACCTACATAACCATTAAGATTGTAAGGAATCTACAAGGATTCGCTTTGAATCTAAAATCAGTAAGTTAATACTACGTTCACATTTACAAATTTGTCGGAAAATGGAGAGAGGGGTTAGGAGAGAGAAAGCTGTCTTTCCTCGGGACCTGAGCAGATCCTACGCTCAGGTTCTTCGACTTCCGCCCCCGAAACCCCCTCGTCATCATTGCACACCCCAAATACCTCTTCGATCCCTACGCCTTCCCCCACTAAACTCCAAAACCCCACTTCCCCCTATCCTTTCACATCCCACTTCAAATCCCGCCTTCAAGCCTAAACCATTCTTCCAACCAAAACCTTCTGCCATTTACCCTTAGAAAAAGTCCACTTAGCGTCAGAACAACCGCAGATCTACTATGAAGATGGAACGATGCTGTTTCAAGTGTGGAGAAGATGACCATGCCACGGCTGAGTGCAAGAAGCTGGGTTTTCATTGTTTCAATTGCAGGAAGTTTGGGCACAAGGTGCGTGATTGCCCACTTCACAACAGACGAGACTCACTGGTGATAGATCTGCCTCACAACAATGCAATATCTCGGGCATTGCCAGTGCTGCATGCAAGCGCCTTTCTCCACTTGATAAACCCCCACCACATTCCTCAAACCAAAGATCTTGAGTGTGCTTTCAATTTTTCTTGGGGACGGCAAGGCCGTTGGTAGGTGCTGAAGAGGGTCTGTGATGGAGTCTACCATGTTCAATTTCCAACAACCACCGAGGCTGAAGCCACGATTGCGGAGGGAGCATTTCAGTTCGCTGGCTAAAGTGCTACCTTCTCTCCATGGTCGGTAGACTTTGGAGCGCGATTGAGGTCGAAACCCTGCTTCATATGGATCAACTTACCACCCTTACCTTTTCATCTATGGAACAGGGAGTCCAATGACTGCCTTGTTAAGCCCTTTGGTAAGCTAATCACACTCAGCAACGAGATGATGAATGCGGATACTCGTGATCAAGCACTGGTTCTTATCGAGGTTGAGGATCTCACACTCGTCCCCAAATCCCTTACTGTCAAGTACACTACACCATGGAACCTTCAAAGTCATGTTCATGATGTGCCAGTCCTGCTGCTTCCCTGTTGAAGATGTTCAATCCGGCGAAGTTCAACTATTCACCACTGCTGGAGCCTTCGATGAGTTAAGCAGCGCTAGTTTCTGGCGACCTAAGATACAGGCTGAGCCCAGGGCTGAGAGAGCTGGAGATCACCGGTGCCAGACACCGGCCAAGGTCAACATGGAGGATGTTTTCAAATCCCGAGATTTGGGGAAGGGGTGCCCAACGGTTCCGCATTCCTCGCATGTAGAAACAGATTTGGAAGTTTTTTCAAATGTCCCTAATTTAGTGGGATCGGGCCCAATCGAAAGGATCCCAAATGCTCCTACTATACTTCCCAAATATGTGGAGGACCACTTGTCTAAATCTAATCCTGCACCGCTGGCACCGCTTTTTGTTCAGATCTCTGAGTCATCAAATAGTAACAAGAATGCAGACCCACAGGGCAGAGAGATAGCTCAGCACAATCATGAGGACTCATCAAATGACAGCTCACAGGAGGAGGTGAGGGAAATGATGTGGAAAGGCAAGCTTGTATCGCTGCCACTTTCTCTTTTCTCCAAAATTCAACCAGCAGTTGAAGGAGCACTCCGCGAGTCTGTCAGAGAAGAGGCGAGCAAGTTGAATGAAGGAGAAAAGGTGATTTTCAGGGCGGGCGCTAGCAAAAGTGGTGCTGAAAGCTTCCACACCCGCTCACTGCTGCAGAGAACTGCTCCTAGAGCTGCAAGCTCCTTTACTTCTGTCCCCCCAGGCTTCCAGGAAGGCCCGTCCAAGAAGATGAAGCGATCCAGGTCTACAGGACAGCTCAAAAGCACCGGGCCTTTTATGAAGCATTTGTCAACCACCATCAAGAAGAAGACTACATGTACCTCCTCTTCAATTGTTTCAGTTACCAATGCGCATCTAAATCCTTTTGAATTGCTTTCAAATGAGAATATTGTAGAAGTAGCTGAATCCATTAGAGTGGAGGCTAAAGGGCCACACTCGCTGCTTGTCTTCAGAGGCCATCAGAAGGCTGTAGTTGATCAAAGTGATCAACTATAGCACTCTGAATAGTGGCCATGCTATCTTGTTTTATTTGGTGTTGTGCATTTTGATGCATTTCTTTTCAATGAGGATTACTAACTGGAATGTTAGAGGGTTGGGTAGCCCTGAAAAATGCTCAATTATCAAAGAAGGTATTCGTAGCTGTACCCCATCTGTCATTTGCTTACAAGAGACTAAGCTCAGGAAGCCAGGACCACGAAAGCTTTCGTCAATTGGAGGAGGCCTTATAACCAAATGGGTCCAGCTTGACTCTATTGGCAGCTGCGGCGGCATTCTACTTGGATGGAATGATCAATTCCTTGATTGTACATACTTGGCAGTGGATATCTTCTCAGTTTCTGCTTCTTTCAAAAGCCGTAATTTAGCCGAAGAGTGGTCACTCACCTCTGTCTATGCACCCTTTGATTTGGAGGATCGTAAGCTATGTTTTTTTGAAATTCAACAGCGCAGAAGACTTCTCAAAGATGCTTGGATTTTGTGTGGCGATTTCAACGTCACAATGTCAGATGCTGAGAGGTCCAGGGGTAAAGGCTCAACAAGGGATATGAGATGATTTCGTGAATTCATACACGACTTGGCTCTGATTGATCTCCCACTTTCAGGAAGAAAATATACATGGACCAATCTTCGTAGTTCCCCCTCTATGGTCAAATTAGACAGATTCTTGATCTCTACGGCTTAGGAATCCTCCTTCCCCAACTGTGTCCAATATTCACTGCCTAGATTTTCATCTGATCACTGCCCTATTGTTCTCGATGATCAAGCCATCACTGCTCAGGTACACTATTTCAAATTTGAAAAAGCATGGCTGCACCATTCTACATTTGTCCCCTCAGTTAAGGAGTGGTGGAAAAATTTCATGTGTGATGGGAACCTGATTGACATTTTTGTAACAAAGCTTACTCTTCTTAAGAGAAGAATTCGGCGCCGGAGGAATGAAAGTTTCGGCCACATCACAAAGAAGAAGAAACAGTTGCAGGAAAAACTACTAAAGCTGGAGATTGAGGCAGAACAATCATCTACCACAGTTGAACCCCTTAAGGCAGCCCAAGCGGAACTACAAAATCTTATCAGAACTGAAGCAGTTTACTAGAGGAAAAGATCGAGAGTGCAATGGATAAAGGAGGGAGATGCAAATTCAAAGTTCTTTCACTGTATTGCAAATGGGAGAAGGCGAAGGAACTACGTACACAGCCTGATCGTAGATGGTACTCTGGTAACCTCCCCTACCCTGATTAGAGAGGCTTTTGAGAATCATTTTCAATCAATTTGTGGCACAACTCCTCAGTCAGATTTTAGGATCGATTGGCATTCTCTTTACCCACATAGGGACTATATCCTGGAACATTTAGATGAGCCGTTCACTATGGAGGAGGTTAAATTGGTTGTCTTTGGTATGAGCAGTGACAAAGCGCCAGGACCCGATGACTTCTCTATGAGCTTTTACCACACTTTTTGGGATACTATCAAGGATGATCTTTTAGCCATGCTTCAATCGGTACAGAGGGGTGAGGGTGATCTCAACAGGCTAAATTACTCCAACATAATGCTAATTCCCAAATGTGAAGGGGCAAACTTGGTCTCTGATTATAGACCTATCAGTCTGCTTAATTGCTTCTTCAAAATTTTTACCAAATTGCTGGCAAACAGGCTAGCCCCAATCCTCCACTCCCTTGTGTCATCCTCCCAGAGTGCTTTCCTGAAGGGTAAATCCACGGTGGATTGTTTTCTTGTAGCTCATGAAGCTATCAACTTATGCAGTAGGCGGCACTCAGACACCCTTTTTGTTCAAGATTGATTTTGCAAAAGCTTTTGATACGGTAAGTTGGGATTTCTTGGACCAACTATTAATCGCCAGAGGCTTTGGCCAGGCATGGTGCAAATGGATCCGTATGATCATGAGGATGGCAAAGTCTTCAATTCTTATCAATGGTGAGGGGGGACGACAAATAAACTCCAAGCGAGGACTTAAGCAGGGGGACCCTCTTTTGCCAATGCTTTTCATCTTGGTAGTAGACGTCTTAGCTCAGATGCTCTACAATGGCCGTAGAAATGATGTTTTCTCCCAGCTCCCGGTTAGAGGATCACTTGCGAATTTGTCAGTACTGCAATTTGCAGATGACATGCTCATTTTTTGTAAGGGAGACGAGGATGAGGTTATCAACCTCAAGGTGGCACTGCAGCTATTCGCCAACATCTCAGGATTGGCCATAGACTTTAATAAGTCATCAATCGTCTACTTTGGCAAATCGAAGATGAAGCTCAAGGCTTTTTCGACCATCCTAGGTTGCAAAGAAGAGTGCTTACCTATCCAATATCTTGGAATGCCACTATCTTATGGGAAGCTCAGCAAAAAATACTGGCAACCGCTTATCCTCAAGATTGAGCGAAGACTTTCTGTGTGGAAAGGCAAAATGCTATCACGAGGAAGAAGGCTCGTACTTATAAACTCTATTTTCAGTGCTCTGCCGATCTACTATGCGTCATTCTTCAGATTACCCCTTTGGGTTATCAAAAGAATTGATCAAATCCGCAGTAGATTTTTCTGGTATGGCTCAGATAAGGATGCACGAGGCGTAGCAAGTATGAATTGGCAGAGAATCTGTCAGCCTAAGGAGCAAGGTGGCCTAGGGATTCTTGATCTGAAAGTTTTTAATGATGCACTTCTGATGAAATGGTGATGGAAGTTGGTAGCATCGGATTCGCTACCTAGCTAAACCTTAAAGAACCTCTATCAAAGAAGCAACTCCAACACCCTAGCATGCCGCTCAACTGCTTCTAGTTTTTGGAAAGGAATTTTTCATCTAAAGGAGCAATTCTTCTTAAATGTGCACTGGAGTCTGGGTAAGGGAAACCTTATTAATTTTTAGACTTCGAAATGGATAAATGGTTGCAGTGTTTCTTCTTTATGTCCAACACTGACTGCTGCAGCATGGAATTTAGACGCAGATGTTCTTTCTCAAGGCTCATGGACAGATGGAACATGGTTCTGGCAACCACGGCTTAAATGCGTCCCTAACCCTTCAATGCGAGAGGAGAAGAAGAAACTTCTTGATCTGATTGGTCACCACCAGCCTGCACACTCACATGATCAGCCTTCATGGAGCCTAACTCCGTCCTCACAATTCACTGTCAAGTCAGCATACAGCTTCTTCATCACATCCGGCCTCTGCTCACTGTATTTTGCTGCAACATGGTCTTCCTTAGTGCCGCTTAAATGCAAAATATTCATCTGACTTCTGAGTTGGGACAAACTCAACTCCAAAGAATTTCTTCACTCCAAAGGATGGCCTGGAGACACGACATGCACTGCTTGTGCATGTCCTGTCGAATTGACCTTCCATATCTTCTTCAAATGCCCTGTTGCCACTGCTACTTGGACACATTTCACTGCACTTTTCAACATTCATACCATGCCTTCTCACTTACACGAATGCTTCACTTCTTGGTGTTTTGGAAATCAAAGACACAGACACATTTGGCACCTTATGACAATCTCAATCTGTTAGAGTTTATGGCTTGCTAGAAATGAACGCAATTTCTCGTCTAAGGATATGCAAACAAAGGACATTATTACTAATGCAATTTTTTTACTTTCGATCTTGGATAGATGGGATGGACAGTGGGAAGAAGAAAGCGAGGCTATTTCAAAAATTGGAACGAGAGGGAGTGCAGGATGCCCTCCTAAAGCAAGCATTGATCCGAATTGACCAGGCTGACAGTGCAGGCGACAGCTGCTTAGCCTAGCAGCCTCCCGCCACCTCACTACTCTTTTGATGTTGTAGTGTGTTCTTTTCGTGAAAGACTCTGTTATATTCAGTTTGTTTTTGTACTTTATCAGTACTGTGTTTATGAGTTTCTGCTGACTGAAGGGGGTTCTTTTTGTTTACGGGCATGATTCGGGTGAAGAAGGGGGATGAGATCATGTCTTTGAGACTAGTAGAGGTGCACGACAACAGTCCAAGCCCTCTCTACGTTCCAACGGCATGCCATCTCGAACCTAGATTCACCCTAGGCTCGATGAAACTTGCTTCAGTTGTTTTTTGTAATAGTTTTTAACCTTTTCATACATATTTATATATATATATATATATATATTTTCTGTGAGGTAGGATAACCCTACCTTTTTCCAGTCCAAAAAAAAAAAAAGAAAACAAATTTGTCACCCCTTATTATCAACCTAGATCATTCCAAGATAATTTTAATTTTTAATATTTAAATTTCTAATCTCTAATATTATAATAGAAAAGTTGGGGTTGTCATTTGTAGACAACTTATCTAAATTATAATGGAAGAGTTTGGGTTATAGTTTATAGACAACCTGTAATTTGTAGACAACTATTTAACCAAACATCTAATATCATCCATTTATTTTTAAGTAAAAGTTATATTAATCATCCATTTACTTAATTACCGTTAGTTACCATAATATCCTCAAAGTTCAAATTTATTTATGATATAATTATTTACAAAAGTGATATCATATAAAATAAAAGTTGATGTCACTAGGGATAGTTTGTAAAGAATATGTGGTGAGTAAAGTGAGATATCAGGTTTCAATGTAAGATTATACATGAGTATTTATTTTTTAAAAAAAATATTAGGACGTGATCGAACTACTATTAAATTAAATTCCAGATATTTTAGTTTATATAAGTTGGCCAATTAACTTAAGTAATCATTTATTAGGACATAAATTGCATACTGTAATTGTACCTGCAAATTTTATGTATATCACCTATGAGGTACGCTGAACTAAACTTCGTGATGCAGAGGTGTCAAGAATATGCCACGACTGTTCTGCACCCAAAAAACATTTATTAGGTAGAGGTTTGCCCCATCTTCCTTCAGATACACGTGGTTCAAACACGACAACATCATCGTCTGTCATTCCTATGGCGAATTGGTTCTGTATTGAAGGGTGTGCCGCGACTACAGTTGGGTAGAGAGTTAGGCTAGAGTGAAAAAAAATTGCAATATCGACAATTAGTATAACAAGCATTGAGATGTAACAACAACAGCTTTTTTTGTATTTGCCCCCAATACGCCGGAGTTGTTTTATTAATTTCTTATTAATGAAACAGGGTGGCATTATTCCACCTTTACCCTAAAAAAAAACAACAGTAGCTCTTCTAATTACGCAGAAGAAAGTACCTAATGTCATTAGACAAGAGATATGCAACAGGATTGATTCAGTATCTCATTTTGAAACTTGTAGTAGTGATTATGCATATAGTAGCATCGAGAAGACAAACATATATGAGCTGACTCACATGAGAATGGAACTTGTTACCAGAATGACCCACTTTTTGAAGGTATTTACCAAACTGACCCACTTTCGAAAGTATTTACCAAAACAACACACAGTCTTTGAAAGACTGAGTGTTAGAATTTGAAAAATCCAAAACTAACGATCGGTCTTTGAAAAACCGAGTTAGGTTTAACTAAACTCGGTCTTTCAAATACCGAGTGGAATGATTTGGAAATTAAAAAAAGTAGGGCAGTTTGGAAAAAACTTTCAAAAAGTGGGGCAGTTTGAGAAAAAATTCAAATATTACTATATGTTTATGTTAACTAGTAGTGTGGTTCAGTGAAAATATATAAAATGAAAAACTGCACATCTCGACTTTATTCCGTCAACAAGAACCAAGAAGCTGCCGGATTCTGTGCTGCGTTTTTTTCTGGGTGGATTGAAATGGACGGCTGAGGCCTACTTCAAAAGCGCACAACAGCATCTTTCTGTTCTCTTTTCAGAGAGACCAGAGCTAGCTAATTGCCAGGAATATTTGCAGTTTATCACAAGCTCTAAGCACCATATATTCTCATGCACTTGAGATTTCGAGGATTCGGAGTTGGGATATGTGTGTGGTTGTTGTTCTTCAACTTTTTGTACAACATGAAGTCAGTCAGAATGTGTTTTAGAATGTGGCCTTCAGTAAATGAAGCGGGTTAATTCATCGAAGTATTGATCTTGTATTCAACGTTGGAGATATAAGGGACTAATCTTGGTACTTAATTTTGACCCGGTTCAGTTAATCCGGAAAGAAATAACTGAGATATTATTCAACTGGAGAAGATACAAGAGTTATTACTCTCACCAAGAACCTACCTATCTCTCAAGCCTCACTAGAAAATACTCTACTATTTACAATGAAAAACTCTCAGATGAAGCATTACCTCCCAGACTATTACATTGATATATAGAGATATAGAGAAATTTTAGGTTATAGTCTTGATACAATAACCATCCGATATACCACGTTAGTGTTGGGATTGGGGCGTCAACCAACGCCCGTTGTCGCAGCGGAACTAATAGAGCAATGAGGAAGTTGAAGTAGCCGAGACGAATAAATTGAGCAAGCAAGTAGATCCACCAAACTAACACAAACACATCGGTGACTTATTCCGGTTAGTTTTTGCTTAATCCGGGAGGAAGTATAAGGAGATTTGATTTTCAACTAGAAGAGATTACAAGGAGTTATTGATTCACTCAATACACAAAATTAAACTCACCCACCAAGAACTATCTCTTTCTCGAGCCTCTCTTTGCAGTGGAGAAAATAATCTATGAAGTACTCCATCTCATATTGGAGGAGTTTACAATATATATAGAAGAATAGAGAGAAAACCTAGGTCTAATCTTGATTCTCAGTCGTCCGATATAACCTGAAAAGAAGTAACTGAATAGAAGCCGCACGATATAACTTGAAGTTGAAGATTGGGCTGAAACGACCTAACAAATCGAAGCCCAAAAATGAATACAGCGCCGCGGTCGGTCGACCTTACCACTCTCTGACATTCCCTGTACATCGAGCGGTCGAGGGGTGCGGTCGACTGCAACATATGACAGTCGACCGCAACTATGTCTGCACCTTGCTACTGCTGTTTTTCCTTCTACTCACTTCGACGCTTCGACTTCCATTCTTCATCTTACATTCTTCTAATATGAACAACGAGTATTCAAGACACAATCCTAACAAACTCCACCTTGGATTGCATACGAGTGCTATCATATGATGTATTACTCATCTCCAAACTCAAATCAATTCCACTTGCAAAGAAAACTTAGAACAATAGCTTCTTTTTCTAGTTAAAATGATCTCTACCCAATCTCACCGATTCCAGTATACCCCTTTAAGGGTACACCTCCGTAGATGTACTCACGAAGTTGCCAAACTCTGTACGAACTCCACCTACCCTTAGGCATTCTCCACCTCTCGACGATATTCGAACATCGTGGTCTCGTCTCAATAAATCTAGTTGTGGCAAAATAGCTGAGCTTACGGAAATAATGGGAAAAGAAATATCAACCCCTGCGCAGGATTTTCGAATTCCCAAAGCTTGTAGAGATTGTGTTGGCTTGGCCCAACCAGTCTCATACTTCTAATCACTTCACGACGATATTGAAAAACAGACAAAACTCCACATCGAGCTATGTACTTGCAGCCCCGTGCATCAAGAGTTCCCAAGGAAATCAGATTCTATTTCAGCAGAGGAATATTCAAAATATTCCTTAAAGTGAACATATTTAGACCTGACATATTCAACTCAACTGTTTCCTCACCTACTGCTTCACAAATCTCCCCAGTTTTCATTGTCACACAATACCCCGTAGTAGACTTATAAGTAGAAAACAACTCCCTCTTGAAGCAAATATGAGAAGAACTTCCTGAGCCAAGAAACCAGCTAGAATCCACTTCTAAAGAATTTGAAACAAGAAGAGACGAACCACCTGAATCAAAGGCACTAACCACATTAGCGGTTGAACTCCCGTTCTTGGCGCTTTCCTGATTCTATAATTTTCAACAGTCTTTCTTGATATGCCCTGGCCTCTTGCAATATCCGTAACGGATCGAATCCTTTTGCAAAACACTTTGTCTTCCCCTTGAAGGACCATCTACTGCTAGACAACTTGTAGGAATAGACGATGATGATTTATGGGTCTCCTTCCCAAGTTGATCTTCCTTCAATGCTTTGATTACACCATCTACCGAAATACTCTCCTTGACAGATCTACCGTGTAGCATGGTAGTGATCAAAGTCTCGTACGAATCCGGCAGTGAATATATCAGGTTGAAAGTTTTGTCTTCCTCACACACATCTGCGTTGATCGCCTTAAGTTCAGATAATACCTTATTGAACTCTGTAATGTGGTCTTGGAGATCGGTACCTTCCTTCATAAATAAATGGAACAACTTTCTCTTCCAATGCATCCAATCTAATAACGACGAACCGGAGTAATTAGCTATGAGTTTTTCCTACAAACATGCCGCATCAGTTTCTTCAAGAAATCTGCACTTGACCTCGTCCGCCAGGGATAGTCGGATCAGACTTATGGCTCTTTCACGAATATCTTCCCAACCGTCATCCCTCATATCAGTTGGCTTTTTTTTCTTCTTAATGGCTAACTGTAACCATTCTTGAACAAGAACATTATACATGTCAGTCTTCCAAAGATTGAAATTGATCTTTCCATCGAACTGCTTGATCTTCAAAATACTGTGGCTTGTCATCTTAATTAAGGAACTCGGCAATCTGAAGCTCTGAGACCATTTGTTGGGCTTGGGGCGTCAACCAACGCCCGTTGTCTCAACGGGACTAATAAAGCAATGAGAAAGTCGAAGTAGACGAGACGAATAAATTGAGCAAGCAAGTAGATCCACCAATCTAACACAAACACACTGATGACTTATCCCGATTAGCTTTTGCTTAATCCGGGGAGAAATATAGAGAGATCTGATATTCAACTAGAAGAGATTACAATGAGTTATTGATTCACTCAATACAAGGAATTAAACTCACCCACCAAGAACTATCTCTCTCTCGAGCCTCTCTTTGCAATGGAGAAAATAATCTATGAAGTACTTCCTCTCATATTGGAGGAGTTTACAATATATATAGAGGAATAGAGAAAAAACCTAGGTCTAATCTTGATTCTCAGTCATCCGATATAACCTGAAAAGAAGTAACTGAATAGAAACCGCACGATCTAACTTGGAGTTGAAGATTGGGCTGAAACGACCTAACAAATCGAAGCCCAAAAACGAACACAGCACCGCGGTTGGTCGACCATCCAACAAGACCGGTCGATCGTGTTGGATCCTGTAGGCAAGACAAATAACACTAGAGAGGAGGGGGGGGGGAGGTGAATAGTGTTGTTTTAAAAAAAATTAAGAATTTGAACTTTTCGTTCTGTCCAGTCGACTTAAAAGGAGAATACAGTCAACTGGGGCTTAAGAGAAGAAGAGTATTTTATACAAGTCTGATCAGTCGACTTATAGCGAAAACTCAATCGACTTACCAGACAAGTATTCGAAGAGTATTTTATACAAGTCTGATCAGTCGACTTATAGAGGAGACTCAGTCGACTTGCTAGACAAGTTTTCGAATAAAACACAGAAAAATTAAAATGCAAGTGAAGAAAATACAACCATAGAGTACACAGCGATGTTTCCTGGTTCGGTCCTCCCGACCTACATCCAGTCCCCAAGCAACCCACTTGAGATTTTCCACTATTATTGAAGAAAATATAAGAATTTCCTACTGCGTTCAACAACAACCTTGCCAAACCTGTAGACCTCTCTTACCACTAGAGAGAGCACACCCACTCTACAACCTAGAGTGAAAATCCGACTCTACAACCAAGAGCCGTATTCTCCAACCGAGAGAACCACTCTCACAACCCGAGAGTGAAAAATAACAACAAAAGAGTTACAACAACCTATAGCTTTGTTTGTGATTTGTGAATTTGTATAGAGGCTAATAGGTCAACTTCTGAAATCAGTCTAAAATGAATTCGATGTTATACTAGACTGATTTTCAGAGAACCAAGACTTAGAGAATTTTTATGCTTTGAAACTTTTGTTCTCTTTTTAAAAAAATGAAGACTTGAAAGCTTGTTGAAGATGAGTAACCTTTACCAAGTGATTTCTATACTCTATTTATAGAGTTAGAGTCACTGGACGTTGAGAAACAGTTGCACAAACTGTCAACCAACGGAAATAAAGATTTTGAATTAGAAAAACAAGTTTTAAAAACAGAAAACTGTCGAAACGGCTTGAAAAGTTGACTGGGTTGCCATACTAAGTCGACTAGTTAGAGTTTGTATGAGTTCAGACAGTTTCGTACTAAGACAGTCGACTGGTTCCGAAGAGTGGTCGACTGGTACTCAACAGCTGCTCTTATTCAAGCTTATTTCGACCTTTTAACTTTTGTAAAAACACCCAAATATTAAAAGATATGTGTGAGTGTGTGTGTGACAAGGCTATTACAATATTTCTAAGACTCAAAGAATAAAAATTACAATTGTTACAAGATACTTTAATACAAAACATTTTGAAGCACTAGTCTTGTCTTGAGCTTGAGCCATTGTCTTTATGTCTTGAAGCTTGCTTGATCAAATGTGGCTTGAACTAAGTTCTCTGTGGATTGATCAATTCTCTTGAAAGCTTCATTGGATCAACTTTGCCTTTGTGTATTGCACCATGGTATTGTCTTTGATACACCCTGCAATATATAAGTGATAGCACAACTTTGCATTGTGTTGTAGTCATTAAAACCAACAATCAACATTCTCCCCCCTTTTTTTATGATGACAACACAATGGCTTACAATAATAATAATTACAATATGTGATAAAAAGCTCCCCCTAACTAATATACACCATGCACACAAGTTAAAAAAATATGCAACAAAAACATGCACATGCACATCTAAAAAAAATGCACCAAAACCACAAAACATACACAGCCTTACGCCTTACACAGCCTTTTCTCCCCCTTTGCCATCAACAAAAAATAGAAGGAGGAAAGAAACAATAACATAATGGAAACAAAAGAACAAACATATGGCAAAACCATAACAAATTTATACATATGAAATTGAAGTACATGGTTTCAAAGACAGCATAAAAGTGAAATACATAAAACATAACAAAAAATTACAAGAAAAAAATAAAAAATACATCAAGTCAGTCTTCGTCTTCTTCATCAACACCTTGAGAGACAGGAGGTGAAAATTGTTGGGTGAACAAGTGGGTTAGGTGAGTAAGACTGGCCTCAAAGGTATCCTGACGATCCATGAGATAGTTGATAGAATGATAAAGACTCTCCGGATCGGAAAAGACAGCTCTAGGACGAGATGAACTAGAGGCAGAAGACCTACGACCTGAAGTGGCTAAAGGAATAGGAGGGACATTCCTTCGAGGGGGAGAGTGAAAAATCTTCATACGAGCTAAACTCGCACGATCAAAAGACTCATAATGAGTGACAACACTAGACTCAAAAGTAAGATCAACTTCATAGAAGTTGAAAACATTAGTAAGTATTGCACCAAAAGGAAGAAAAGAAGTATGAGCCTTATGGAGAAGATTGAAAATGACTCGAATCCAATTTATTTGGATGTTGCCAAAAATCGCATAGACAGCTTGTTGCAACTCGTGAAAAAATTGATCGTAACTCCTCGTTTTAGGAATAATGTTATATGACAAAATTATTGCAACTAGTTTAGCAAGCAGTATAATTGATTGGTTAGTCATTGGGGGACCGCGATTTTGCAAGAAGATTTTTGAAAAGATAAGAGTCTTCATCCATATCAATCTCCCCTAAATCTAATCCTTCATATGGAATACCCAAAATAATTTCCAATTTTTCAGAAGTTAACCTCATACGAATATATTTTACTGTAGTAGAAAGAAATATTTCGTTACCATCCTCGAAAGTGGCAACTCTCATATTTGTATAAAAAAAATATATAAGTTGTGGATAGTAATAAGCTTGATTAATAATGGAAAGCAAGTTAAATAACCCACATTGTTCAAACAATGAGACTAAAGGGAACCTTTCTAAATAAGGAAAATTGACAAATCTCCCCGGAAAGATAGCAATCTGACAAATGAGAAAGAATTTCTCAACAAGGTTGGGGTTCCTAAGATATTGAAGGTAGTTGCTAGAGGATTGACCTTCCTCAACATTAGAACCATGAGCTCTCTTTGGAGGCATGATTCAACTCTAGAAAATTTAAAAGGGAAAGAGGTCAAGAAATTATGCTCAACAATGGAGATAGAAACAGAGGCACAAAGCTTCAAACAACTCGAAAATAGATTTCGGCAAGTGAAATGTACTCGAAATCTGAACGAAATCTTCAATTTTTGAGCTTCAAATCGCTGAAATCGCTAGGTTGAGGAGCAGCCAACTGGTCTATTTCTTCAAAGAGAGAGACAATGAAAAGAGGGGGAAATGAAAGAGGAGAAGTAAAAAACTAGGGTTTTACTTAGAATAGAGGGCTGTGATCAAGACTGGAGTTAATCAAAGGATAAGATCAGTCAACGGGTAAGAAAGGGTAAAGAGAAATGCCTCAAAAAATGCGCCGTTTTAAATTAGAAAGACAGATTGATGTCGCAACAGTCGACTGGTTTTGAGAAACTGTCGACTTAGTCGAAAGCAAATAAAACAAATAAAAATATCAAGTAATACTTCCATCAGTCGACTGGGTACTGTTCACACTCGACTGTCCAGAGCATAAAATTCAGTCAAAAAATAGACAATGAAAAATACTTGGTCAGTCGACTAAAACATAGTTTTAAGTCGACTTATACAAGATAAAAATTCAAGAAATATCATGAAACTGTAAATTCCTAGTTCTCTTCTTAAGGTGATAAAAGTGTCTTCCTTAAGTGGTTTAGTAAAGATATCTGCTACTTGTTTATCAGTAGAAATAAAGTCTTAAGATATATCTCCCTTTAAAACATGATCACGCAGAAAATGATGTCTAATATCAATGTGTTTCGTACGTGAGTGTTGAATCGGATTTTTAGATAAATTAATGGCGCTGGTATTATCACATATTATAACAGGTTATGAAAATAAAATACCATAATCTAATAAGGTTTGTTTCATCCACAAAATTTAGGCACAAGCCAAACTTGCAGCAATATATTCAGCTTCCGTAGTATATAGGGATAAAGAATTTTGCTTTTTTACTTTACCAAGATACTAGTGAATGTCCCAAAAAGTGACAAGTACCACTAGTACTTTTACGGTCAGTTTTATTGCCAGCAAAATCCCCATCACTATACGACAAAAGTTGAATGCTTCAGATGTTCTTAGTGTTGGGAGAATAATACAGGTTTTTACATAGGATCTTTGAAGTATAGATAGTGCACCTATACCAAGCGATATGACCATTATACAGTCTATATTGATATGGGTTAGATGACGTGGCCCTTCCTGGGCCACAGGATCCTCTCAAAAATCACTCATCCCTGATCATCAGATCTGCCACGTCAGCCCTAAGCTTCATGGGCTTCTTCCACGTCAGGCCCACGGGCAAACGGGTCCAGACCCGGCCCAAACGAGTTCAGACCCGCTTCACACTGCCAATAAATACCAGACCCTCTCCTACCTCCACAAGTAATCAATCTTTCTCCTCTCAAAAGCTCTAGCTACCGTTACTCTTCAGTGACTAACTAGACCGTCGGATGGCCTGCCACCGGGATCAACCCTGGTGTTCCTAGGCCGAGTGTAGGTACACGAGACCCCCGGAGCTGAGCCTCCAGATCCGAGCCGAGCATCCGGCCTTCACCTCACTCCCGCTTATTCCCAAGCCGTTCCCTCAGCTGAGGGTCGGGCATATAGCCAGTACCGAAACTTCCACTAAATTACAAATTGAGAGAACTCGCACCTGTTGCAGCCACACCCTAAAAACAAACCGCATCAGGTTGGCACCGTTTGTGGGAACCCGGTACGAACCTCAGTCCCAACCCAGCCATTAACGGCATCCAGTCCATCCGAGCTCGTATGGCGCCCAAGCCCGGAAGAGTTGTTACCTCTGCACGTCGCCCGGATAATCTTCCTCAGGACGTCCCTGCCAACACTCATGGATCCAACCATCCAAGGATCAACGGCGGACCCGGGCCGGGCGCGTCTCGCTCGGTTGCAACCGACCTCCGTCGGCAGATCCAAAACCAACAAGCCAGCCGAATGAGGGGAGGGACCGCTTCCAACTCAGTCCCGAACCATCCCAGGCACCCATCCCGAGGGCGGGAGCCGGAGCTCTGTCGTGCCGATCGAAGGCTGCCACCCCAACTCGACTCGGCCAGACAAGCTCCAGTCTCCCGCCGCGAGTTTCAAGACTTCCGAAATGAAATCCTGCAGGCCATCTTAGGGATCCCCGTGAATGAGACACTCCACCGATCTCACACTCTATTGGATGCCGAAGCCAGCGGTCTCGCGGCCTAACCCACACGCCAGAGCAGGACGAGGATGTACTGCGGTGCCTCCAGAAAATGGAGAACCGCCTCAACCACTTCGGTGAGGGCGGCTTGAGGACGACCCCGGCTCATAGGCCGACCCGACTTCCTTTCTCCGCCGCAATCCTACAACCGAAAATACCTCGGAATTTCTGCCCTCCCCAATTCAAGACCTATGACAGTGAGGGTGATCCTGCTGATCACATGGAAGGCTTCAAGACCCTCATGATGATTCACAGCGCATCGGATCCCCTCCTGTGCCGTGCCTTCCCCACCACCCTCCGGGGTCCGGCTCGGGAATGGTTCTCTAAGCTCGTCCCCGGCTCCATCTACTCATTCGACCAACTGGAAGGCAACTTTCTTGCCCACTTCGTGACCAGCAGGAAGGCCGAGAAGATGAGCGCATCTCTGCTGGGCCTCCGGCAGAAGGAAGGGGAGTCACTCTGATAGTTCATCCGGAGGTTCACCGCTGAGGCATGGTTCGTCTCCTCCCTCGACGCTGGGGTAGCCTCGGCAGCCTTCCGGCACAACGTCGGGCACAGCCAGCTGAAGGCGTCCTTGGCCAAGAAGCCTCCCCTTGACTTCCCTGGCCTGTTCAATCGAGTCGAGAAATACATCCAAGCCGAAGAGGCCCTGAATCCGGAGGACATCAAAGAGGTTCCAGGGAAGGGAAAGCGCACGGCTGACGAGGCCGAGCCAATCAAGAAGGTCGCAAGGGACGGGATCTGCATGAAGAAGGCCTCTCTGATCCCGCGTTTCGAGAGGTACACACCACTGACACAAAATGTGTCGGCCATCCTCCTTGCGATCGAAGACGCGGACCTCGTCCAGATGCCCCCTCGACTAACCAGCAATAAGAAGAGGGACCAGCGGTTCCACTGCCGCTTCCACCGGGACAACGGGCACGACACCGACTACTGTTGAGCCCTGAAGGACGAAATTAAGGCCTTCATCCGACGAGGGTATCTCCGAGAGTTCACCCGGGAAGATGCCCTGGACATGAGGGATACGAGAAATCGGAGGCTTTCTTCTCCTCCTCGCGCCCCTAAACAGCGTCCCGAACGGGACCCGGAGCTCGAAGAGAACGGAGGGCAAGCCATTCTGCACTGCATCCATGGGGGGCCCATGGGAGGAGAGTCCAGCACTTCCCGCAAAGTGTTTTTCCGAGAGGTAAACGCCGTCTAGGGCCTCCTTTCCCCCCAGGTTCAACAACTCCCCGTCTCCTTCTCGGGGGAAGACCTGGAGGGGGTTCGGCTCCCGCACTGCGATGCACTTGTCGTTAGCCTCGTCAAGCTATGCTACCTATACACTCGGCGATGACCTTCAGCTACACTCATGTTATCTTCCCGAGAACAAGGTATGGGGGCTCGGCATCGACCTCGAGCAAGGCCTTGGCTTTTTCAAGCCATGCGACCTTTACGCTCGGCGATGTTCTCTGGCTACACTCATAACGGTTTCTCTTGGTATGGGGGCTCGACATCGACCTCAAGCAGGGTCTCGACTTCTTCAAGCCATGCTACCCATGCGCTCGGTGATGACCTTCAGTTACACTCATGCTATCTTCCCGAGAACAAGGTATGGGGGCTCGGCATCGACCTCGAGTAAGGCCTTGGCTTTTTCAAGCCATGCGACCTTTATGCTCGGCGATGTTCTCTGACTACACTCATAACGGCTTCTCTTGGTATGGGGGCTCGGCATCGACCTCGAGCAGGGACTCGGCTTCTTCAAGCCATGCTACCTATGCGCTCGGCGATGACCTTCAGCTACACTCATGCTATCTTCCCGAGAACAAGGTATGGGGGCTCGACATCGATCTTGAGCAAGGCCTTAGCTTCTTCAAGTCATGTGACCTTTATGCTCGGCGATGATCTTCGGCTACACTCATAACGGCTTCTCTTGGTATGGGGGCTCGACATCAACCTCGAGCATGGTCTCAGTTTTTTTAAGCCATGCTACTTATATGCTCGACGATGATTGCCGGCTACACTCGTACTATCTACCCGAGAACAGATCTGGGGGCTCGGCATCGACCTCAAGCAAGGCCTTGACCTTTTTCAAAGCCATGGACTTTTACGCTCGGCGATGATCTCTGGCTACACCCATATTTGCTTCTCTTCCTACGGGGGCTCGACATCGACCTCGAGCAGGATCTCGGCTTTTTTAAGCCATGCTACCTATACGCTCGGCGATGATCTCTGACTACACCCGTACTATCTACCCGAGAACAGATCTGGGGGCTCGGCATCGACTTCGAGCAAGGCCTTGGCTTTTTCCAAAACCATGGACCTTTATGCTCGAGATGATCTCTGGCTACACCCATATCCGCTCTTCTTACGGGGGCTCGGCATCGACCCCAAGCGGGACATCGGCTTTTTCAAAGCCTCGTGACCTATGCGCTCGGTAATGACCTTCAGCTACACCCATACTACTGAACTCAAAAGTTTCTATTAAAGATTTAGGGTGCTCACCCTCAGGCAAATGCCCCGGGCCCCAAGTCTTTGGTCGGCCCACCTCTCACCTGCGAACAACTCGGGGTTTACGACCCTTAGAGCCCCAAACCCCGAATTGTTCGAGGGAGGCGGGGGAGCCACCGACCTAGGACCATCGCCCAAAAGAAGCTCCGAGCTCCCGGACCTTGGTCAGGACACCTCTCACATGCTAGCAATCTTGGGCAGGCTGACCCCCAGGCTGTCTACCCAAAAATGCTCGAGTGTGGCAGGGGAGCCACCGATCCGGGACCTTCGCCCAGAAGGCTCTCCGAGCTCCTGGACCTTGGTCGACACACCTCTCACACGCTAGCAATCTTGGGCAGGCTGTCCTCCGAGCTGTCTACCCAAAAATGCTAGAGTGTGATAAGGGAGCCATCGATCCGGGACCCTCGGCCAAACAATTTCGTAGTAGGGCGCCCGCCTTCGACAGAGCACCCAAGGCTCTCCTTCCGAGGTCGGCCAACCTTTCACCCACTGACAACTTGGGGTAAACGACCCTTGGAGCATGTTTTCACCCACTGAACCTTATATAGCCCCCCAGAGCAGCTCATTAATGACATCAGAAAGTCCATACGGCGGAAGATGAAACGTCGCCATTAATTCTTATCGGAAGGCGAAACGTTCCTTATTGCGCATTGTACGCCAGAGAATGCAGTTTAGCTCCCGAGCGAACCATGGCCTGATCACCCCCTCTGCTTCAGCGGCAACCCCAAGCGAAGCCCCGCTCAACAAAGGCCTCAGACTATGACCTTGCCAGTCTCACTTAACAAGTTATTAAAGCAGAGAAATCGAAATTTTATTACTCATGGAGCGCCAGAAACGACAACACAATACAAATGAAAATTTTACAAATCACTCATCACTCTGCCTAAAACTGAAACTCGGTGCTCCCCATGGGACCCTTCGCGCGCTCCGCCGGTCCGGCCAGCAAGGGCACCCCGGCAACGAAGCTCTGTGCGTCGGTAGGCTGGGCCATCTCCAAGAAAAAAGTTGGAGAAGGCCCCAATATGGAATTGCTCGCCTCCTCGAGTAGACCGGCGCCTAGAATGAGCTTCAGCCTACGAATCTCCAATTCTTTCTCTACAACAGCCTCTCGAAGAAAGGACTCCGAAGTCAGTCGCCCAGTCGAGGTATCCGAGATCGACCAGCTCGTCTCAACTGCCCACCAGGCTTGGACGGCTATGACCTTCTTCAGACGAGCGACCTCCAGGCTGAGCGACCTAGACTTGTTCATAAAGTAAGTCACGGTGGCCTCTCGATCCCGAGCCTACTTATGCTGGCGAGCCAGGACACTCTCCGTGGCCCCAAGCTCAGGTCGGACCCAGCGGAGCTCGGTAGAGCCAAGGTCGGTGCCGAGGACCTCATGCGTCTATCAAGAAGACGAGAAACACAACAAGTCACAAAGAGAAACGAAGAAAAACAAAAGTCATAGAGCATCGGCCAAAAATCTTTTATAAATTCAAAATTTGTATTACAAAAGGCGGTAGCCAGTCCACGTAAGGCGTATACAAAATCAAAAGAGAAAAAGTCCTAAACTAATTTTGAGGGGGGGACGGCACCTCTTAGTCCGCCGGATCTCCCTCGACCTCCTCTTGCCGAGGATCCCCCATCTCCTTGCCATCAGGCATAGGCAGATGCTCGGGCTGCCAGTTGTAGTGGAGGTGGTCGACCCTCTTGTCCGGGTAGATCAGCTGGAAGTGCTCCTTCGCCTTGTCGTAGGCCTCGTCCTGTGCCAGAATCAGGGTATCCGCCATGGTGATCTCCGCCTCCTCCATGGCCTTCTGCACCTTCTCAGCCTCCACCCGGGCCTTCGCCTTGAAGTGTGCCAGCTCTTCCTTATGATGATCGGCCATCAAGGCCAGCTGAGCCTCGTGGACCGCCTCCATGCTCCGGGCTTCCTTCAGCTCGTCCGTCAGCTTGGTCACCTCGCGGAAGTACTTCTCTGCATTCCTCCTCTCGACGAGGACCTCCTTCTCTAAGCACTTCTGAAAGTGCTGCCCATGAAGCATCGCCTGTTCGAGGGAGAAAAAGTTAGAGGAAATTCTAGATTCTACACTCAAAGCAAAATTCTGAACACTTACCGAGAGCTGCGCCTGAGACCACCTCATGAAGGCCGTCTTGGACGTCTGTGTCGCCAGATCCATTCGATCTCGCTCTGTGGCGATATTCCTGACCACCTCTATAGCCACCGGACCCTCGAGCAGGGTATCCCCTGCAAGAAACCTCAATTTGGGGCATGCGGCCTCAGACCCTGCTTCCCTACCATCTGCTCGGCGCTGGGCCGGGGTGGAGGGAGCCTCTGCTCCCAGACCTCGGAGGCCCTTCTGCTACCCTAGCTTCCCCCCGTTTCCTTCGACACCCTCGGCGTGTTGTGGTGCTTCTTCGCCTTCTTCGGGGACGGCTCCACCGTCACCGAGGCCGACCCTTGACTAGGACCCACGCGTGTGGCAGCCTTCTTCTCCTTGTCCGCCCTCCTTTTGGCGGCTATGGCCAACAAGGCCTGTCTGTTATCGAGCTGCTTGGCTGTCATCTCTGCAAAAGGGAAGAAAAGAAGTAAATGTTAATACGAAGGTAGAAAGATAGACGAATTCAGAACAAAAACATACTAGGGTCAGCTGGGCTCAGTCCGGCTCGGGCCAGGTGTAGCTCCGTCACTCGCGGCCACCCTATATTGTGCCATCCAACGATCTTCTCCACCTTCGCCCATTCTTTCTCCGACAATTCACTGCGCTTCAGAGGCTTATGGTTCGGCTTACCGAAGTTCCAGGAGGTTGGAATCTTCCAAGGCTTCTCGCTCCGGACTATGAAATACTTCTCCTTCCATCCTTTGATGGAGTCCGAATGGTCGTGCATCACCTTCTTATGAGGTCGCGGTGAAAGATAGAAGATTCCCTCTGCATCACCCAGTGAGCTCATCCCCAAGATGGCGCGAAAATATTTAAGCCTCGGCTTGATCCCCTTCTCTTGACACTTCAAGATGAAGCAGATCAAGTGTTTCCACGAATTGGGTCGTACTGCATCGGACTCAACTTCACCCAATTTAAAACCCTCTCGATGAAGGGGTGCAGCGGCAGCCTAAGCCCCGATATGAAGGCATCCTCGGGAAACATACAGTAGCCCGACCCAAGAGCTGTGGTGGGACGGATCTCAGGTTTCAGAATCTGAAGTTCGAACTCCATCGGGATGAAGTAGGCCGCCCTCAGGATGTGTAGGTAGTCCGCCCTCAAGATGCACTGAATGCTGTCCATCCTAATCTTCACCCGACCCTCGTCCCCCAGCAGGGAGGTGAACGCAATGAGGCCTTCAACGTCGTCAGGGTACATCCTAATCGACCCTGTGTTTCTAAAGGACACGGGGGCAGACTCAAATCCCGGTCCGGGACCATATTTATCCGGCGTAGGGGGCTATCCGGACGAACCCACTTCCTCTTCCTCCTACGAGGGTGAGGCTTCCTCTCCGAAGATGGAGTCGCTAATGGGGGCAGAGGAGGGAGATCACCCTCACCCTCGGCTATCCCTTCGGCGGCTCCTCCTTCCTCTTCTCCCCGACCATCGTCTCCCTCAGCCTCCTGAGCGGGCTCCTCGTGGTCGTCCTCCAGACCAATCTCTTCTCCCTTGGGGTCTTCTTCTTCGTCCTCCGTCTTCTCATCAACCTCCTCTCCATCGGGGTCTCCTTCTGGGTCCCCTTCGTGCTCACCTTCCTCCACAGGCTCCTTCCCTGGCCTCCGGGATCTAAAGGGTTGCACGACAAAAACTACGTCATCCCCGCCATCCGACCCTAGATCTGACTGAACCTCCTCCTTGATTCCATAATCACCCAGAGACCAAGATATCGATGGTGACTCACCTTCTCTCTCGGAACGGCCTGACGAGCTTGCCTCGGAGCCAGATTGAGCGCGCGACATTACAAATCAGAAATACTAACCTGAGAGTATCGAAAAACGGAAAGATCACCGGAGAAAGGTCGTCGACGGCAATGAAAGAAAATCCCTGTTCTGAAGACTAAAAAAAGCAAGTGTGGAAATGAAGGAGAGGGGGAGTGGGGGATTTATAATAGAGGAGGATACTCCTCGAGTTTCACGAAAAGATCTAACCGTTGGGTCTTAATCATCAAGATCCAACGGCCACTAGGATCTGAGTCGCTTCGATTCTGGCGCCTGTGACGTCAGCATGGGGCACAAAATTACCTCTTTACCCTCAGCCTGCTTAGCCGATGCAACAGCTCAAAATGCATGGCCAGCTGCTCATGAGCTACCCCCAGGCTTTTCCAACAAGTCAGGAGGCTCGGCATTCAGATGGCACCACGAGCCACAAAAATCTCCTCTATTCAGCATGAGGCTCGGCGCTCGGATGGCACCGCGAGCCCCAAATTTCTCCTCAAATCGGCATGAGGTTCACGCTCAGATGGCACCGCGAGCCACGAAAATCTCCTCTATTCAGCATGAGACTCGGTGCTCGAATGGCACCGCGAGCCACAAAAATTTCCTCTATTCAGCATGGGGCTTGGTGCTCGGATGTCACCGCGAGCCCCAAATTTCTCCTCTATTCAGCATGAGGCTCGGTGCTTGGATGGCACCGCGAACCCCAAATTTCTCCTCAAATCAGCTTGAGGTTCGACGCTCGGATGGCACCGCGAGCCACGAAAATCTCCTCTATTCAGCATGAGGCTCGGCGTTCGGATGGCACCGCGAGCCCCAAATTTCTCCTCAAATCAGCTTGAGGTTCGCCGCTCGGATGGCACCGCGAGCCCCAAATTTCTTCTCTATTCAGCATGAGGCTCGGTGCTCGAATGACACCGCGAGCCCCAAATTTCTCCTCAAATCAGCTTGAGGTTCGGCACTCGGATGGCACCGCGAGCCACAAACTTCTCCCCAATTTAGCATGAGGCTCGGCGCTCGGATGGCACCGCTCGGCAAACCGAGCTCCTCCTCTTCAGAGCTCGACGTCCCCTTGCTTTTCCAACAAGTGAGGGGGCTCGTCTCCCGACCCTCGACGCTCGGCAAAGCGAGCTCCTTCTCTTCAGATCTCGACGTCCCCTTTCTTTTCCAACAAGTGAGGGGGCTCGTCTCCCGACCCTCGACGCTCGGCAAAGCGAGCTCCTCCTCTTCAGAGCTCCCATTGCTTTTCCAACAAGTGAGGGGGCTCGTCTCCCGACCCTCGATGCTCGGCAAAGCGAGCTCCTCCTTTTCAGATCTCGACGTCCCCTTGCTTTTCCGACAAGTGAGGGGGCTCGTCTCCCAACCCTCGACGCTCGGCAAAGCGAGCTCCTCCTCTTTAGAGCTCCCCTTGCTTTTCCAACAAGTGAAGGGGCTCGTCTCCTGACTCTCGACGCTCAGTAAAGCGAACTCCTCCTCTTCAGATCTCGACGTCCCCTTGTTTTTCCAACAAGTGAGGGGGCTCGTCTTCCGACCCTCGACGCTCGGCAAACCGAGCTCCTCCTCTTCAAAGCTCGACGTCCCCTTGCTTTTTCAACAAATGAGGGGGCTCGTCTCCCGACCCTCGACCTCGGCAAACTGAGCTCCTCCTCTTCTTCAAATCTCGACGTCCCCTTACTTTTTCAACAAGAGAGGGGGGTCGTTTCCCGATCCTCGATGCTCGGCAAAGCAAGCTCCTCCTCTTCAAAGCTCCCCTTGCTTTTCCAACAAGTGAGGGGGCTCGTCTCCCGACCATCGACTCTCGGCAAACCGAGCTCCTCCTCTTCAAATCTCGACGTCCCCTTGCTTTTCCAACAAGTAAGGGGGCTCGTCTCCCGACCCTCGACGCTCGGCAAAGCGAGCTCCTCCTCTTCAGATCCCAACCCCCCTCGTGACTCCGAGAGGGTATCCCCTTCATCCTACCTCGCTGGCCTTTTTAGGAAGATACGAATCCCGTTCTTCGCCGTACACACCACTCCGCTCTTCCTACCGAGGCCAAAAACCACTCCTACACGGTTGGATTATCCGGCCCTCCAAGAGTGGGGGGCTCCTGATATGGGTCAGATGACGTGGCCCCTCCTGGGCCACAGGATCCCCTCAAAAACCATTCACCCCTGATCATCAGGTTTACCACGTCAGCCCTAAGCCCCATGGGCTTCTGCCACGTCAGGCCCACGGGCAAACGGGTCCAGACCCGGCCCAAACGAGTCCAGACCCGCTTCACACTGCATATAAATACCAGGCCCTCTCCCACCTCCACAGGTAATCAATCTTTCTCCTCTCAAAAGCTCTAGCTACTGTTACTCTTCAGTGACTAACTAGATCGTCGGAGGGTCTGCCACCGGGATCAACCCCGATATTCCTAGGCCGAGTGCAGGTACACGAGACCCCCGGAGCCGAGCCTCCAGATCCGAGCCGAGCATCCGGCCTTCACCTCACTCCCGCCTATTCCCAAGCCGTTCCCTCAGCTGAGGGTCGGACGTATAGCCAGTACCGAAACTTCCACTAAATTACAAATTGAGAGAACTCACACCTGTTGCAGCCACACCCCCAAAAACAAACCGCATCATATATCAACAAGTTTAATCTTTGGGGTGTGGCCCAACAATGCATATCCATCAATTGGAATAGTTTCTGTGCTGCTATTGTGAGTTTCCCTTAGTTAGAAGTAGGAACTACCGGGTAATTTTGTTGATCATGAGAGTGCTGTATGTAACTATGGATCATTTTCAACAAAAAGAAAAGAAAAGAGAGTGTTGTATGACAGTCGACGTCTACGATATGACAAAAACTTATGAGTGTGGAAGTCTCAAATGTGATCGGAGGTGATAAACTTATGAGTGTGGAAGTCTCAAATGGTTCGTACTTCTACAATTACCTTATGTTGCAAATCCAAATTATTTCTTTTTCCTGTTAGGCAACAAAACCAAATTATTTCGTCAGTTTTATACTAATTAATTAGATAATTGGAAGGGATATCTTACTGTAGGATGTGATACCAAGAAGTACATCAAATTGATACTGTACTGAGAAGTATGTGATAGTTCATCGTCTTAGTCTATGTTGCATAAAACCTATGTGTTAAAAAAATATAATTTGAAACTTTTAAAACCTGTCTACAAAAAATGTGGAATTTGGAACTTTCCATCACTCGAATCAAGTTTATTTCTGGCAGCTTTTGAGTCATCCAATTCCCAATTTATTCTGCTTCAGGTTGAAATCTAACCTGGGTCTCACACTTGGAAGTGGGAAGACATGCCTTTGCACTGCAAGAGATTGCCATTCAGTTACACAGTTCTTTGACATGCATCCCTCCAGTATTAAATCACATATGATGTAGTACACAAAACTTTGGCATGCACGAACCAACCGTGCATTATTTTACATGTATACAGACAGTTTATTATCATTCATGTGTGTGGGTAAAACTGTTGTACGTCTGATGGATCACATTAGAGACCAGAACTGAACTATGACCAGAGGCTCGTACCCCAAGCTGACTCAACACTCCAAAAAACGCCTAGCACAAAAAATAACAAAATTTGCCTGAAGATTCATAAACGGTAAGTAGAAGCTAGCCCACTTCGAATATCTAAGAGAGCCATGTGAACTCGTTTATTTTTTAAATGAACGGTTAGTTCTACTCCACTTCTTAAGTGTGAAGACCATGTCAATTTGTTCATACTATGGCTTGATATAGTGGTATATAGAAACCCGTAATGGGCAGTAATATACATTGTCTGTTGATGGCGAGCTAGAGCATTTAGTTGGGAGAAGATATATAAAATTGCTAAATGGAAATGGCAGAACAGAAATTGCTTACGAGGGAACAAATGAAGTTAATTGTGGTACTTGTAGTGTGACGGTGTGAGTGTGTGAGCATTGGTCACCATGGTGTAATTTGTGATGATGTTCCATGATGATGATTGTGATGGGAGCCAAGGTTGATAGAAAATTTATTGAAGTGTATGCATTGTGACTGTTAGTGAGAGAGGATTTACCTTTTAATTTGAACATGCTGTTTTAAGAGCTGGGTGATTTGAAAACAGAAGGCATGAGCTGCACGAGAATTAAATGTGCTAGCCACAATTTAAACTTACCTTTATATCTTTGTGCTCGTTATCAGTTTGTTGGGACATTGAATGTGAGGGTTTGAGGAATTTATAATCTTGTGCATTTCCAAGCATTCTGTGCATGTATAGAAGCAATTAGCAGATACTAGTTGCTGTATGTCTAACAGTCTGGAAAATTGTTACTCCTAATGGTTTTTTCTCATGTCATCTATATAATAAATTACAAAGAAAGCTATCAAGTGACTCTCATTCAATCTAGCCTAAAATCAATGACCTAGATTGATTCGTACAAAACATATTTTCTCGTCCAAAATTTCAAACCCCAAAATTAAATTTTTCCTTCCAAAACTAAAAAACTCATTACTTTATTACTATTTCTCTCATCTCTCTTCACTTTTTCATATTTCTCTCTTTCTCTCTCTCTCTCTCCCATTCTTTCTTTATTTACTTAGAAATTTATATTTTAAGATTTCAGGTTTGTAAAATTTTCAGAATTTTTATAATTTTTTATTGCACATGTTATATTGCAAATAGCAAATATTTCTTCAACAGTTAAATTTCATCATTTTTCATACTTAAAATTCTAAGAAGTTGAATTTTACACCCTCATTTATAATTATTTTTCGACATATACTAATAGAAACATGGACTTTTATTTACAACTAATTATTATCATATTATTCAAACTTGAACTACATAATTGTTGTTTTACTGTTTACAGAGTTTTTCGTGTGTTGTATCGTTTCGAAGACGTGCCGTAGGCACGTGCCCACGGGCAAATCTAGTAAATTGATAAATGCTCCAGATATGATATACAATTCTTAGCTTAAGGTGTGTTTGTACTCTTTATATGTTGTCAATTTTAATTGTGATGCCAATATCTTATTATGTGAATTTTTTTTTATTGAGTATTGTTTATTCTGTGAAACTTTTTTATAAGTAACGAAACATTTACTCAATATTTTGGTGTTGTTTATTCTTGCACCAAAAGAAACAAAAAAAATTTCTTAAAAACTAACATATAGTTTTTAGCGTAATGTCAACTTTTTTTTTATGTACTTAGGTAGCTGAACTTTCACAACTAGCTAGCGTGTCCAATTGTGCAGGAAACTATTCACTCTGTCAGGGCCGGCCCAAGGGTAAAGCAACCAAAGCTAGGGCATTAGGCCTCCTAAAAAAAATATATATATCTAAAGAATAAAGGCCTCCTCACATACCAAAAAACTCAAAATAGGTCTCCTCACATACAAAAAAGTCCAAAATTGATTACAATAATATAATAAATGGTGCATCTCAAAAATCCCGAAAGATAACATTTAAACAAAAATATATTAATTTTAACAAAATATTATTATAAGCTTTTAAAAGGCCTCATTTCGGAGTTCGCTTTAGGCCTTAATAAGTGTTGGGCCGATCCTGCACTCTGTTGTTCATGGTCTTCTTGCAACTCTTTCTCCCAAGATGCAGTCAAAATCTCCACCACAATCTGAGAATAATGCCCCAGGAGGAACCCTAAAATGTTGGAGAGGATGATTGTGCAGAGCTTGTGGATAACACATCCCTTCAGTTCCAGCCCATGATTTCACTTTCACCAGACTATCTAGCTCGCCTTCTCTTTTGGTACGACCCATTCCTTCCCTGAAATTCACATTTTAAATTGCTTTGAAAGGAAATGGAAATTTGAAATAGTTAAATCCCGATCTGAACTTTATAAGCCTTATTTTTTATTGTTTATTTTGTTAAATTTTTTATCGAAACACGGGGGTCATTTGTCAACCTTTTACGATTAAAAAAAAAAAATCACGGAGAAATTTTTTTTCTCTCTTTTGTTTTAAAGAAAAATGTAGGAAAATACACAAATGTTTCGTTACCCAATGGCGGAGCCACACCAAGCCCAGGGTGAGCGGCCGCTCCCCCTGGGCTTGTGCAACCCCCTTTGTATAGGCCCAGTTATTTTTTTTTTCTTTTCCTTTTCAATAGAAGCCCATGCAGCTGCTCCCCCTGAGCTTGGTCCACATATGGAAGCCCACTGACCCGCTCCACTCTCGGCCCACAATCACACTGAGCCACTCCCTCTTTTTCCACTGCTCTCTTCTTCATCTTTCTTTTACTTCTTTTTTCTTTCTTTCTTCATGATCTCCAAAACCTAGCTCCAAATCCAAACCCTTAATCTCTCTCTCAAATCCGCCCCCCACAACCTCTCACTTCCATTTCGTCGTCTCCTCAATGTCGTCGTCGTCATCTCTGTAGGCGTTGAAGTCGGAAGTCACCCATCTCTCAAGGTGACGGCGTTGTCTTCCGGTCTTCATCTTCGAAAAATCTAGTAAGGAGTTCTATCGTCATCTTCACAGATCACAAGGAGTTCAGTTAGGTATATATACTTCATATTTACTATGTCATCCAAAATATTGTTACTTTTCACTGATTTAGGGTTTTTTTTGTTCAAAAAAATTTATTCAAAAAAATTAGGATTAGGGCCGTTGGCCTAATTTTGGTGAAGGATAGACTGAAATTTCACACCTATTCTAGAAGTGAATTCTTTAAGTTTATTTGGTTTATCGAATTAGCTAAATTAGATGGATGGTGACTTACAATCGGGGGAAAATTTTAATATTTTCCGAGTAAAATTAGGGTTTTTTTTTGTGGAAAAGAGAATACGATTTATGCATACAATAGGTTCATCAAAAGAATTAAGCATGATTATCGTAAGTGATATTTTTGTATGTTCTTTAAACTCCAAAGTTGTTCTAGGGGCTAATTAATCCTAACCAAAAACCAAAAACCAGCCACCCGGGTGTTATGTAATACCTCATGAAGACATCTCCACTTGATCAATCCTCTTTCTCTAGCTCTAAAGGAACATGCTTTTAAATCGTAAGTCTTGATAGATTTGGTCTAATATGATTTCGCTCCCTCTGGATGAAAATCCTGGCTCCGCCACTGTCGTTACTGTTGAAATTAATTTTTGCAGTTTTTCGGGTCGGATTCCGGCAGGATCCGGCCACCAGCGGCGCCGGAAAATGAGTGGATTGCGATCCTCTCGACGAGTACTATTCCGTAGTATACTCACTTGCCAAAAACGAATTCCGTATGAATGAGAAATGTTGGTCCAAAGTTGGGTACTTGAAAGGTACTAACTTGGCAACATGGAGAAAATGGATAGTCCCATATCGGAAATTGAAAAAGATTTTTTCTAGTATATATACTAGAAAACTGGACTAAAGGGCGTGACCCAGGGGTTACCACTAATGTATAGTGGAGAGAGGACTTAGCCAAAATGACAAACACACGCGCGCCCGGCCCCTGGTCGGTTCGGTTCGGCTTGGTTTGGTTTGGTCTGGCTTAAATTTTTTTTTTTTGCCCAGACAAAAACTCTTCCCCTACTGAACTGAAAAGGCTTTTCAGATTCAGTAACTGGTACCCATTACTCTGTAACAGCAGAGTAATGGCTCACCAGTTATGAATCTGAAGAGTCCCCATTACTCTGCTGTTACAGAGTAATGGCATCTGAACAGTCTCCAGTCTCCAAAATCTTCCTCTATAAATCCAGACAAAGTCTTTTATACAGATAGAGATTTTATTGATTTGTTCTTCTTCTTCTTCTTCTCCTCTGTGTCAGTGTCAACTGAGAGTACATCACAGGCAACGGTTCGCTGAATCTCTGAAGCAAGGGTGCTGCATTCTTCAGAGAAGGTACAGTTGTATCCTGGGAAGTAATTCGCCGGTAACCGTCACACTACGGGGCGAATTCTGCTTTAAGGACAGAGATTATCAGTCTCGACTCTGTGCAAATTCTTTGACTTATTGTTTGCTTTCCTGTATTTTATTTTCTTCGCAATCTCTGTTGGGATTTTCTATTATTTATATATTCGGGTTCTAATAGTTACCTCTACACTATATACCTCTACACAAATGTTTCGTTACCTCTACACCATATTGATTATTTTTTTCTGTTGCTTTTATATCCCATGAAGTTTTACTTGTGATTTTTTTTTTCTTTTATCAGATGTCTAAAAATATATCCTATAAAATATGTCAGAATATTAAAACTTTTTATACTTTTTTCTCCTTCCATTGACTGCGGAAACCTTTAACTCTCTTTCATCCACCCTAAGAGCATCCACAGTCGTGGGCTAAATACCCAAAATTTGGAAAAATTGAAAAAAAAACCAACTGCAGTTGTCGTCCAAATACCCAAAATTTGGGTTGACGATGAACAGTGCGATGCCAAATATAGCCGGAGATATGGCGAAATGGAAAATATAGCTAACGGAAGAAAATACTCCGTCCGATCTAATTAACGGCTAATAATGGTCCGTCTCGTACCAAAAACACTGTTCCCAATGATTAAAGGAGCTTTCGGAAAATAAAAATAAAAATAAAAATAAAAATGAGAGTCGGTGTATTATACACCGTGTGCTAAATGAATGGGAATTTGAGAATTGTGAAGGACGGTAGTTAAACTACCGTCCGCTCTAAAAAAAAATTTTTGTTTACCTATTCACAATTACCAACTTACCCTTCCCTATTGAATCCGGTCTCTCTTTGCCATTTTTTTTCTTTTCAACGGCTAGAAAAAAATCAGAATCGCTTCTTTCAACGGCTATTTTTTTCTGAGCCAACGGTTAGAAAAAATTTTCTTATATAATCGATAGTGAGAAAGGAAGACAGCCTTCACTTCTCTACATTTCCTCCTGCTCTGTGCTAGCTCAATTCCTCTCTCTCTGTTCATTATCAACGAGGTGTTCCTGTCTCTCTGCTCATTATCAACGAGGTGTTCCTCTCTCCCTGTTCATTATCAACTGAGGTATTAAAAACAGTTTATAATTTTGTTTCATTTTTCAGTATAATTTCTTCCTATCTCTATAATTTTTCGATTTTATTTTCAGTTCATTTTATGGCTAATCCCCGTCCAATTAGAGGCCGAGCATATACGTGTATGAGGATATTCTTTTGGCACAAAGTTGGGTTGCTATAACCCAAGATCCGTTGATCGGTAGCGATCAAACTGGCAACCAATTTTGGAATAGGATATATCTCACATTTGAGAATCTGTCTGGGTGTACAACAGATCGAACGGCCGGCTCTCTTTCTAGTAGATTTTCCACTATGGCCAAGGAAGTATCACTGTACATTGCAAAGTTGAGCGGTGTGACAAATAGAGCGGCAAGTGGTACGACGAACGCCGATAAGGTTTGTTTTGTAGGATTGTATTTTATTGCAATGACTGTGTTATTTTTTCCTATTTTAAATTTTGATCACGTATTTTTTGTTACCAATTATTAAACTATGATAGGTACGTGATGCAAGATTAGAATATATGCAATCGGTCGGAAAGCCCTTCAAATTTGAAGAGTGCTACGAAATTTTGAAAGATCAACCCAAATTTTTTGTACGTACTACACAAGTTTTCGAGAATGTTCCGAATAGTCAATATGCCGATGGTGGTTGTTCAACACCTTCCCCCACATCCATTCAGTGGGATTCAGATATACCAATTGATTTAAATGCGCCCTCGCCACTATCGCGACCACCCGGCAGGAAAGAAGCAAAGAAAAAAGGGAAGCGCACTGTTGAAGCCAGTGACGTTTCCGCGATGGTGGAAGAAACGCGTAATTTTAACAATTTTTATATGAGCAATCAGAAAGACAGGCTTGAACTGAAACAAAGAGATTTTGATTTTAGAGTGTCAAGTGAAGAAAATCGTATAATGGCTATGGATCTAAGTAGTTTACCTGAACATCAGCGTTATTATTTTCTTAGTCGACAACATGAAATTGCTCAAAAAAGGGGCTATCATCCGGGTTGAAGATGTATTAAATTCCATCTACTAAAATATAATATTTTTTTTTATTGTTGTTCGTATGTTGTTCTTATGTTTATTATTCCTGTTCTTAGATGAGATGAATGTAAAATTGTTTAACATTAAAGTTGTTATGTAATTATTCTTTGTGATACGAAGGAAATCCATTCAATTTCAAACTTAATTAAACAATCTTCCCCCGGGATGAAAATAGTATTTTATTCATTATTGTAATTTAAAAAACACTACATTAGAAAAAGAAGGAAGGAACATTAATGAAAAATAACATATATGGCAGATTCACCGTGCAATCCATTGCTTTCCAGTACATCTTCACTTAATCTTCAGCCTCTTCATCTTCCCCATATGCGTTCCAAATGTGCTCAACTAAATCAAGACGCAGTCTATGATGGATTTGTCTGTCATGAAGCTGCACAGTGCGTGCCGTTCGCGCTGCACGCTCAGTTGGGTTAGACCTATCAGGTACGACAAATGACGAGTTGGAATCATGATCGTACACATAGTCACTGATCCCTGCTTCCCTTTCATCTTCAACAATCATATTGTGTAATATGATACACGTTTTCATGATGTATGATAGGCTGTCTGCATCCCATAGTCTAGCTGGCCCTTTCACTATTGCAAATCGTGCTTGTAAAACCCCAAAGGCGCGCTCAACATCCTTTCGTGCAGCCTCTTGCATCTGTGCAAATTTTTTCTTTTTTGGTGTATCCGGGGCTGAGTAAGTCTTAACTATAGTCGCCAATGGAGGGTATATACCATCAGCTAAATAGTACCCCATATTGTATGCGTGATTGTTTATTACAAATTCAGCAGGTGGTGCACAACCATCGAGGACGTTGTTGAACAGCGGAGAACGGTTAAGGACGTTCAGATCGTTATTGCACCCCGGCATTCCAAAAAAAGAATGCCAAAACCATAGATCGTAGGATGCAATAGCTTCAAGCACAATCGTTGGTTCACGTACGTGGCCCGTGTATTGACCATGCCAGGCTGCCGGACAATTTTTCCATTGCCAATGCATGCAGTCAATACTTCCTAACATTCCGAGAAATCCCCTCGCTAAATTTTCTGCCAGTAATCTTTGAACATCATTAACCGTTGGATGTCTCATGTATTCTGGACCAAATACATTAACAATTGCCACACAAAAACGGCGCAATGTCTTCAATACCGTTGTTTCGCCAATACGTACATACTCGTCGATTGCATCGGTTGATGATCCATATGCTAAACAACGAATTGCGGCAGTAATTTTTTGATGCGGTGATAAGCCAAATGTTTTTGTCGCATCTTGCCGTCTAAGAAAATAAGTGTCAAAACTTACATTTGCTTGGAGGATTCGGCAAAATAAATCCCGGCGCATACGGAAACGACGCCGAAATAGACTATCGTCGTAGATAGGATTATTGGCAAAATAATCCCTGTGAAGCCGTCTATCACCATCTTCTCTTTCCCGACGAATATAGCGGCGATGTTGCGTATCACGATTTTCCTGAACAGCTAACGATAACACAGTCATGCGTTGATTAATAACCCTCGCTACCATGTCATTCTCTTCGTCGGATGACGATGAATTCATAGCGTTACTTGAAGAAGCCATTTCGGATAAAATGTTTGGGTTGTTTTTTGAATGCCTACTGGTTTGTCATTATGAAAGGGGACGATGGGTTTAAATAGGATTAGAATTAGTGAACACCATTTGGACTTCAAACAGAAAGTGGAGACAAACCAAAAGTCCAAATAGTGAAAGGATGTGAATTATTATCATTTGTCACATCAATTGACTAATATACCAATTCTCTAAAATGCCCTTATAATTTTACTAACCGAACTAACTTAATTACCACAATCTATTAATTCTTAAAACATAATTAATATTTACAGGCAAAACATATCTATTCACTATACTCATTTTCACTTTCAGGGACATATTCCTGTGATGGGTTAGATGATCCAAAATGATAATTACTGTAGTCATAATTCCAACCCCTCCCTCCCCGAGCTGACTGTGAAGGCCATTCTCCCGATATTGATCTCCGACGATTGTCAACTTGTGTTGGAATAGACGACCTTAATACCATGTCGGTTAGAATGAGCCGTCGTAATTGTGCTTCCGTATTAGACAAAAGCGCATTCTCTTGGTACAATTCCTCCTGTTGAAAGATATACATATTAAATAAAAGTGTGTATATGGGGGTAAATATTGAATGTTGGAAACTAAAACTTACATAAGACTTGGTCCCACGTGGTTCCACATAAACTGGTTCTCGCGGACAACTTCTTCTAACTGTACCCCCGGAAAATAGTGGAATTTCCACTATACAATCTCTGTAATCAACTCGCTCCTCTGGTATTGGTTGTGTTACGTACTCAGAAGGTGCCCAAAATGGCGGAGCTGGGAAGGGTAACTGTGCAGTTGGATCAGTAACGCTAGCTGGTCCGATGAAATCAATATTTGCTGCATGTGAAACTTTCTTCATTATAGGACCTATTGATACTTTGGACCAATACTTATCATATATTCTTTGGGTTACTGGTTGGACCAATTGTGTAGCGTCAATCGGTGGGCTTATATCACTTGCCGGTATTCTTTTCATAACAACTGGTGGCTGTCTTGGTATTGATATAATTCCAGTCAGTTGACGGTAACACCGATCACCAAGATACCATACACCCTACAGAACATTTTTCTTAAAGGTGACAAAAAAATGAACATTACATGAATAACTTGGAAATTAGCGTTGATTAATAAAAACTATTACCTGATTCCAGTGCTGGAGAATAACTCGATGACGAGACATTATATTCGCGAACGTAATATCATTCACAACTTCATGGGAAGATCCTAAATACGGTTGCCATATAATTGAGGCAGGAGTTCTCATCTCTAATTGGTACCTAGCTATAGATACATTGTATCTAACTTGATCCGTTCTGCAGGTGTCAATTTCAGATTTGTTCCAGCGTGTTATTCTTGGCCTTTTATCAGCGGCCTGCACATCGTTGGCAACATTTCCCGTATTTACAGTGATTGGAACACAACAATGTGTGTATTCATATGCCCAGTACTGAAAATATATAGTTGTATTAATATCGACTATGTAGATAATAAATCAAGTATTTCCAGTAAATAAAAAAATTACCTGTAAAACTTGCCATGGACCGTTGAATGATTTAACCTTCTGCCTGGAGCAAGCATCCAGGGACATGTACAAGAGTGCCACGGCTTGACCACCCCAATCATACGTCCCAACCTTAGTCAGATCTTCAAGAGCTGCAAGCCATCCACACCTAATTAAAGAAGCACCATTGGCGAAAAGAAAATCGCCCAGGAAGTAAACAAAAAAAGCCCTTGCGACTCTTGCTGCAACATTGTTGTCTGTTAATGCTTGCTCAATCACACTGCTATGGAAATATTTCTTCAAGAACGAACAGCGTATTCCCTGAGACTTCCAATCATCTTCAATAATTTCTGGAAAGAAGCGGGATTGTACTATTTCAAATGGATATGCCTCATCCAAACATGGTGGTTGGTCGCCGATCCCAATGGATATTCCCGTTAACATTGCCCAATCTAACGGGGTAAATCCTAACTCGCCGCACGGGAAATGAAATGTGTGGGTAGTATCCCACCACCTCTCAACCAAAGCTTCGGTAATCTTCTGGGATGATTTTTCTGTATCAATTGTGAAAAATCTTTGCCAACCAGTGTTATCTATTATTTGTTTTACAACGGGAATACGAGAGCATACTTTGTAGGCTTTAATTGGACCATTCCAACTACCCCTAAATTTACAGAATCCACCAAAAGAATTTTCAGCAACATTCTTACATATATGAAAATCGTTGTCGAATACCTGTGTCCACATTGTTGGATCGCTTAAATCAACTTCTCCGGTATCTACTTCAGGTTCTTTGCCTCTATTTCCTTGTTCAGAACTAGATACACCCTTTGATTTGAGTCTGCCAATAAAACGCCGTATCGACATCTTGTTAAACTTTCGCTTCGAGACTTGAATTCGAGAGTTGAATGATGTTGATGGAAGGAAGTTTTGATTCGTGAAGCCGAAACTATAAAAATTGGAAGAAATATTGTTTAGTGTCACAATCTTAAGTTTGGCTAATCTTGTTCCGATCGGTAGCAATTTATAGGAAAACATACAAGGGTATAATAGTCACAAATAAGATGTATGGCAGGCAAGATGATTTGGCCTCACAATTTTTTTTTTTTTTTTTAACTTTAACGGAAGTGTCCAAATACTCACATACCCGTGATACAAAATTCCAAACCCCCAATCACATCCCACCATTTAAACAGGAAAAATGTTAAGAAAATCCACCGACGGGGTATAAAATGTCGTGGCTTCAAATTGACGGTGGAATGTTTCCCGTTTTTCCCTTTTTTATTTTTAAAAAAATTTCAAAATTGTGAACCGACGGGGTATTATTGTCCGTCTAATGAGATTAACGGTGCTTCATATACCGTTGTTGGTATTTTAAAAAAAAAATTTAAAAGGCGGTCAATCGACGGTGATTAATGTACCGTGCAAGAACATTAACGGTGCATTATCACCCGTTGGTGGTTTTTTTTTTTTTTTTTTAAAAAAAAAATCAAAGCTTCAGACGGTGAATAATGTACCGTGTATCCACATTGACGGTGCTTTATCACCCGTTGGTGGTTTTTTAAAAAAAAAATAAAAAATAACCAGAAGTCAACCGACGGTGGATTATCTGCCGTGTGATGTAATTAACGGTGCATCATCAACCGTTTTTGGTTTTTTTTTTTTTTTTTTTTTAAAAAAAATTTAAAGGAAGTCAACCGACGATGAATAACGGGAGGTCCTGAGCACTTTTTTTGTTTTTTAGAAATTAAATTAAAATTATGAGAATATAATAATTTCTAATATATTTATCTCAATAAAATTAAAATACAATTTGAGAAATTATTAAAATTTCAATAACAAAAAATAAATACAATTTTAAAAAAATGTAAAACTTAAGAAGTATTAAATATTCATTTTCAGAAGGAAAAAATTATAAATTTTACTTAAGGCTAGTGAGCTTTTATCAAATTGCATCTCATCATTGATCATACTCAACATTTTCTTTTGAAGATTGTAACCCTTGTTTTCACTAATACGTATTTTAAAGTATTTTTCGTATTTAAATAATCAGTATCTTATAACTATTTTTCTCCAACTGATTTTTATTATTTAAACTATTATTCTGAAACCCAATAGTTTGACAATTTATTAAAAGCCAAGTTTGTATTTTGATTTTACTATTTAATTAATGATGCGGTTTATTTCTGGGAGACGTGTGGATGCACCAGGTGTGAGTTCGGACTCGATTTGTATTGAAGGAGAATGCTGCTCGTCTGCCGACCTTCGGTTGACCTCCTGGAACCTACGATGAGCTCGGAATGATGTTGAAGTCTGGGCTCGGATCAGAGGGATCGGATTCGAGGTCTTGTGTACCTGCAGACGGTCCTGAAACACTGGGGTTTATCCCGGTGGCGGACCCTCCGACGATCTAGTCAGTCTCTGTGAGAGAGTAGCAATAACTAGGTATATTTAAGTGGCAAAAGATTGATTACCTCAAAAGGTGGGTGTGGGTCTAGTATTTATAGAGAACTCCAACCGGGTTTGGTTCCGCTTGGGGGCCGGGTCTGGACCCGAAAGCCCATGGGCCTGACGTGGCAGAAGGCCCAGGGGGTTTAGGGCGGACGTGGCAATACCAGGAGTGGTATAGGGCTGAGGTGGCAAACCCTGGGCGGTATTTGGAGCTGACATGGCTGATCGTGGGCCTCCTGTGCTTCTGGGAGGATCGGAGGGCCTAGGCTGTGCCAGGTCATCCTCATGCTTCGCCAGAAAGGGGGGGACGGCCCGTAGGACTGTCACGGGTCGGAGGCCGAGGACCACTGAGGCTCGTCGGATACGAGGAGGCCAGCACTGTGGGGGTGAACGTGAGGTTCGGCGCCGACCCTTCAGTGGTTCGAAGCCGAACCAGATTGCTATTTTTACCATTTTTTTGAGTGAGAGTTGCATTGGGCCCTGGTTGGGCCTCCAAGCCATTTTTACCCTACCACACAAGCCCCCCACTCCTGCGGGGGTGCGGGAACAAGCCTTGGAGGAGTGCTCATGGTTGTGGAAAATGGGAGGGCGGATCACAGGGCCTTCTTGGTGGGGTTGCCCTGAGGCTTTGACCGGACCTCGAGCTTGTCGAGGATTTAGGAGTAGGTGAAGGCGATGGCGAACCGTTGTATCTTCCGGAGAAGAGTACCCTGGTGTTTGACAGAACCTCGAGAGGTCGAGGGATTATGTGTCGACAAGGGTGATGGCGAGCCGTTGTTTCTTCCTGAGAAGAGTACCCTGGTGCCAGACTGAACCTCGAGATGAGGGGGAATTATGGGCTGGTAAGGGTGATGGCCAGCCGGTGGATCTTCCGAAGAAGAGTACCCGGGTGCCAGACCGGACCTCGAGCTGGCGAGGGATTATGGGTCGGTAAGGGTGAAGACGAGCCGTTGTTTCTTCCTGAGAAGAGTACCCTGGTGCCAGACCGAACCTCGAGACGAGGAGGGATTACGGGTTGGTAAGAGTGATGGCGAGCCGGTGGATCTTCCGAAGAAGAGTACCCAGGTGCCAGACCGGACCTCGAGCTGGCGAGGGATTATGGGTCGGTAAGGGTGATGGCGAGCCGTTGTTTCTTCCTGAGAAGAGTACCCTGGTGCCAGACCGAACCTCGAGACGAGGAGGGATTACGGGTCGGTAAGAGTGATGGCGAGCCGGTGGATCTTTCGAAGAAGAGTACCCAGGTGCCAGACCGGACCTCGAGCTGGCGAGGGATTATGGGTCGGTAAGGGTGAGGGCGAGCCGTTGAGCCTTCCTGAGAAGACTACCCTGGTGCCAGACCTGACCTCGAGCTTGGCGAGGGATTACGGGTCGGCAAGGACGATGGTGAGTCGTGGAGCCTTTGTGAGAAGACTACCCTGGTGCCAGACCTGACCTCGAGCTTGGCGAGGGATTACGGGTCAGCAAGGGCGATGGTGAGCCGTGGAGCCTTCGTGAGAAGACTACCCTGGTGCTGGACCGACCTCGAGCTGGCGAGGGACTTATGGGCCAACAGGGGGGATGGCGAGCCGTGGAGCCTTCCTGAGAAGACTATCCTGCTCAACAGTCCCAAGGCACAACGGTTCGCCCACAATCTGGCCGGCCCATAACCCCTGTCGTCTTCGCGGAGCATTGGGGGCGCCCTGGGATCTGTGCGAGGTTCCCATTTCCTGGGTGCTTTAATGGCGCCGCCTAATAAATGTATGGCGCATGGTCTTCCGTCGTTTGGTTTTCCCCATGTCATAAAGGCCGGCCCCTGGGGGGAGGCTATAAGTACCCCCCCCCCCCCTTTTCGTAGTGGTTCAGATCAAAGCAAGGGTGGTCTATTTGGCCCTCAAAGGTGTCTGCTCCGGCGGACGCCTGTCTCTTGATAATTTTTATCCCCGGTTGTGTCGGAGAGGTGGTTTCTCTGTCGCCCGGATCTTCTCTTGGATCTGATGGCCCTGACGCCAGTTGTTTGCAACTGTGAAGGTTCCGTTGCCGGAGCAGGCTGGACCTTTGCAGTTGCATCGACTGGCTCGGAATGGTGCACTTCTCTCGACCTCTGGGTGTTGATCTGTTTTCGACCGGGGTGCTCACCGAGGGCGGCGTCTTGAAGCTTTGAGCCTTGGATGGATGAGTCGTTCTCCGATTGGAGGCTAACTACTCTGCATCCCAGTAGGGCTCCAGGTTGTGGCGGTTTCTGTCTCACCCTTGAACAGTTCGGGTCTTCGGCCGACGACGCTGTAGGCCCCGAGCTGCTCACGGGTGAAAGGGGAACCGACCCAGTCTCGGAGCCCGGGGGGTCTGTCTAAGGACGGCGCCTTAAATCTTAAATAAAAATGTTCCCTCCTCCGAATACTTCTTCCGAGCTGACCTCCTCGTCTGGCTGCCAGTCTGTCATTGGATGATGTCAGCAACGCACGTTATGAGGATGTGGCACGAATTCCCAGGCGGCAGTTGCATGTCAAATAGGTGAACAGTACTCGCGAAAATCGAGGAGTCGCTTTTATCTCCTATAAATATTCCCCCCTCTCCCCCATCAGTCCACTCCTTTCTTGCTGCTTTCTTTTTCAAAAATTTCTCAATACTTCAGCACTCATCTTTGCCGCTTGCTGTACCAGGCTCGCCCTTCCAAAGTAACCCCAGGTGAGTTGGAAAGTCTGCTTAGTTTAGGTATAGATGGACAGGGCTCAGTCTGGCTCGTCAGCGTCGACGTCTAGGGGGGAAGTGAAGCCTATCTCTGAATAGACGTCCTGGGAGGAGCCCGTACTCGAGGAGGAGTCAGTGTACGTTGATGAGTCTTCTGATACGGTTTCGTGGGAGGAACCAGTAGGTGAGGAGGAGGTATATGGTGCGAGGTTGTTGCGCTCTCGTCGTCCCTTCGTGGTGGAGAGCAGCGAGTCGGAGGAAGCGAATGATGGTTTGGACGACGTCCGTGTTTTGAGGTTGGCTTCCGAGGGAGAGAGAGGCGAGGGCGGCATTGTAAGGAGATCCACAGTTCAGGGGGCAGGTCCGAGTTCCATGCTGACAGGTCGGGGGCCCTTATTCACTCCCTCGCCGGAGCGAACCAAGAAGAGGAAGAAGGCTCCGAGGAAGGTAGGATTGAGGACTGTGGTTCGAGCCAGGGGTCTGCCTACCGGAACTTGTGGACAGGTTCGCCCGTGCAGCCGAAGCATTTCCGTCAATATCCTGACGACCTATCCGACAAGGAGCTCTTTGGTGTGCAGGCCTCTTTGCCGAGTCGGACGAGGGTGTTGATGGACGCAATTCTGACCGTCTTGGATGGCGGGGACTTGGAGGTTTTGCAGTTGGCGTACCCCATAGGTCCTAGTTACGAATTGATGCTGCCGAGCTCTACTCTTCGCCCAACCGATCCCCTATCTGCTTGGTATTGTGTCTTCCCCGTGGACGCGTTCATTTCTGGACTGAGGCTGCCAGTCCATCCGTTTGTTCGGGAAGTGTTGAACTGGGCCTCCCTAGCACCGATGCAGTTTGGGCCGAACTCTTGGAAGCAGATAATCTGTTTCGTACTGATGTGCGAGGAACAACAGGTACCCCTGCGGTTGAACGTGTTCCAAGCGATGCTGATGATTAGTTCGGCGGCCGAGGGTGTTTACTATATCTTCCCCCGGAGTAGGAGGAAGGTTGTTCATAGCCACCCGGACTCCATCAAGGATTGGAAGAAAAAATATCTGGTGATTCGGAGTGAAGAGCCTTGGGACATTCCGACTCGATGGAACTACTCCAAGCCGAGTTATCCTGCGCCGGGGCCGGGGGATCTGACGGTCGAGGAGTGGGGGTTTGTCGAGCGCCTCCGTTTGTCCCCTAGTATCAATTGGACGAAGGTGACGGAGGTTCACCTGGCGAGCGTTGGACTGAGCCCAGCCGTTCTGCGTATGTAGTCGTTTCTTTTCTCTCGATCCTTTCGTACTTTCTTGCTCATTGCTCTTAATGGTTTTTTCTGTAGATATGGATGAGGCATCGATCAAAGCAAGGAGGCTCGCCATGAAGAAGGAAAATGCCGAGAAGAAGAAGAGGGAGGCGGCGAAGAGGCCGAGGGAGCCGCCCCTTGTTATCTCGGAGGTACCGCTCGAGCCGAGGGTTAAGAGGACTCGTTCGGAGACGAGCAAGGGGGCTGCCCCTTCGAGGGGTAAGGGCCCAGCGAGGGCATCCGATCTTGATAAGGGAAAAGGTCCCTTGGTAGAGGTTGAGGAGGAGGACCCGGTGGTGGAGTTGTGGCGGCATCGGTGGGCGCCGGACTGGTCGGTTCGGATGGGCGACTGTCTGACCGAGGAAGCCCAGGCCGTAGAGGTGGTGGAGAAGCTGGCGACGCCTCGCGATCACCAGATGATGGAGAGCGAGCCCGTGGAGGTGGCATTTACGCGCCTGGCGCAGGCCACCGTGTTGGTAAGCTTGTCGACCTCCTCTTTTCTGTTTAGTCTTGCTTCAGGAGTTTTCTTCTTATCTGTGTCTTTCGGTCGCAGGCTTGCATGCAGGGGGCTAATGTGAAGAACCTCTACGAAGCGTCCCTGTCACAAGAACGTGCTCGGGCGGACAAGAGCGAGCGAGAGATGAAGGAGATGCGGATCGAGCTCGAGGGTTCGCATCAGAGGGAGCAGCAGATGAAGCTGGAGCTCGAGGCCAAGGACACTGAGTGGGGGAAGAGGGTGGCCTCCTTGAAGAGGAAGTTCGCCAAGGAGAAGGGGGAGCTGACAGCTGCGTTCGCCAAGGAGAGGAAAGAGCTGACGGATGCGGGTCAGCGGATGGTGATAGCCGCCCAGGATGAGTGCTACGCGAAGGCCCTCAGTCATGTGAGGCATTTCTATCCGACCGTCGACCTGTCGAACTTTGAGTACGACATGGAGATTGACGGGACCCCGAAGACTCCTGCCGAAGAGGGGCCCGTTGACAACCCGGCCGTCGATCCTCCTGCGAACCCGATCGATGACGAGGTGGGAAATCGAGTTGTATAGTTTTGTCTTTCTTTCTTCTTCCCTTCTTTCGATTGTATTTGCCTCCCGCGGACTGGCCACCGCCTTTTTGTAAGAAGCAGCACCATTTTTGTATATATAAAAAAAAGTAACTCTGACTTGTCAAGTGTTTTGACGCCGGTCGTTTCCGGATCTCCTTGCTTATGTGCTTCGAGTTGGCTCTCTTTGTAGGTTGTCTTCCCTTCCCGAGGTGGACCCCCGTCGTTCCGACGTGGCATGGCCCCGGAGCAAGATGGAGGCATTGGAGGCCACTTTGGCTTGGTATCGTGAGAGGGCCCGCACCGTCGAGGCGGTCCTTTAGCTATTACAGGAACATGTCCGAAGCCCTTGGTGAAGAGGCAAGCCGTCTGAGGAGGGTGACGGTGGAACGGGAACTCGTGGGCGTCGGACCTGGATATGCTATGTCGAGTTCCTCGGGGCAGAGGCCCTCCTCTGAGAAGCGACTTCGCGATGTGCTAGTGGAGAAGGAGGTGGGGATACACCTCTACCGGTCGATGCTGGGTGCCTTGAGACCTTCCTCGGGTGGTCAGTGAGCAGGGGGGGTACCCCTCGTGGTGTTGCTAACGGAACGTATGCGGCCCACCGATGCCCAGAGTTCCGTGGTCGGTACATCAATCGTGGCCGAACCAAAGGACCCTTACGCCAAGGAGAGAGTTCCCAGTTGTTCGTTTGGAGTGATCCCGCCGTTCGTCGGACCAGAGGGGCCTTGAGAGGGCGGCCTCCTGCCGTTCGAGATGAGGGGAGTATTTCTGTAACGGTCTTTGTTTGTTTCCTCTTAACCTAATAAAGGAACATGAATAAGGAATTCATTTCACTCTTTGCCCCGGTTGATAGCACACGAAATGATGAAGGGGATGTGGCTCGGCCTTATCGTTTCGTGAGGAGTCGGAGTGGGGTGAGGTGAAGTCTTGGGTGTCGATCCCCTAACCTGGTATTAGGTCGGATCTGCCGAGGCGTTTGGAGTATGATACAACGAGATTCCCTTAGTATAAGATAAGGGGGGCGCTAAAACGGTCCTTTACAGAGGAACGCTTTACAAAAGGTTCACTTCTAGCTAAGTTAAAGTCTATGCTCGTTCTTCGCAGGAATTCACTGGGTGCTTGGCGTCAAGGGGGAACCTCTCCGGCTCGACGGCAGGTCCGGGGGTAGGGCCGTCCTTCTCTGGTTTGAATATGACGGCGTCGAGGGGGAACATTCCTCCCCCGACGGTGGTCATGTAGCATGATCGCGCTGCTTCTTGGCTGCCTCGGACGAGGCCGACCCCTTGTGGGGTGGGAAAATTGAGCTTCAGATGGTAGGCCGAAGGCACCGCTTGGAGGGAGCATAACCCGGGTCAGCCGAGTATGGCGTTGTAAGCCGTCTTGACGTTGGTCACCATGAAGTCCATAGACTTGGTCCTTTTGACGGGAGCCGATCCTGCGGTAACGTCGAGGGTGACAATCCCTTCTAACTCGACAGGGACGCCGGAGAACCCCTGCAAGGTGTATCCGGCCGGCTTGAGCTTGCCTCTAGGTAACTTCAGATTCTCGAAGGCTTCGAGGAAAAGAATGTTCACCGAGCTGCCGTTGTCAATGAGGATTCGGCGAACTTCACAATTAGCCATGTGGAGGCTAATGACGAGGGCATCGCAGTGGGGGAGGCGAACGCCTTCGAGGTCCTCCCCCGAGAATGAGACTGGCGTGGGTTGTAGCTTGGGAGAGGGGTTGCCTTGGACAGCATTCACCTCTCGGATGAAGGCTTTTCGGGAAGTATCCGATTCCCCTCCCATTGGCCCTCCATGGACACAATGCAAGATAAATGGTGTGTCCGCGGCTCCCTCGGACTCGGGATCCCGACCCTGGATGCGGTTCGGAGTAGGGTTCGGGGGCGAGTGTCTCCGGCTCCTAGTATCTCGTCGCTCCCGCGGGACTTCTCGGGTGAATTCTCGGAGGTATCCCCTGGAGATGAGTTCCTCAATCTCGTCTTTCAGGGCCCGGCATTGATCTGTGTCGTGTCCGTGGTCTCGGTGGAAGCGGCAGTAGAAGCGCTGATCTCGGTTCTTGCCGTTGTTAGGTCGGGGAGGTAGTCGAACAATGCCTTTGTCTTCGATTTCTAAGAGGATGGCGGATACTATATGCGTCAGGGGAGTGTACCTCTCGAAGCGGGGGACCGGCGGGACCTTCTTCATGGCCCCCGGGTCCCTTGGAGCTTTCTTTGATGGTTCGACTTCTTCGGTCTTCCGCTTTCCCTTCCCGGTGGCATCCCTGGCATCTTCGGGGTTAAGGGCCTCTTCTGCCCTAATGTATTTTTCGACCCTATTGAGGAGGTCGGGAAAGTCGACGGGGGGTTTCTTCGCCAGAGAAGCCTTCAGCTGTCCATGACGGACGTTGTGTCGGAATGCCGCTGAAGCGACGCCCGGGTCGAGGGAGGAGACCGACCTTGCCTCAGCGGTAAATCTCCGGACGAACACTCTGAGTGATTCCCCCTCTATCTGTCTGAGCCCAAGTAATGAGGCGCTGGTCCTTTCGGCCTTCCAGCTAGTGACAAAGTGGGCGAGAAAATTGCCCTCGAGTTGGTCGAAGGAGTAAATGGAGCCGGGGGCGAGCTTCGAGAACCACTCACGAGCTGGACCCCGAAGGGTGGCAGGGAAGGCTCGGCATAGCAGGGGATCCGAGGTGCTGTGAATCATCATGAGGGTTTTGAAACCCTCCATGTGATCAGCAGGATCTCCCTCGCCGTCGTAGGTCTCGAATTGAGGGGGTCGGAAATTCCTGGGTATTTCCGCTTGGAGGATGGGGGCGGAGAAGGGAGGACGGACAGGTCTGTACCCCTGAGCCGCTCTTTGGCCGCCGTCCCCTATGTGATCGAGGCGATCCTCCATTTCTTGTAGGAGCCTTAGGAGTACGCCATCGTCCTCTGGCTGGATCGTTGATGGGCGGGACGCGCTGGCTTCGGCGTCCGACCCTGTTTGGGAATGGAGGGTTTCTTCCCTGGGGGCCCGTCGGAGAGCTCCCAAAATTTCTCTTCGGAAGTCTTGGAACTCCTTGTGAGTGACGGGGGCTCCCTCGACCCGGTTTGGTCGGTCTGAGGGTTGTCTTCCGACTCGGCTGAGCGCGGGTCTTCGTCCCTCGGGCGGCGTTCTTGGACGGTTCGGGGTCGGGTTGGAAGCGGCCCTTCCCCTGTTGCGGGTAATCTTGCGGTTGAGGATTATCCCCCGGAGGTCGGGCTGGGCTGGCCGGGCGACGCTCCTTTGGGACTCCCGAGGGGGAGCCCTGTGTTTCGACGCGCGTGGCCCGGCGTTATCAGTTGGTGGGGGCGAGTCCCGTCGGTTGACGGAGGAAGCAGCCCCCTTGCCCTTGGAGGCCATGAGGGTTCGGCTGTCGAGGTCCCTTGATGGTCTGGTTCGGATCGGCTTCTGAAGCAGGGTTCCCACAAACGGCGCCAACCTGATGCGGTTTATTTCTGGGAGACGTGTGGATGCACCAGGTGTGAGTTCGGAATCGATTTGTATTGAAGGAGAATGCTGCTCGTCTGCCGACCTTCGGTTGACCTCCTGGAACCTACGATGAGCTCGGAATGATGTTGAAGTCTGGGCTCGGATCAGAGGGGTCGGATCCGAGGTCTTGTGTACCTGCAGACGGTCCTGAAACACTGGGGTTTATCCCGGTGGCGGACCCTCCGACGATCTAGTCAGTCTCTGTGAGAGAGTAGCAATAACTAGGTATATTTAAGTGGCAAAAGATTGATTATCTCAAAAGGTGGGTGTGGGTCTAGTATTTATAGAGAACTCCAACCGGGTTTGGTTCCGCTTGGGGGCCAGGTCTGGACCCGAAAGCCCATGGGCCTGACGTGGCAGAAGGCCCAGGGGGTTTAGGGCGGACGTGGCAATACCAGGAGTGGTATAGGGCTGAGGTGGCAAACCCTGGGCGGTATTTGGAGCTGACATGGCTGATCGTGGGCCTCCTGTGCTTCTGGGAGGATCGGAGGGCCTAGGCTGTGCCAGGTCATCCTCATGCTTCGCCAGAAAGGGGGGGACGGCCCGTAGGACTGTCACGGGTCGGAGGCCGAGGACCACTGAGGCTCGTCGGATACGAGGAGGCCAGCACTGTGGGGGTGAACGTGAGGTTCGGCGCCGACCCTTCAGTGGTTCGAAGCCGAACCAGATTGCTATTTTTACCATTTTTTTGAGTGAGAGTTGCATTGGGCCCTGGTTGGGCCTCCAAGCCATTTTTACCCTACCACAATTAATATGAGTCCAGGTTGTATTTTGATTTTACTATTGGTTAATATGAAACCCAGTTGTTTAATTCCAAGTCCAAACTTGTATTTTGATCTTATTTATTTATTTAATTAACCTAAGCCCAATTGATTAGCCCAATACACTAATTACTTCATTTAAATATTTTTGAGCCCAAAAACCAAGCCCAAATCCAGAACACATATATTGTACAGTTTTATCCTACACCTATTCCTATACAATTCTTTCCCTTATTCCCCACTCCTCAATCCCGTACTCTAACTTCTCCTCCACATTTTCCCACTCCTCGTAACTACCCCCACCTTCTTCTCCCACTACATTATAACTATTATTTTAATATCTCTCTCCCTGTACTCTCTCTCCCCTGCTCTTCTCTGTTTAAACCAACAAAACAAAAACCAAACCCACAACAACCCAAAGGACCCCATTCCCATCGTCTCCCGCTCGAAGCTTCCCTTGCCACCGCCAGCAAACCACCGCCTCCACATCGCTCACCTCCGCCCCTCGAGTCGCTGCAACTGCCGACTCCTCTCCCGCGCCTCCTACTCCGCTCATCGAGCCGCCTTCACATCCACCAGAGTTCCACCAGCCTTCAGCCGTTCGCAGCTCCCCTGCGCTGCATTCCCGCTCGCCTCTCTTGCAGTCGCATCGATCCCGTCGCCTTGCCGCCAGCATCACCAGAACCTCGATCGCCTCCGCTCCATCCAGTCACTGCCGAAGCCCTCTTCTGCTCGTCTCCTCCACAGTCAGCCTCCACCTCAGACCACCACTGCGAGTTGCCGACCTCGATGTCCCCGAGCACCCCCGATGTCCCTTCACACCCCGTCGAAGCCCCAGTGCCGCCCTCTTAACCCCGTTCTCTCGCGCCGACCACCTCAGACCGCTGCACCATTCCCCCGTCCAGTCGGCACCGCCGCCTGAGCCCCTTCTGCAGTCGCCGTTCCCCGAAGTCACCGCTCCCTTCTCCTGCTTGCTCGCTCTCGCTCTCTCTCTCTCTCCATCTCTCTGGGTTGTAAATGAAGTAGAAGAAGAAGAAAAAAAAGGGATTGGGATTTGTGTGTATTTGGGATTGTTAAAGGAGTATTGGGATTGTTGCAGTTGTGTACTGTGTAGTTTTTGGTGTGTTGGAGTTAATGTTTTTTTTTTTTGAAGAAAAGGTGGGATAATGCCACCCTGTTTCATTAATAAGAGATTAATAAACAACCCCGAAGTCTCGGGAAATGTTGTGAAGTGAAGTTGGGGTTATTATTTTGCTATTTGGTGTTGGGTGCTTTACTATCGGAGTATTTTATTGGAGTTGGAGGTGTTTGCTGCTTTAGAGAAGGAGTTGGTTGTTGAAGTTTGGAGTGTTGGTGTTGGTTTGCTATTTGGGATTGTCGTTGGGAGTTGTTGCTGTTCACTGGCTTGGTGTTGTTGAAAGGAGTCGACTGCTATTTGGAGTTTTGCTTTGTGGAGTTGAGTTGCTGACTTGGCGTGGCTGTCACACATCTCACACATGTTCGACTGCCCGGGATACTGATCCCGTTATTCTGTCTTCAATTTCATCGTCGTCAACTAACAGACAAGTCCATTGAACTAATCTTTTTATTCTAGTTCAAATTAATTGATCTCCTGCAAGTAGTTCCAAATTTATTTATCGATAATTTGCTTTGTGTCCCGTCTTGTTAAGGGTATCGAGGGTTTACACGAGCTAACCCGACGTACTCTTGACCTCTTTTATTATCCATTGACTCAAACCCAAGCCTAGACATATATTTGACATGAATAAAATAAATAGAACTTGTACATTAGAAAACACGCCGTGATTAAATACATGTTATTACTTGAGATCTTGTTACTTGAACTCGACATGATAAACTTGACTTATTACTGGAAAAAGAAGATCACTTGACTTGTTTACTTGGAAAATTCACATTACTTGCTTTACATTAGTCTTGATACATGCATGATACAATGACTCGATAATTGCCCACTTGATGAACATTTATGTGATGCTGCCTGTCTGTCTTGTACTGAGGTTTCGACCCAGTTATATTAGGAACCAGTTAAAGTAATATAAAGAGAATTATTGTTTTAGATTTACTAGTTCTTATTTATTATTGTGTAATATATCATGTTGCTGCATTATCACCATCCACTTGACATTCTTATAACCACTCGCATGTACATATATGACTTAGTAATAAAATACTAAATAAGCCAGGATTTCTAAGGATTGACCTAGTAGTGGACAGTCTCAGAAAATGTACTCGGTAGAAGGTGGAGAATTACTTGTGGAGACGTGAACTTGTTATCTTGTTATCTTGTTACATGAAAACTTGGCGTGGAAGGTGGAGAATTCTTGTGGAGACGTGAACTTGTTATCTTGTTATCTTGTTACATGAAAACTTGACGTGGAAGGTGGAGAATTACTTGTGGAGACGTGAACTTGTTATCTTGTTATCTTGTTACATGAAAACTTGGCGTGGAAGGTGGAGAATTACTTGTGGAGACGTGAACTTGTTATCTTGTTGTCGTGATTTACCCGCGTACACGCTCTGTTGACCCCACCATGAAGTCTAAAACGAACACTGTTGTGCGTGCATCGAACCTGTAGTATGGGATGCAGTAGTACATGCACTAGATAGGAGAAACAACTTGATAATAGACATAGTTGACATGTATATATATATATACTTGATAAAGACCATTGCTATTAGTACCATTATTGTCCTTGCAATTTGATCTTGATTCATGTTCCTTCGTATACCTTGTTCCCTTACTCTCTGCTTTTCACTACTTGCTGTCCGTACTTGCTCTAAGGACAAATTATTCTTTCTTTTTAGATAATCAAGTACAGGTGAGCCAAGGAGAATTTCTAGGAGGCATTGATAAGCAGATCTTCTACAATTGGAGCAGGAGTCTTTCGAGTTATTTGGTAAGTCTTTATATTCCAGATTTGGTTATTGAATTTCATTCTCGTTATGTGATCATGTTTTCTGCGTGGTTGTGATTCATTTTCTTATATTGTTGAGCTAAGACTGGTACAGCTTATGGATGATATGAGTTGGCGTACTTATATCATTCGCTGGGCCTCAGTTACGAGCCTGTGTTCCCGTATACCGGAAAGTGGGGCGTGACAAAGATTGTACTCTAGAATTTAAGTTTTTGCTTGGCACGTCACTTATATTTTACTGACACCATTAAATATAGTGTTATGCACTAAAATTTCCCTCCAAACACTCTTTTAGAACTGAATAGTTAATTAGAAATACCATTTGATCAAAACTCTTCATCTTCATTTACATCATCTCTTTCTCTACAATTTTCCATCTACATATCTCTCTCACTGTATGAGCTTTCTCAAATCCACCCAAATCGAACAAAAAAGGAGCCATCCCCCCGCCCGAATTGGTTTATCCGGACAAATAACCCAAAAATAAAATAATGATATGATTAGACGAGCATTTTAATATTAATAACTTGCTTATATGGCTCAGTTGGCCAAAGCACCTGTCTAGTAAACGAGTGGTCCTAAGTTTAACTCTCAATGAAAGTTTGCTACTGAGCGACGAGCTATGAGAGAAGCTTGGTTTATCGTTATCGCTGCTACGACCTGGGTCCTTTGGCTAGATAGGAATAACTGTTACTTTCGTGGGACTAGTAATAGTATTTCTGATAATTTAACTCACATTATGCATCTTATTTCCTTTTGGTCTACTGCTGCTGCATCAGGTCCTCGAGGGAAAATTGCCAGCATTTTCCAGGTGGAGGAGTATGACGATGATGCGGTTGAGATCGGGCCTACGCTCGACTGGGCAGAGGTTGTGCTGTTCTTTGAGCCTTTTATTGTTATTCGATCCTCACCACCCCAGGGTTCTGTTGGGGGGAATTAGATGTTTTGTAACACTTTTGTTGGATGCATGTTTGTACGGTGATGTCTATTGTCCCCCCCCCCCCTCCCTCCCCCCCATGTTCGGGGAGGCTCCATGTTCCTTTTGTTTTGTATTGTAGGACTTTGTACTTAGCTCAGTACTCTGAGTTTGTTTTATTAACTCCTTATCAAGAAAACAGGGTGGTCATACTCCACCTTTTCCTTAATAAAAAAAACTCTCAATGAAAACATTTTTTATGCATTTCCTCTAAAAAAAAGTAAATTAAAATTACAATTTGACAAAATATTAATTTCTAATGGTTTTAGCTCAAAAAAAATAATATACAATCTTACAAAATATTAAAATATCAATTTCAATAAAAAATAAAATTTATTTCTAAAAACTAAGAACCTGAGAAATATTAAACATGCATATTTTTATTAACAAATGATAAATTCACTTAAAGCTAGTGAGCTTTTATTAGTTTGCCCCCCCCCCCCCCCCCTCCCCCCCGCGTTTTTTTGACTTGCACCATACTATTCAAGTTTTTACTTACCATCTCATTTATATTTAACTCACATCGTTAAATTCAATATGTAATGATCAAAATTAAATTATTATTCAATTATTATTTTATTTTATCTAAAAAGGTTAATTATTATTATGAGCTATCTCAAATCATATCTTTCTCTCAAATTTCCCATCTCCATATCACCTTATGATTCGGAGCTATCTCAATTCCAACAAAAGAAGAACCCATCTCTACCTCTCTCTCTCTCTCTCTCTCTCTCTCTCTCTCTCTCTCTCTCTCTCTATATATATATATATATATATATATATATGTTCCCCCTTTTATAGGTTTAAAAAACCTATATACAATAGGATTATCCGGGCAAATAACCCAAAAACAAAAGAATACGATGATGAGCCAGGCATTCAAATATAGTTAACATGCTTTCATGGCTCAGTTGGCTAGAGCACCTGTCTAGTAAATGGGAGGTCCTGAGTTCAACTCTCCATGAAAGCACTTTTTCTGTATTTTAAAATTAAATTAAAATTATTACAATATAATAATTTCTATTACATTTATCTCAATAAAATTAAAATACAATTTGAGAAATTATTAAAATTTCAATTACAAAAAATAAGTACAATTTTAAAAAATGTACAACTTGAGAAGTATTAAATATTTCATTTTCAGAAGGAAAAAATTATAAATTTCACTTAAGGCTAGTTAGCTTTTATCAAATTGCAGCTCATCATTGATCATACTCAACATTTTCTTTTGAAGATTGTACTCTAGAATTTAAGTTCTTTGTGGACTCTTTCTCAACGATGCTTCCGTCTTGGATCGAGAATCCTCGGAATCGGGAACTCTCTTCGCCTGTTGAGAGGGTGTTTGCTTGGCACATCACTTATATTTGACTGACACCATTAAATATAGTGTTATGCACTAAAATTGCCCTCCAAACACTCTATTAGAACTGAATAGTTAATTAGAAACACCATTTGATCAAAACTCTTCATCTTCATTTACCTTATCTCTTTCTCTACAATTTTGTGACTACATATCTCTCTCACTGTATGAGCTCTCTAAAATCCACTCAAACCCAACAAAAGAGGGGCCATCCCCCAACCCGAATAGGTTTATTTGGAAAAAAAAACCCAAAATAAAAGAATGATATGATTAGACGGGCATTTAAATATTAATAACTTGCATTCATGGCTCAGTTGGTTAAAGCAATTGTCTAGTAAACGGGAGGTCCTGAGTTTAACTCTCCATGAAAGCACTTTTTTATGTCTTTCCTCTAAAAAAAAGTAAGTTAAAATTACAATTTGAGAAAATATTAATTTCTAATGGTTTTATCTCACAAAAAATAATATACAATCTAACAATATTTTAAAATTTCAATTTCAATAAAAAAATACAATTTATTTTAAAAAACTCAGAACCTGAGAAATATTAAACATGCATTTTTTTTATTAAAAAATGATAAATTTCACTTAATGCTAATGAGGTTTTATCAATCTGCATCTCACCCCCCCCCCCCCCCCCCCTCTTCTTTTTTTTTGACTTGCACCATACCATTCAAGTTTTTACTTACCATCTCATTTATATTTAACCCACACCGTTAAATTTGATGTGTAATGACAAAAATAGCCCCCCCCCCCAAAAAAAAAAACCTCACTTTTAGGATAGAATAACTAATTAGAAACACCCTTTGATCAAAACCCTTTCATGTTCTTTTACCTTATCTCTTTCTCTCCAATTTTCCATCTACATATCACTCTTTGTGTCGGAGCTCTCTCAAATCCAAAAAGAAAAAAGAAAAAAGAACCCATCTCCATATATATATATATATATATATATATATATATATATATATATCACTCTCTCTCTCTCTCCCCCTCTACCTTGGTTTAAACAACATTAACACAATTGGATCATCGGAAAACAACCCAAAAAAAAAATACGATGATTAGTCTCACATTAAAATATTATCAATTTGCTTTCATGGCTCAGTTGGCTAGAGCACTCGTCTAGTAAACGGGTGGTCCGAAGTTCAACTTTCAGTGAAAGCATTGTTTTTTGTCTTTTATTTAAAAAATTCAAATATTATTTTGAGCTATCTCAAATCATATCTCTTTCTCTTGAATTTTCCATCTCCAGATCACCTTCTGTTTCGGAGCTATCTCAAATCCAACAAAAGAAGAGCCCATCTCCACTTCTCTCTCTCTCTCTCTCTCTCTCTCTCTCTCTCGGTTTAAACAACTTTGACAGAGTAGGATTATCCGGGAAAATAACCAAAAATAAAAGAATACGATGATTAGGCAGGCATTCAAATATTGTCAACTTGCTTTTATGGCTCAGTTGGCTAGAGCACCTGTCTAGTAAACAACAGGTCTTGAGTTCAACTCTCAGTGAAAGCATTTTTTTTGTTTTTTAAAAATTAAATTGAAATTATGAGAATATAATAATTTCTAATATATTCATCTCAAAAAAATTAAAATACAATTTGAGAAATCATTAAAATTTCACTGAGTTCAACTCTCAGTGAAAGCACTTTTTTGTTTTTTTTAAATTAAATTAAAATTATTAGAATATAATAATTTCTAATATATTTATCTAAAAAAATAAAATACAATTTGAGAAATCATTAAAATTTCAATTAAAAAAATACAATTTTAAAAACTGTGAAACTTGAGAAGTATTAAATATTCATTTTTAGAAGGAAAAAATTAAAAAGTTCAGTTAAGGCTAGTGAGCTTTTATCAAATTGCATCTCATCATTGATCATACTCAACATTTTTTTAAAAGATTGTACTCTAGAATTTAAGTTTTTGCTTGGCACATCACTTATATTTGACTCACACCATTAAATATAGTGTTTAAGGACTAAAATAGCCCTCCAAACACTCTTTTAGAACTGAATAGTTAATTAGAAACACCATTTGATCAAAACTCTTCATCTTCATTTACATTATCTCTTTCTCTACAATTTTTCATCTACATATCTCTCTCACTGTATGAGCTCTCTCAAATCCACCCAAATCCAACAAAAGAGGAGCCATCCCCCCGCCCGAATCGGTTTATCTGGACAAATAACTCAAAAATAAAAGAATGATATGATTAGACGGGCATTTAAATATTAATAACTTGCATTCATGGCTCAGTTGGCCAGAGCACTTGTCTAGTAAATGGGAGGTCATGAGTATAACTCTTAGTGAAAGCACTTTTTTATGCCTTTCCTCTAAAAAAGTAAATTCAAAATTACATTTTGAGAAAATATTAATTTGTAATGGTTTTAGCTCACAAAAAATAATATACAATCTTACAAAATATTAAAATTTCAATTTCAATAAAAAAATACAATGGCTATTGTAACAATAAATCCACCTAAATCCTGTTGGGTTTATGTCTTGTATACAATATTGGATAAGAAGACGATAAGACGATGGAGAGACAAAGGCGATTGGAAATGGAGTGGAGGCAAGAAACAGTCAGCAGCAGCTACAGTAGAAGTTGCGGTCGACCGTTCCTAATGAGCGGTCGACCGTCCCATGCAAAAAGTCTTCCAGAGGGGAGGACAGTCGACCGCCTTGTTGGTGCGGTCGACCGACAGCGGTGCTGATGGGTTTCAAGCTTGAGTCTAGGTGATTCGTGAAAAGCCCTACTTTCTCTTCAAGTTAGATCGTGTGGCTCCTATCGTAGGGTTATCTCTTATGTACTATCCAATGGCTATTGTAACAAGATATCAACTTAGGGTTTGTCTCTAGATCTATATAAATAATTGTTACAGCTCATAGATCCATGATGATTCTATTGAGTGCCGAATAGAAGAAGAGAGTACTTCATCTAAGAGGGTGAGAAAGTTCTCCATTGTAAGCAGCATCAAGTTCCATTAGGCTTGAGAGCGGGTCATGATGAGAATTGTAATATTCTTGTATCTTCTCTAGTTGAAATAATATCTCGGTTCATCCTCCCCCGGATTAAGGCGAAAGCCCCAACCAGGACATTTCTTGTGTGGCTTGTGTGTTTGGTGTGATCTAGTCTTGCTTGGTGGTTTGTGTTGATTGTGTCAAAGACTCAACAAAATCATCATATTTCCTAACAAGTGGTATCAGAGCAATCAGGATTCATGGGTTTGTTCGAGTTCTTTGGAGATGGCAGATCAAAAGACGAAGATCAAGCGGTTTGACGGTAAGATCAACTTCAATCTATGGAAGGTGGACATGTATGATGTTTTGGTTCAGAAGGACTTGCACCTTGCCCTAGAAGAGAAAACCAACCGACATGCAGCAGGAGAAGTGGGATGATATTTGTTTGAAGGCCTTGAGTTTAATCCGGTTGCAATTGGCGGACGAAGTCAACTGTAATATCCTTGAGGAGAAAAGTGCGGCGAGTCTATGGACGAAACTCAAAACTGACTACTCGGGATCGTCGTTGCTAGATTGGATGTATTGGAAAAAGAAGCTGTTTAGGTTCTCAATGAAGGAAGGTACCCATCTTCAAAATCATATTGTGGAGTTCAATAAAGTAATATCTGAACTGAAGGCGATTAACGCGGATGATCTTAGCGAAGAGAATAAAGCTTTCAACTTGATTTATTCACTGCCAACTTCTTATGATCACTTGATAGCTACCATGCTACATGGGAAATTGACCAAGGAGACACTTACTGTAGTCGGGGTAATTAAGGGTCTGAAGGAAGATGAACTAAGAAAGGAGACTCATAAAGGAGGGTCTATTTCTTTAGGGGGTTTTGTAGAAGATGGTGATACTTCAATTGGAAGGGATGTGACACACAAGGGTAAGATTCATTGCCATTACTGTAGAGGAGTTGGGCATTACAAGAGAGACTGTCACAAGTGGTTGAGTCAGAAGAGTGCTACTAAAGAAGGAGAACAAGCCTATATAGTCAGCGCAACTGAGTCAAGTAATAATGTTGATTGTTGTCTTCTTGTTTCAAGTTCTTCATATGTGGATTCAAGTTGGTATCTTGATTCGGAAAGTTCTTCTCATATTTTCTCCGAGAGGGAGATGTTTTCTACTTACAAGTCATCAACAAGCCATAGTGTGCGAACGGGGAGTGGTGAGATTTGGGAAGTGGTGGGTGAGGGAATAGTGGAATTAGAGATGCCAGATGGTAAAGGGTTCACACTAGAAGAGGTCATGCATATTCCTTCGATACAGAAGAATCTTATATCCTTGGGTACTCTTGATGCTCGTGACTGCAGGTACACAGCTCGAGGTGGAGTTTTGACAGTTTGGGATAGTCGTCGTAAGGTAATGAAGGGTAAGAGAGGGATTGGGCAGGGTCAGCACAACCTCTACCAGCTTTGTGGGAGCAGAAAAACTCGGCCGAGTGTATGGAAGCCCATAGTTCCTAAAGCATCATCTAGTAAGCCGTCACTAGAATTACCGACACAAGACTGCAACATTCGAATACCTTTGGAAGGTGGAGAAAGCCTTAATGTAGGTGGAGTTCGTGTGGAGGGTGGCACCTCCATGATTACATCTACATGGGCGTGCCCTTGAGGGGGGCATACAGCTAGAGGAAAACAGGTGGAGGTTTGTTCAACTAGTAGGAGAAGCCATAGAAATATGTTGTTTACAAAGCGGAGAAGAAAGGTCTAGAAGAGTTTAAATTACACAGGTATGGATTCATGCGTATGCAATCCAAGGTGGAGATTGTTAGGTTTATGTCTTGCATATGATATTGGATAAGAAGACGATAAGACAATGGAGAGACAAAGGCAATTGGAAACGGAGTGGAGGCAAGAAACAGTCAGCAGCAGCTACAACAGAAGTTGCGGTCGACCGTTCCTAATAAGCGGTCGACCGTCCCACCATGCAAGAAGTATTCCAGAGGGGAGGACAGTCGACCGCCTTATTGGTGCGGTCGACCGACAACGGCGCTGATGGGTTTCGGGCTTGAGTCTAGGTGATTCGTAAAAAGCCCAACTTGCTCTTCATGTTAGATCATGTGGCTCCTATCGTAGGGTTATCTCTTATGTACTATCCAATGACTATTGTAACAAGATATCAACTTAGGCTTTGTCTCTAGATCTATATAAACAATTATAACGGCTCATAGATCCATGATGATTCTATTGAGTACCGAATAGAAGAAGAGAGTACTTCATCTGAGAGGGTGAGAGAGTTCTCCATTGTAAGCAGCATCAAGTTCCATTAGGCTTGAGAGAGAGTCGTGGTGAGAATTGTAATATTCTTGTATCGTCTCTAGTTGAAATAATATCTCAGTTCTTCCTCCCCCGGATTAAGGCGAAAGCCCCAACCGGGACAATTCCTGTGTGCTTTGTGTGTTTGGTGTGATCTAGTCTTATTTGGTGGTTTGTGTTGATTGTGTCAAAGACTCAACAAGATCCTCATATTTCCTAACAAATCCAACAAAAGAGGATCCATCCCCCCACCCGAATAGGTTTATCCAGACAAATAACCCAAAAATAAAAGAATGATATGATTAGCCTGGCATTTAAATATTAATAACTTGCATTCAAGCCGAGTTGGCTAAAGCACCAGTCTAGTAAACGGGAGGTCCTGAGTTTAACTCTCAATGAAAGCACATTTTTATGCCTTTCCTCTAAAAAAAAGTAAATTAAAATTACAATTTGAGAAAATATTAATTTCTAATGGTTTTAGCTCACAACAAATAATATACAATCTTACAAAATATTAAAATTTCAATTTCAATAAAAAATTACAATTAATTTTTAAAAACTCAAAACATGAGAAATATTAAACATGCATTTTTTATTTAAAAATGATAAATTTCACTTAACCCTAGTGAGCTTTTATCAAATTGCATCTCAAATCCCTTCTTTTTTACTTGCACCATACTATTCAACTTTTTACTTACCATCTAATTTATATTTAACTCACACCGTTAAATTTATTGTGTAATGATCAAAATTCAAATATTATTTTATTTTATCTTAAAAAATCGATTATTATTATGAGCAACCTCAAATCATATCTCTTTCTCTCAAATTTTCCATCTCCATATCACCTTCTGATTCGGAGCTATCTCAATTCCAACAAAAGAAGAACCCATCTCCACTTCTCTCTCTCTCTCTCTTCCCCGCTTTCTTGGTTTAAACAACTTTGATAGAGTAGGATCATCCGGGCAAATAACCCAAAAATAAAAGAATATGATGATTAGCCAGGCATTCAAATATTGTTAACATGCTTTCATGGCTCAGTTGGCTACAGCACCTGTCTAGTAAACGGGAGATCCAGAGTTTCAACTCTCAGTTATGGCACTTTTTTTGTTTTTTAAAATTAAATTAAAATTACGAGAATATAATAATTTCTAATTATTTATCTCAATAAAATTAAAATACAATTTGAGATATTATTAAAATTTCAGTTACAAAAAATAAATACAAATTAAAAAAAAGTACAACATGAGAAGTATTAAATACTCATTTTCAGAAGGAAAAAATTATAAATTTCACTTAAGGCTAGTGAGCTTTTATCAAATTGCATCTCATCATTGTTCATACTCAACATTTTCTTTTAAATGTACTCTAGAATTTAATTTTTTGCTTGGCACATATCACTTATATTTGACTGACACCATTAAATATAGTGTTTAAGGACTAAAATAGCCCTCCAAACACTCTTTTAGAATGAATAGTTAATTAGAAACACCGTTTGATCAAAACTCTTCATCTTCATTTACCTTATCTCTTTCTTTACAATTTTCCATCTTCATATCTCTCTCATTGTATGAGCTCTCTCAAATCCACCCAAATCCAACAAAAGAGGAGCCATCACCCCACCCGAATAGGTTTATTTGGACAAAAAACCCAAAACTAAAAAAATGATATGATTAGATGGGCATTTAAATATTAATAACTTGCATTCATGTCTCAATTGGCTAAAGCACCTGTCTAGTAAACGGGAGGTCCTGAGTTTAACTCTCAATGAAAGCACTTTTTTATACCTTTCCTCTAAAAAAAAGTAAATTAAAATTACAATTTGAGAAAATATTAATATCTAATGGTTTTTAGCTCACAAAAAATAATATACAATCAAACTAAATATTAAAATTTCAATTTCAATAAAAAAAATACAATTTACTTTTAAAAACTCAGAACCTGAGAAATATTAAACATGCATTTTTTTAAATTAAAAAAATGATAAATTTCACTTAACGCTAGTGAGCTTTTATTAATTTGCATCTCAACCCCCCCCCCCCCCCCCCTCCATTTTTTTTTACTTGCACCATACTATTCAAGTTTTTACTTACCATCTCATTTATATTTAACTCACATCGTTAAATTTAATGTGTAATGATAAAAATAGCACCCCCCCCCCCCAACCCAAAACAAAATAAACCTCACTTTTAGGACCGAATAATTAATTAGAAACACCATTTGATCAATACCCTTTCATGTTCTTTTTCCTTATCTCTTTCTCTCCAATTTTCCTTCTTCATATCACCCATTGTGTCAGAGCTCTCTCAAATCCAAAAAAGAAGAAGAACCCATCTCCGCCTCTCTCTCCCCCCCCCCCCCCCCCCCCCCCCCCCCCCCCCCCCCCCCCCCCCCCCCCTCTTTCCCTCTACCTTGGTTTAAACAACATTAGCACAATTGGATCATCGAAAAATAACCCAAAAATATAAAAAAATTCCGATGATTAGCCTCACATTAAAATATTATTAACTTGCTTTCATCGCTCAGTTGGCTAGAGCACCCGTCTAGTAATCAGGAGGTCTCGAGTTCAACTTTTAGTGAAATCACTTTTTTTTCTTTTACTTAAAAAATTCAATTATTATTATGAGCTATCTCAAATCATCTCTTTCTCTCGAATGAGCTATCTCAAATCCAACAAATTAAAGAAGATCCCATCTCCACTTCTCTCTCTCTCTTCCTCTATTTCTTGGTTTAAACAACTTTGATAGAGTAGGATTATCTGGACAAATAACCCAAAAATAAAATAATACGTTGATTAGGCAGGCATTCAAATATTGTTAACATGCTTTCATGGCTCAGTTTGCTAGAGCACTCGTCTAATAAACAGGAGGTCCTCAGTTCAACTCTCAATGAAAGCACTTTTTTGGTTTTTTTAAAATTAAATTAAAATTATGAGAATATAATAATTTCTCATATATTTATATCAAAAAAAAAAGATAAATCATTAAAATTTCAATTAAAAAAAATAAATACAAATTTAAAAAATGTACAACTTGAGAAGTATTAAATATTCATTTTCAGAAGGAAAAAATTATAAATTTCAATTAAGGCTAGTGAGCTTTTATCAAATTGCATCTCATCATTGATCACACTGAACATTTTTTTATAAAGATTGTACTCAAGAGTTTAAGTTTTTGCTGGGCACCTCACTTATATTTGACTCACAACATTAAATATAGTGTTTAATTAATGACTAAAATAGTCCCCCAAACACTCTTAGAACTGAATTGTTAATTAGAAACACCATTTGATCAAAACTCTTCATCTTTATTTACCTTATTTCTTTCTCTACAATTTTCCATCTGCATATCTCTCTCACTGTACGAGCTCTCTCAAATCCACCCAAATCCAACAAAACAGGAGCCATCCCCCCACTCGAATAGGTTTATCTGGACAAATAATCCAAAAATAAAAGAATGATATGATTATAAGGGCATTAAAATATTAATAACTTGCATTCATGGCTCAGTTGGCTAAAGCACTTGTCTAGTAAACGAGTGGTCCTGAGTTTAACTCTCAACGAAAGCACTTTTTTTTGCCTTTCCTTTAAAAAAAATAAATTAAAATTACAATTTGAGAAATATTAATTTCTATTAGTTTTAGCTCACAAAAAATAATATACAATCTCACAAAATATTAAAATTTCAATTTCAATAAGAAAAATACAATTTATTTTAAAAAACTCAGAACCTGAGTAATATTAAACATGTTGATACTGATTTGGGGAAAATAGGGTTAGGGTTAATCTCTAGCAGCTTAAGATATTATACTCTGCTTATCAGTATTGGAATATCACAGGGCACTACCTCTAGACCAACTTATATAGAGATTAGACTGGGTTTAGGGTACTGGGCTTTTAGCCTACTCAACCCGTTCCAATAATTAATACATAACACGTGTAAACCCGTGTTGCCCCATAGAATAATATACACAATATTATCCTATTATAATGAGAATATACATATACATCCAACAATCTCCTCCTATATTCTCAGTATATTAGGCCAAGCAATGTTATAATATTGGATCACAAAAATTCAAACATTATTGAATCATAAAGAACATGGATCATAGACTAAATCAATTATAACTTGAATAGTTCAAATATGACTAAACCAAAATAATCAAATAGTTCTAAAACCATAAATAAATAGTTCACAAAGACTAAACCAACAGAGCAAAATCATAATTTCAAGTCAACCAAACAATAAACTTCAAAAATAAACGAAAAGTTTTAAGCTCAATCAAATAAAGAGTCTTAAACTTAAAATAGAAGTTTCTCCAAGCAATTGACAAACTATTCTTGCGAGTTCTTTTGTGTCTACTCCTCCATATCGAGCAAATCATCATTCTCAAAATCAAAGTTGACTGATTCATTTCCATTGCCTTTGCTGCCATCTATTTTAAACATAACACATAGAAATCTCATGAGTCGCTTCTCTTAGAGTTCAAATGAAATGTATAAGAGTATCTAGTTCATGCTAAAGAACTTAGTATAATTCAACATAGATATGCAAAGGTACATCATAAGCATCACAATCAAGTATCTTTATCAAAATAAAGTACAAGAACTATTATAGTTTCTACACAAGAACTATACTGTATTTCATGTTGGAATGATAGTATTGTTAGATCAATTATGGTTAAGTTCTGAATCATCAAGATTGGAATAAAACATAAACCCCATAAAAGAGATATATCATCAAAGTTGGAATGATATAACAACAGTTCTAAACATTGGAAACACATCGACAAATTTTCATGCTTTCTTTTGGAAGAAAAGATAATTTTATGTAAGTTTTGAAACATATATAGCATCATCAAATTTGGAATGAAGTTATATATCAACAATAAATACAAAGAACTTTTCTAATTATCTAAAGCATGTCAACTGTCAAGATTGATGCTTAAAGTTTGAACTACTCTATGGCTCTTAACTTTGGATTCTAATTTATCAAAATAACTAGGGTGTTAAAACTTATCCTCAAAAGTTTTTAACCCATTTCCCCTACAGTTTTGATAATTAGATCTCTACTTAGTCCTTTTGTAAAGGCATCAGCCACATTCTTTTCTGATCGTACATCAATAAGGGCAACTGTCCCTTGTTTAATGTGATAGTTCAACTTGGCCTGTCTAAGGCTCACAACATGTCTCTTACCATTGTAGAGAGTGTTGTTAGCTACAATATTTGCACCTTAATTGTCACAATAAAGACTGAGAGTGGTTACTCTAAACCTTCTCAAAGGAATATCTAACAATAGCTCTTTTATCCATTCCGCTTCTTCACCAGCACAAGATAGCGCAAAGAGTTCTGACTCCATGGATGAAAAGGCAAGACCAGGTTGTCTTTTAGATTTTCATGACACAGCTGCTCCTCCTAGTGTAAACACATAACCACTAGTGGACCTACTGTCACCATTTCCTGAGCACCACGATGCATCAGAGTATCCCTCTAAAACTGAAGGATAACCAGAGTAGCACAAAGCAAACTCTTGAGTACCGTTTAGGTATCCCAGTAGCCTCTCAAGGGCATTCCAGTGTAATTGACTAGGATTGCTAGTGAACCTACTTAGCATGCCCATCGCAAAGGCTATGTCAGGTCTAGTGCATGTCATTGCATACATGAGACTCCCCATAAGTTTAGAGTAATCTAACTGTCTCACTGTTGCACCATCGTTAGGTGTCAACTTTTTGGTATTATCATAAGGTGTATTAAACCTTTTGCAATCACTGTATCCCCAGTCCTTCAACACACTTTTAATATAGTGGGATTGGCTAAGGGTTATTCCTTGCCTTCTAAAGCCCACTCTCATACCCAATATGGTGTCCACAACACCTAGGTCTTTCATATTGAATTGTTTGGATAGCATGGTTTTGACTTCTATAACAATAGAGAGGTCACTTCCAACAACTAGCAAGTCATCAACATACAAGCAAATAATGACAATTTTATTCGATTCATCACGATAATAAAGGCATTTGTCAGAATTACTAGATTCAAAACCTAAGCTCTTTATTGTTTTATCAAATTTTTCATGCCACAATTTTGGTGCTTGTTTTAGACCATACAAAGATTTTATTAATTTGCAAACCTTATGTTCTGAACCTTTAAGTACAAAACATTCAGGTTGATTCATATAGATTTCTTCATTGAGATCACCGTTTAGGAAAGCAGTCTTAACATCCATTTGATGAATAACAAAATTTTCAATAGATGCTATGGCTAGAAGAATTCTTATTGTAGCAATGTGGCAAACTGGTGAATAAACATCAAAATAATCCACCCCACTTTGTTGAGTATAACCTTTAGCTACTAAGCGTGCTTTATACTTAGCTACAGTTCCATCAGGATTAAGTTTCTTCTTCAAAACCCACTTGTTTCCTATAGTTTTAGCCCCTACTGGCAAATTAACCAATTCCCAAGTGTTGTTCTGCAATAAAGAATCCATTTCATCATCAATTGCTTCTTTCCAAAGCAAACCATCCCTAGACCTTAAGGCTTCCTTAACACTAACAGGGTCAGCTGCTAGTGCATAAGTCACGAAGTCATCACCATAGGTTCTAGGTATTTTATCTCTTGTAGAGAGTCTTCTTAATTCAACATTATGTGAGGGTTCAGTGTCAGTTGAAATGTATCTAGATTCCTGTTGTGGATCATTCCTAGTGTCTGCAGGTTCAGATAATGAGATGTCTTTATCTTTGATGAACATATCTTCAAAGAATTCTGCATCTCTTGATTCTATTACTTTGTTGAGAGATAGATCTAAGAATCTGTCTGCAGCACTATCAACTGCACTACCCAAATACACACACGTATTTGTCCGATGTCCCACTTTAGGCCTTCTAGGGTCAGGTATCCTAACAAAAGCAATACAACCCCATGTTCTTAATTTATTAAAATTGGGTGTGTGCTTATGCCACAGTTCATACGGTGTAGCAGGTAACTTAGAGTGTGGCAACATGTTCAAAATATTATTAGCAGTTAATACAGTCTCACCCCAAAAATGTGAAGGTAATCCAGCAGTCAATAACATAGAATTCAACATCTCTGTGAGTGTTCGATTCTTTCTTTCGGCGATACCATTTGACTGTGGTGAGTAGGGTGCTGTAGTTTCTGCTATGATTCCATGTGAGTTACAAAATTCTCTGAATCCTAATGAAACATATTCGCCACCTCTATCTGATCTAAATCTTTTAATTTTAGCATCTAACTGATTCTCAACACTGTCCTTAAATTCTTTGAATTTTTCTAGTGCTTCATCCTTAGTTTTTAACAGATAAATGTGACAATATCTAGAGTAATCATCTATAAAAGTGATTAAGTACTTCCGACCTCCTTGTGTCATAAAACTCTTGAAATCACATATGTCAGAATGTATCAACTCAAGTAGTTGTGTACTCCTAGAGACGGTACGAAAAGGTCTTCTAGTTATCTTTGTTTGAGCACACACTTCACATTTGTCACCTTTAATGGATGTGTCAATTGGCAAGTTAAAAGTTTTAGCAACATTAAGAATCTTAACATAGTTCACATGCCCCAGCCTATTATGCCATGTATGTGGACTACACAATTTGGAACTAATATTGTTGATTACTTCATCTGTTAAACTAATTCTGTACATGCCATTAACTAAATAAGCACAACCAAAATAAAAAGAATTTACAGACAAGATAGCTTTACCACTAATCATAGTAATGACCATACCAGCATGATTTAGTAAGCTAATAGAGATCAAGTTCTTAGCTAAAGCAGGTACATATTTAACATTTCGCAAAATTAAAGTTTTACCTGAGGAGAGACTGAGATTCGCTGTCCCGGTCTGAAGCACCTTCACTGATTCTCCATTTGCCATTGAAACTGATTCATTTGCAGCTCTCAGATCAGATAGTAGGGTCTCATCGTTGCAAGCATGACAGGTGTCTCCCGAGTCCAACAACCAACTAGCAGAGGTACTGACATTTACATCACCAACAACACAAAAAAAATTGGTGGGCTCAGTTTTCCCCTCCAACAAGTTCACCTTTTCCATGTTGGGTTGTTCCACTTTGGGTAGCCTGCACTCAGAGGCATGATGTCCCCACTTTCTGCAGTTGTAGCATTTTCCTTTCTTTTTAGCAATTTTCTTCGTGACTTCTAACTTAGTTGGTTCACCTTTAAAATTAAACTTGTTCTTCTTGAACTTAGGAGTGCGTTTGGTATTGGTTAAGTAGAAAGTTGTTTATTAACCAATTCCAAATTCATCCTAGTTCTAGTCTCATCTTCAACTTTGATGCAACGTTTTAGATGTGCAAGTTTAATTTGTTCAGGCAACCTATACATCTCAGTCTTAAAAGATAGCCACGAAGCAGGTAACTTATAAATTATTGCTCTAGTAAGGAACTCATCACACACATTAATGTTTTCAGTTTTTAGTTTTCCTACCAGATTTTCTAAATCTGTTACCTGAGGAAGGATTGCATTTTCTTCTTTAAAAGATAAACCCATGAACTTATCAACTAGATGTGCCTTAGAAACTTTCTCTTCTTTCTTAAATTCATCTAGTAGATTATCCGAAATTTGTTTAGCAGTTTCATATTTCATATACACTTCTGCAAGGCGATCTGATATGATATTCAATAAGAATTCTCTACATAAGTCTTCATCAGTTACCCATGTTGCATCGTCAACATCTTCAACACATTCATCATATGTTGTTTGACATGTATAGAAGATTTTCATGAATTTCATCCCAAATTTGGGCTTTTCTTTTCCAACTATTAAACTCAGCACTACTGAATCCCTCTAATTTGGGAACCTCGTACGGACGACTATGTTTTTCCATCACAAAGGAATAAACAATAGATTCCCAACAATAGAGAGTTCTTTCTAAATAGTTACTACTTAGGTGATTTAGTAAAGAGAAAAATAACTGAGTTTAGAATGGACCAAATCTGGAGAGCACACAGCAGCGAGTCAAGAAAATGATCCGATCTGATCAAGCCCTAGACTCCAACAACAATGGAAGAACAAACCCCTTTGATTCGATCTGATCAAACCCTAGACTCCAACAGCAATGGAAGCTTTGAGGAAGACGACCAGATCTGCACTTCGACGACCAAGGACGATCCACACCGGCGGCGACGCACTGGATCAACGATGACAGGCCGCGATCTGAGACGACGACCAGATATGGGGCTTCGACGACTGCAGCGAGCGAGATCCGCGACGATGCTGCGATCAAGATCCTCGACGGCGCTGCGATCGAGATCCTCGACGGCGACTTCGATCTGGATCAACGACGGCGTCGGCAGCCTTGGTCGGAGACAGCGGCGGCAGTCTTGGTCGGAGGTGAGATGTGTAATATCTTAAGATTGTTGATACTGATTTGGGGAAATTAGGGTTAGGGTTAATCTCTAGCCGCTTAAGATATTATACCCTGCTTATTAGTATTGGAATATCACAGGGCACTACCTCTAGACCAGCTTATATAGAGATTAGACTGGGTTTAGGGTACTGGGCTTTTAGCCCACTCAACCCGTTCCAATAATTAATACATAACACGTGTAAACCCGTGTTGCCCCATAGAATAATATACACAATATTATCCTATTATAATGAGAATATACATATACATCCAACAAAACATGCATTTTTTTTATTAGAAACTGATAAATTTCACTTAACCCTAGTGAGCTTTTATCAATTTGCATCTCACCCTTTTTTTTTACTTGCACCATACTCTTCAAGTTTTTACTTACCATCTTATTTATATTTAATTCACACCGTTAAATTTAATGTGTAATGATCAAAATAGCACCCCCCATCCAATAAAAAACTCACTTTTAAATACTGAATAACTAATTAGAAACACCCTTTGATCAAAACTCGTTCATGTTCTTTACCTTATCTCTCTCTCCAATTTTCCATCTCCATATCACCCTTTGTGTCGGAGCTCTCTCAAAATCAACAAAAGAACAACCCATCTCCACTTCTCTCTCTCTCTCTCTCTCTCTCTCTCTCTCTCTCTCTCTCTTCCCCTCTTTCTTGGTTTAAACAACTTTGACAGGGTAGGATTATCCTGGCAAATAACCCAAAAATAAAAGAATACGATGATTAGTTAGGCATTAAAATATTGTTAACATTCTGTCATGGCTCAGTTGGTTAGAGCACCCGTCTAGTAAATGAGAGGTCTTGAGTTCACTCTCAATGAAAGCACTTATTTTTTAAAAAAAATTAAATTAAAATTATGAGAATATAATAATTTCTAATATATTTATCTCAAAAAAAATAAAATACAATGTGAGAAATTATTAAAATTTCAATTAAAAGAAATAAATACAATTTTAATAAATGTACAACTTGAGAAGTATCAAATATTCATTTTCAGATAAATTAAAATTATGAGAATATAATAACTTCTAATATATTTATCTAAAAAAAAACACAATGTGAGAAATTATTAAAATTTAAATTAAAAAAAAATACAATTTTTAAAAATGTACAACTTGAGCAGTATTAAATATTCATTTCCAGAAGGAAAAAATTATAAATTTCACTTAAGGCTAGTGAGCTTTTATCAAATTGCATTTCATCATTGTTCATACTCAACATTTTCTTTTAATTGTACTCTAGAATTTAATTTTTTGCTTGGCACATCACTTATATTTGACTGACACCATTAAATATAGTGTTTAAGGACTAAAATAGCCCTCCAAACACTCTTTTAGAACTGAATAGTTAATTAGAAACACCGTTTGATCAAAACTCTTCATCTTCATTTACCTTATCTCTTTCTCTACAATTTCTAATTAGAAACAATTTCTAATCAAAATAGCACCCCCCCCCCCCCCCCCCCCCAACACACACACACACACACACACACACACACACACACAAAAGGCTAACTTTTAGGAATGAATAACTAATTAGAAACACCCTTTCATCAAAACCCTTTTATGTTCCTTTACCTTATCTCTTTCTCTCCAATTTTCCATCTCCATATCACCCTATGTGTCAGAGCTCTCTGTCACGCCCTGCTTCCCAAAATACGGGAATAAGAGTCCATGACTGAGGCCCGGTGAATGATGCGAATATACCATTCATAAGCTGTACAGGTAACTCAACAACAAGATAACAATAAAACCACACAGGCATGTAAAATCACAGTAGGATAACAAAAGTACATGACATAGTTCATAACATAACCAACAGCTGGGAATAAAAATATAGTTACGGGTCAAACATGCCCGGATTACAATAAAGAGTAGCATGAATAAAATATGAACTAAAGATAACATGATAATTAACAAGACTAAAACACTTGATCAGCAACACCTTCTGGTAACTCTCCATTCGGGCCTGCAAGTACATGAATACAAAAAGAAGAAATAAGAAGATACCTGTTAATGCAAGTCACGGGCCGCAAGTGGTACAAGCTAAGGGGATAAGTACAAAAACAAAATAAGAAGCACAAAAAAGATCATGGAGTCAAGAATCATGTAATAGGAAAATTGCAATATGTAAACAGGATCATGAACAAGATATCATGAAACAAGTGGCATGTAAACAAGTAATCAAGTAAACAAGTCAACATGAACAAGTACATGTAATTGGGTCATGCAAGTGCACATGTTAATCTTATATCTTTTATTAATTCTATCTAATGTAGCACTTCAGGAAGTCAACTTTTACTGCATGGTTGCTACATGCAAGCAAATTACGTTTAGGCTTAGTGGTGGATTCTATAGGTCACGTACTCTGTAAAAACATATCAATTGTATCTTGTATCGAGATACGTGCAAACTTGTAACGTAAAACATATAGAGTGTAAACTTATAGCGTGAAACATATAAACTTATAATTTGCAAACTTGCAATTTGCATCGGGAAATCACAAGCTCCCGTCCGAGTACGCTCTTCTATATTGCCTACTACTAGATCTTTACCCTTATACCCTAGCTTGTTACTTTTATTAATTTTAATCAACAATAACAAGATATCATATTTAAATTACTATCACGGGTAAAACAATCATGCACATAATCATGTGTAATTCTAAGAGTACATATGTGTGTACCAATTGTGTTCATGTAATGCATATGGCAACAAGGTATTCGTGATCATGTACGAATACAAGATCAACGGATTATGTAGAGCAACAGATTTCAATTCGACCGAAGGATACGAATTAGAATCAAAGAATATACTTACGGTATTTTTCAAAGGAAGTTTATACGAGAACAAACGAGTTGTACAAGAGGATACTTGCCTGATAACCAACGACGATGATACCAAATACCAGAATAACGGGATCAGAATTCCGGACAGCGAAGCACGTGCAAGATACGTGCACGGAGACTAGTGTACAAAGAGACAGCAACACAACAAAAGCCAACAGCAAAACAACACACTCCACTTCTCCACAATAGCAAACACACCAAACTCCACTTCACGATCGGATCTCCCCACACAAATACCAAACACCAATAAAATAACCCAACATGTCTTCCCAACACAGCAAACTCCAAAACAATCCCCTCCTCCACAAACACCAAATAGCAAAAGTAACCAATCCCCACACCACACAGAACAGCAAATAGCCAATGCCTAATCCCCTCTCCCAAATACCCAATAGCAAAACCAACCACTCATCTCTCTTCTCCTACCTTTCGACAGAGAGAGAGAGAGAACGAGCGGGAGAATGAACGGCGCGACTAGAGGTTGCAACTGAGTGGCAATGGGCAATGGCAGGTCACAAGGTGGTCACGATGGTGTTGTGGTCGAGGAGTGTCGCGACGATGGGGAAAACGACGGCTCGGTGGTGCTCTATTTTTCGAAGGAAACAGAGGAGGCGTGGGGGGACTGGACGGCGACTGAGGATGTGCACCGCAGCGAAGGCGAGGTGGCTCGATGGGGTTGAGGGTGAGTCGAGTGAGACGAGGAAGACGATGGAGAGGGCGGAGGACAAAGGCAGTGGGTTCGAAGCTCGGCAATGGTGATGCAAGCGGAGCGACGGCAGAAGGCGACTGTGGAGTTGAAGAAGGCGAGGAGCTAGGGGGTCCTCCGGTGGTGATGGCGTCGAGGGAAGCTCGACAGGGGAGAGGCAGGAGGTGGTTGCACTGGCGATGGAGGCGGAGGACTTCGGCAGAGGACTTTGGCGGAGGCACAGTTGTAACACCCCTGCCCCGGGCTCGGAAAATTTATACAATTTATAAGACAAATTAAATACTATGTAAAACAACTGCCCACCACAGGCTGCCTCTCAAAAGGTGGTTAATCGAATTGGTGACTCTTGATCCTTGGCATTTATTATTTATACTATATTTTTATCATTGAAACTATCGATGTGGGATTAAATCCCTTTCACAAATTCTCAAAGCCAAACCGAAATAATGCTTACACTTGGCGGGCCCCACCTACAAACTCCCCACGTCACACATGGGAGAACAATCTCAAACAAACCAGCACTATGCTGTGTATCAAACCCGGTGGGCCCCCACCTACAAACCGGATTCAAAGAATCCTCTTTTGTATCAAATCCAAATATTTGTATAAATCCCTCCTATAGAGCAATTCTATAGGACCAAGTCTCAAATTCATTTATTATTATATATTTCAAACCATATATATATTTCAGAAATACGGGGTATTACATACACCTCCCCTTCAGAAATCAGCGTCCTCGTCGATGAGCACGGGGCATGCACTCTCGTCTTTGGAATTCTGGAGACCAATCCCACTCTGCAGATCATTCTGTGGATCTCTGTCCATCGTCCCAGACTTCTGGGAATTGTCTGTCTCTCTCCGCCGATCATCCTGGAGTCCATAACTCACTGCTCTCACACACTCGGTGTCGAAAGTCGGCTCTGATACCATTTGTAACACCCCTGCCCCGGGCTCGAACAATTTATACAATTTATAAGACAAATTAAATACTATGTAGTACAACTGCCCACCACAGGCTGCCTCTCAAAAGGTGGTTAACCAAATTGGTGACTCTTGATCCTTGGCATTTATTATTTATACTATATTTTTATCATTGAAACTATCGATGTGGGATTAAATCCCTTTCACAAATTCTCAAAGCCAAACCGAAATAATGCTTACACTTGGCGGGCCCCACCTACAAACTCCCCACGTCACACATGGGAGAACAATCTCAAACAAACCAGCACTATGCTGTGTATCAAACCCGGTGGGCCCCCACCTACAAACCGAATTCAAAGAATCCTCTTTTGTATCAAATCCAAATATTTGTATAAATCCCTCCTATAGAGCAATTCTATAGGACCAAGTCTCAAATTCATTTATTATTATATATTTCAAACCATATATATATTTCAGAAATACGGGGTATTACAACAGTAATGGTGGCAGTGACGGGGAAGAGAGTAGAGGAGGAAGAAGGCGACTATGGAGGAGGCAATGGTGGCAGGCGGAGGCGACGGGGTCAACTGAGGGCGATGGGTTGCGACTGGTGATGAGGAGGCGGGATGAAGATGGGTTCTCGGAGGCGGTGGAGTTTGGTGGAGCGGCGAGGGTGACGAGCAGCGAGGGAGAGCTCGAGGACGGTAATGGTGGGATGGAGTTTTGAGGAAGACGAAGGGGGAAGTTTGGGTTCTCTGTGTTTCGATTTCGAAACAGAGAGAGATAGAGAGATAGTGTGGGAGAAGGAAGAGACGGGAGAGAGAGAGATGGGAGAGGGGGAGAGAACAGGGAAAAGGGGAGGGTTTATAAATAAAATAAATATAATAGGTTTGGTTAATGGGTAGTTTATTAGGAGTTAGTGGGTAGATTTCGGTTAAGAAATGAAGGGGTGGATTAGTGGGGTGATTAATTAGTTTATTGGGGGTTATGGGGTTATGGGAGGTGAAGAGGGAGGGGGGGGGGGGGGGGGGGGGGAGAGGGAATGTAAGGGATTTTGTATACGGATAGTTTTTTTTTTTTTTTAGGGGAAGATTTTGTATACGGATAGTTGAATTTGGGTAGGGTAGAATAATGTGTTAACGGATTGGGATCCAATAGGTATGGGTTTGGATTGTAAACTTGAGCTTCACAAATTAGAATAAGTATGAATAAAAGAATATGTTGTTGGGCTCAAAACAAATTAGTTATAGGATTGGGCTTATAATAAATAATTAAATAATTAGGCTTGAGCTTCAAATCATTTAAATAAATCAATTAGGGTGTTGGACTTATAATAAATAGTTAGACAATTGAATAATTGTATATTGGGCTACATAAAATAGTTTGAATAATATAATCAATTAAGAAAGAATAGTTACAAGATACTAAGAATTTAAAATACGGAAAAATATTTGAAAAAAAAAATGTATTAACGGAAATAGGGATTACACTCTCAAATCCAAAAAAAAAAAAAAAAAGAACCCATCTCACTCTCTCTCTCTCTCTCCCTCCCTCTTCGACCTTGGTTGAAACAACTTTAACATAAAGATTACCGACAAATAAACCCAAAAATAAAAAAAATATGATGATTGGCCTGGCATTAAATTGTTATTAACTTGCTTTCATGGCTCAGTTGGCTAAAGCACCCGTCTAGTGAACGGGAGGTTCTGAGTTTGACTCTCAGCTAAAGCAATTTTTTTGTCTTTTATATAATTTCTAACATATCTATCTCAAAAATTGAGAAAATATAAAAAATTGAATTTAAAAAATTAAAACGTATCTATCTCAAAAATTTGAGAAAATAAAAAATTTGAATTTAAAAAATTAATACAATTTAAAAAAAAGTACAACTTGAGAAATATTAAAATTTCAGTTTCAGAAGGAAAAAATTGATAAATTTCACTTAACGCTATTGAGTTTTTATCAGTTTGCATCCCATCATACTCATCATTTTTTTTGAGATTGTACTCTAGTATTTAAGTTTTTACTTAGCATCTCATTTACATTTGTCTGACACTGTTAAATATAGTGTGTAATGATCAATATTGCCAACTCAAAATCCTTTGATCTAATTATAAATACCATTTGATCAAAACACTTTAATCTTACTTTACCATATCTCTTTCTCTCCAATTTTCCATTTCGCCTTCTATTTCAGAGCTATCTCAAATCTAACAAAAGAAGAACCTATCTCCACAGCTCCACTTCTCTCTCTCTCTCTTCCGTGGTTTAAACAACTTTGACAGGATAAATAACCCAAAATTAAAAGAATAAGATGATTAGCCAAGCATTTTTAAAATGCTTTCATGGCTCAGTTGGCTAGAGCACCCGTCTAGTAAACGGGAGGTCCTGAGTTCAACTGTCAGTGAAAGCACCTTTTATAATTTTTTTCTAAAAATTTTGCAATTATGAGAAAACTAAAAAATGGCATATATGGAATCAAAGCGTTATGAAAGGGAATGTAAAGGAATGTAATATTTTGTTGATAGTAGAGGGGATGGATAAGGACAGTTAGATAATTCGTTGGGGATTACAATGGGGCTTCATTGCTTTTAGTAGTCTCTTCATTATCCAACTGTTACGTTACATTTTATATACGAAAAGTGTGAAACCATGTTACTTATCCATATTACTTTCCTTCACAATTTACATTTTATTTAAGTAAATTTAAAATGTGAACGTGGATACTCTATTTTTTAGTTGGTGAAAGCGATTTTTTTAATTTTTTTTTTACTTGCATATTACTAAATCTAAAAGTGGTGAAGTGCGTCCATATTCACATTTTTTCATCCTCACTTCGCTTTTGTCGGAGCCAGTTTTTTTTTCGTTGCATTTTATTGATAATCGAAAAGGACAAAAAAAATTGGGTGTTTTTTTTGTTGATAAAAAGGTGACATCGTCACCGCTTCATTAATCAAGAATTAACGAAACAAGTAGTACAAATAATAACATCTATCTGTTCCAAACGAAACAGTGAAGAACAATTACAAAGTACAGTCTATATCTCTAACTAGTTCCTCCCCAAACTAAACACATAAACTTGGCATTTGCACCATGTTCGCCCACCAAAATCTCCTAGATGTATTTAAATTTCAACAAAAATCAAATTTGGAATTCAAACTTCATCGACCTAGCTCTCCACCCCGAAGACTCCTTGACCATCCCCAAACGCTCACCAGGCAACAACCACATCCACAATCTCTTGCTGGCATACTTACGTCCCTCTCCACAACGATGTCGTCGTGAACCCACCAAACCAACTCCACCGCAATGCCTTCTTTTGATTGCATCAAATCTAGCTCTCAACAGTAGTCGTATTTCTCAACCGATAATGAGAGCATTTGCACTCGCCAAATGTACTTTGAATTACAACCAAAACTAGTTTGAAATTCAAATTACACAAGCATTTTCCCCACACGCTTCCCAACTAAAATATGAATTTCAAAAAACTATATTGAAATTTAGATCACAATTCAACTCCCCTTCCACAGATTTAATTCAAATTTGAATTTCAAAAACCCTAATTCGAAATTCAAATTTGTATTTTACTCCTCTAACTCAAATTCAAATTCGAATTTCAAACCCTATTTTGAAATTCAAATTTCACAATCAATCAAACAAATGACAATCAATCAATCGCACTCCCCCCTTTCCTCCAACCTCTTTCTCCGGCCAACCAAGCCCAATCACCCTCGCCCATTTCCACGTCCTCCCCCTTCTTGACGCCACCGTCAACCTCTTCGACGACGCTGCAACAACCTCGAGCGCCATCGACCTCGCCTACGACCATGGTCGTCGTCTCTCTCCTGCCCCTCTCCCCACCCCGATGCTCTCGTCATGCGCCTCCATCGACATCACCCCGACCTGCTTCCCTGACGTCGCGACGCTCTCTGCGTCCGTCGTCGAATCAAGTCCAGCTCCGACTTTTGATGACCCAACCCTATTTGGTCTCTCAGCGACGCGAGCTGTCCTCTGTCGGCGTATTCGACCACAACACCACTCCGACGAGCTCCGGTTGAGCTTACGACGGGCCTCTCCTCGACGACACCCATAGCCTCACCAATTTTCCTCACCAACAGCCGTCAACGCTATCGACAAGTCGTCGTCTCCAATTGAAGCCCCTTCTCAATCGTTATCATTGTCCCCCTCTCACCCTACTCCTTTCCATACGGCACCGCTTCGCCGTCGACCTAGTCCCCTTAGAGTCGAACCTCCTCGCCGCTCTGTCTCTTTGGCGTCGGAGGGTGGAAAAGGGGAAAAAATGCGTGTTTTTTTGTTGTTGATAAAAGATGACCCCCGTCATCGTTCCATTAATGATGATTAATGAAACAAAGTATTAAAAAATAACAACCAAAATCAGGAGCACACTGCTCCGATTAACAACCTCCTACATAGTTCCATACAACACACCCCCACTCTATTACAACCCATACATTAAAAGAAATAAAGTCAAAATTCCCGTCTGAGTCAACAGACGTTCCTTTCCCCCATATTGAAATTCCTCTATGCCTCATCACTCATCTTCATCTTCTTTAATGCTCCCGCATAACCTGCCCAATCATGTATAAGAAAAAAAAATTTATTCATCGAGATTGAGAATGTATAGACAATATTGCGAAAGCATAAATCATTCCGGTCTAGCCAAAGGTTTCAAATTGTTGCCGCTACCGCTATGTCCCACGCCCGTCTATCATCTTTTCTGATTAGATTTTCCCTCATACTACCCCACAACTCTCTCGTTGACCTAGGTCGCTGAGGGCATCCGAACCCCCTACATATTACTTCCCAAGTGAGGGCAGCCTTGTGACACGTGAAAAAAATGTGTGTGACGTTTTCTTCCTCCTGTAAGCAGCTTTCACACCTGACATCAATTTGCATATTCCTTTTCCTAAGATTGTCTTTGGACAGTATCGCATCGTTGAATACCAGCCAGTAGAAAACTTTAACTTTTAGAGGTGCCTGTGTTCCCCGGATGATATTTTGTTCTTTACATCTCAATCCCCTGTCATTTAGCCATTTGTACATTGATGCCACTGAAAATAGTTTTGACTCGTCAATATTCCACCATCTTTCATCTGTAGCATTGGTCATCTGTCCTCCTTCAGCTTGGACGAACCTATTTAGTTCTTCGAATTGAGCAATACTCTCGGTTGTCTGCCGGTCTGAGACAGTGAGCCTAAGTTTGCCATTCCTCCATACGTTCGTCACTAATGAGTCTTGGTTCACTGTTAACTCTGCTGCTAGCGGGAAAAGATTGTTCAAAGCCCTGTTCCCACACCACTTATCCTTCCAAAATCTGGTGTTCCTCCCATTCCCTATCCTGCACCTCGTATTAGTGTTGAATATCTCCTGTTGTTTTGCCACTCCTCTCCAGAGAAACGAGACCTTTCCACCTGCACTTCTTTCCCCAAAACGGTACTTCTTCCTCTTTCGGAACATGTCGAATGAGTAACACCACCATACTTTGCGCCGATTATAGATCTTCCACCACCACTTGTTAAGAAGAGCTCTGTTCATGTCGTGGAGGTTAATAATTTCCAACCCGCCGAATTCTCTTTTCTTACAAACCCTCCCCCACTTGACCAGATGGAACCCTTTATTACCCTCATCGGTTCCTTTCTACAAGAAACTTCTTCTAATTTTGTCAATGTTGTTGATGACCCACTTCGGTAACTCGTACACGGACATTAAATATAGCGGGATGGCGCTAAGTACCGAATTTAGCAATGTAATTCTTCCTCCTAACGAAAGAAAGCGACTCTTCCATCCTGCCAATTTCTTAGCAATCTTTTCAATCACGGGAGTCCAATCTTCTCTTACCAACGCTCCTGGCCTAATCGGAGTTCCTAGATATTTAATTGAGTATTTGCTCACCTCGCATCCTATTGCCACCATGATCAATTTGACTGATGTAGTTAGTTGGTCGCTGATTGGAATAATGCTGGTCTTGTTAAAGTTCACTTTTAGGCCCGACTATCCCTGGAAGCAAAGCAGTGCAGCCTTTATAGCCAGCACTTCCTCCATTTTTGCCGTCCCGAACAACAATATGTCATCAGCATATTGTAGAATAGACATTGGTTGTGCCACTCCTTTAATCTCAATCCCCTTGATTACATTGTGCTCTTGTGCCCTCCTAATCATTTCTGCCAACTTATCCGCTACAATAGCAAATAGTAGAGGTGACAGAGGGTCCCCCTACCTAAGTCCTCTTCCGCATCTGATTTTTTTTCCTTGCCATCCGTTCACCCTTATGGACGATTTCCCGCCTTGAACACACGTTTTCATCCAAGCTCGCCATTTTAACCCAAAACCTTTTAACTCCAGTGCCTCATCCACGCTTTCCCAATGCACCAAGTTATAGGCCTTTTGAAAGTCCAATTTTAGTAGGAATCCCTCTGATTTCCCTTTATAACCCCTGTGCACTATCTCGTGTGCTGAAGCTATGCTGTCCATGATGTCTCTTCCATGGATAAATCCACTTTGCGAGGGTGCCACTACCTCATCTAGATGAGGTGCTAATCTTTGAGCCAACACTTTCGTCACAATTTTGAACAATCCATTTAAAAGGCTAATAGGCCTGAGGTCTTCATTCGTGCAAACCTCACCTTTCTTAGGAATCAGAATAATTGTGGCATAGTTTAGTCTATCCAACATTGTGTTTCCGTCATAGAGTTCGTTGAAGATATTCATAAAATCCAACCTAATGATTTGCCAGTATCGTTTGTAGAAGAAGATTGGTAAACCATCTGGACCTGGTGCTTTTTCCTATCCAAGCTGTTTGATTGCTTCGTGAACTTCCTCTTCTGTAAATCTAAGCTCAATACCCACGCTACCATCTAATGTGGAAGAGCTCCACATATCCGATGCAAGAGTGTATCTGTTGGTGGTTCTTCTACCCAGTAGCTCATGGTATTTCTTGTCTAAGTGTTCTCTGATCCTCCCTCATCTTCTGTCCACGTTCCTTCAACGAATATTCCTGTTATATGGTTTTCTCTTCTTCTCTCGTTTGCCACTTTGTGAAAGAATTTTGTATTTACGTCCCCTTCCCTGAGTCATTGAATTCTCGACCGTTGCTACCAATACATCTCTTCCATTGTCTCTATGTGCTGCAACTCTAGTCTTCCTATAGCCATTTCGTCTTTTTTCTGAGGCGAGTAGCTCCCTCTCCTCTTGCAGGGATTCCAAGATGTGAATTCTATTGCCTAACTGCTCCCTTCTTACATTGACCTCTCCTATCTTCTGTCTAGCCCAACCTTTTAACCTCATGCGAAGTCGCCTGACCTTTTCCATCCAAATTCCAACCGCCGTCGTTTCGATGGTGTGAGCATCCCAAGCCTCTTTGATGACTTGCTCGGTCTCGTCCATCGTCGTCCAAGCTTTCTCAAATCTAAAGGGCGAACTTTTTTTTGTGGTCACTTGTCCACAATCTAAGATTAGGGGTAAATGATCGGACGTGAATCTCGTTGCCGTCTTCACTTTTGCTAGCGGGAATGCATCTTCTCAGTCGATCGACACCAAAATTCTATCCAGCTTAGCCAGAGTAGGATTTTGTTGTTTGTTTGACCAAGTAAATTTCCTGTCTTGCATCTCTAACTCCAGCAACTCCAACTCGTCTATAGTCTTGTTGAACAGTTCCTATTCACTGCTCCTGTGCCCGCGACCTCTATGTTCGTGTTGGAATCTGGTGATGTTAAAATCCCCTCCCACCACCCAAGGGCCATCCTACTTACTCCTAATCTCTTGAAGCTCCTTCATAGCTCCTTACGTTGTCTCGAGTCGTATGGACCGTACACACTAGTCACCACGTGCACCCAGTCATCGCATCTCTTTCTTATCCTAATTGACACAGTAAAAAACCCACAAATTCGTCTATAATCTCAAAAATTCTCTCATCCGCCCCCACCGCAATGCCCCTCGAATAACCCACCGCAGACTTCCATCTCCAATCGAAGTCCGCCAACCCTCTAAGCAAAGTAAATTCCTCGAAGACGGATTCTCAATTTTGGTTTCTTGAAACCCGCAAATACTAGGGCAAATTTTATTCAAAGTAAAATTAATAGACCTTTTTTTATTCTCTGCCTCATACCTCTAACATTCCAGAAGACGTAACTCATTAACAAACGTTATTAACTCCTACCCTCTACATCTATCAGTAACACTTGGACTTAGGCCATTGCTAGTCTAGACTCCCCTCTAATAATGGTGATGTTTTCTAATTGTTCCCCCCTACTAGAACCCATGGTCAGACCGTAAAGACTAGCAAAATATATGAGCGAATCATCATTTAATGAATTAAGAACAAACAAGTCAGCAGTAAAAGTACCTCCATCAGTGATGTCCTGCTCTGTTGTCTTGTTAGGCATCTTGTTTAACTCTTCCCGACTGAGCTGTTGATTCCCTACTTTGTCCATCTGTCTCTTTCCCTTCCTTCTGTACTCATTTAATTTCTTGCTACTACTGCTGCATATGCTCCCCCTGTAGTCCTTGTCACCAATATCTGTTTCTGTTTCTGAGATGAAGTTATCTTCTCTAACCCAGTCAAACGCTCCAATCATCCCCCATAGAATCAGTGTGTAACGCCCCGCCCCAATACTCAGACAATTTTAATATTTTTATAAGACAAATTAGATACTATGTAGTACAACTGCCCACCACAGGCTGCCTCTCAAAAGGTGGTTAACCAATTATGTGACTCTTGATCATTGGCTAATAGTATTTATACTCAAATTAGTTCTTGTAAACCTCCCATGTGGGACTAAATTCTCAAATCCTTCTCAAATTTCTCAAATCCCGTGCAGACCAGTCGACTGCTCAAACCACCAGTCGACTGTTCGCTCAAGATCTGAGGTATTACATACACCCCACCTTTAGAAATCAGCGTCCTCGCTGAGTACAGGGCACACATCTAGTGTAGGACCGCCCTTTCTAGCCGATGTAGTATAGTCGTCTATCCTGGAGATCAGTCACTCTCAACACCGCAGATCGGATACCCGGCTATCAATCACTACCTGTGACTCTCAACACCGCAGAGTATACCCGACCCTGGAGATCAATGACTCTCAGCACCGCAGATCGGACTAACCCCTACCACACCCGGTGTCGAAAGTCGGCTCTGATACCATTTGTAACGCCCCGCCCCAATACTCAGACAATTTTAATATTTTTATAAGACAAATTAGATACTATGTAGTACAACTGCCCACCACAGGCTGCCTCTCAAAAGGTGGTTAACCAATTAGGTGACTCTTGATCATTGGCTAATAGTATTTATACTCAAATTAGTTCTTGTAAACCTCCCATGTGGGACTACATTCTCAAATCCTTCTCAAATTTCTCAAATCCCGTGCAGACCAGTCGACTGCTCAAACCACCAGTCGACTGTTCGCTCAAGATCTGGGGTATTACACAGTGTCTGTACCATGTGTAGTAACTTCTTCCCCAATGTTGCATTGAACATCTACCCCAAGGTTGCCGAGAACATCTTTCCCAAGGTTTTCTTTTCCACCCGTGTTTGCTTCCTGGGCCACAATCAACGCTAATGGGCCCCCACTTGACTCGATATTGGGCTTAGATCCAATCAACGGAGTAGACAACTGCCTATTGTTGATCAAAGCATTCAACGCAACTTTGATTGATTCCTGCACATCATCTTCTGAAAACAGTAGCCTCTTACTATTCACTAGCCCCAGACCCTTACTCGCCTCGAGCCCCATGTCGTCCTGTCGCTTCAAAATCCCTCATGTTCCCTCGTACCTCTTCCCCCCTGTCCCATCGCCGAATGACGTCCCCTCACCCTTTCCACGATAGAGGTTTTCTCTCTGTTGAGCAGGACGCCTTTCATACACATCAGCTCTCCTCTCATCGATAGGTGGGTCCCTCTCAAGAGTGCTTCTTTTTTGAATTGGACGGCCGTGATGCACTTGATACCTAACATTTGGTTTTGATAACGATCTGAAACCTATTACAGATGAGTGGCCACGATTGAACGAGACCAGATCTAAAGGCCTATCTTCATCTTCTACCTCCCGCTGCACATCTCCACCGTTGAAATTCCCTCCTTCAGAAATGGCCATACTTCGGAATGACATGCTCTTCTTCGCCTCAACAATTACCATCACCTCGTAAGCTTCATTTTCGAAGTATACCACCACCTTCGACGGGATTGCAGCACGGCTAGATACTCCGATTCTCAGTCTAGCGAATTTTCGACAAGAGTGAGTTAGAGTCCCTTTATCGATCTCAATCAGCATTCCGAAGCTTCGTAAAATGTTTTGGAACCCCGACTTCACCCAACAATGGAATGGTAAGTTGTATAGCCTAATCCACATCAGCGTTAATGATTCCGGCTTAACCGCTTCGAATTCCTGCGACCATTGTTTGAAAGTAACAAAGAATTCCATGTCATGTGAGTTTTTCCCCTCTAAACCCTTCACGCTCAAAGCCTCCGCCACCATGTCTCCATTACTGCAGTGCACGAAGAAGGAGTTTTCAGTGATCTGCTGCACGACCCAGGTAGACGACGTGGTCGATAGAAATGCCACAGAGAGCAACTCTGAAATGTCTTTCTCTTGTGGGTTGCCGGTGCGCGATTTTGCCATGATGCAGTTGTTATACCGTCGCTCGAAATCTGCCATTAATGGCGTTGGCGTGATCGAAGCGTGAATCACTTTTCTCTCTCCCGTCGAGCTTTCCTGAGAGTTGCTAGCGTCTAAGAGTATCAGAGTTGCCGGCGTTAGTCGAAGTTTGTAAGTTGGAGCTCCCTCGTTTCTTTTCCTTGGACATGCCGTCAAGATGTGACCCGACTTTTTGCACACATAACAGAACCCGTCGTTCTTGCAATTGCTGATCGAGTGGCCCATCTTCGCGCATTTGTGACAATCAGCCTGAGTTCTGGCTTCCTCTCACCTGAGTAACTTTGGCTCTGTCCCCCCTTTCGGTTCCTCCTCGGCTTGACCAAAACCCGCTCGCCATCTTCGTCTTCCCTTTTCCTGATCTTCTCTAGCACTATCGATGGCGAGCGACGTCTAGCTCCGTCTTCCTCATTGGCACCTTTAGTAACCTCCGTAAATGTTCTCTGCTTCTTCTCAACAGGCCTAGCCTCCTGGATCCTTTGTTCCGTCGACGAACGATATTCGCTCTTCCCAACCCTGTCTCTTCCCCCCTCCGGTAGTCATCCCTCTCCGCCTCCCTGCCAGAGCGCACCTCACGGCCTCGTGCTACACCTGACTGATCTCTATGACCAGTTGGTGAGCGTGAAGAGTTCCTTCCCCTCGATCTGCTTCGTTGAAGATGTTGATGCTCATGATCCTTGCTTGTCCTTGCCGCAACCTTCTCTTCCCTATCGCGCTTTGTCATCGTAGGCGAACTGCGATCGTGTGCCCGGCGTTGCTTACTGATCTGATGAAGGTGCTGATCTGAGCGTGGTTGAGGGTGATGAGGATGAGCTGAGTGGGAATGGGATCTTATATCGTCGTATCTAATTTATCGCGTGTTAAAAGTTGCGTGTTAATTTTGGCGCATGTCCCTTGCAGCGTCCAGTGACTCAGGTGTTCCTCCCTAAGTCTGAGTTATCTGATCGACTGGCTTACTTTGGTAATTTTGGCGCTATCTCTTTTTCTGGAGGATCGGTACCTTTCTACACCCTGAATTCTTTTCTTAGCAACTATTGCAATGTTGCTGACTGGGAATGGGTTCTCTACAATTGCTCGAATGGAGACGTGGTTATTCACTGTCCTTCTTCTAAGATCTTAGAAGATCTGATTGCGAATCAATCTCTGACCATTGGTACGATCTCCCTAGCTGTGCGTCAGTGGGTTAAAATTCCTTCCTCTTCTCTGATTATGGAATCTGCGGACACTAAGGTTACGCTTGTTGGTCTTCCTCCTTTTGGCGACACCATCCGTATTGTTGGTGAGATGACAAAGTGCGTTGGTGAGTTAGTTAGTATCTCTTCTAAGTCCAGACTGGCCTCTGGTAGCCTTCAGATTGAGGCGATTTTTCGTTGTTATCGCTCTTCGACTCGTATCGAAGAGTTCTGTCTAACTGATGGGATTTCATCATTCCCTGTTTCTGTGCATTACCATGATGTCAAGACTGTTGGACAGCGATATTCTAACACCCTTCCTGGGTCGTCGTCTCCATCCTTTGGAGCTGACCTTTCTACCCCCTTTCATCCCGGAGCTGGTTCTACGTCCAAGGCCAAAGTGGCCAAGTTTAAATCCAGTAATGCATTTTCTAATCGCAGCAATCTTCCCTCTCCCCACAAACCGCCGGCACATCCTCCCTCTTCCAAAATCTCTTCTTCGAAATCTCCCAACCTGGTTTGGATAAATCCTGATCGACAAGTAGCTAAAGTTGGTTCTACTGAGTCATCAGCAGTTACTCCCTCTCCCTCATTAGCACCTAAGCCGATATTCTCTAATGCTGCTCCTGCGGTGGTTTCTTCCCCCCCACCTATCAAGGATAAGAAAGATTCCTCTCATTGACCAGCTTGGGATGTTAATCCATACTTTAAATCGGATTGGGAGCAATTTCAACAGCTCGCGCACTTTCCCACTCCGAAGAAGTCGGATCCTGCTTTTGCTTCCTCCAAACCATCTCCCTCCTCTGCTTCCAAGGACGCAGGTTGGATTGTGCAGGACTCCATCTTATCGGAGGAAGTAGCGGAGTTGTCTCATGGCCCCTCCAATAAGGTATGCATTTTACTTGATTTTAGGCCTTACTTTGAATGTTGTTTTGACATTTCAGTTAGCATTTTTAAGTTTGTGCATACGGTTTTCTTGCACCATTCATACTCTTTTCTTCTTGGTTATCGGCCCAGTGTTGGGAAAGCCTTTACCGTTCATATCTCCCTTAAATGGATATCATCTTTTCTCGCGGCGAAAGCCCGGGATTTATTGGCTCCCATTACTCCTGTTCTTTTGAAGGCTGTTAATCACTCACCCAAATTAGCTTATGGGTCGGATTATGCCTCAGTCCCGTCTCTTCCCTCTTCTGACTCGAGGACTTCGATTGAGTCCTCATTTCCTTTTAAGGATAATGATATTTCTCCTTCTCTCTGGGCTCAATCCCATAGTCTTAAGCATCGTCTCTCAAGATCGAGTGCTCGTCTTAGAGCTAAAAAATCGTTGTCTGTGAATTGCAGCTATCCCAGTGTTGGACTCAGTAAGTCACCTTCTGACTGTTCTCCTCTTATTCCTATCAACCAGTTAGGATCGATCTATTTTCCCATCTTTGACTCGTTATCCGACTCTGAACTTGCATCATCGGCCCAAAACCTAGTTTTTCTTTTCCCCCCGGGGGACACTTCACGTATCCTTTCGAGTAGGCAGCAAGAATATTCTAGAGTTTCGGAGCACTGTCTTGTTAATGATTAATGTCTCTTGGAACATTCGAGGTTTGCACTGCCCATCAAAGCATAGGGCGATTTTTGATTTAATTTCTTCGTCTCGCTGTGATATTATTTCCATCCAAGAATCCAAACTGGAGTCCCCCTCTCCAGCGATCTTTCGTGCTTTAGGTGGGTCCATAATTTCCAAATGGATCTCACTGGACGCGATTGGAGCAAGAGGAGGAATTCTACTGGGATTCAGGGAAGCTCTTTTCTCCCTTATTTCAGTTCATCGACTGACCTTTTTCTTAATCATTAAGCTCCAGTGGGCTACTTTCAATTGCCCGCTTACCGTCATCTCGGTCTACGGCCCTTCATCTTCTGATGGGCGTCCCTTATTCTGGAACGAATTCGCTTCGTTACAGCAATTCTCCTCTGATCTCTGTTTTTTTGTGGGGACTTTAATGTTTCTCGTTTTGCCTCTGAAAGATCGAATCAGGTTTCTTCGATTCCTCAATCCTGCCGTTTTAATGACTGCATACGTCTTCTTCAATTATCAGATTTACCTATATCCGGTAGATCTTTCACCTGGTCTAATCAGCGAGATAACCCGATCCTTGCCAAACTTGATCGATTTCTAGTCTCCCATAATTGGTTGACGAGATTTCACCAATCTTTCGTTCAGGCTCTTCCCAATCCTGTTTCTGATCATGTTCCAATTATGCTTCACACTAATTTCCGTTTCAATTACCAACATAAATTCCGCTTCAAAAAATTTTGGCTGCAAGATCAGCTTTTCGTTAACCTTGTGTCGGAATGTTTAGCTTCTGTGACCGGCTCTTCTGGTTTAGGCAACATTCTTCTTAAAATGCACGCCATCAAACACGGTTGTAAAATTTGGCGCTCTGAGAGGCATAACAATACCAGCTTTCTAAAAAAATTTCTTCTCTACAAACTATTGATTCCATCGATAAGATGGAAGAGTTAGGCCCTTTATCTGAATCTTGCCGATCAGAATGCCTTTCCTGTAAGCATGACTACGCGGACATCCTTCACCAGGACCACATTAAATGGGCTCAAAGAGCTCGTGTTAACTGGATGAAGGAGGGCAACGCGAACACTGCTTTTTTTCATAACTTCGCTTCCCATAGGCAACGTGTCAATCGCATCTCGTCCATCTCTGTGCAGGGTGGGGAGCTGACTTCTGACAGTTCTATCCACCGAGAATTCTTATCTTTTTATAAAAACCTCATTGGTTTGAAGAAGAATCGATTGATTGAACTTGATTGGGCCCAACTTTATGGTCCCCAACAGTATGATCTTTCTTCTCTCGAAGCTCCTTTCACCATTGAAGAGATTAAATAAGCCGTTTTTGCTTTAAAAAGTGATTCGGCACCGGGGCCCGACGGTTTTCCGGCTTTCTTTTTTCAAAAATTTTGGGATCTTCTTAAGGCAGACTTACTCCAAATGTTTCAAGATCTGCACCAAGGGTTCTTTTCTTTTGATCGTATCAATTACGCCCACATTGTTCTCATCCCAAAGCTTATTGGGGCTCACCGGGTTTCCGAATTCAGACCTATCAGTCTCATTAACACGTCTTTCAAAATTATTATGAAAGTGCTTTCCTCTAGATTGAGTGCTATCATCTCTCCCATGATTGACTCAGCTCATTCTGGCTTTATCAAAGACCGTTTCATTCTTGATAGTGTTGCCTCGGCTCAGGAGATCATATCTCATTGTCACAGATCCCATACGGAGGGTATTCTCCTAAAGCTAGACTTTCAAAAAGCCTACGACAACGTTAATTGGGATTTTCTCTTAGACATTCTCATTTTTTGGGGTTTCGGTCCCAAATGGATTGCATGGATTAAATCCAGCTTATACTCTGGTTCCTCTTCTATTTTTCTTAATGGATCGGAAGGTAACAAATTCAAAATTAGATGTGGTCTCCGTCAAGGAGATCCCCTATCATCGCTGCTTTTCTCTCTGGTAGCAGATGTTTTTAGTAAACTCCTTCGGAATGCTTGGAACTTGAACTTGATAGAAGGTCTCGGCGGTTCCCCTGTTTTTGAGGGAGTGCTCAATCTTCAATACGCTGATGATACTATTATTTTCACCAAACCAAACATCCACTATCTTCGTAATCTCAAATTACTTCTTTACTGTTTTGAAATGGCCTCCGGTCTATCGATTAATTTCCAAAAATCTTCCGTTCTTTGGTTGGGTGGAACTACTAATCGTCAAGTGGAGGTTTCCAATTTTTTCAACTGCCCTATCGCCTCTTTTCCAATCTCTTATCTCGGCATTCCCCTTCGATGGGGTAAGTTGCACAGATCGGACTGGGTTCCCCTTATTGATAAAGTTGAGGCCAGACTTAATGTTTGGTCAGGAAAACTTATGTCTAGAGGTGGCAGGCTCACTCTCATTAATTCTGTGACTTCAGCCATGCCTCTTTATCTCATGTCTTTCTTCTATTTACCATCCTGGGTGATCAAAAGAATTGATCAGATAAGAAGTAATTTCTTTTGGAGCGGATCTTCTTCATTCAAACCAGGATCCCACCTGTGCCAATGGAAATTGATCTGCACCTCCAAGGAGGAGGGGGGTCTTGGTGTCTTGGACCTGCGTAATCACAACATTGCTCTTTTAGGGAAATGGTTGTGGAAACTCCATAATTTTGAGCATTTTCCATGGGTCAGATGCATTCAAGGCTATCATTTCTCCTCCTCCAAATGGTGGGAGTTTCCCGTGGCGACTTCTCGTCACGCCTCCCCCTTCTGGAAGGGTATCTGGAAAGCTTCTCCTGCCTTTCAGTGTAGTATTTTTCGCAAATGCTTTGACGGTTGTAGAACCAAATTATGGACGGACTTGTGGATTGGCATTTCCATGCTTGCCACAGCTTTCCCTTCTCTATTTAGATTAGCTGTCCTCCCAACAGTATCTGTTGAGGACTCCTTTGTTCTCTTCGACAATACTCGTTTCTGGTTTATTCCTTTCTCAACCGAACTTCCTCCATCCTTAGCGGAGGATTTTGATAAGCTCATAACATCTCTTAATAGTTATGAATGGAAGTCTTCCGAGAGCATAGGATGGAGATGGTCGGTAACAGGAACTTTTTCGGTCAAATCTTTTTATACCTTCATTAACTCCAGGGGAGTTCATTCTCCGGTGTCTAAGTTTTTCTGGGATTCTCGGGCCCCCCTTAAGGTGAAAATCAATTCTTGGCTTGCCTTTAATAACAAGTTACTCACAGTTGAAGTTCTTAATAAAAGAAATTTAGCCTGGGGTCAGCTCTGTGCGCTGTGCGCTCAGCATGCAGAGGATGTTCACCACCTCTTTATCCATTGCCCTTTTAGCATCCCATTGTGGAAGATCTCCTCTCTGGCTTGGGATACTGGATATATTCCTCCAGTTTTGGCCGCTTGCTGGGAGGCTAAGCCATCGAATTCCTCGCTCCGTAAAGTTTGGATTTTGTCGATTCATTTTATTATTTGGATTATTTGGAAGGAGAGAAATTCTATTTTGTTTCAGCATCGTAGATCTTCGAGAGCTGCGATGATTGAAGAGTTCTTTTTCCTTTTCAAACTCTGGTCATCGGAGTTGAAACCCACTGAATTGGTCATTTTTGCTAACCTTAAATTACAAGAAGCATTCCATTGTCTTCGTACTCTTCAAAGCTTATAAATTGTCTGGGTTATTATGTTGTTTTCTTCTTCTTATTCTTTATCCTCAACTTTTCTTTTGCAGGCATAATCTCTCCTTAAGTGTGCAACTGCCAATTCAGTTATTTTGTTTACCTCGGAGCGCGTCTGTCGTCTTCCGAAGTTGCTTCTTTGGGCTTGTTTCTTTTGCGTTTTTGACTGCGCTGGTAGTGGGTGTTAATGCTATCACTCTTCTTTACTTGCTCAAATGTTTTCCTCTTTTGATCCCGATGTTTTTCTATTCTCAGCTATCATAGCTGGTTATGTTAGCTAGCTCTGTTGGGTGTTTTTGGTGTCCAGTTGAGCTTTTAGGCTCTAGTTTTTTTTAGCGCTTGGCCTTTGGGAAGTCTATGTTGTTATCTTCTTGTACTGGGCTTTACTGATGATTAACTGTGGCTGTTTGGTCTCTTTTGTTAACTATGCGCTATTTTTGATTCATGTTTGCTGACTGAGCTATGATCTAACTCAGCCATGATCTGTTAATGCTGATTTTCTTTGTTATTTTTCCTTCTTCTGTGCGTTAATCGTTGCTGTGCTGAGGCCGCTTCTTTCCCCCACTTCAGTTGCTAGATCGGTTGTTAAGGGTTTGTGAGTTTTGATTTTAGCTCAGGTCTGTCTACCATCAGCTCGGCCCAGTGCATTTTTGGATGGTGGATCATGCTTTTGTATCGCCATTTCAGCCAACGCTCGATGCTAGCGGGCAGGAATCAGCGGATACATCGGATTTCTCTCTAGCGTTGCCCTATTGTATTATTGTTATTCTGTTACTGTTATTATCGTTTGTATGCTTAATCCATTTTACGGCTTGTAAAATTGACTATTATCTGATTTTATATAATGTGATTATGATGGCTGGGGTCGTAAGGCCCTATCCGGTTCATCAAAAAAAAAAAAGTTGCGTATTAAAGTACCAATTTATCGCTTTACATTTTAAAATGAGTCTCCATTGAGTCCAATCCACAAAACCCTTCGTCGCAAAACCGGAAGAAAATGGTTCGATCATAATCGCAATCACCGCACCCGATCCAATCCAACCCGAATCCGATCCGAGAGCGAGAGACGAAAATGCAGGACCTCCTTCCTCTCAAAAATCTCTAATGGCGCCTCCTTCCCCAAATCCCACTCCCAATCTCAAATCCACTCTCAGATCTGACCAAATCTTACCAACCAACCACCAGATCCACTCACCCAAACCCCCAGCTATGCCTTCCATGTTCCGCTTCAACTCCACCATCAACTCGATCACCGAAGAAGAAGACGATCAAGACCAAGAAAAAGTCCAAACTTTATCGTTCACGTCACCATCCTCCTCCTCTTCCCTCGCTTGCGTCCTCAACTCCGAGATCGCTGCCGTCCTCGCCGTCATGCGCCGCAACGTCCGCTGGGGCGGCCGCTACGCCGACGAACACCTCGACCACTCCCTCATCCTCTCCCTCAAATCCCTCCGCCGCCGCCTCTTCGCCTTCCCCCGTCCCCGCCACCATGACTGCATCCGCCCGTTTCTCGACGTCATCCGCTCCGACGAAACCGGCGCCCCCATCACCGGCGTCGCTCTCTCCTCCCTATACAAGATCCTCTCGCTCGATTTTATAGATCCGGAATCGGATGCGGCTGACGTCATGGCTGACGTGGTGGAGGCGGTGACGTGCTGCAGGTTCGAGGTGACCGATCCGGCGTCGGAGGAGGCGGTGCTGATGAAGATCCTGCAGGTTCTTGTGGCGGTGATGAAGAGCAGGGCTGCGGCGGTGCTGAGTAATCAGCATGTTTGTACGATTGTGAATACGTGCTTTCGGGTGGTGCATCAGGCGGGGACAAAAGGGGAGCTGCTGCAGAGAGTGTCGAGGCACACAATGCATGAGTTGGTGAGGTGTGTTTTTGCTCATTTGCCGGAGGTTAGGGGTGGGGAGGAGCGAAGCAATGTCAAGCCTCCTGAGGTGAGATACTGTGGTTTATGTATGCTAGGGAACAAAGTTTGATATAATTTGAGGCCGAAAGGCCTGACTTGGATCAAAGTTCGGAGAGCCAACGTTATGCAGATTCATACAATAACTCTAGTTGTCTTTTAACTTAGTGTTTGGCCGCTCTAGTTACGATAAATTAGGTCTTAGTGGAGTTTAGATAACTCGTGTTATCTAAACTTTTGGGGTGAGGTAATTGTAGTTATCACAAATTCAAGACAGGTTGCGAACAGCAACCTACCTAAAGTTGTGGCAGCTGAACTAATGTAAGATAACTCTTAGTTCCTAAACAGGCTCTAATAGCCTTATTTATTGTCATTCAATGTTTGTTTTTAATGTTTCTTATAGTTTGCTTGGAAATAGAGATAAAAAGTACTGCACATATACAATACTGTAGGTTTAGTAAGAGATATTTGGACCAGTTTGGTATCAGCAAACTTAATATTGATAAAAAGTACTGCACGTATGCATTTCTCTTTTGAGTAAGAGTAATATTTCAACCAGTTTGATCCGATTTGTGATGTTAGCATGATAAATAGAGATTAAAAGTACTGTAGATACACAATTCTCTAGTTATAGTTAAAGAGATATTTCAATTGATATAATCTGAATTTGGGATGCTATGGTTCTTTATTGGTGTTCAGATGGGCGAAGTTGACAAGAATCAGGCATTTGGGATCGAGCAATTAGAGAATGGAAATGGAAGTGTTGGGTCAGGGGTGGAAACACAAAATGTGATGACGAGGGGAATGGTAGAACCTTATGGCGTTCCTTGTATGGTTGAGATATTCCACTTCTTGTGCTCACTGTTAAACATTTCTGAGCAAATTGAGATGAGTCCTAGGTCTAACCCAATAGCTTTTGATGAAGATGTGCCTCTCTTTGCTCTCGGGTTAATCAATTCGGCTATTGAGTTGGGGGCTTCCTCTATTAGCAAACACCCTAAACTGTTGGCGTTGATACAGGATGAGTTGTTTCGGAACCTCATGCAGTTTGGTCTTTCAATGAGCCCTCTCATTCTATCCATGGTTTGCAGCATTGTATTGAATCTCTATTGTCATTTGAGAACAGAGCTAAAGCTTCAGCTAGAGGCATTCTTCTCCTGTGTGATCTTGAGGCTGGCACAAAGCCGATATGGGGCAGGGTACCATCAGCAGGAGGTTGCCATGGAGGCTCTTGTGGACTTCTGCCGACAGAAGACTTTTATGCCCGAAATGTATGCAAATTTAGATTGTGACATAACTTGCAGCAATGTATTTGAAAACCTTGCCAACCTTCTCTCAAAGAGTGCATTCCCCGTGAACAGCCCGTTGACTACTATGCATATCCTTGCCTTGGATGGTTTAATTGCAGTAATTCAGGGAATGGCTGAAAGGATACGGAATTCACCTCCTCGATTAGAGGAAGCCCAACTTGAACTTGAGGAATACAGTCCGTTCTGGACAGTTAAGTGCAAGGACTACTCTGATCCAGAGCAATGGGTCAAATTTGTTCGGAGGAGAAAGTACATCAAGAAAAGGCTGATGATTGGTGCTGATCACTTCAACAGAGATCCAAAGAAGGGTTTGGAGTTTCTTCAAGGAACTCATCTTTTGCCTGAGAAGCTTGACCCCCAGAGTGTGGCGTGTTTCTTTAGATTTACTGCTGGGCTAGATAAGAACCTTGTTGGAGATTTCTTGGGCAATCATGATGAGTTTTGTGTTCAAGTGCTTCATGAGTTTGCTGGGACCTTTGACTTTGAGGACATGAATCTCGATACTGCTCTAAGGCTGTTTCTAGAGACATTTAGACTGCCAGGTGAGTCTCAGAAGATACAGAGAGTGCTTGAGGCTTTCTCTGAAAGATACTATGAGCAGTCACCTCGGATTCTTGCTAACAAAGATGCTGCTCTCGTGCTGTCATACTCTCTCATAATGCTAAACACAGACCAACATAATGTACAGGTAAAGAAGAAGATGACTGAAGATGATTTCATTCGAAATAACCGCCACATAAATGGTGGAAAAGACCTTCCAAGAGAATTTTTAACCGAGCTATACCATTCTATCTGCCAAAATGAGATTAGAACCATCCCTGACCAAGGGGTTGTTGGGTTCCCTGAGATGTTCCCCAGTCGTTGGATTGATCTGATGCGGAAATCAAAGAAGACGTCTCCATATATTGTCTGTGACTCACGCCCTTTTCTGGATCGTGATATGTTTGTAATCATGTCGGGTCCTGCCATTGCTGCAGTCTCTGTAGTTTTTGACTATGCTGAGGAAGAAGAAGTTTACATGACCTGTGTGGATGGGTTCATGGCTGTCGCCAAGATATCAGCCTACCACCATCTGGAAGATGTACTGGATGACTTAGTGGTCTCACTCTGTAAGTTCACTACTCTTCTCAACACTTCCTTAGTTGATGAGCCAGTTACTGCTTTCGGGGATGACACAAAAGCCAGGATGGCAACTGAAGCAGCCTTCAACATAGCAAATAGATATGGAGATTTCATACGCACAGGTTGGAGAAATATATTGGATTGCATCTTGAGGCTTCATAAACTTGGCCTACTTCCTGCTCGGGTTGCTAGCGATGCAGCCGATGATTCTGAACTCTCTGCTGATTCCATGCATGGGAGGCCGCCTCCAAGTTCTCTTCCCCCCTCTCAAATTCCACCTATGGGCACCCCTCGTCGATCCTCTGGGCTTATGGGGAGATTTAGTCAACTACTGTCACTTGATACAGAGGAGCCAAGGTCACAACCAACCGAACAGCAACTTGCATCTCATCAGAGGACTCTTCAAACCATTCAAAAGTGCCGCATAGACACTATATTCACCGAAAGCAAGTTCCTACAATCAGATTCACTACTACATCTTGCTCGTGCCCTTATTTGGGCAGCTGGTCGACCTCAGAAAGTAACAAACTCGCCTGATGATGAAGACACTGCTGTTTTCTGTTTGGAGCTACTAATTGCTATCACTCTTAACAATCGGGATAGGATAGTTCTGCTGTGGCAGGGTGTTTATGAGTACATAGCCAACATTGTTCAGAGTTCTGTGATGCCTTGTGCTCTTGTTGAGAAAGCTGTCTTTGGATTATTACGGATTTGCCAGCGGTTGCTTCCTTACAAGGAAAACCTAGCTGATGAGCTCTTGAGGTCCCTTCAGTTGGTTTTGAAACTTGATGCCCGGGTTGCTGATGCTTACTGCGAAAACATAACGCAAGAAGTCACAAGACTTGTGAAGGCAAATGCTAACCACATAAAATCTCATATGGGGTGGAGGACTATCACCTCTTTGCTTTCCATCACAGCGCGTCATCCAGAAGCTTCCGAAGTGGGCTTTGAGGCATTGGTTTTTATTATGTCCGATGGGGCACACCTCTCACCGGTTAACTATGGTCTCTGTATTGAGACGTCGAGGCAGTTTGCAGAGTCTCGTGTTGGGCTAACTGATAGATCTGTGCATGCATTGGACTTGATGGCAGAGTCAGTTGTCTTTCTTGCTCACTGGTCTAGTGAGGCCAAGGAAGCTAGTGAAGAAAATGATAAGATCCAAGAAGGAATTAGAGAGATGTGGTTGAGGCTGGTGCAGGCATTAAAAAAGGTGAGTGGAGACCAGAGAGAGGAAGTTAGAAATCATGCAGTAGGATCACTTCAGCGATGTTTGTTGGGATCTGATGGGATTTGCTTGTCGCCTTCTGTATGGCTGCAGGCTTTTGACCTTGTTATATTTGCTCTTCTTGATGATCTGTTAGGAAATGCCCAGAATCAGTCACTGAAAGACTACAGGAATATGGAGGTTACTCTCTTGCATGCCATCAAATTGTCATCCAAAATCTTTTTGCAGTTCTTAGAAAAGCTCTCGGGATTGAGTGGCTTCAGCAAGTTGTGGCTAGGGTATCTTGGTCGGATGGAGAAATACATGAAGGTGAAATTGAGAGGAAAGAGAAGCGATAAGCTCCAAGAAGTGATTCCAGAGCTACTAAAGAACACGCTGCTTGTAATGAAATCGAAAAAGATTCTTGTGAAGAGAACGATAATAGGTGGGGATAGTCTGTGGGAACTAACATGGCTTCATGTGAATAACATTGTGCCATCTTTGCAGTCTGAATTGTTCCCAGATCATGAAACTGAGCAGAAGGATTCAGGCAGTGAAGTACAGCCTGTTGAAAGTGGTTTGGGTACTGATGAAGGCAATCGTGGTGGAGGCTGATTACTTGACCTTTAAGACTGTTTCTTACACAAGTGGAACTCATGGGTCATCTTCAGTTGAATTATGAAGTAATTTCCAGGTATACTTTATTATTTTTCTTGACTTTTGGTATATATTTTTCCGTAACTGCCATTTGATTTGATCTTGTTGGTTGTTACATGTTGTCTCCTTTTCTATTTTTTATCGAATGGAGGTTTAACATTAGTCTTTTTCAAGAAGTTTAATCTCACACATGTTTTGTCTCATGTTTGTGAATTTGTGTATGCGTGTATGCCTAGGAAGCACAAATAACAGTATGGTATGGATGACAAAAAAATTGTGTATATTAGGGGCTGGCTATAATATTATATGTTATAGTAAGATATATCATGAACACACTTAAATTTATCCAGATGACCCCAAATCTCCAGTATAATTTTGAGTTGTAAAATCAGACTAAAAGGTTTTTAATATGTAGAAATCAACAGTTTGTTTTTTATTCCATACAAAATTACAAATTAGGAGAAGCATCACTAGTGATGGCAAAAGTAATAAAATTTACTAGTGTATGAAAAGAGTGCAAAAGTGTTTGAATTTTGTTGGTTAGCGCATCTGTAGTCGTTGAAGATGAAAATATGGATATATGGATAAATGGAAATAAGAATCGAACTTTTGCTGCACTCGTTAAAAGCTATTTTTTTAGCTTTCTATCGTAAAATAATAAGCGACGGCACTCGAAGTGCCGTCGGAGGGAAAAAAAAAAAATTAAAGCCGAAGGGAGGGACGGCACTCGAAGTGCCGTCAGACACATAAAAAAATTCGTCCTTGGAATGCAAAAAAAAATTACAAAAACAATATTAAAAAATTACAAAAACATTTCAGAAATTACGAAAAAATTACAAAAAATTACAAAAACATTTTAGAATTTACAAAAACATTTCAGAAATTGCAAAAACAAATAAAAAATTGCAAAAAACTCCGGACGGCACTTCATGTGCCGTCCGACATAATCGGAAAGTTTCGTAAATAAAAAATTACAAAAACATTTCAGAAATTATGAAAAAATTGCAAAAACATTTCAGAAATTGCAAAAAAAAATTTAAAAATTGCAAAAACATTTTCAAAAATTGCAAAAAAAAATCAAAAATTACAAAAACCTCCGGACGGCACTTCATGTGCCGTCCGATGGGATTTGGGGTGTTTTTTAATTGAAAAAAAAATATCAAGGCCGTTCGACGGGGAAAAAATTATTTTTTGGGTGGGACGGCACTCGAAGTGCCGTCGCTCAAATATGGATATTTCTCAGATCGATTCTCATTTATGGCACACGACTGTAGCGATTTATCGATAAAATGGATATTTGGCAAACGAGTGCAGCACGTTTCTCAGCCAAATATCTATTTTATCGATATTTGGCAAACGACTACAGATGCTCTTATATGTTCACTAAGGGGGTGTTTGGATGGCTGCAAGTTCACTGTAAGAACTTAAATTAGTGGGGAGAGCATACCGCACAAATTTTGTCGTTTAGTGCGATTTCATGTCCACTATTTTTGCTCCAAAAACACGCACGCAGCACTGTTCACGAGTTTGTTAATATTTTATTTCTCTCAACTCTCTCTCTCCACTTCTTTTAGTTTGCTTTGTCGTTGAATAAAGCAACATAATGCTATTTAAAGAAGCTAACTTTCCTCACCTGGCCTATGTGGGACTAAAGTCTCGACATTCATAAGCTTTGGGTTTTTTTTGTCTTGGTTTTTTTTCCTTTGTTTGTTTTTTTGTTTCAGTTTTTATGTTTTAGCTTTGGTTTTTTTTTTGTTTAGCTTCAATTTTTGAATTTTGGGTTTGGTTTTTTTAAAAGTTTTGATTTTTTTTAGTTTCGGTTTTTTAATTTTCGGTTTTTTTGGTTTAATTCAATTAAGATTAATTTAGTTTAATTAGTTTAAACCCTAATTAATTTAGATTAGTTTCAAATAAACCAAAAGTTAAAAATTGTTTTTAAAATTAATTTTCTACAGCGTTCTTACAACTCAAACAAACCTATACTGTAATGGAAAACTATTCCTGCTACAGGAAATCTACATTCAACCAAACAACTTTTTCATATCTCATTTCCACCTATTTCTTTTCTCTATAGTAATCTTACAACTTTGAGTTTTACAACCAACCAAACACCCCCTAAGAGCATCTGTAGTCGTTGGTTGTATATACATTTTATGGATATTTTGGGGAAAAAAGCTCTGCAGGCGTCGTGTATATATTCATTTTCTGGGTATAAGATGAATAGTAGACATTTATATTTGGCAGACGAAATGGCATTATGCATATTTTAGAAATCGGAAGATTATTTACTGTCTTAGTGTCGGACGGTATATGATCTGCCGTCTAAGAAATTTTTTTAATTGCAAAAGCTTGGGACGGAATATGATATGCCGTTTGGATTTTTTTTAATTATAAAAAAGACAATGTCAACTTAGATGCTGACATTTGAGGAAAAAACAAAAAAAAATTAGTGCAAAGGTGTTGGACGGGAGATGATCTCCCGACCTTCAAATTTTATTTTATTATTTTGTTTTTTATTAAATTCATCACACATTGGAGGTTTGAGAAAATTAAAAAAAAAGGAAAAAAATGGTTGGACGGCAAATGATATGCCGTTTGAGGAAAAAAATAAAATAAAATTAATGTGTCGGACAGGAGATCACACTTTTTTTTTCATTAGATGGCAGATGTTATGCCGTCTACAAATTTTTTTTCTTCCGCTTTCTACGAAATTGTTCAAACGGTATATCATCTTCCGTTTAATTTAAAAAAAGCCATTTTTTGAGTATTGACGACTGCAGCGCTACCCCAAAAAAGCTATTTCTATATTTTCTATATACCCATTTTTTAGCAAAACGACTACAGATGCTCTAAGCAGTCAATAAGTGGACGTGTCCAAAATAAACTATATGTAGTAAAATTGACTAATTGAGAGCACGTGTGAGAAGTGTATAAATGTGTCCAAAAGTGTATAAATGTGTCCAAAGAGTGTCAGCAAAATGTGGTATCTGACATGGATCTGACTCCAAGTTAGAAGTGCCCATGCTACATACAGTTGGGTTGGAGAATTTCTGAGGGTCTTCCTGATACTTTCAGTAATTTTGACTTTTCTGTTTAGTAAATTCCAGCTAAATTAACCAGTTTGATGGGAGTTCCTAAACTGCATCTTGATAACTATATGGCAGACCTGGCTTTCGAACATGGAGATGATATACTACAAAATAGAAAAGCCAAGATTGAGCTATGTACTATGTGGAAGCAACTCATGCTAAGCAGTCATCAAGGTCAACATTTAATACCTTGTTTAATTTTTATCTTTTTTTTGGGTGTGGTCGTGCTTCCTTATTTTGATATAGATTTCTTAGTTAGCTTTACATTTTCCTTTGGTGCGTGACACAGATTTGCAGTTCCTCATATTGATCCTTGTAATTTGCTGATTGTTCATATTATTGTTTCTGCTACTGTATTAAGACTGCTGATAATTCTAATATAAACATTTGATGAATCTGAAAGCTGATCCCAATTTTCTTTGCCCGAATGATTCTCAAGGCACTCCACATTCATTAAGTTGCATTATTGTCTGTCCTTTTTTCCTTTACAGATCTTGGTCTTTTCTTTTTCCCTTTTGGTAAAAGACTAGTTATTGATCATTAGAATGACCCAAAATTATTCCTTTGAAAATCATTTGTTCTGTTAGTTTTTGCCAAAAAATTTTACTGAACTGTTCAATCCCAATTCAAAGACTTAATTAAAGAGTAAGAAAAACCTGATAATCTACTGTAAATAGGATCATTCTACAAGACTGGATTAACAACACCACCTTTCTAAATTGTGACGGTTACATAAAAAAGTTGCAAGCAGATCATTCTTCGAAATTAGATTAACAAATAATGAATGGGTGGGTGATACTAGATTCTCGATCTCTTAATGTACAGATGAAAAAGAGGTATGTCAAACCAACATGTTATCTGCCTCCTAATTTTCCATTTATTACTGTTCAGTGAAAGGAAGTTCTCATGAAGAATTTGATCTTAAGTTTAACGTTCTTTGGATTCATAATGCTTCGATATGCAAGTGTGATAGTTGTTCAGTGGTAAGCCTCTTCGTTGGTGAATAAGAGGTCAGGATTTAGAATCCCGCTTGCACAAAAAAAATTCCCAATTAATATATATATTTGGTTGCACACGACTATCGTGAGCACTCACGGAGTAGAGCTTCCATGAAAAATCTGAACCGTTCATATCTTTCTACATGCCTAAGATAGCCTAACAATAAGAGATCAAGTAATTTGAAGTTCATTTGCCCCTGATTTACCTCATCACAAAATTGTATGGCCGAAAATTATAACAGCCTGGTGGATGGGCAAATGAACTTCAAATTACTTGATTTCTTATTGTTATGCTATTGTATGCATGCAGCACAAGATGGGCAGATCAGATTTTTCATGGGGGCTTTACTCCGTGAGTGCTCACGGAAAGTAGTATACAACGAAAGATTATATATATATATATATATATATATATATATATATATATATATATATATATATATATATATATAATCTTTCGTTGTATGCATGCAACACAAGATGGGCAGATCAGATTTTTCATGGGGGCTTTACTCTGTGAAACAACGAAAGATTATATATATATATATATATATATATATATATATATATATATATATATATATATATATATATTTGAGCAATGCTCCATTGCAAACCATTGAAGCTCGAACAACGGCTGCGTTTATTTTGAACCTAAGGCCTTGTTCCGAACAACGGCTTAGGCTATATTCAGAACGACTTATGTATATAATCTAAGCCGTTGTTTTGGAACAACGGCTTAGGTTTACAACCTAAGCAGTTGTTTCCGACAACGACTTTAGTGGTTTGCATACTCGTTTGCACGGGACCCGCCACCAATCAACCTCACCTACCTCTCAAGCTCACCACTCCACCGTACAAATCCTAAATCCCGAATCCCAAATTGGTTTTTTTTTTTAAAGTTTTTTTCTTTCAAGAATTTATGAGAATAGTGAAAATCAGTACTAGATAGATGTCTCTGAAGTTATCTGAGTGTTTCTTGATTGACTCGTAGAAGTGATTTCAAGATTGTATGGTGTAAAAAGTCAACTTTGTTTTCAAGATTTGGGATTTGGGCGGTGGCAGTGGTGAGCTTGAGAGGTGGGTGAGGTCGATTGGTGGCGGTGCTAGGTGGAGATAGAGAGCGGAGGCTAGGGTTTCGAAGGTGGAGCTTTGGGGTAGGTTGCAGAGGTCGGGGAGTTTGGAGGCGGAGTCAATTTGTGGCGGCGGTGATGAGATGGAGATCGGGCAGCGTTGAGGTGGAGTCGATTGGAGGTTGGGGTAGAATGAGAGGGGCGTCAGGGAAAGAGTTGAGAGGTGGAGAGGTGGAGCTGAGGAGGCTCAGGTTTCAAGGGGATAAATGAGAGAGATTTGGAGTGGGTTCGGGGTTTGGAATGTGTGAAGAGAGAGGAAAGAAGAGTTTTGAGTGAAAATTACCTAATTACCCCTAAATAACCCCAAACAACTATCCACCGTCCGATCTGCATCGTGAGATCGAGCGGCCCGCGCCGAGTGCGCATCGGAGTGCGCACAAAATGAGTGCGCAACCGAAGATCATCATATATATAGGGTAAAGTGTGAGTGTGTATGGCTATGGCCTTGTTAAAAAAAGTAATAAAATAAAATAAAAAATAATGCTTCGATATACTATGTTGTATATTATGATAATGTCTCGCCCCGCTTTCCAAAAATACGAAATACAAGCACGTAACATTGGCCTAGCGAATAGTTTTCATCATCCATAAGCTATTCAGGAATCTTTACAACATCTCACAAAATAATCAAAGTCGGAAGTAAGAGAATTAACCACACATGCATAATTGAATCAATATTCTAACAAAATTTACTTGGAACAAAATGTATTAATCTCAAATAAATCAGATCTGAACATCAGGAAATAAGTCAAAAATTCTAGGTCATACTGCTCAAACACAAAGAATCCAAGTAACAGATACATAGTTCAAAATGAGCATCAGGAAATAAATGAAGATAGCAAAAGCTCCAGCCAACTAGAACTTTAGATCACCTACTCCATCGGGCAGCTGATCACCAAAATCTGCAATTTGACAGATTGCAGGAAGAAGGAAAAAGAAACAAGATTCCCGTCAATGCAAGTTACGGGCTGCTTGTAGTGCAGGATACAAGTACATGAAAAACAAATCTAAATAACAGCGGAAACAAATGTAGCATGGTATAACACATCAACACTAATATCTATCATGGATCAGTAAAGCAAAGTCAACTAGCATGGTATACTAACAGGTATAAGTAACATGTGTCAAGTGTCAACAGTATGAAGTATACAGATAACAGTATCAGGTAACAGTCAGTCAGTAACAGATAACAGTGTCAGGTATCAGTCAGATGATAGCAGGTAACAGTGTTCAGTAGCATGTAACAGATATCAGTGTAATAGATGTCAGTTCTTACAGTCTTGTGTTGATTACTATCTAGGTAGCACTTCATGCATCCATCCTTTTACTACATGGTTGCTATATTCAAGTAGTTTCGTTTTAGATTTCGTAGGGAATCATATAGGGCAGTGTACTCAGGTATCAGTAACAGTAGCAGTAACAGTCAGAACCTAGTGGTCCTCCTTCGAGTACACTTTCCTATAGGGAAGTGTGCAGTCAGGTAATCAGTATAACAGTAATCAGACAGTCAGAACCTATTGGTCCTCCTCCGAGTACACATTTCTATAATTTTTCACTACTATATCTTTCTCTTAAACCCCGGCTTGGTTATTTATTATTATTATCAGACAGACATGTATGTGTCATAAACAGGTTAAGAATATCATGGTATAAACATGTAACAGGTTCAGGGTGACAAATAAATATGTACAGATGATAGCAGTCATATAAAAGAGTGAAACAATGTAAGTTCTAATATAGGACAGCAAGACAGTACAGTACTAAAACAGTGAATCCCGTTGCTACAGAAATCCAAATCTGAATTCGTTGGAGAATCTGGAAAATAGACTCCCATTCGAATCCAGCGAATACATATAAGTCATATAGTGTTTTACAAAATCATAACTCAAAACTGATTTGAATCCAGAAAATACGTTCAGCCAGAAATCAGTAAATCATATCCAAAGTCAGAAAAACAGCATTAAAACATCTCAAATAAATTCAGGAAAAATATGGGGTATTCCCCTATAGGTCTAGTATCAAAATATAAACTTTTATAATATTCCAGTAAGATTAGTTTAGCCAACAAAAATCAGAAAATATCAAGAAACGATAGTTTGGCAAATCTGGAATTCCCAACACTACTGTACGAAAATATCAATATCTCGCAAACCGTGAAACGAAATCTAGATCTGTCAAAGGAAGATGAAAATAGACAAAATAAGCTAACTTTCATATTTCACAAAGATTTTTCATACAGAAGAAGGAACTAGGGTGAAAATACAAATCTTTACAGAACAGCGAGCAAAATTCAGCAAGTATAGTTTCTATTCGAAAGCATGGCATATAAATCTTACCAATTAAATCCACCAAAATTCTGGATAATCCCTAATCAAGTATAGAAATACTGTGCAAAATTTCAAAATAATATGTTTAGCACTAGTATAAAAATAGTTTATCCATCGAAATCATCAAGAAACGAAATCTAGAAACTATATAACACCTCTGTAGTAAAACAACTATATCTCACATATACGAAAACAAAATCGAGCTCTGTCTGAAAATTCAGAAAGAAGATAGATTTTTCTAAAAATCATGTTTACAACTAAAATTAAGATTCTGACCTTAATATGGTCTAAAATACCAATCAAAACAGATCAGTGACAAAATACAGATTTTTCTTTTAACAACAAATCAACATACAACATACGAAACTCGTCCCAAACACAACCAAACATGTTATAGAGTCTACTAAGTGTCCAAACATCCTGAAATATGGTATATAGCATGTCCACATAAGTATATCACATGGATCCAAACCAACACACGATTTCTCATAATTATTCCACAAATATAATCACATCAAGAACGGTCAAAACCTAAGTTGTTTCATGTCAAGTTTGTGTCGTGAGACAACTATAGTCAAATAGCACTATAGAGACAATACTCATCAAAATACATCACACACGAGGTCTCTAGAACCCAACTACACTACAAGCGAAATTTATGACTTGTATCATACAAAGAAATTGAGTACAAGTTTCTTGCCTGAGAGACGATGACGGAATGAAGCAAAGAGCAAGAATAACGGGAACAGATCCCGGGCACGAACTCAACGAACGAACGAACGAACGAACGGATCGCGAACCAACACAAGCAAACGAACTTAATAAGCGAACAACCCACGAACACCAAAACACACGAACCAATCACACAATCCACGAACGTAAGAACAAGTCATACGAACCGACGAATACCCGAGATCCAACACCCGCTCACCAAACCCACTCGCACATGAGGACGGGGAAGCGAGGGAAAGAGAGGTCGAGACTGGCCAAGTGTGCTGTTGTTGCTTCGGGAGGGTGACGCACGGCGGTCGCCGGTAGGGAGGAGGGCTGACGACAACTGCTGTCGAGGCGTCGCTGCGGAGACAGGGCTGAACGGCACAACAGAAGACGAAGCTGCTGTTGGGGTCGCGGGGTGGCGCGGCGCTGCTACAGTCGGAGGGGAGGCAGTGCAGGGGCAGGCGAGGCACCGGGAGGACAGGGAAGCTGTCGCGGCGGTGCGACAGGGAGGAGGGAGAGATCGGGAGAGGTGAGATGCAGGAGGTAGGGTGGCTGAAGAGGCGGCTAGGAGGGGGTGCATGGGTGATGGGATGAAGAACAGGAAGGTGAAGCGACTAGGGTTAACAGGGTAGGCATGGGGAGATGAACAGGCTGAGATATGGGTTATGTATATGAGTAGGGTAGGGTTTAGGGGGTAACAGGGTTGGGTTTCGGGTAGGATAAATTAGAACGGGTCTGGGGAATTAAAATGGGTTGGGTTTATAACGGGTTATTGGGTTTAGGTGCTAATGGTTTTGAAATAAATGGGTAATGGGATAAAGTATGAATGGGTTCAGGGAATTGAAGTGCATAAATTGGGTTTTGGGTATTGGTAATGGGTTTAAATATAGGGTACAAAGAATAGGATTAAAATGGGTTTTTGGAAAAATAAAATCACCAATAAAAATATACAATTTGGATTTTATAGAAATACTACTACTAATAATAAAACGATAACAATAACAACAACAATAATAATAGTATAAAAATTACAGTAATAATAATAATACTGATAATAATAAGAAGAAGAAGAAAAAAAATGAAAAAAAAGATAATAATAGTAATAATAATAATAACAGTAATAGTAACAATAATAGAAATCAAAGTAATAATATCAATAATAAGATTTACAAATAAAATTATCGGTCGAAAATAGATTTAAAAGCGGAAAACTAATTTACAAAAATTTTAAATACAGGAAATACACAGAAAATATATTTTCGGGGAAACAGGGGTTACAGATAAGCTTTCTCTGATAGAATTTGCAAATAGAGATATTATCTCTCGTAATTGATCTTGTACAATTAGGTGAAGTCAAATGTGTGTGCTGCATATTTCTATTTTGTAATCATTAATGAAATGGATTATAAGAAGGGTTATTTAATTAAAAAGATCAAGTTTTGAAGCTGGGTTTGGATAATCAAATTTCGGGTCTGATGGAATTTGGCCAAAAAGTTTCTTTTGATGCTTTTTGTGAAATTTTGATTGAGATTTGAGTTGTTTTGACACTGAGTTGATTGGAAACAATATACTACCAATACACAATGGTTTCTTGTTGCCTTAACTGATGCAAAACACAAACATCTACACATATATGTATCTATGTTCACTGTTTTGAGGATTTTGTGAACTTTGACGAGGTTTTGATTGGATTTCAATTGTTTTGATTCTGAGATGAGTTTAAACATTTTATTACTCCTAATTGATGTATTTTTATGCTCAAACTGATGCTCAAACACCCTATGCCCATATATACATATATTCATACTGTTTGTGAAGAATTTCATGAGAATATGGTCTTTTGCAAAATTGATGTGATTTTGAGATGTTTTATAAACTCATATATGTTGTAAAAGTCATGCTTTAGCATCGCGGAAGTTTAATTTTGATTTCACAAAGTTTAATCGACGTATTAGTCGAAACATGCACAAATTTCTAAGCTGGTTGTTTAACAGCTAGCAGCCGCCCGCACGGTCGACCGTTATGCTATTTTATTTTGAGAAATTCAAAAAGGGCAGTCGACTGTCCTGTTTTTCAACTATTTGGGTAGTCGAACGCACCTGCTGTTTTGAGTCGTTTTGTTGAGTTTTCTTCGTTTCTTTTAAACGGTTATTTCCTCAGTATTATGGATTATTGCTCTACTGTTTTTAGATGATGTTTTTACTACATATTACAGTATTTTACAGAGAGTTATATGTTATTTATAAAAGAGCTTTAATTGTATTCTTATGACCTTATTAAGTGAACTAATTGTGTTTTTTCAAGGAATTGATGTTTTGGTGATATTCTACGACTTAAAAATGTGATCATTTGTTATTTGATGGGTTTAATATTTTATTTGAATTTTGGAATCTCATGAGTACATTAAATGGATTTGGATTTTATCATTTTCTTATTATAAATATTTTGATGATGGATTTATGAGTTTTATTGAAAATTTTGGTATTGATGGTTGAGTTATGAGTCATTAGAGATTGAGTGGGGCCCTAGCTACTGGCGTTTGAGATCTTGGTTATTGTTTAGTTGAGTTAAGCCTGGTAGGGTAAACCAACTCTAAGAGATTCGCAATCTATTAAACAATTAATTAACTTAACAAGATAAGGACATGTACTAGATGGTGATATGATGAAATGAGAACATGGGTTATGGACCTCAATATAGCCTGCGGTTAGGGCTGCAAACGAATCAAGCTATTCACGAGCTATTCGGCTCGAGCTCGGTCAAATCTCGGCTCAAACCGAACTCGAGCCGAGCTCGAGCTCAAAACCGAGCTCATTTCGTAAATGAGCCGAGCTCGAGTTTTTTTTTTTTTTTTTTGAAGGCTAAGTTCGCGAGCTATTCAGCTCGAATATGGTCAAAGCTCGGCTCGAGCCGAGCTCGAGCTCAAAATTGAGCTTGTTTCGTAAACGAGCCGAGCTCGAGCCTGAAGGTATTCGGCTCGGCTTGGCTCGATTGCAGCCCTACCTGCGGTGTGAGATAATCTTCGGAATTATCGAGGTGTGAGTGAAAGTCTCCGGAATTACCTGCGGCGTGGGATTGATCTACGGAATTATCGGGGTCGAGGCGACACTCATGGAGTATTCGTGTGATGAGGCACCATAGCTTGCGGTGTGGGGTATTCTCGAAAATTCCCAGGTGTGAGTGAAATAGTAACCGAAATTATCTGTGGATAGAGATTGACCTCCATAATTATCGAGGCGTGGGCTAATACTCACAGTTTATCTAGATCTCAAAGTAGTCATCGTAGTAGGATTAGTTTCATAACGAGGGATTTAACCTTATCAAGTAGAGAACGATAAGGGCTTGCACCGGACCTATGTAGAGTGGGATGCATAGAATCCGACAAGTGTCCATTAGAGAGTCAGCATATAGCATTGATATTTTCTTGACTTGGTTTTATGCATGTTGTTTTCTGTTTTTCTACAATTGACACTTAGTCTAGTTTCACTTGATGTTTTCATATTTTATTTATTGTTATTTCTTATTTCATTTATTCTTGCTGTTTGTACATGTTGTTTATGACTCTATATCTTATGTTTTATTTATGTTGCGTTTTTTTTTATATCACTCACACCGTTATGGCTGACCCCTGTAGTTTTAGGGGTTAGGATTATCTCTAGCCTCATGTTTTACAGGTAGGTACCTATAGCATTGGGATTTGGATGCATGAGATAGAATGATGTTGTGGCTTGTGTAATTGTAAAAGAATGTGTTGTAAAAGAAAGAATTTGTAATTCAAACTGTTTGTTTTTCGCTGTGTTTTGTAAAGAATTGATGTAATAAAAGTTGAAAAATTTTCTCTGTGTTTTGGCTATGTTTACTATTACAATTGAGGTTGATTCTGGAAATTGTGTCACGTATTTCTGAGATATTATATTGAAAATTCGGGGCGCTACAGAGATTGGTATCAGAGCATGCTTCAATAGTAATAATAAACATGGTATAAAAATAAACCTAGGTGTAGACATCAGAGCGTGGGTACCTAAGTGTGGACATTAGAGTGTGAATATCACATAGGGTTAGAACATGCTGTTTTGGTTTGGGGTATGACTGAGGTTTTGACATGAACTATTTAGTGAGTTCTACCCTTCAAAACTTTTCATGTGATCATTTTTTATCCACACTACTCATATGCACATAACAATTAGTCCAAGTTTTTAGTTTAGCAAAAATAACCATAACAACAATAATAACCATAACAAGGTTTTAAAGACTCAACCTTCATGTTTTTGTTTAAGTTCTACCATCCATCTTTTCATGTGATCATTTTGATTTATACAACCATTTATATGCTTAAGATTTAGTCCAAGTTGTTATAGAACATACACATACAACTTACAACAATAAAAAAAGAACAAAAACAATATCTATAACTATTATAATGGGAGAGATGGGGTTGGAAACAAATAAACAATTTTTTATTTTTTTTTGTATGTGTGCAAACACGTGCAGCGCACGTGTTGGTAGGTTTTTTTTGTCCTTTTCACTCCCCATCCACGTGCATCGCACGTGCATAATACTAGATTTTTTCTTTTTTGTCCTTTTCCTTCCTCCTCCACGTGCATCATACTAGTAAAGTAAAAAGTAGAGAAATCCCCACCTTTGATTTCTATGTAGGAAGAAATAGACAAGATCATTCTCCTTCCTCCTAGCTCCTATTGAAAACCTATAAATGAAGAACTCTCTAGTTAGGGTTTCTTTCTTTCTTTCTTTTTGTTCTCTATTTTTTTGTTCTTTTGGCAAATGACGCAAGAGGGGGAGAGGGGGGGGGGGGGGGTATTTTTAGGAGGAATGAGAGGGTGAGGGTGCAAAATACACCTAGGGGTTTTGCAAAAAACCCCTTGGATCAATTTGGATGAGGTGGAGGGGTGAGGTGGAAGAGTGTTCTAGTAGAAATACACCTATTAAAACTCTTATGTATTTCCATTAATCCTAAACCCTAAGTTTAACTCTCCAAACAAATCATAGCCATCCATTTTTTATTAATCATGACCAAAATGATATATTTTTGTCCAAAACACATACTACACGATTTGTACAAACGTACGAAATCGATACAATACGCATGCGTATATATTAATATAAATACCGATAATTTTTGTTGGTTAAACCGCATAATCCGTATAAAAATAAATTAATTCCGAAAATAATAATAAAAATAAATTTTATTATCGGCTCGGAAGATTCCAATACCAAAACGATATAACGCATATACATATGGACTGGTATACATACAGATGATGATTATTAATTAAACTAAGTAATATCCTCAAAAAATATTTTAATTTTGAAAAATAAAATAAAATAATAAAATAATAATAAAAATATATTATTAATAATTGATCGGGATATTACACTGATGGCGATACATCAGGCTGTGCATGTAATTCCTGTTCAAAGAAATTTCTATCTACCCATCCTGTAAATATGCCTTGTGATAAGTGAAACTGCAGCAACACAAAGGGGGAAGCCTTGCTCAAAGGTAAGTTCAGTTGTATGTAATTCATTAATAGTTTTTGTCCAACATTGAATAACAACCGATATTGTTTCAAATCTGCTTCACTAAAAATTTACTATGTTTATAGTTTGATTAGTCCTTTTTGTGGTAGATCACTGAGCATAAATTTTGCTAACAATTTAATTATACTTTCATTATTCATGGTCTCAAGCTTACTTTCTATTTGTGGTCTGATCATGTGTTAGTTAATTTGTGTGACTCAAATTTAAATATGTAACTAATGTTTTTCATAATAATAGAATATGTTGTTTTACGTTTTATTTCCATCATTTATCATCCAAATCTTTGTTTTCTTTCGCTTGCAACAACTATGATTTTAGAGATTAAACTTAAGAAATTGTTTTTATTCTTATTATTTTCTCAAAATTGATTGTGCTTACCTGTTTTAGTCTTACCAAATTCTTGAAAATGATCAAATTCATATATCATATTGGTTTAGGTTGCTGGTGTCAATAAGTTACTTTTATCATTTCTCAATAAGTTGCGGTTTTTGCTCTAAAAAGTGATTCTGCTCCGGGACCCGATGGGTTTCCCGCTTTTTTCTTCCAAAAATTTTGGGAATTTCTTAAGGATGATCTTTTTAAAATGTTCCAAGATCTTCACTCTGGTAACTTCTCTTTTGATCGCATCAATTACGCGCATATTGTACTAATCCCCAAGCTGATGGGTGCTCACCTTTTGGCTCAATTCAGACCCATTAGTCTGATCAATACAACTTTCAAAATAGTGATGAAAGTTCTCTCTACTAGGCTTAGTGGGATCATCTCCCCTTTGATTGACTCTGCTCAATCAGGTTTTATCAAGGACCGTTTCATCCTTGATAGCGTGGCGTCAACTCAGGAAATCATCTCGTTTTGTCATAGGACTCAATCTGAGGGAATCCTTCTTAAACTCGACTTTTAAAAAGCTTATGACAATGTGAGTTGGGATTTCCTTCTTGACATTCTCTCTGCCCGTGGTTTTGGTCCCAAATGGATTGCTTGGGTTAGATCAAGCTTGTATTCCGGTACTTCTCTTTATTTATTAATGGTGCAGAGGGTCACAAATTCAAACTTAGATGTGGCCTGCGTCAAGGAGACCCCCTCTCTTCTCTGCTCTTTGCTCTTGTAGCTGATGTTTTTAGCAGGCTTCTTAGGCATGCTAGGAATTCTCATATGATTGAGGGCATCGGTTGTACTCCTCGTTTCGAAGGAGTTCTTAATTTGCAATATGCTGACGACACAATTATTTTCATTAAACCGAATGCTCACTCCCTTAGGAATCTCAAACTTCTCCTTTACTGCTTTGAATCCGCCTCAGGGTTGTCGATCAATTTCCAGAAATCGTCGGTTCTATGGTTGGGAGGTACCCCCAACCGCCAGGCCGAGATTTCTGACTTTTTTAATTGCCCCTCTGCGTCCTTTCCGATCTCCTATCTCGGTATTCCCCTTAGATGGGGTAAATTACACAGATCAGACTGGTATCCACTTATAGATAAAGTGGAAACCAGGCTCAGTGTGTGGTCCGGCAAACAGCTATCTCGAGGTGGTAGATTAATCCTCGTTAATTCGGTATTATCTGCCATGCCTCTTTATTATATGTCCTTTTTCTTCCTCCTCTCATGGGTGATTAAAAGGATTGATCAAATCAGAAGCAATTTCTTCTGGTCCGGATCTTTAACATTTAAACCTGGTTCCCATCTTTGCCAGTGGAAAATGATTTGCACTTCTAAGTCGGAAGGGGGCCTGGGTGTTTTAGATCTCAGGGATCACAATATTGCCCTCTTAGGTAAATGGTTGTGGAATCTCCACACTCGCGACAACTTACCTTGGATTCAATGTATCAAAGAATATCGCGTTCGCGAGCGCCGTTGGTGGGATTTTTCCGCGCACGTTTATCGTCTTGCTTCTCCTTTCTGGAAAGGCGTCTGGAAGGCTTCAGCCGCTTTCCACTGTTGTATCTATCGTACTTGCACAGACGGTTCGAGAGCTAAATTTTGGAACGATCTGTGGATCGGTAACATCAAACTCTCTTCTGGTTTCCCTTCCTTATTTCTTCTGGCCTACGACCGCGCTGCAACGGTTGCAGAGTCTTTCATTCTCATCGACGGTACGCGTCATTGGTTCATTCCATTTGTTACTGAATTACCCCCCCATCTCTTACATATTTTCAACGAGCTCATCTCTCTCCTCAATAACTTCGTATGGAGTTCTTGTGAGGGTATCGCTTGGCGCTGGAATGAATCGGGCTCCTTTTCAGTTAAATCTTTCTACAAATTTCTTAATTCTAGAGGTTCTCAATCATCGGTTGCGAACTGTATTTGGAGCTCCGCTGCTCCCCTTAAAGTGAAGATCAATTTTTGGCTAGCGTACCAAGGTAAACTGCTCACTGTTGATGTTCTCAATAGAAGGAATCTTGCTTGGGGGCAACGTTGCCCTTTATGTGCTAGTCACCCAGAAGATGTTAATCATCTCTTTGTCCAGTGCACTATCATTCTCCCTTTGTGGAGGACTTGCGCTCTTGCATGGTCTACCGGAGCTACTCCTCCCTCTTTAGCTGATGTTTGGTCTTTTAAGCCATCGAATTCTTTGTTCAATTGTGCTTGGTTATTGTCTATCCACATTATCATATGGATTATTTGGAAGGAAAGGAACCAGCGATTGTTTGAGCATCGCTGTTCCTCCCCTATGGCTATAATTGAAAGTTTCTTGTTTCTGTTTAACCTCTGGAGCGCAGGCCCTTCATACAAAGGCAGAGCCTCTTTGGATCGTCAAAAACTGAACGATTCTTTTCACTGTCTCAATAGCTTGCATGCTTTATTTCCTTAGCCTTCTTCTTGTTTACTATCTAACTATCTGTTTATCTTTTTGTTTTGACTTTTTTTCTCTTCTCTGTCTCCCTTGCAGGCTTGAGCTTTCTATTTTGGTGCTCCTGGCTTCGATGCCTTTTGTTGTGATATAGCATCTCTTCTTTTTTGTAGTCCAGGGTTTTATCTTGGTTGTTTGCTTATTTCTATACTCTACTCTCTTTGCTTCTGCTGTTGGGTTTATGGATGTTTATTTTAGCCTCTGGCAACTTGTATCAGAGGTGTTTATGTTTGATCTCTGGATGCCTTATTTTGAGATCTCTTCGACTCTCAGCGTTGGCTTCTAGTAGTGGTTTGTGTTAACCTTTCTCTGAGGCTTACCATGCATTTCTTTCTTGCTCATTACTTTGTGATGCTTCGCGTTATGTTGATTTATTTCTCTGTTGTTCTATTTCGAACTGCTCTTCAGGGTCTGATCCTTTGTTGGAGAGCGTCTCATCTCTCTAGTTGTTGTGGCTACCTGTGTGAGCTGCTCTTATTTCAGATTTGTGCTTTTTTTTTTTGGTCTCAGGTTTCGGATGGCTGCGCTTAGTGTCCATGAGCTAGTTTTTGCTCATTTTGACATCTTGTTGTAGCTTTCTTTTCTTGCTGTCAGCTATCGTCTCCGGTGCTTCTTTTCCCATGTTGGTGGCGTCCCTTCTGCGGCTCACCAGGCGACTCCCTTCCCCGCGTTGATCAATTGTTGTTTCAAGCGGTTTCGTTCAGTGCTTGGTGGTCTACAGTCTTTTTCCCTTCTGTCCTGCTATTGTAGTTAGCTAGTTTATCATGCTGTTGTTTGTTTCTGATTGTAATTATTATTTTTTGGGTTTTACCTCTTGTAAAACTGCTATCTGTACTTTTAATTGTTTGTTAATATATGATTTCTAATGTGGCTGGAGTCGAGAGACTCTATCCGTTCTCATAAAAAAAAAAAAAAAAATTCTCAATTAATGTGTTGCTTACTTTCATTAGTCACATACCATATAGCATTTTAGTCACATACGATATAGCATTTGCCCAAATGTTGCTAATGAAAAATCAGAAAAATCAATGTTTTACACAATCGCTTTCCCCCTTATTAGAAATCAATATGCTACAACATTTGATACATTTTGCTTTACAATCTCGTGCCTTTCCTTTATTTTTTGAAATAGAGAAAGCAGAGCAAAAATTTAAAATTTTTTAATCTAAATTAACACATTCAGTACGCACATTTTTAAACAATTAAATTTTTTTAAAAACCCTCAAACATCTGACCAGTTCTCAATCTTTCCCACTGCCGAAACCCTACCCAACCCTCCAGCTGGCACTGCCCTCTCCGATCCTCCTCCCCTTCCTTTCTACATTTTTGTATTTTTTTAATTAACCTTAGTTAAGTTTTTCAGCTTTTCATTTATTTTTAGTAATCTCTTATAATTATTTGTGCATCAGCTTGTCATTTATTTTTAGTAATCTCTTATAATTATTGAATAATGCTACAGCTACTACCAATTTCACTACATTTTTCTTCACTACCTTAGGTGGCACACTCTAATAGGTAAGGAATGATAGAGTAGTTAGGAGAACTCTCCAATAGGAGTATGCCACCTAAGGTAGTGAATGAAATGGTAGTGAAATTGGTAGTGGCTAAAGCATTACTTATAATTATTTGTGCAATTTTGCACAGGAGTATACTAGTAACATTTAAGCAAATGGATTAGTTATCAATTGCTTGAAACCAGTCTCTCCTTTTCATGCTAGACAAAGGCCATAAAACCCGATGTTTCAATATTTGTTTTCTCGGTTTAATGCTAGAGAAAGGGCGATATTTTAATATTTGTTTTTACTGCAAATAATTTATAGTGCAAAGTGGCAATACAACCCACAAGAGGTCACAGGTCCAGTTGAATTAGGACATTCCAACAGTTTCTGCACTCCTTATAACTCACACAAACACTAGGTAAATTGTTGTTTGACCTGTCTCACTAGTTTTCCGAGCAACATATCAAGAGAGAAATCTTATGTTGAATTCATGTACTAGTTTACAAGAATCTACTGTTCCATCATACTAGATCAAGATAAAAACAAAGTCACGTAAAATGAATCGACAATAACAAACTGTGTTAACATCAAAATATTTGCAAGACTCAAAACTGAATTTGGCTAAAGAAGGGCCATAAGACCAGATGATCGAAACATAGACAACTTCCAACAAAAAATCGGAAGATGAAAAGATCATCAGGACTTTTGGCATTTCTCAAGACAAACAAACATAAGAGCATCTCCAATAGGGGTCTTTATTTCTCATCTCCATGGGAATATTCCATTATAGAGATGAGAAAATAAAGACCCACTCCAACCATGCATCTCTATAATTTATAGAAATTTTTAATTAGTTTTGTTATAAATAATTGTACATTAAATTGCTTATATTAATAGTTTATTTGGGAAAAAAAATTATGCTGTTGGAAATATCTCGCCGAAAGCTTTAAAACGAGCCTAATATTAGTACTTTTTGAAACTAATTTTAAATTATGGACTTTTTACTTGTAGTAACAATGTACAATAATCAAGTGTAAAATTACTTAGAAATTAATTTAATAATATCATATATAACATTAATCAAATAAATTTTCTAATTTAGTATATTTTAATATTAAATTTTGACAGAAATAAAAAATTTCGGATTATAATAATTAAAAATAAAAGTACAACGTGAAGATGAAAAAAATACAAATAAGCTAATACAATAACAACAAACTACAATAACAGGAAAAATAAATCACATAATACAATGAGTGAGTAGTTTTTTTAAAATACGTTAAGCTAATACAAAATAACTAAATAATCTTATCTATAAATATTGTATCAATTATTTTTTTTAAACAATAAAAAAATATTCAAAATTAGTCTCATTTTAAAGGTATCGTCGAGAGATTTTCAACTGTACCAAAATAATAAAATTTTGTTTAATATTTTATAAGATACATTCACGAAATATACAATACACATTTTAATTAAAGGATATGAAAAAAATTCTTTAAAAGATATTAGGATAAAAAAGGGTAAAATGAAAAATACAAATAATGAATAGTATTTTGGAGATGATCTCAAAAATCTCCAAATTTGGAGACGTTTTTGAAGCATATCCATTTTGAAGATGTGTATAGAGACCGGTTGGGGCTTCATTTCTTCAAAATGAAGCCCCATTGGAGATGCTCTAAAAGGGAATTACTTCCGCTTCATGAGTCCCACACTTGCAAACCAATCCAAACCGAACTGAACCTCTGGCTAGAGAGAAAAGACTCAAACACCGGATGCTGCTACATCCTACCCATTTGACGATGTTTCAAATATCCCGAATTGGATGATGTACAATACAACCGGTTAGAAATAAATTGATGGAAATGTCAACCAAAATCACAGGCAATGAAGATGATGTCTTCACCAAAAGCAGAGTAATTTTGGAGTTTGTGATATTGCAAACCAAGAAATTGCCTCAAAACATTGTTACTGATTTGGGACAGAGTGAGTTTGCTGTTCTAATATTTGCAATAAAAATTTAACAAAAAGTTCAAATAATAATAAGAATTGATTTTTTTTATTTTGGGGGCATGACTGTTCCAGAGTATAAAGGGCCTGAAAAATCATTACGGATCAGATACAGGCGAGTGGTACTGAAATTAATTTTTATCGCAAGTTTTGTAAAAAAAAAAATGGTTGGATCGGCATGAAATTGAGATCCAAATAAGAAGCTGATCTTGCTTATTCGATTTTTCGACTCAAAAACAGCAACCAAAAAAAGGAGAAAATAGAGAGGAATTTATCGAGAAAAAAAATATAAGAGAAAAAGAAAAAGAAACAACAAAGATTATAGATATAAAGATAAAGAAAAGCGGCGGAAAGGGAGGTGAAGAGATTGTGGTATATATGAAGGTTGGGCGAGGGTTTTTTGTTGGGAAATTACATGTAACTCCCTGCTAAATGCTAATGTAGGTTATTTCCTGTTGGGCCTTTCTGAAGGAAGTAAATTGGCTGCTGGGCTTAGCGGTTATCTGTGTTTTTCTGTATTGTTGATTATTAGCCCACCTATTGAAATTAAGATTTCAGGCACCAGCTTTCTCACTTACGAATCTGAAGGCCCACTAAAACCAACTAGTAATTTACACGTGCATCAATAAATATATATTTTTTAAAGTAAAAAATTTTGACGTAGTTTGGTCTCGAACCTGAGACCTCTTTTATATTAGCTATATACAGACAATGCATGTCTTAATAATTTCGTTTTAATAAAAACTCTGACGTAATGAGGATTCGAACTTGAAACCTCATTCATATTAGTGATGTACATGCGTCACCACGCATTAATAGATTGACTAATGACACTAAGTCATTCTCCCATTATAATATTAGAGTTGTGGTTTGTTGTAAAAAATAGTAGTTGTTAAAAATCTATTATCCTATATTACTATAATTGACTTCAGAGTTACGAAAATTCGTCACGTAACATCTTTTAAGCATAGTCACAAAGTTCGGATTTAATTCGGCAAATTCGCGATTTATTCGCGAATATTTTCTCAGCCAAACTAGTTCGCGAATTATTCGCGAAGTGCGCGAATAATTCGCGAAAATCACAAATTACTGAATTATTCGTGAATAATACTCAATAACCCAACTCAAGTATTCAACCCTATTTCCTTGTAGTGTCTTGCTTCCCTCTTCCCTTGTGTTTTCTCTTCCCAGCCGCGCAGATTTTTTTCCCCCAAATTAGAAGGAGCGGCGATTCCTCTTTCCCTATTGCAATCAAAAGAATTTCGTTCGCTCAATCACTAGAAGGTATGATTCTCGATCTCCTATCATTTTCATCTATGTCCATGTTCATTGCAATTGTTGATCAATAAAATGAACCATTTGTTGTGTGAACTTGCTGCTATCCAATTTTTAAGAGGATATGGAACTAAGGGGAGTGAGGATTGAAGTATGGCATGAACCTGGAAACTTGAGTTTGAAATTATTTTGTAATTGATGTCTCTAATTTGTAATAGTGTAAGATATTCTCTTATGAAACACTCTTGTAATTGGTTGTTTGGTGCATAGGTTAAGTAGCTAACAAACAAAACAAGACTGAGAACTAGGTGATACTATATCAGTGTTTTCAAAGCTAATTATGGTGTATGTGAAATTTGTGGTATGTAGTGTGATGTCATATAAAACTGATGATCAAAGCAAGTAAATGATCGTAAAGCTTATTGATTCTTATCTTATACAATATACAGTGACTACATTCATAGACTACTAATAAATATTTTTTTTGCTTTGGTGATGGGTACTAACTATTAAGATGCATTAAATTTTGTATTTCTTTCTTTCCGAACTTATGCCGATTTTTTTCTGAATTTTCCGAATTTTTGTCGTATTCCGAATATTGAATCTTGTCGAATTATTCCCTAACGCCAGATTTGTGACTATGCTTCTAAGGGCTTTAAAAATCCGTTATGTATCGTCTATTTAATAAATTGACATCGGAATTTTTAAAAGCCCTGTCGATTTGACATGTGTCACTTATTAAAAAATTAAAATTCAATGAAAATTTTAAAAAATATGATAAACCATGTATAATTTTAAAAAAATAAAGATAAAGATAAACTATCTTTCCTTTTTTTTTTATTTCTAGTCTCACTCTCCCCCCTCTTCTCTATTCTCTCTCCATGTTATTATCTACAATTGCTAGCAAGCCTAGTATTGTACCCGTGCAGTGCACGAATGACCAAACAGTAATAGCCAAATTTATTTAAATCTAACAAAATTTAAAAACCATATAATGCTCCTTTATAGCATATAATAAGAAAAGTAGAGAATGGGATCCAAAAAAAATACTCAACTAAATATTCATAATATGAGAATGATATTGATCAGCTATTGTATATTTTTTTATCTTCTAACTAAAATCAAAGTCTTTGTCTTTAACTAAATAAGTAGAAAAATATTAAAAAACAAAAGATAAAAAAAGAAAAATAAAATAAAATTAAGAGAATAATGACTACGAATATATTTTCTAAATTTTCACAACAATGCTTGGACCGAGGCCCTTTTGATAATCCCTTTTCCTAAAACCTTAAAGTTATATGTGTAGACTGATATTATAATACATTAAACAACATTATAGCATTCAATAGTCATAGAATCATATAACATTTTATTTATTATGTATTTAAGAGTCAATTGTGTTTCAAATTTAGAAACCGTATTATATGTTGTCAAATTTTCATATGTATCTTACTACAAAACCAAAAGAATATGTGATAATTGAAAAATATTTAAATAAACATAAATAGTCACGCCGGCGAAAAATCTTTAAATAAACATAAAAATCTTTAAAACTAATTTTGTACGAAAAATCTGCATCTATTTTTGTACAATAATCGATCGCACATATACTCCTTAACTAATTTATTCATCATCATCATGCTTCATAAATGTATCTTCTTCAAATTCATAACACCCTTCATGACAGCAAATTTTACTTGAATTTAAGTAATTACTTGAAGCTATAAGGAGTTGCTAACACATCAATTACCCCAAAACATAATAAATTTCCCAACAACAATGTACATGTGGAACTGATGCAAATTTAGAGTGGAAAAAATGCACGTGCAGATTATGTGCTTGCAAAACTAAGATTTGCGGATGAAAGGAATGATTTTGACGAATGTCCATTAACAGTCAAACTCTAATTCTAACTCCTAATAAAGATTACAACAATAAATCATACAAACATACAAAATCCAATCGAACCTGATTAAAAAGGGTTTCTTCAAAATCGATCCATTTGCGAAGACTTCACACCATCGTCACCATCGAATCATGAAGGGAGGTGCCGAAGGAGCCGGGTGGTGGCGATGGGGGAAGGAGCGACGACGGGGGAAAAGGACGGGGACGGTGACGGTGATGGGTGCTGGGTTGAGTTAGATTGAGAGGGACATTGAGAGTGAATTTTTTCGGGAAAGTAAAATGAGGGGGGGGGGGGGGGGGGGGGGGGGGGGGGGAGATTTCTATCTGTAGACCTACTCTGGCGTTTAATACAAACGCCGTAGTAGAGTGGTGTTTTTTTTTCTTTCTATTTTTTGTGTTCTACCCCGGCATTTCTACCAAAACACTGGTGTGGATTCGCCGGGGTAGGCATCTTTTGTTGTAATGAATGCATGATTTTTTTCTTGATAAATGATAGCATGTCACTCTATTTGCAACTATCTCACATTATTGATCCATACATAATTTTTAAGGAATTTTTTCTATATTCACATATCAAATCTTTGCTATTTCCGAATTCTTCATATTTTCATATTCTCACCTTAAATAAACTAGTATCATGCACGTGCGATGCACGTGGGGAAGAAGGAAAAAGACAAAAAAAAAATTCCAAACTGATCCACTGTCGAAAATATTTACCAAACTGGTCCACATTCGCACGTGCACGCGGAAGAAGGAAAAAAAGACAAAAAAGGAAAATAATTTCAAAACTGATCCACTTCCGAAAATATTTACCAAACTGGCCCACTTTCGAAAATATTTACCAAAGTGGGTCATTTTGTCAACACGTGCGCTGCACGTGTTGGCTTCAAAATGACGTCAATGACAGATGACACTAACCCCTTCTCCCATTATAATAGTAGAGATATGATGATTACAAAAATACACATAATATTTAAAAGACTATTTTGTTATTTTGTTTCATATTCATTCGTAACTCTACATAAAATAAAATAAAATAAAATCCACGTTGTAGTACCATTAAATAGGTCATTGAATTACTTGTACCATTAAATGACTCTGGTGTGAAACTCCTAGCGAGTCAGCATTAAAGTAGGTGTACCAGTCAGTAGCCTTCGACTGAGACAGGAGATTTGACACTGGTAAAAGCAATTGTAATACCCTAGGACTAGTGGACTTAGCATTATTAATAGGCTTGATGGGCTAATATATACATAGTCCCCCTGTTGTGCACTACTTTCCATGTGCACTCCGTATGCAGTTGGTCTTTTGGTCTTCGTATCGACAATTTGAACCGTTCACATTAATCTACACGTCTAAATTAGTCTAAGTATGTAAACTCAAGTCATTTGAAATTCATTTGCTCATGCATTGAAGTGTTACAAAATTGTATGGCTGAATATCGTTTTTTTATTATAATGACATGATGGATGGACAAATAAATTTTAAATGAATTGATTTTATATATTTAGACTAATTTAGACGTGCAGATCAATGTAAACGGTTTAGATCGTCGATACGAAGGCCAAAAAAGCAGAGTGAACACAGAGGTTAGTGCACAACGAAAAATTTCTTAAAATGCCACCCTAGGTCTCTCTCTCTCTCTCTCTCTCTCTCTCTCTCTCTCTCTCTCTATATATATATATATATATATATATATATATATATATATATATATATAGTTCCCTTCCATTGTGCACTAGCCATGGTGTGGCACTACGTGTGCAATCGGCCTTCGGGCCTTCGAATCGACGTCCGAACTGTTTACATTGATGTATACGTTTATATTAGTCTAAATATCTAAAATCGATTCATTTGAACTTCATTTGCCCATACATCATGTCATTATAAAAAAAAGATATTCAGCCATATAATTTTGTAACACTTCAATGCATGAACAAATAAATTTTAAATGACTTGATTTTACGTATTGAGACTAATTTAAACGTGTAGATCATTGTGAACAGTTCAGATCATCGATACGAAGGCTCGAAGGCCGAGTGAACACCATGGCTAGTGCATAATGGAAGGTCTCTCTCTCTCTCTCTCTCTCTCTCTCTCTCTCTCTCTCTCTATATATATATATATATATATATATATATATATATATATAACCCACTTCTGTTATGCACCACTTTAGTGTGCACTGCTATGTGCACACACACAGTAGAGCCATCATAAAAAATTTGAACTGCTCATTTTGTTCTACATGCCTAAAATTGCTTAACAATAAGAAAACAAGTAATTTAAAATTTATTTGAACAAAATTAAATCATAAAATCCTAAATACTTTGATCCATACCCAGAGTTTAAAATTGCCTACTTGAGGCTTTGTTTGTGATTGGCCCGATTGTTCTTCGTGCTTGCCACCATGTCCACACTCTTGGAGCCATTCACGGCGATCTGCTGCTGTGATTTGGTGTTTCCGAGGGTTGGTAGTGCGTGTGAAGAAGCCGGGTGTGCTTGGAGGTGCCGTAATCCAACAATAGGGTTAGGTTGTTTTGCACGATTGCGGAGCTTGGGCCCAAAGATGGGGTCCCTCCGTGATGTGCGCTCACTTGCCTCTACTTCCGGGATGCTTGTCTCAACCGGCGCAGAGCGACTATGTCGGGCCAGAGCATCCTTCCACGCCGGTTGTCGCGAAAACCCTAGATCTGGGGTGCAAGTGTGTGAGTTCGGTGGTTCGGTTTAGGGCCAGGTGTTTGGGTGTGTAGTTTGGGTATGGTTGGTCTGGCGCATCCTACGATGTTGCCAGTGAAGCCTTCACAGTACCTACTATCGGGCTATTGAGTGCACCTCAGCTTAGGCCACTGACTCGTGACGCTAGCGTCGTCTCTTCCTTCGAAGTGGGAGTATGAGTCGAGATAAGTCTGTTTGGTGAGAAATCGTCGGAAAGAGCTTGAGCGTGAGAGAGGTGAAGGTATCCTCTACACGGCTCTCTCTTGGAGTGTGGTGGTTGGTGGGGTGAGGGAGATAGTTGTGTGGTGAGAAATCGCTTGAGAAAGCGCTATCGTGTGAGAGGTTAAGGTAACCTCTTCACGGCTTTCTCTTTGGTAGCGGCTATGGGAGCTACTGGCACGTTTGTAGGAGGTGTGGTGGAGATGGTGGGAGGGTGCGATCGTTGTGCGTGTGCCGTGGGGTCAGTTTTCGTACTGCGGGACTTGGGCCCAAAGATGGGGTCCCTCCAGCGAGGTGAAGGCAAGGATCGGCGGGTGATAAAATCCTGCCAGACTTGTTTTAGGTGGGTGTGCATGTGCCGTGGAGGCACTGTACGAAGCTAATCTGACGTACTCACATTTTGGATGGACCGAGCTTGTTTATCGGCCCACCCTCTAGGGTTGTTGGAGGGATTTGTTGTCTGTACGCGTCATGTTGCTTCATATATGTTTTATTTTCTGTTTGTAGTTTGTATTTGGGCCCAGTACTCTGTGTTTGTTTCGTTATGCACTTATTAATGAAACAGGATGACCTTATTCTACCTTTTCCCTAAAAAAAAAAATTGCCTACTTGACCTAGCGGGTCTCTAACCCGAACCCGACCCTGAAACTTGAAAGGTTTTTGGTTCGGGCCGGGCTTTCCATGAATTGCATCCGTTTGAAGTAGAATTTATAATTTGGAGAACACAAATTTTCTTTCGAAAATTAAATAAATTATATATTAAGAAAGAGTAATTTTTCTATAGAAAAAATCCCTCAACTATTGACTTTTTCTTTTGGAAACACCAGTCAACTCTTTAAGTTTTTGGGTAAAGAGCGAATAACCCGCATGAACTTCAGTCAATTGTGAGAAAGAAAAAAACCCCAATTATTTTTCAACGGTAAAAAACACTTCAAGCACCATTTTTTTCAAAGTTTTGTAATTAAAGAATAATTAAAATATGCTAATTACACATGTGAGTTGCACGTGGTCAATTATGAACCCAATTTTCTAAAGTATCCTCACCATCTTCCTCTCTTACTCCACATCATCTCTGTCCAGGGCGTATCTGAGTTTTAGGAGACCCTAAGCAAGTTCTTAAATGGGGCCTTTGGCAAGTTGATAAAATTAAAATGAAAATTATTTAAATACAAACAAACTTGGAGCCTTGAAGGACATACTATTTAAATGAAAATAAATTTATATGTATGCTTCAAAAAAAAATTAATTGATAACGTACGTATTTTACATGAAATGCCTCGTGGCAAAAAGAAACTCGGACAATAAGGAAGAAACGGCAGTGATTTTATTCTGAATTGCATGTTGTCTGAGAGAATGGAAATGATGAATGAGAGAATTAAAGAAGAATAGATACAAAAAAAATGTTCAAAACATACAAGTAAATGCACGTTGAGTTTGTGTACATTAAGAAAAAATATTGAGCCGACATGATTAAAGTATATCTATAATGCTATTTTGAATGCTTTCATGGATACATTTTGGTTTTATCAAATGTCTCTTCTATTTTTTTTCTTTTTGAAGACAATCCTAGTATTCATTTCATTAACAGATACAAAATTTAGAAGAAAGGGAAAATAAGCAAAAAGCAAACATGTATATGCACTTGAAGATTACATTATCGCAAAGAGGTAAGTATGATATATTAGATAACACGGTCAGAATGAAGTGATGATGAATATATGCATATGAGAATACTAGTTGGAAGCTTAAAATATAGAATAATCATATGCATTTGAAGATTTGGTTAGAAATTTATTATAAAGAGGTAATTATGATATATCATAGAACATTAAAAAAATATCATAGAATGACATGCATGGGCTAAGTGAAAAATAATATTAAATTTATAAAATGGTAAAATAACATGTATGACTGTGAAAAATAATTAGTTTAAAAAATAAAAAAATGATTGAAAAATTAATTAGCCCATGAGGTTTCGAACTTGCGACTTTCATGTTATTAACACAACACTCTAACCAGATGAATTAATAGACCAATTGTTGTTTCAAATTTTATATAATACATTATAATCTTATCTGAAAACAATTATATATATATTTTTTAAACATTGTAAATACTTAAAAAATATGGGGCCCTATACAATTGGGGGCCCAAAGCAGTTGCTTGTGCTGCTTGGGCCCAGATCCGCCCATGTGACTCCGTCCTCTTGTCGTCCTCCTCCGCCGCCATTGCTGCCGCCCCTTCCACCACCTCCTCCACTCCTTCCATTCCTCCACCTCTTCGCCTCCCTCATCTCCTTCTCTGAACTCCCTCGACATATATGTTATTGAAAAATGAAAATATTGTAAGGTATATGCTCTTTAATGCTAGATAGATACGGGCGGCTTTTGGTTTGGACGGTCTTTTAAACTTCAAAGCTCGCTTGAATGTTACAAAATGTCTAATCCCGGGCAATCAGGTTCAGGTAGGTTCAACCATCTTTTCAACCCTTCAAGTGTTGATTGGTTTTGGTTCTGGTTTTGGGTAAAACCTAATCTTTTTATGTTTTGTTGTTTTGAAAAGAGTTTTCTGAATAGAGTTTTCTGAAAACTGTATTCTGAATAGAGTTTTCTGAAAATGAGTTTAAAAGCTGTTTGGTTATATTTATTTCTGAAAACTGTATTCTGAAAGCTGTTTTTCTGAAAAAGAGAGTTGAAAAGCTGTTCTGTTATATTTCTAGCTGAAAACTGTTATCTGAAAGCTGTTTTTCTGAAAAAGAGAGTTCAAAAGCTGTTCGGTTATATTTCTAGCTGAAAACTGTTATCTGAAAGCTGTTTTTCTGAAAAAGAGAGTTCAAAAGCTGTTCGGTTATATTTCTAGCTGAAAACTGTTTTCTGAAAGCTGTTTTTCTGAAAAAGAGAGTTCAAAAGCTGTTCGGTTATATTTCTAGCTGAAAACTGTTATCTGAAAGCTGTTTTTCTGAAAAAGAGAGTTCAAAAGCTGTTCGGATATATTTCTAGCTGAAAACTGTTATCTGAAAGCTGTTTTTTCTGAAAAAGAGAGTTCAAAAGCTGTTTGGATATATTTCTAGCTGAAAACTGTTATTTGAAAGCTATTTTTCTGAAAAAGCGAGTTTAAAAGCTATTCGGTTATATTTCTAGCTGAAAACTGTATTCTGAAAGCTGTTTTTCTGAAAAAGAGAGTTCAAAAGCTGTTCGGTTATATTTCTAGCTGAAAACTGTTATCTGAAAGCTGTTTTTCTAAAAAAGAGAGTTCAGATATATTTCTAGCTGAATACTGTTATCTGAAAGCTGTTTTTTCTGAAAAAGAGAGTTTAAAAGCTGTTCGGATATATTTCTAGCTGAAAACTGTTATCTGAAAGCTGTTTTTCTGAAAAAGAGTGTTTAAAAGCTGTTCGGTTATATTTCTAGCTGAAAACTGTTTTCTGAAAGCTGTTTTTCTGAAAAAGAGTGTTTAAAAGCTGTTCGGTTATATTTCTAGCTGAAAACTGTTTTCTGAAAGCTGTTTTTCTGAAAAAGAGAGTTTAAAAGCTGTTCGGTTATATTTCTAGCTGAAAACTGTTTTCTGAAAGCTGTTTTTCTGAAAAAGAGTGTTTAAAAGCTGTTCGGTTATATTTCTAGCTGAAAACTGTTTTCTGAAAGCTGTTTTTCTGAAAAAGAGTGTTTAAAAGCTGTTCTGTTATATTTCTAGCTGAAAACTGTTATCTGAAAGCTGTTTTTCTGAAAAGAGAGTTTAAAAGCTGTTTGGTTATATTTATTGCTGAAAACTGTTATCTGAAAGCTGTTTTTCTGAAAAAGAAAGTATTAAAAGCTGTTTTCCAACGGAGGGACACAAGACAGAGTTAACGATAAATAAATTGGAACTACTTGCATAAGAGGTCAATTAATCTTGAACTAGAATAAATAAAAGAGTTCAAGTGGACTTGCCTTTTTTCTTGTAGACGATTCAATAAAATAAGAATAACGGGATCAGAATCCCGGGGAGCAATCCCAAGAGCACGTGCGAGACGCGTGCCAAAATACCACACAGCAAATCTCAACTCCACATCAGAACAGCACATACACAACCCAACTTCACTTCAGCAAAACAACCCCTTCAACAACTCCAAGGCAGCAACAACAATCCAATCCGCTCCCCAAACACCAAACACCAATACAATACCCAACAGCAACCCACCACACAATCCCCAATACAACCAATACACCACTACAATCAGATCCCCAAACACCAACACAACAGCAACGAAGTAACCCAATCTGTTCTCCTTCTCCACTAAAATACTCCAACTCCAAACAACAATGCACCCAACACACTAAAATACTAATACACCAGTACAGCAACAATAACTCACTTCTTTTCAAACAACAACTTCAATCTGAATCCCAAAACACCAATACAATCATCCAATCAATACTGTTCTTCTTCTTCACAGCCAGACAGAGAGAGAGCGCGCGGGAGAATAGAAATGGCAGGGACTGGCGGGAGGCTTGCGACTGGAGGGGGAGCAGCAGCGACTGGCGAATGTCGACTGGAGGGGAAGTCTCAGGCGGCGGCGCTGGTGCGATGACGACAACGATGGGAGCGAGCGACTGGGGAGTCACGACTGTAGACTCGAGCGAAGGCGGCAAGACGAGGAAGATGCGAGGAAGACGACGATGGCTCGAGGGTTGCGATGGAGAAGGCAAGCGGGAGGCTCAGGCGGCGGCTCGAAGGTGCGGCGAGAAGTAGTGGATGAAGACGATGACAGAAGGCGTGAATGGCTGGCGGTGGCTTCCGCGGCGGAGGACTTCGATGATGGCGGAGCTCGTCGTTGAGGCGGAGCTCGAGGCTGTCAATGAGAAGCGGAGGTGGCTCCAGTGATGGGGTCGACAGGAGCGGCGACTGAGCACGCCGGAGATGAGCGGGAGGACAGAGGCGCGAGGTGATGATGGAACTTGTGGGTCTCGTTCGATGGTGGCGACGAGGAAGAAGAAGAGGCTGGCGGCGCGTCGAATGTTGAAGACGATGTAGAGTGGCACAATGGCGGCAGTGGATGAGGTGGGGCTTCGGTTGGGTTCGACGAGGTCGGCGACTGAGGTGAGGGGCTGCGAGCGGCGGAATGGAGGAAGAGAGTTTGGGTTCTGTTGTTTTGTTTGGTTTAAGAGTTATTTAGGAGCTGTTTTGGAAAAGAGGGGGTATCAGTATTCTGAATAGTGTTTGGAAAAAACACTTAAAACAAACGCCAACTCAGGATATTATTTCCAGAAAAAAAAAAAAAAAAAAAAAAAACCAAAACAAACAGACCCTTATTTTTCCTTTCTTCTTTCTTTTCCCTTTCAATACCTTAAATTAGGCAATTCATTGCTATTAGATTGTTTCAGGTTGTTGTTGCTAAATAGGCTGTTGGCAGTCTGTGAGGCAGCTTTCCCTTGATCAATTTGAAAATGAGAGGAAAAGAATATATGTATCCTATGAATGGTGACCAAGCATATCAAGCGAATAAATTCTTGAATAGGCAGAAGTCTCCATTAGGCTTGCATACATGAATTTGATGTGTTAAAATTTGACTTTCTGATATTTTACTCTCTTAATTTTTTTTTGCTTTTCTTCCTTTTCTTTTTGTTTCTTTTTGAAGGCTATTTCCTTCCTAGTTCTGAAGCCAGCCAAGTAACTGGAAAGCTCCTGCCAATCGAAGCTTTTTCCTTGATGCATATGAAGTTGGGGAGCTTTGTCATGCTGCCGAGCAAATATTTATGCAGGAGCCTACTGTTCTACAGTTGAAAGCTCCAATAAAAGTATTTGGGTTGGGGATATTTAAATGCATCTATTTCATGAGTATGGTTTCCCATCAACTGCTGGGGATCTTACGATAAGTTTTACCTGAACCTGATCCTGTATCTCGTTTCTCCTGGATGGTATCTTGCCCAACATTGGATTATGCAACTAGGATGAGCTGATGACACCATCCAAAATTAGAGCATCTCTAATAGGATTTTAAAACTCTAAAATAATGCAAAGTTGAGCTCCAACCGGACTTTAAAACTTTGCTCTATTTTACGGTAAGCCCTCATCCCCTTAATATTCAAAGAGCTGTTCAATTTTTTTTGGATTTTTTTAATCTTCCATTTGTACTTTACTTTTTTAAATATCACTTGTATCATTTTTAAACTCTAAACCAGTTTATTAAAATCAACATTAATTAAAAAATACTAATTATTTTTTAACAAATATTGAATAATTTTAATATTAATTAGTAAATTGTCATTATATTAAATTTTTATTATTAATTTTGAATTAAAAATTAAAAATTAATTTTTAAATGAATGTAAGACTCAATCCGATTACCCGATAATAAACAACATTCATTACAAATATAAAAAAATTATAAGATTAAAAGTTAATTACGTCACCAGAGTTTTAGTGTTTTCATGTATTTTATTTATTTTTATTTATGTAATTTGTTTTTCTTCATCAACTTTGTTTTTCTCTCTTCTTACTTTCCATTCATGCTTATGTTTTCTTTGTGATGATGCGAACGGATTAAATATATCAATGGCTGTATATTTTATTCTGATTTTCTAATTTATATTATATATTATATTATTAAATTAATTTCTAAATAATTTTTAGGCTTGATTATTCCAAATTGTTACTTCAAGTAAAAAAGTTCATAAAAAGTACCAATATTAGGCTCATTTTAAAGCTCTCGATGAAATATTTTCAATTGTATATTCCCCCCCCCCCCCCCCCCCCCCCAAATAGATTATTAATATAAGCAATTTAATGTAAAATTTATTTCAATAAAACAAATTTACAACTCCTTATTTAGACCAAAAGATATATTATATTAAATATAGAAGGACATAGTTGGAGTGGAGCTCTATTTTCTCGAATTTTTACCCAACTATCCCACTTTTTGTAAGTATGTACCATACTGTCCCTGTTCGTAAATTTAATACCAAAGAGTCCCTGTCGCTAACTGAGTTAGCGCCCCTAGTAATTTTCTTCGTGCTATCTCATTTAGCGTGTGCTAGGGGATACCACTTATCCCCTCAAGTGGGGATGTGCGAAAAACTCACCAAATATAGATACGCTAACTCCGTTAGCATGCCTATTTAAACCACTCGTGCTAACGGGGTTAGCGTGATAGGTAGACAATAGGGGACACTACTCCTCAAGTAGGGGTGTAGGACAAAAAACCCCAAGTATAGGCACACTAATCCCGTTAGCATGCCTGTTCATACTAGGCGCGCTAATCGGGTTAGCGAGTGTCGATTGTGATCATATTAAATAAAGCTCGTTATCTCATTCTCATCTCACGTCTCCTTTCTCCCAAAACAATATGTGTGTGTGTGTGTGTGTGTGTGTGTGTGTGTAAATATGGAGTGGAGTGGAGTGGTTGGAGTAGTAGAAAAGGGACTCAAAAAGAGAGAAAATGTGGGGAAGTTGGTCGGGTGGGAAAGGAGGAGAAAAAAATGAGAAGGAGACAAGGAGGTTAGGAGATGAAGGGCTGCATGTGTGTTTATGTATATATATATATATATATATATATATATATATATATATATATATATATATATATATGGGAAAAAGGGGTATGAGCAACTTGCTCATTTAGTAAATAAGAAATTGATGATGTGGCATACATGTGATTGGAAAATCCTTAAAAGAGTTAGTTGTCCAATGTATCACATGCATGCCACATAATCAATTGCTCATTTACTAAATGAGCAAGTAGGCCTCCGTGTGCACTCGGCCTTCCCGCCTTCGTATCGACAATCCGAACCACTCACATTGATCTACACATCTAAATTAGTCAAAATACGTAAAATCAAATCATTGAAATTTATTTGCCCATCCATCATGTGACTATAAAAAAAAAACAATTTTCAGCCATACAATTTTGTAACACTTCAATGGATGAGCAAATAAATTTCAAATAATTTGATTTTACATATTTAGACTAATTTAGATGTGTAGATCAATTTGAACGGTTTAGATCGTCGATACGAAGGCGAGAAAGCCGAGTGCACACGGAGCCCTAGTGCACAACGGAACATTACTATATATATATATATATATATATATATATATATATATATATATATATATATATATATAGGAAAATCTTCCATTTTGCACCACCCCTCCGTGTGCACTCGTGTGCACTCATGTGCGCTCGGCCTTCCCACCTTCGTATCTGCCATCCGAACCGTTCACATTGAATTACACATCTAAATTAGTTTAAATTTGTAAAATCAAATCATTTGAAATTTATTTGCCCATCCATCATGTGACTATAAAAAACAATGATTTTCAGCCATACAATTTTGTAACACTTCAATGGGTGGGCAAATGAATTTCAAATGATTTGATTTTACATATTTAGACTAATTTAGATGTGTAAATCAATGTGAACGGTTCGGATTGTCGATACGAAGGCAGGAAGGCTGAGTGCACACGCCGTGTGCACCATAGGTGGTGCACAATGGAAGACTTCCCTATATATATATATATATATATATATATATATATATATATATATATATATATATATATATATATATATATATATGACTTCTGCGGGGTCTAGGAGCTGATTGTTTTATCAATCTACGCTCTCATGGTTAGGGCAATATAGTGTTGATCTTTTTTTGTCCTGTTCCTCAGTTTTTTTAAGCTGAAGCAATGCCAATGATTGTCTTTTTTAATCAAAAGTAGATGTTGAAGGATTGTCGGGTGGAAGCAAGACTGGTGGTCTTTTTTTCAATAAATGGGGACTTTCTCTCCTAGAAGACCAAATTTTAGGCCACAAGTTCGTTCACAGCTGACTTGCAGTCCTTGGATTGGAAGAAAGTTTAGAACAAAGAGTCCACCACTTAGTTATGAACTCTCAGACTAAAGGGATACTTGTAGTATTTGTAGTATTTTTCAAGGGATGCTTGTACTAGAACAATTAAATTGTACAAGGGATACTTGCCTTAATTGACGACGCTTAGATCCGATTGCTGAAGAAAATGGGATCGAAAAATCCCGGGCAAAGTCTCCCAAAGCCACGTGTGAAGCACGTGCAAGAAATCAACCGTAGATCGAGTTTTCCCCCCACACCGGATCAGCCAAAACAGAAAATGGCCAATCGGGATTTGGCGCGGCAAAACAGCGAACACCAGATCCAGCGAATCAGATTTTGCCCTCGCACCGGATCCGATCCAAACAGCGGACAGCGGATGTGGGATCCGATGTGGACAAACACATGACAGCGATCTGATTGCACGAATCTTGGCGCGATCCAATGGCTGAGCTTCGATCCCGCCCAATCCTCCTTCTTCTTCGTTCTCTTCTTCGAAATAGAGTGTGAGAGAGAGAAGGGATGCAGCGATGGCACCGGCGAGCGACGAGGCGGCATCGTGGCTCACGACGATGAGAAGGATGGCGGCGCGATGTCGAAGGGCGACGCAGCGTTGCTCTGTTCTCCGGGTTCGAACAGGGGAGCGAGCGGAGGCGGAGCCTGTGGTGGTTCGGGGATGCTAGCGGTGTGGACGGGGGTCGAGGTGATGAGTCGAGCGATGGTGACGGTCGGAGAAGTGCTGGAGGTGAGTTTGGATTGGTTTTGCGAGTTGGGGATGACGATGGCGAGATGGGTTCGGTTGTAATGGGGCGAAGGCGATGGAGGCTAGGGTGGCGATGTGACGGTGGTTGCGGGGCGAGAGCGATGAGGATTGGGTTCGGGAGTTGAGGGCGGCGAGGAGAGGAGACTGGCGAGGGTAATGGCATCGGAGTGGAGGTCGATAGATAAAAGCGAGGTGGAGTTGGGTTCGATGGTTCAAGGATTGGGGACGATGATCGAAGGGGTTGACGCGAGGGTGGTCGTGGTGGTAAGGGCGAGAGGGGGCGAAGGCGATCGGGTGGAGGTCGCAGGCGGAGGTGCTGGGTATGGGAAATGGCGGAACGAAGGAGGAAGGGAACGGGGAGAGGAGGCGGCTACAGTTGGGGTTACATAGTATTTTTAGGGTTATGGTTTATATGGTATAGGGTTTTGGGTTAACGGGTATTTGGGTTTATGGGTTTTAGGATATCCGTTTCGAATAGGACCCAACAGGAGAATTAGTCAAAATGTATCAAAAAATGGGGATTAAAGAGATAAATGAGAAGAAATGGTCAATTCTTCATGAAGAACGATACAAGATCCACACAGATGAATTCGATAAAAGGACCAAAAATTGAGTTGAGACAAAAATAACGATTTTATTCAATCTAAAATAAAATACAGGATCTCAATATAGATGAAGGAGTACAATGAGGCGAAATACAATATAAAATACAAATACGGGAAAACAGGAGTTACACGCGTTCTCCTCGTAAAACTGTGCCATGCCATGCTCCGCACGCCTTAGCTCCTCAGCGCCATACTGTCGGATTCCCTCAAGGGTTGACACGGCGATCGAATGCCTTCCGAACTCGCCCATCCTCTAATCTCTCTGCACTATAGTCCCCACCACCGACGAAGAAAAAGCTGCCTCTCCATCGTCCTCTTCAACAGCAAGATCCTCTTCTACAACCGCTTCGACTTCCGGAGAGGACAGAACCACGATGCCCTTCCCCTTGTCGATCTTAGAAGCAGTGAACAGGGGGCTACTTCGGGCTGACCCGAGGAGGAGGCCTCTTCGCCGGAAGACACCCTAGACATCTTTTAAAATTAAAATAAATTACCTGTGAGTTGACAACCATGGGAACTTTGTTAAGTTATCAAGAGTATTTAAAATAAAGACTTTACATCCGAAAACTCGAAAATAGCTTTAGATTTGGTCGTTTTTCGTAGTAAAGTTCAAAATGTGTTTTCTCAAGATGTTTTTAATTATTACTTGGTTAATAGTATAACATGTTGTATTGACAACTTCTGCCCAAAAAAATTTAGGAAGATCATTTTTACTAAGCATGGTGCGAGTCATTTCTTGAAGAGATCAGTTTTTTCTCTTAACAACCCCATTTTGTTGGAGAGTGCGAGGACAAGCGAACTTATGTTTTATTCATTTTTCATCTCAAAAGATGTGAAGAGTTCATTTGAAATTTCCCACCAAGGTCACTATGAATAGTTTCATTGGTAAGACTTCGCATTTTCAACTCTACAAAATTTTTGAAAGATATGAGAAATTTCATCTTTTTGTGATAAAATAACAACCTAATTAAATCTACTATAATAATCAACAATAACAAAAATATATCGTGCACCTCCAATACTACGTGTACGTGATGGTCCAAAAAGATCAATGTGCAAGAGTTCATGAGGTGGAGGAGTTGATACAATTTTCTTAGGTTTGTGAAAGCTTTTGGTTTGCATACCAAATTGACATGAGTCACATTATTTTCTTTCTCAAATTTGATTTTTAGAATATCTCGTACAAGTTCTTTGTTTACCAATTTGTTAAGATTGTCCATTGTTGTATGTCCAAGCCGCTGGGCCATAGCCAACCGTCTTCATTTCTAGCTACAAAACACTTCATATTTTCTTGTGATAATTTATTAGAATTAATAACATAAAAACTATTTCAACGATTAACAGTAGGTAGTCGAGAATCACTATTGTCTAATGCAACACATACATGCTTGTCAAATGTCACAATATAATTTTTATCACATAATTGGCTAACACTAAGCAAATTATGCTTTAAACCACTTACCAAAACCACATCATTAATGGAGCAAGATTAACCAAAATTAATTTAACCTTTACCAACGGTTTTACCAATACAATTATCTCCAAAGATGAATGTCTTTCCCATTTTCCTTTGATAGTGATGCAAAATATTTGCTATCGCTATTCATAAGATTTGAGCATCCACTATCCAGGTATCACCGATCTTTAGGTTTTGCGCGTTGATACACCTACACTAAAATTACTGGGTATAACTTTTGGTGCCCAAGTTTGTGTTGTTCCCGCAATTTCATCCATCTTCACCCAAACAAAATTAATATATTTTTTTAAAGCACAGTTATAGGAAATGACATAATTTACAACAATAATGATAAGTAATACGATTATGCCTTGGTTCATACACATTTGAAAAGTTATTTTTTGATTTGCATTCATGTGAGTGACTGCATATGTGTATGAAAAGAGTGCTTAAGAGTTTTGACGTTCTTGTGTATCGTTGTGACCAAGTCCTCGGTTATCATGAAAGATCTTGATTGTTTTGTCATAAAATAAGTGGGCCATTTTTCGTATTTTTTCAATAGTTGCTTGAAACACAATTATTCTACGATAAAGCCTCTTTCTGGTGTGATCATCATCTTTGGTATTCCAACAAAGAGTATCAAGAGCTGCATTAAGTTATCTATTATGTTCTAGGGCTTCTTTACAACCTTCCACTACTTCGTTAAACTTTTCTTTGCATTTATTAAGTTCAATAGTGAGCTTAGCAATATGAGCATATTTCTCATGGATTACTTTTAGATTTTCATTATTTGTTGATAGAGATGTTTAATTATTCTTTCAAGCGTTCATTTTCCTTTATCAATAAATCATGATCTGTTCGAACTGACTCAAATTTTTCAATGATTAAAAAATTTGCATCTTTCAATTTTTCGTTTCAAGTAATACACGAATCATGTGATCCATTACACATTTGCTTATATTGTTCAAGCTCACGACTAAGTTTGTTTGCATAATCATTTAAAGCATTACAAATATCAACTAATTCATCATAACTAGGTTCTTCAATTACCTCTTCTTGGAGTGATGATTGGCCCTCATCATTTTCATGAGCCATAAATCCGAAGTCATTATGTGGCTGCTCATCATCGTTGTCGCTTGAATCTGAATCGGGCCAAGTTACCCTCAAAGCCTTTTTAAAAAAAATTTGGGCTTGGAATGTATGGTTTGTTTCTATCGTAAGAGAGATGACAGTTTGCACGGATATGTCCGAGCTTTTACATTTATAGCACGCATCTTACTTTCCATTGTCTTTTCCTTCATAAAACCTGCCATATTTCTTATATTTAAGATACTTACTGAATTGTTTGGCCAACAATGCGATATCCTCATTAGATTCTTCGTGGTCTGAATCTGAATTTGTATGTCGTGATGTAGCGACTTTCAGGGCGATGGTCTTCTCTTCGGTTTTGGGAATGATCCCAATGTTCTGCCTGTATCTTTTCATCTCCGCCATCTTCATTTCATATGTTTTTAGTTTGCCCTGAAAGGTATAGTAATCGAATCGCTTCTCTTTGAGTCTCCCACATAGTAGCAACTTTGATATCCCATTTCAATGTAAGAACTTATGAGTTTCCGACATTTCGGTCATCATTTAACGCCTTACCCAACCTTTCAAGTTTGTGGGCAACTATGTCAAAGCGAGCCAACATCTGGTCTATGTTTTCACCTGGACCCATACGAAAAACATTAAACTTATAAAAACATAATATAACTTTAGCTTTTACCTCAGACGCGGTTCCCCCATGACGTTTTAACATGTTCCATATCTCATAAGCAGTTTTGCAGTTGCACCCATATCGCATAAGTTCCTCATTGTTTAGGCCTGCATATAATGTTGTAGCTTTGGAGTTTGCATTTGTCACGCCCCGCTTCTCAAAATACGGGAATGCGAGTACGTGACTGAAGCCTAACGAATGATGCGAAAATATCATTCATAAGCTGTACAGAAAACTCAACAACAAGATAACAAAACAAACCACGCAAGCATGTAAAATCACAATATGATAACAAAAGTTATAACATAGTCTATAACATAACTAACAGCTGAGAATAAAAATATAGTTACAGGTCAAACATGTCCAGAATACAATAAAGAGTAACATGAAATAAAAACATGAACTAAAGATAACATGAAAATAAACAAGACTAAAACACTTGATCAGCAACACCTTCAGGTAATTCTCCAGTCGGGCCTGCAAGTACATTAATACAAAAAAAGAAGAAATAAGAAGATACCCGTTAATGCAAGTAATGGGCCGCAAGTAGTACAAGCTAACGGGACAAGTATAAAAACAAAACAAAAAGCAGGAAAAAGAGTAAGGAACCAAGAATCATGTAATAGGAGAAATACAACATGTAAACAGAATCATGAACGAGACATCACGAAAACAAGTGGCATGTAAACAAGTAATCAAGTAAACAAGTCAACATGAACATGTACCTGTAATTGGATCATGCAAATGTACGTGCTAATCTTATGTCTTTTATTAATTCTATCTAGGTAGCACTTTATGCATCCAACCTTTACTACATGGTTGCTACATACAATCAGTTACGCTTAGGCCTAGTGGTGGATTTTATAGGTCACGTACTAAGAAAAAATATATCAATTGTATCTTGTATCGAGACACGTGCAAACATATAACGTGAAATATATAGAGTGAAACATAGTGTAAACTTGTAGCGTGAAATATATAAACATATAATTCGCAAACTTGCAACTTGCATCGGAAAATCACGAGCTCCCGTCCGAGTACGTTCTTCTATATTGCCCACTACTAGATCTTTACCCTTATACCCCGGCCTGTTACTTTTATTAATTTTAATCAACAATAACAGAAAAAAATATTTAAACTACTATCACAATCATGCATATAATCATATATAACCCTAAGAGTACATACGTGTGATCAATCGTGTTCATGTAATGCAAGTGGCAACAAGGTATTCGCGATCATATGCAAATACGGGATCGGCGGATTATGTGTAGATTTCAGTTCGACTGAAGAATACGAATTAGAGTTAAAGAATATACTTGCGGTATTTTACAAAGAAAGCCTGTACAAGAACAAACGGATTGTATAAGAGGATACTTGCCTGATAACCGACGACGATGATACCAAGTACAGGAATAACGAGATTAGAATTCCGGACAGCGAAGCACGTGCAAGATACGTGGCAGCAATTCCAAAACAGCAAACAGCAACTCCACTTCTCCACAACAGTAAACACACAACCCAATCCTCTTCACAAACACCAAACAACAAGCAAGACCAAACTGCAAATCCACCACACAACTTCCACACCGGATCTTCACACAACACCGAACACCACATACCCCAAACAGCAAACAAATCACCCCAGTTCTCCTTCTCCACTTCGACAAAGAGGGAGAGAGAGAAAGAGAGCGCGGGAGAATGGGAACCGCGACGGTCTGGCGACGCTAGTGAACGGAGCGACTGGACGGCGACGAGCGAACGGAGAGTGGAGCGACAGCAGGAGGCTGCGGTGCTCGAGGGTAAGAATAAAAAAGGATAATAAAGTAAAAGTGGATAAGATAATAGGAGAATCAGATTACTAAAGGGGCAGGGTTGTAACTAGTTTAGACCATGACTAAGAGTAGCGGGTATTAGAATTTGACAACGGTAAAATTAATAAAGACGCGTTAAAGAAAAATTAAAGGAAAAAAGTAGTTGGCCCTCATTTTGTCAAATTGAATTATAAGATTAGGAAATACACAAAACAATTACACAAAACTTGATACTTTACGTTTGAAAAAAAGAAACTTGGAAGTTGATGAAAATTGAACAGAAGCAAGTTTACTCGTACTTAAAGAAAATATACATAAATCTATATATTCAAGTGTTTAGGGATGTTTTTACCAACTTAGCACAAATAAAAAATATAATGGTAGAAAATAATGTTCTAAACGGTAGGAAAAATGAATAATATTAAAGAAAAACTGGATACGGTAATTTGTGTATTCGATTACTCGAAGGAAAATGGAAGCAAATGTTTGAAAATATAAGAAAGAGGTAGCTGATATAAAATTTGATAACGGTAAAAGAAAAGCGTTCAAGAAAAATTTAAGGTAAAAGATAGTTGGGTTTGATGTTATCAACTATAATTATAAGATTATGAAATACAAAACATAGCTATAAAAATCTTTTATGGAACATGATAATTAAGGTTTGAAATCGGAAAGTTGAAAGGTGATGAAAAAAATGCGAAAAATAACTTGTATATAAGAAAATATACGAAAATCAATAACTTGAACAGTTTAGGATCCTTTTTTTACTACAGATAAAAATAGAACGGTAGAACTAAAAACCAACGGTAAGGATAATGAATGTTGTATAAAAATTAGATAATTTACGTTTTAAAAAAGAAAATTTAAAGGAGATAAAAAAAGCACACAGGAAAAAGTTGCACGTATTTAGGGAGGACAAAAATATACAAAACTATTGATGTTACCAACTATAATTATAAGATTATGAAATACAAAACATAGTTATAAAAATCTTGTATAGAACATGATAATTAACGTTTGAAATCGAAAACTTAAAGGTGATGAAAAATAAAAACGAGAAAGATTACTTGTATATAAGAAAATATACGAAAATCAATAAATTGAAGAGTTTAGGATGCTTTCTTTTTAGTACAAATAAAAATAGAAATGTAGAACCAAAAAAACCAGCGGTAAGAATAATGAATCTTGTATAAAAATTGGATAATTTAGGTTTGAAAAAAGTTAATTTAGGTTGCGTTTCAGCTAAAAATAGGAGGGTAAAAAATAAAGGAACCAACTGTAAGAATATTAAAGAATAATAAAGTAAAAGTGAATAAGATAATAAGAGTATCAGATTACTAAAAGGAAAAGGGTTGTAAACTTGGGCTTTATATTTGGAATTATGTTAAATAATTAAACAATTGGGCTTGGGCTCAAAACATTTTAATAAATCAATTATGGGTTTGGGCTTATAATAAACAATTGGGTTTAAATAAAAGAATAATAATAATATTGGCTTCATAAAAGTAGTTTTGAATATAATCAATTAAGAAAGAATAGTTATAAGATACTATGAATTTAAAATACGGAAAATACTTGAAAAATACATATTATCGGGAACAGGGGTTACAACATTTTTCAACTCAAGTTAAGCTTTGGTGAATGACTTCTTTCCATCACTGACAAGAATATTTATTTTGTTAATGTAAATGTTCCAGACTTCTATCTTCAAGCATCTGCAAAAAAATGAGACATACACACATTCCAAACATCATAGTATTTCCATCAAAATAAGGTGAGCATGTGATACTTGTCCCATTGGAGACAGAAGGCTCCAATGAGTACAAGTTTTTGGGATGATGGATTTCAGCCATTGGACCTTTTGCTCTAGCTTCTAAACATTCATCTGATACCACTGTAAATCACCATTTTTTGTGGTTGGGGGGTGAATAGAGTGATTATGCGGAAATTAAAAAACTTAAAGTAAGTGCTATAGTAAATGCGTTAAAGAGAAGAGTAGCAAACTTAGCAATAAGCAAGACACAAATATCGGTGGTTTGGCGTCCATGTCTATTCCACTATCCGTTACTTGTAGCAATTCTCCGTCGCAAGCGTTCCACTATACTTCTGCCCCCCTACAGTGAGTTCTCGGTATTTAGGCCAAGATTTCTATTACATCTAATATGATTTCTTTTACTCTATAAGTCTCGAAAATTGCCTCTAGGAGAAAAAGAAAATTAAAAGAAGCAAGATCGACATCCTAACTAAGAAAACAATAAAAGCGCATTCTCTTTTGATCATTGGTAAAGTATTGAGTTAAGAAGATTTAGAGTCAAATGAGATGATGAATACTCAGTGAATTCACCTCTATTTGTAGAGTATGAAAAAGTTTCTTTCCAAAAGAGAAAAGACATACCAAATGTATCAGTTGTGCAGGTTGCGGTCGACCGTGGACTTTGGCCAGTCGACTGTCAAATCTCTCAGACCAAGTTAGATAGTTTTGACAGTCGACTGCATCAAATGCACTAGGCATGCAATCGACTATTGGTGCAGTCGACTGCCTTAGTGCGCGGTCGATTGTTACCTGCCCAATTTAGTTTATTTGGTGAATCAACTTTATATTCTTTCCTTAACAATATTCTACCAATGGTTCTTTTACATATATAATTCTCAAAATTACAGAAGAAAATAATCTAGGTCTTGTTGGCTTTTCGAATATTTGAGCACATGTTTTTTGTTTTCTCATTTATTGGTTAATGTTAAATACTCACCATTGGATTATTAATGCTCAAGTTATGGTAATTATTTGACAAAATGGTAATATCAACAGTACTGAAATAATAATGGACCAGGAACCTGAAAATATTATATTTCAGTCTGAAATTGAGCTTGTGAATCCCAGATATTATACTAATGGACAAAAGGATATGAAACTATATATTATACCATATTCTAAAGTGATTGGTCATTTGCTTTATCTTGATTCCGTGAACAAAACCATGAATAAGATGTAGGAGGGACGAATTAGGACGACATTGGAGGTCCTTTGGATTGGACGTTGTTGGTACCTTTGGACTTCATAATTTAATAATGAAGCACTACTAGACATTATATATGGTTTCCTCTTTGCGTTTGTGGGCCTCTACTCCCTGATCGTCTTTTATTTTGTGGTTAGCTTTCCTAGCTTTGTATCAGATTCTTTTATTTGGCAGAAGTCTGGTGTTTGATTCTTTGAAATTAGATCCTCACTGGAGTTTCTCAACCTTATTATGTCCTGATTTTTCAATTGAATGAGCTGCGAGATATAGCTGGACTCATTTCTTTTGCTGTGAAGAATGAAAACCCCGCTGTATTTTTAGTATTTATAGGGGGTGAAACTATAGCGAAAGAGTTTTTATGATATGGAGTTTATTAAGAAGTTCATCTGAAGTGTGCAAAAGCTGCTGTTGGCTGTAGATCTTCTATTTGCTAATGATTAAAGAACTACCTCTGTTTTTTGTTTTGTTTTGTTTTTTTTTTTTTTTGGGGTTCAATTTTTTAGTAAAGATGCTGAAACAGACAATAAGCATCCCGTCAATATTTGAATGGTTCTAAATTTTCTATCAGTATAGACTAAATGGCTAATTCTGATGTTGCTCATATTCATGGTCCTGCAGGCACTACTCTTGCTGTTGTTTTGTGGATAGTTCATGTCATACTACTACATTCTGGATAGGATACTGAAACGGCTCTGGATAGGATACTGAAATGGTCTACTAGCCGTAATTGGAGTTGTCTTAGTTGGTTAGAAAAAGAAAAGAAAGGTTTTTTCTAATTTTCAATTGAGTTGCTTGGTTTGTCTTTCTTTACTCTCTGCATTTATTCCTATGCAATGTAACGATTTGAACTGATTTTAACTAGGGTTATTACTAATGTTTTTTTTTAATTAAGAAAAAAGTGGAGTATGACCACTCTGTTTCATTAATAAGAAATTAATGATACAAACCCAGAGAACAGGGCCAGATTACAACCTACAGACAGGAAATAAAACATACATGAAGCAACATAACCCGTACAAACAACAATTCCCTCCAACAACTCCGAAGGGTGGACCGACAAACAAGCTCGGTCTAGCAGAATTGAATGTACGTCAGTTTAGCTTCGTACACTGCCTCCACAGCAGATGCACACCCACCTGAAACTAGTCTGGCGGGATTTTATCACCCGCCGATCCCTGCCTTCTCCTCGCTGGGGGGACACCATCTTTGGGCCCAAGCCCCGCAGGCCGACATATGACATCACAGCACCAGCACAGCAACCGCACCCTCCCACCATCTCCACCACTCAACCTACAAACGCGCCAACAGATCCCACAGCCGCTACCAAAGAGATAGTCGTGGAAAGGATACATTCACCTCTCTCACGATTGTGCTTTCTCAGGCAATTTCTCACCAAATAACTATCTCGCTTCCTCACAAAAAAACCACGCTCCAGGAGAGAGTTGTGGAGAGGATACATTCACCTCTCACACGCTCTCGTTCTCTCAGGCGATTTCTCACCACACCGACTCATCTCGACTCTTCCTCCCAACGAAGGAAGAGGCGATGCTGTTACGAGACAGTGGCCTAAAGTGGAGGAAGTTCAATAGCCTGATAGTAGGCGCTGTCAAGACTGCATCGGCGGCATCTTTGGACACCCAAACAAGTGAGCGCACATCTTGGAGGGGCCCCATCTTCGGGCCCAAGCCACACAATCGTGCAAAACAACGTACTACACAATCCCCACCTCCCACAACAAACACGATCGCAACCCCACCCCCAGATTCATGGCGTTCGCGCCAACAGGCGCAGGAGGATGCTCTGGCACGACATAGTCACTCCGCGACCTGAGGAGACGAGAACCGCGATCTGGGGCATGGGCGACTTCATCAGCGACATCGTTCGCGACACCAGCCGTCGACGATCTGAGGCGTGATGATCGGCAATCTGGGTGTCGGCGACTTCGCCAGGGGAGGGACTGGACGTCGGCGAACTGGGTGATCGGTGATCCAGGCGTCAGTGATCTGGGCATCGGCACTTCGTCAGGAGGGACGCCGTGGAGCTCCGTCAACGCGAAGGAAGAACGTGTAATACCCTGCAAAAATAGCATATGGCTATTTTGCATCGTAATTTGTACGCAATTAAGAATTGCACGCGATTGTGTATTTTCTAATAACAATTGATTGTTACTGAGAAATATCAGATTTATTGTCTACTTTATTTTATAATTTTGAAGGATTATTATGAGGTAGTTTTAATGTATTTTGTATTGTTTATATTATTAAAGCAGAGTTTTGGGGCTTATTTGAAATATATTGAGACTTGGGGGCTTATAGGTAATTTTCCCTTATATTAATTATCTATTTATTTATTTATTTATTTATTCTCTTATAAAACCCCCGAAAATTTTGCCGTACTGCCCTCTTTTTTGAAAATAATTAGTGACTTGCCTTATTTTCCAAAACAATTAGTGATATGCCCTTATTTATGACACGTCAGCAACAAACGTTATTGGGAAAAACGGCATCAGTTATTTCGATGCCGTTCTTCCCAATAACGGTATCTCTTTTTGAAAAAATTGTCATGCTGTTATTGGGAATAACGGCATATTTTATTTTTGTATAAAGATCTCTAAAGTATCAATCGTGACTTTAGAGAAAAATGCAAAAATTGAAATAACTGATGCCGTTCTCTCGGAGAACGGCATAGATTATACTGATGCCGTTTTTCACAATAACGGCATCAGTTATAATCTTTTTGCACAGGTTTCTATAATCCAAAAACCCTTCTTCTCTTTCCTCCCCTTTTGATTCGTAAACATCTCTCTCTCGCATCGCTCCAATTACCCACAAACCCTAGATCTCAAAATCAAAAATTCCAACCATTTGAGTCCTGTAAAATTCCATACATCCTACCTCCTCACTCCCACTCTCATTTGCAGTCTCCATCCACAACGAAATTTTTGATAGTGGTTTTTTTGGTTTAATTTGAAGGTATTATCATCTTAACCTTATGTTTGATTTTTATTTCAATGTTTTGTTTATTGTGAGTAGTGAATGACTTGAATATATTTTAATTTTTATGCATAGGTATGGAATTTGATATCCCTATTTGGTTATATTATGGGGGTGAAGTAATTAAGGATCCGAAAATTGGATATTCTTATAGTGATGTTGAACCGGTAATTATTTGGGCTACCCCCAACTTTGGTTACGCAGAATTAATAGATAAGATATATGAAGTCACCAATTGGGATAGAAGTGAAATGAGTCTGAAACTGAGAGCCCGTTATTCTGCTCGTAAAGGGGATGGGCAGTATTTCATGTTGGTACCCATAGACAGTGACAGTTCTCTGAGATCTGTCTTGCTTAGGACACTTCATCCAAGTTGTGGTTGGAATATAGTTGAGTTATACATCGATCAAACGAGGCTTCCAAATACTACAAGAGTTGTTATCGAAAGTCCAAGGCCCACAAAGACTTTGAAACCATCTGCAGAGTCACACGCAAGGATTTCAAATACAATTGGAGATACTAGCACAACTCCAACAGAACCTGTTTCCTCCGAATATGAGCAGGTACATCCGACCCCATTGCCACAAAATATTTTGATAGTTGGCATTGCTATGGAAGACTTTGACAACGCTGTTGTAAATAACGACTTGGTAGAAGAGGAAGAAGATGAGGTACGCGGTGTCGAGGATGATGATGAGGAGATTGCCGTTGAAGCTCCAGTTGTTGATGCCAATGTACATGTGCCGGTTAACAATGCTAGCGTGTTGCCAAGTCAGGACACAAGTGCAGCTATGCGTGGATCGCAATCAAGTGAATGGATGTCCCGTGCCACCATACATGAACATGACCAGTCTTCTATCGGTTCTTCCAACTTGGATGAACTCTTCATAGGTCAAAAATTTCCAACCAAAGATGCTCTGCAACATCAAGTGAAGATGTACGCCATGAAGAACCACAGAGAATTCATGACAGTGAAATCAGATCGTTGTCTATACCATGTGAAATGTAAATACGCACCCATCCACCATTCAGCCGAGCAGATTGCAGAAAATCCATCACTTCAAAATGAAGTTGGTTGTCCATGGCGCTTGCGTGCAATTGTTCCCAAATGTCGTAATTATTTTTTTGTGAAAAAGCTTGAAGGTGTACACACATGTGTGAATCCTACATTGACTCGGGATCACAGCAAAATTGACTCAACGGTCGTATCGATGGTCATAATGGATACTCTGAAGGAACAACTCTCAATAACACCAAGAGCCATAATTGGGATGGTGAAGGGTAGGCTCCAATACACAATATCATATTGGAAAGCTTGGAAGGCAAAACATAAAGTAATTGAGAAACTATATGGTTCTTTTGAAAAAGCGTACACTAAATTACCATATCTACTCAATGCAATTCAAGCTTCAAATCTGGATACGGCTGTACATTGGGCGAAGATTACGATCGGGCCGGGTATAGAAACATTTAAGGGTATTTTTTGGGCATTCGGTCCTTCCATCGAAGGATTTAAATCGTGTAGACCAGTTATAAGTGTAAACGGCACTCACTTGTACGGGAAATATAAAGGCTATTTGTTGATTACGGTTTCACCAGATGCAAACGGGAGGTTATTTCTGTTTGCATTTGCACTGGTTGAAGGTGAAAGCATAGAAACGTGGACATGGTTCATGAACTGTATTCGGTGCTTTGTTACAGATCGTGAAGGTCTTTGTGTCATTTCTGACCGACATGCCGGTATTTTATCAGCAATGGAAAATGAGTTTGGCACGTGGAGGAAACCATTTGCATATCATCGGTACTGTATGCGGCATTTTGCTAGCAATTTTTATAAAAAATCTGGTTCGAAATTTTTGATGAATAAATTGAAGGTAATTGCGTGTCAAAATCAATGGAAAAATTACGAGGAAAAGATGGCACAACTTGAAGCTAGTAATGTTGATGCGGCTAATTAGGTGAAGGAAAAAGCAATTAAGAAGTGGGCACTTATTGCTGATGGTGGGCGTAGATATGGTATAATGACACCAAATCTGTCCGAAGTTTTCAACTCGGTTCTAAAAGGTGTTCGTAGCTTACCTGTCACTACAATTGTAGAACAGATATTTTTCCATCTAAACATGTACTTCATCGACCGGCGTGAGGCTGCGCAGACACTTATCAGTGAAGGTAAACTATGGGCACCCCGGATTCAGGACCCAATTGATGTCCGCCGTGAAAAATCCAATTTACATGAGGCCATAATGTTTAATAATCGCAATAGTATTTTCGGGGTGAAAACGGGCATTAGAATGGATGGTGGATATCAAAAAGGTGGACATTGGCATACGGTGGACCTAGAAGGCCAAACTTGTACATGTGGCAAATTTCAACTGATCCACGTTCCATGCTCTCATGTGTTAGCGGCATGTGCTTCACGTGCTCTTGATTATCAACCGTACATAGATCCCTTCTACTCTATGGATTCGTTAGCAAAAACATGGACACCAACTTTCAATCCTATACCAGACGAATCTTATTGGCCTACCCAAAGCGCACTGGTACTAATAGTTGATTCTAGTCTTTGTCGAGTGAAAGGAAGGCCTAAGAGTACTCGCATCCGCAATGACATGGACGCACGAGAAGGTGGGAGTAGTGGAAAAATATGTTCGAAATGTGGTGTAAGTGGACACAATAGACGGAGTTGTAAGAATGTACAAAGTGTGGGAACTTCACAATCTACCCGCACTTGAATATTTTCCTTGTTATTGGATGTTAGTTATGTCTCATCCTTTGTAAGTATTTGTATGAAATTATGGACATCTTTTTATATGTTGAGCAATTTAAGTTTAAATTGTTTGGAATGAGATTTGTGGTTTGAATTGGTGGTGGATATAGTTAAATTTGTTGTAAATAAACAATCACAACAAAACATGCACAGAAAACATGCACAACTGTTCAAACAACAGATGCCGTTGTTGTGAATAACGGCATCTTCTTTCTATGCCGTTATTCTCAAGGACGACTGTGGAGATAGAAAGTTTGGCAGTAATCTGAAAATTTTAGATTTTGATGTTTAACTGATACCGTGCTTCTGAACAACGGCAAACAGAATTGATGCCGTTATTTTAGAAAACGGCAGGATTTGAAGGTGCCGTTATCTTGGATAACGACATACTTATGGACATCTTCATATATGCCGTTATCTTGGAAGGCAGGTGGGTAATACAAAGATGCTGTTATCTTAAATAACGGCATCGGTTTAGGATGCCGTTAATGTGGATAACGACTGTGGACAGAGAAATATTGGCAGCATACTCCATATCTCGTGATTTTCCATCCATACTGATGCCGTTATTTGCAAGAACGTTATAGGATTAAGATGCCGTTATTGTCAATAACGGCATCTTTTATTCAGGGTTTTCACTACACAGACATGCGCAGACATCCAGACTTGATCTATGCATGTCTTGATCAATTCATCAATTCACAGACATCCAGACTTCAAAATCAATTCAATTCAATTCATCAATATCCAATTCATCTTACAAATTTAACTTAAAAATTTACAAACTTACAAATTCACATGCTTTCCTTCACAAACTTCATCAAGTTTACAGACTTAAAAATTCCAATGCTTAAACATACTTCACAAACTTAAAATTTTTAAATCAGATTTCATCACAAACTTTTGCACAAAATTTTGCACTGACTTCACATGCTTTCCTTCACAAACTTCATCAAGTTCACAGACATGCACAGATTTGCACAGATACACAGATACTGCACAGATACTTCATCAAGTTCATAGACATTCATAGATACATCAAGTTCATCAACTTTTGATTAAGTTCATCAAGTTCATCGCTCCACAAGTGAAAAGTGTGTGTCTCCGGCCTCCATCGCTCCACAAGAGCGGTAAGTAGAGCGTGGTCACACTTGATTTTCGCCAGCTTCGTCATCTCGTAGAATCCGCTGCTTACTAAGTAATTTTCAATACCGGGGATCACCGGCATGATGTTGTGCATTCGGAAACTCATCTTCTCTACATCTCCGGTCCAAACGGCCTGTGATCTGTGGTCTTCTGGCAGAAATAGAACGGTAGGATCTAATGGACCCGGATGTCCCCGTGGTCCAAATGAAGAAGTAGAATAAGCACCAACACCATGCGAAGAAGATGGTTGTGTAGGATCCATTGGCCTGTCAACAATAACAAACATTAATCAACAACAATTTTAGTAAAAGAATTTTCAAAATAAACTAAGTACAATTCATCACAAACGCGTTATTCCTCAAATCCGAATCGTTCATAACATTGTAAAAAAATAGACTTTTATAACCTAAGTATGAATTTTGAACTACTTGCAATCGTTATAATGACAACGTAACCCCCCCCCCCCCCCCCCCCCCCCCCCCCCAAACAAAATATCTCTCCAAATTCTTTGTTTTCCTAACAAAATGAACAATTCCACCTTTCTCAACAATTCAATATTTTGTAAACCCTACATCACTAACAATACATAATATTATTTCCAAAATTACTACTTCAATAACACAAATCTACATTACTTGTACTATACTACTAATGCACACATCTATCATACTATCAAAATCAACTTTACAAAATACAAATTAGGGTTTTTGGATACTTACAATAATTTCGGATTCGGAATGATTTGGCACTCTCAATGAAAGATTGAAGAATACACACCCAAATACAAATCAATTACACACCTGAAGATTTTAGGATTTTTTTTTTAAGGGTTTAGGGTTTTCGGAGTCGAAATGGGGAAGGAAAGAATCGCAAGGGAAAAGGGGGAAGAAGAAAGGTTTTTCGATTATACGAACCTGTGCAAAATGTTTTTAACTCATGCTGTTATTGTGAAAAACGGCATCAGTATAATATATGTCGTTCTCTTAGAGAACGGCATTAGTTGCTTTCAATTTGCAATTCTCTCTCGAGTCACCATTGATACTGTAGAGATCTTTAGACAAAAATCAGCTATGCCGTTATTCCCAATAACGGCATGACACTTTTTTTTAAAGAAGATGCCGTTATTGGGAAGAACGGCATAGAAATAACTGATGCCGTTTTTTCCAATAACGTTTGTTGCTGACGTGTCACAAACAAGGCCATCTCGCTAATTATTTTGGAAAGTAGGGCAAGTCCCTAATTATTTTCAAAAACAAGGGCAGTACGGCAAATTTTTCTAACCCCCCCCCTCTTCTTCTCCTTCCTTCTCCTTTTCTTTCCTTCCCGTTCTGTTCCTTTCCCAACCGAAGCCAACGAAACCCATTTCGCCGATCACCTCCCCCGCTCAAATCCCCTCCATTTCTCCATGATTTTTCAATTAAATTAGGGGGATGACTAATAGAAGGGTTTTCTACGTCGTGGCGGTGTCCGTTTTTTGAAAGGATTTCGGGAAGGTAAACCCTATTTTATTTTATTGTATAAAATTAAGTGTTTTCAATTTCTATTGAGTAGAAATATGGTAGTAGGGAGATTATGAGGGGTTGGGTGTTATAGATACGAGAAATTAGCAAGTTGATGGAGAATTTGCAAGTTGTTAATAAATTAGGGGTTTGGATTTATAAAGGGGGAGTAAGTATATGAGAACTTGCCTCTTTTAGGGTGATAGAATTTTTGTTGGGCCATTAGGTTATTTTAGGAGTGATTTTTGTTATTGTTTGGAAAATAAAAATCCCGTAGGATTTTGATTATTACGTGCATCGCACGTGTGTATCCCAGGCATTCAATAAACGCTTGTGTGATGTTTGGAATAGGGTTATTAGCTTTTGTGATTGGTTTGGATGGTTTGAGTTTTAAATGCTTTGAAATTTGATGAAGGATATACTAGCGACCTTGGATGCATGCTGGCGTTTCGAGTTTTCGCAGGATATTTTGTGAGTATGAATTTATTTACGTATTTTGTGTTTTAAGAAAAATTTTATAATAACCTGAATGGCTGGTATGAATTACGGATAAGGCGTGTTTGGATCAAGGGTATCAGAACAACGTATATGTGTATATGGGGAGGAGTTATATTTATATGATGATATCAAATATGGTGAGTATGATATCTCTTATTTTACGCACATGGTGCGTTATGAAGATTTTAAATTACGATTTGCTGCGTATTTCCGATTTCGTATCTTAGTGTAGCATGGATGTATTGAGCTAAGAATTCGTGTGGACACTCTTGTATGTGTCCACAACTATAGTTTACATTTCACAAATTTTCGAGGTTGTTGATACCTCAAAAATTGTGGAGTGCAGCTGGTCTGAAAAGGCAGAGCTGAAGCCGGTTGCTTTTGGACTGAAGTCCAAAAGGTCATAACCAATTGTATATGTATGATATTGCTATGAACTTCGAGAGTAGCTTGGGGTATGAGTTTATTTGATGATTCTCAAGTTCTAGAAATTCTAGAGTTCATTTGGTAAAGGGTAGTGAATGCTCTGCTGAAAGAGTGGCTGAATTCGTGTGCTATGTTGGAAGAGTCGTAGCTCTTTGTGTGAGATGAATTTAAATGTGAATTTTGGACAACGAAATGGTATATGTGTAGATTGAGAATCTCAAATTTCATGAGCATTGGACTCAAGGTTGACTTATTGTTGAACTTCGAGGTAGGCTATGTTCAGCCTAGTATAAGTTGACTAGTTGGTGAAGATGAGAGATTGTGAACTATTGTTAAGAATTTGGGAGTCTGACCAACTAGAGAGTTGTAGTAGGGAGTCATAGCTTTCTAACCCATCAGGAGTTTTGTAATTCCAGTTTATAGGTTGAGAGTTATGATTTTCCCAAAGATGGAACTTGTGTTTTCGAGGACTCGAATGATAGAGTCTGAAAGAGGTGTTCAACTAGGAAGTTGAAGTCAACACTCCCACCTTCCCATAGGACCGGAGTCGAGAACTTTTGATGAGTGAGCAAACCCTTATGATATTGGAAAGGTGCAACGAGTGCAAGAAGAATATACTATTAAGAGTATATGAGGGTTCTAGTATCAAGATGATTGACTTCGAGGAAATGGTTAGCTGGAGAGTTGTAGACCAGAGTCTTAGAGTTCAGAATGGGTGGTGTCAAGCAAATCCGAGCTGTGTGTTGGAAGTTGTGGTTGTTGTAAGTTGGCACCCCGTTGTTGAGATCGACTTCAAGATTAAGTTAGCTTGGGGACTTGAGCTCTTAAATATTTGAGAGAGTCGTCCACTAGGGGATTGCTGTGGATCTCCCTACCCTTCTAGAAATTCTGAGCGTGTTGGATTCCGGTGAGCGTAGCTTGGGTCACACCTGTTGACTGTAGAACGGTGGGACCGTTGACTGCCATACGGTGGGACCGTATATCCTTAAGTTCGTCACGGCTATTGACTGCAGAACGGTGGGATCGTTGACTGCCATACGGTGGGACCGTATATCCTTAAGTTCGTCACGACTGTTGACTGCAGAACGGTGGGACCGTTGACTGCCATACGGTGGGACCATATATCTCTAAATTCGTCACGGCTGTTGACTGCAGAACGGTGGGACCGTTGACTGCCATACGGTGGGACCGTATATCCTTAAGTTCGTCACGGCTGTTGACTGCAGAATGGTGGGACCGTTGACTGCCATACAGTGGGACCGTATATCTTTAAGTTCGTCACGACTGTTGACTGCAGAACGGTGGGGCCGTATATCTTTAAGTTCGGCATGGCTATTGACTGCGAAACGGTGGGACCGTTGACTGCAACCTCATTGCCACGATCTACCGGGAACAGGAAGTAGACTAAATTAGAATGCATTTCATAGCGAGGATTCAAATCTCTAAACTTGGATACAGCGACTTGATTTGGAAAGTATGTAGTATGGGATGCATACATTTCCAAGTCTCGCTTGCATCAGACTAAGTACATTAGCTTGACCTGGGTCACATGTAGTATGGGATGCATGTGTGTCCAGAGTCTTGCTGACATTAGATTAAGTGCATCTATTCTGCATTCTGTGTTTGTATTAGACCTTAAGTCACGGCATACACGAACACTAGGAAATCAGGATACACGCTTATTTTCCATCCATGATGAATTGTGAGCGTGATAGTTGAAATGTATAATGAGTGCGAAATAATGCATTTGCGAGACATGATGATATATGTCGTAAGAATGAATGAATACGATGTTATGTGATATGAGATTGGGAAAGAATATAAGTCGTAAGTCTGTAATTGCAAATGAATGGTGAATGAGGCGCAGTTATGTGGAAGTAGAGTTATTTGTGAATGTAAAGCTTTATGAAAAAATAAAGCTATAGGAATGTTTGCATAAGGCGTAAAGTGATGGGCCTTAAGCAACTAATTTGGAAATGATTTCCAAACTAATGATAAGTATGCTGTGAGCGGGTATGGATAGGCATATAGGAAATGACTTAGAGAGTATTTGATGTGAAATCCCATTTATGATGTTTTCATGTTCAGGTTTATCTTGGAATTCGGAAGCTCATTCTGTTTACTTATAAGTTTAATTTATTTTCTTATTAATAAATTATACTCACACTAGAAATGGCTAACCCCTTAGTGTTTGGGGGGTTAGGGAGTCTCTGGACTACCCTAGACCTCTACTGTTACGGGTCCTCAGCAGAGCAGAGGTGAGGTGTTGATTCATGGCTCTGTGGATGGAGCTTCATTTTACGATTTGTTGCTTAAGGTTTGATTGTGTGAATAGTGAATTTTATGTTTTAAATTATATTTTTGATGTATAAGTTTGTGGATGATGATGATGAGTATAGTGTGGAGTAGCATGCTATGTTGTTGACCCATACCCATCTCGTTGTGGAGTACCGAGCCCTGTGGTATGTTTTATAAATTATTTTCTAAAAACCTTACTACGTTTTCAAAGGAATTTATGGTTTTTATTTGATATTTGATATTCTATTATGAGTTTGGCCCCCAGAGCATATATATATATATATATATATATATATATATATATTGTCTGTGTGATTCTGCTCATTTTGGCCTGGGGAGCCCGTGATATTATTGCCTGTGATGTGAGCTACGGAATTTAGAGCAGAATTCCTTAAGCTTTTTGTGTTTCGGGGTAGAAATTTCAGGGAAAACTCTGCCCGATTTTTCTTAGAAATATAACTATCTTAGTTTATATTTAAAGTGATATAGAAATTGAAAGAATTGAATTTGGAGTCAAAAGGTGGACGTTACAATTTGATATGATAAACTGATATTTGTAGTTATTGATGTATCAACTCTGATGGCAATAAAAGTGTTTTAAATTTTCATGTTATTTACTGTGTTGAGATGCATTTGAAGGCAAAGATCTTGGTGATGTCACGGATGCCCGGTAATGGGGATCCGGGGCGTTATAGTCTTCACCTCCGCGAAGGTCGGCGAGCGTGCGTTTGGACTTTCGTCTTCGACGCGAAGGAGCTCCGTCGGCGGTGGATGGATGTCGAAGGAAGGTGACAGCGAGCGTGCGTTTGGAGCTTCGTCTTCGACGCGAAGGAGCTCCATCGGCGGTGGATGGATGTCGAAGGAAGGTGTCAGCGAGCGTGCGTTTGGAGCTTCGTCTTCGACGCGAAGGAGCACCATCGGCGGTGGAAAGATGGGTCGCAGTGAAGGTGGAGGGAAGGTCAGGTGGAGCGGCGGCGGCGGCGGCGGCGGCGGCGGCGGAGGGGGGGGGGGGGGTGTAGCCGCTGCCGCCCCTAGGGGTTTAGATCTAGGTTTTTTGTTTTTTTGGTTTTTTTTTCAGATCTAATTTCTCTGTCTAGAAACTCCTTTGGGTTATTACTGATGTTGATAAAAGATATTGAGGATTGGTGTTTGTTGCTCGAGTGGGTTCTTCTGCATAGAACATTGTAACATACTACTAACAGGGTGTTACTGTGTAGTATTTATTTGTTTGGTGAAGCTGTATTTGACTGTACATATTTTATCTGCAGTTTTATTATTGACATTTGACATCCGTACCACAGAGCTAGTATTTACCGAATATTGCTGCTGATAGAGAATTTTCCTATTATTCGTTATATGTCTCATTAGTAATTGTAATTGTTAATGGTTCAACCTTTATGATCCCTCAGGCGTGCATATGGCCCTATAATTTTGGTATCTATCAAAAGACTAACAGTACTTTCTGGAGGTGGAATTGTATTAGTATGGCTCAAGTATCGTAACCCAAAAGGAGTGTATTTGTATGGTTATAAATTTATGTGGACATGTATTCTTATATTTGTATTGTGTAAATCTTACTATATCTATTACTTCCGACACTGAAAATTGGTAATCATTTACATGTACTGAATGCTAGTGTTACGAGGGAAAAGACACAAATCTAGTGATCTTACATTGTAATCCAGAGTTCATTCTAGTCATGATTGTGTTGAGAGTTTTGGAAGTTTTCAAATGATAGTTTTTCGAGTTTCAGTGTATATTATTTGCAGACCCATTTATCAAATGGGACGCTATTATTTCTCATTGAGTATTAATGTAATTTCATGCCTTGCTTGCAACGTTCACATTACATTAAATATAATATACATTGTGATCTTATATAACAATGCAGGCTCTGGGCCTATGGCTGTTAATACAAAATGAAATTAAAGTTTGGAAGAGCAATAAATTACTGCAATTTCTATATCTTTCATCTGCAACAAAAAATTACTAAGAGTTCAACATCTCATATGGAACATATTTCATATGAAATCTAAAGCTCTGGATCAACCAAAAAAAAAAGGAGAGGGTTAGAGAGAGAAAGAGACGCAGAATAGGAAAAGTGTTTAAAGGTCTGAGTAGCAGAGGTTGGTTCTCATGAGAGAAGACCATAAATCAGCGCCGTTGTCGTTCACCACCTCTTCAATGCAGGAGATGGGGACTAGGCACAGCCCTCGGCTTCTAAGATCTTCCATTCTTGGTGCATCATTTTGCCCATTCTGTGAAATGTAATAGACTCAATTAGTCGACACAAAGATGCAGTTATTAGATGGAGTCTGAAGAAGAAATATTGGTGACACTTGAATATGTAGATTCACCAGTTCTGCATAAAATTATTTGCATAGACGTGCAGACATAAAAAACTGTTGCTGAGTTAGTTTTTATTCCCTTCGTTTGTTAAGTCGTAGTGTGCATTTGAAAAGTGAATAATATCTCTATTGACTCGATACTTCCAAATCACTATCCACAAACATTATTACTGGTGCAGGGCAGAGAAGAAAATTTGCTAATCACACTCAACTCTACTTATTTCATAGCGTAGTCTACAAGTTGAATCAGGTCAGATTTTGAACTGTGTGCATTGTTTTGATTTGAAATAATTTAATACAAGTACTCTAAATTGATGAAGTCTGTTTTTGTGTAATCATTACTTGCTGCTGCGATGCAGTAGCTGGCATGCGTTTCAGGTACGGTGAGCTCAGAACCTGGCACTCAAAACAAAATACAGATTTCAAAGTCAGAAAAGTGGATAAAATAAAAATTGATTTGGACTATACTTGCATCAAATATATCTCAATCATGAAAAGATAAAGAGTTGAATAAAATTTTAATTATATTTTGTTTGGCTTTTACGAATTGAGAATTTATCTTTCTGTTTGAGATATGTTTTGAATAAAATTTAAGGTACAAGGCAATCTCCAATCTACAACACCATTTTTAACATCAAAATAGTATAAAAGTCATATTAAACAATAATTCATCTCCAATTCATAACATAATTTTTAACACTAAAAAAGAATATTCTCTGCATATCCTTTATTATCTATTTTTTATATAACTTTTTACTATTTTGATAATAAAATATAATTAATTTGGTCATAAATTATACAATTGGAGCAAAAAAAAAAAAAAAATTAACTGAACAATGGGAATTTTCATCTTTCTTTTTAAAAAGCAAAAAAAAAAAGTGTTAGTAAACAGTAGCACGCCAGATATAGCGCGGTAAGGTTCCGGCGCCCCAAAAAATGGCATTTTGGTGGGAAAAGTGGCGCTGGTTTGGACGTCTGCACAAAAGTGGTGTTTCACACCATTTTGGAGCAGGTGTTGGAGATGGTCTAACTAACATTTACGATAAAAATCAAACCCTCTATTTTGTTGAGTGAAAAAAAAGAAAAATAAATATATGATAATTAAAAGTTTGTATCGAAAATGTCGTGGGAAAAATGGAAGAGAGTTGAGACCTGAACTTGGTCATGAAGGAAGTGGATGTATCCTAGTGCTTCGGTAAGCACAGAAGCAGTATCTGACTGCACTTTCAAAACAATCAAGAACTCAGGTTTACATAAAGCAAACAAACACAATAGGAATCGGACAAAATTGAAAGAATAGTATCTATCCATCTTTTTCATTTTCAACATTAGAGAGATGGCATGGAAAATCTTAACCTTGCCGAAGGGCGAAACCAGCTGCTGCAATGCTGAAATTCTTTCTCCTAACTTGTCTTTCCTCACCTAAAACCATAACCCACTACTTAACAAACTTCTAATCAAACACCCAAAAGATGATTTTATCTATAAAAAAAAACCGAGAAAGCAAAAAAAATTCACCTTGATGGTGCCCATAGAATTAGCAGAGCCTTCCTTTTTCTGCTTCTTATATTTGTTGCTACTGCAGCTTGTAGCACTACTACTGCTTGCTTCTACCTAGACGATCAAAAATTTGGTCTCATCTTATAAAAACAATCCATAAAGGCTAAAATTACATCATTCTGATCTATATGTTATGCTCTTTCCTCCGACAACTACCTAACTTGCTTTTATATGTGTACTAACTTTCATTTTTGTTCAGAACTGTAACGATTAATTATATACACAAAAAAAACTTAAGTACTCTAAGTTACGGTATTTACGGTAGTTTTTTCAGAACTGTAACTCTAATTTTTGTTCAGAACTGTAACTTAAGTACTCTAAGTTACGGTAGTTTTTTCATAAAAAGTGGAAGTTTGGGTAAATGCATATTAAGTCGAAAGTCGCGGAGCATAAGGCAGTTTTTTGTTATGTATATACACAAATCGTTTGTATCACATACCTTTCTTCTTACTGTTGTTGTTGAACTCACGGAGGAAGAGCAGTCATTAGATTTCTGAGAGAGTATAAATTCATGATGATAAGCAGGATTTGCAGCAAGGTAGAGAAATCCCTCCATCTCTTCGTCTCTCTCTATCCCCAAAAGAATACTTCCTGAATCTAAAACCTCCATTAAACCCTGTTCCTCTTCATCCAACCTCTCCATAGCACCCTTTTTATGCCACAAACTCAAAACTGGCTTATTTTTCTACTTCTTCTTCGACTCAATATAATATAAATAAGCTTGCTATCTTTTTTGTCTCACTTAAAAGTTTCTAGAAATTGATGAGTAGGAAGAAGAGAAGAGTAAAGGCCGGTCAGCCTTTTCCTAGCGTCTCCTGTCCCAATACTTTTGTTGTTTTGCAGTGTGTTTTAAGATGCTTTGGTTGGCTTGCTTTCTTTGGACTTGCTGTCAGAGTCTTTTTTTTTTTTTTTTGATGCAAACGGATAGAGTCGAACGACTCCAGCCAGATCAAAACCCTGATGCAAACGGACTTGCTGTCAGAGTCAAAACCCTGATTTTTTCCCAAAATAAGTTCAATTTGCAAACTATATTCCATAGGCGCTTTTAACTAAATTAATCCCACGCGTAATCTCTTTCGTACCACGTCGTATGGACCATAGTTGCCAACGGCAACTTCCACTTTTATAAGTATTTCTGACAATCTGAATCATATTATGCATCTAATTTTATTTTGAGCTAATGTGTAAGCAGTAGATCCTAGAGGTAGGATCGCAACTGTATTTCAGGCACAGGAGTTTGATGATGAGGAGATTAAGATTGGCCCGACGATTGACTGAGAGCCAGCACGAGCCATGATGGACATTGATACCCACCACCCAGGGTTTGTTGGGGGGAATGATGTATTACTTTGTGGCTACTTTATGTTCTGTCTTTTGTCCCACCTCCCATGTTCGGGGTGGAGTTATGTTCTTCTGTTTTATTTCTAGGATTTTGTTGTAAGCACAGTATCCTCAGTTTTGTTTTATTAATCTCTTATTAATGAAACAGGGTGGCCACACTCCACCTTTTCCTAAAAAAAAACTTCTACTTTTATGAGACCACAAATAGTAACAGTAGTTTCTTCTCAATTTTTTTTTATTGCCGCCGTTGATTCATTGGCTACAGTTTATTTTATTCATAACCAAGATTGCAATTGAGAATTATGGCATTGTCTATATGTATGCCGCAACTCATAGCTGTGGTCTCACATCTCTTTAACATGTTAAAGAGAGAGACAGTAGTCCCTAAGTATGGAGACAGAGACAATAGAAACGTGGGTTGAACATGTTAAAGAAATGCCGCGGCTACAAACTGCAGCATATGTATAGACAATGCAGCAATTTCCAACTGCGGCTTTGATTATGTTAGAAAATGGGTATTTTATACACCATTTACGAACCAGTTCTTGAGTAATTTTTGAGTAAGATCCTCTATGAATTAGTGAAGATCTTGACGGATTTGTGTTCTCCTTCGTAAGTAAATCAAAACTATATATTTCCTTGCTCAAAACAGTTATCGGGTGAATGAGAAATTGTCTCTCAAAGTGAGCCGGTTTCAACTCTGAAAATGAATTGAGGAATTTTAGTCCCACATCAGAAAAAACAAAGGAATTAGAAGATATATAAACATTTTTCTTGGCATTGTAAGATAGCAAGCCAATAGGCTTTCTCTCGCGCGCACTAGGTGGTGCAACAGTTTCTTGGAAATCCTTGAAACAAACAGTAATTGCTAAATCCATAATGGAATCTGAATTGCGAGGAACGTCCCCTCAAGTCCGAGCTCTTCCGTGACTCCCAAAGCCAGAAGGGTCATCACCTCGGCACAACACCCGGACCTTCCACATCACAGCCACGCAGACGCCCAGGGTTCCAACCAACCACGGGTCAATGATGTGGCCGAACATGGCCCGGGTGCTTCTCAGTCAAACGCAACCGATTTGCGATGAGTCATCCTGGATCGGCAGGCCAGTCGAACTAGGGGAGAGGCCACTTCCAACTCGGTCTCGAACCATCGCAGACATCCTTCCATAGAGCGCGATCCGGGACACAACCACTCGCCCCGTGAACCTCTGCCCCCGCAGGACCCGGTGGGGCAAGCCCCAGTCACGAAGGCCGAGTTCCAAAACTTTCGAGACAAGGTCCTCCAAGCAATCCGAGGCGGCGGCCATGGAACTGAGGTCCGCAACAACTCTGACCCTCGGTTAGGAGCAAGGGGCGACGAGTCCTACGGATCGGCCCATCCCATGGAACAAGAGGATGCCATTCTCCAGCTCTTACGGGAGATGGAGAACCGCCTCACCCATCTCGACGAAGGCGAACCAATGCCGGGTGTTGCCGCTGAAATCAGTGTGGGGGCAAACAGATAGATTTGTGGATTCGAGGAAAGTTGAATAGTCAAACCAGAATACCTCCACCGGGGTTTGACCGTGATCTCCCACCGTTGACCTGCAAAAAGTGCGAAACACCGGGGTTGATTCCGGCGACGCACCTTCCGACGCTCTTGTCAGTAATCAGAAAGATTATAAAAGAGCTTTGATTGGCAAAAGATTGATTGCCTGGTAACAGTAGGAGATGGGGGGTATTTATAGCCGCCTTAGGAACCAGTTTCAGGATAAGATCAAATCCCTACTTCCCAGTGAATGGATAGAAGTGATCAGGACCGTTGATTTAAGGACAATCATAAACCCTAATTCTATCCAGCTGGATTGGGTTTCTTGCGGGTTGGAACCCGCACCCAGTAAGACGGATCCGTTCATGGGTTATTGGGCCTTTTGAAAAAGGCCCAGTTCCCATTTCAGACCCGTTTGTAAGTGAAATTACCATTTTACCCCCGAGGTTTAAGATTCGTGCCCAATTTGAACGGTCCTGATTTAATCCCATTTTTAGCCATATCACGAGCCTCCCACTCCTGAAGACTGAGTTTAACAGTCTTTGAGGAGTAGTTTGTTGTTCAAGTGGCGTACGGGATTTTATCGGAGTTCCCGGAGGAGTTGGATCTAGATCGGGGTGTGACGGTGTTATTCCGAGCTTGTAAAATACCTAAAATTATTCTCAGATTTTTCTGGATTTTTTGTGATTTTTCCAGATTTTTCTGAATTTTTTCGAATTTTTTATTTAATTTCTGAATTAAATAATTAATTATCAAAAAATTTAATTAATTATTGTAATTTAATAATTATTATTTTCAGAATTTAAAAATTATTTTCTGAATTAATAATTATTTTTAGAATTTTAAATTAATTTTTTTCGATTTTTAAATATTTTTTCGAATTTTTTAAATAATTAATTCGATTATTTAAATAAATAAATACCTGGTGACATGGCGCGATCGTGTGCGTTGATCACGATCAAGCGAGCGCGCATCGGGAGGAGGTCATTTTTTCTCCCATATGAGCTCTGGTGCCAAGACTCGGCAAGAGTTGCCGAAGTCCATGTCAGTGCCACGTGGCAAAGTCAACGGTGAGCTGTCGACTTTTTTTTCTTTCTTTTTTTTCTCTTTCTTTCTTTTCCGCTTCTGCTTCCTTTCTCCTCTTCTTCATTTTTCTTCTTCCCACCATTTCGTTCAACCGTTCCTCAACTGTGATGGAGGAGGGGACTTCGACGTGGCGAGAGAGCTTTGGAGTTTGGTGAGCACGGAGGAGGGGACTTCGACGAAGCTGGGGAGAGAGCCGCTCGACTGCCATGGGGATGAAAGTGGAGTGGAGCTCGACGCTTCGACGGAGCTCGCTGAGGGAGACTCGGCGAGGGGAGCTCTTGGCATTCGGTTCTCTGCGAACGAGAGACGTCGTTCGGCAAGGGAGAAGCTCGACGCAGTGGAGAGGTTTGGCGAACGTGGCGGAGCTTCGCGAAGGAGGGAGCTCGACAGTGGCGTCGAGGTGGCGAAGGAGATGGAGAAGTCGAGCTCGGCGTGGAGCTCTGCAGTGGAGGGGAGCTTTTTTCTCGTTTGGGCTCCGGTGCCACAAACGCTCGGCGATTTCTGCCGACCCACACGCCCTGTCGTCATCGGCGAAGGTGGAGGGCTTCGACGTCGACGTTGATGAAGGGAAGCTCGGAGTTAATGGAGTTCGAGCACGACATGGGGAGTTCGGTGAGGCTCGAATGTGGTGGAGAGGAGCTTGAAGCTTGTAAGCTCGGCACTGTGGCGTGGCTTGGCCGCGAGCTCGAGCTCGGAGCTCATTAATGGCGGCGATGGGTTCGGAGCTCGCGATGGGGAGCTCGGCAACGACTGAGGTCGACGAGGCCTTCGGTGAGAGCTGAGTTCGACGAGGAAACATTGGAGCTCGTCACTAGAGTTGGAGCTCGGCAGCGGAGGCGTGGAGCTTCGGGTGCGGCGAGTCGAGGCCGGCGACGGAGGAGGGGAGCTCAATGTTGGAGGAACGAGAGTGGAGCTCGGCGAGCAAGGTGAGGAGGTCGGCGCTCGACGATGGAGGTGGCTCGACAGTAAAGCGCAGGGAAGAAGACGCTGCATTGATGGGTCCTATATTTATTTATTTATTTATTTTATTTTTTTCTTCTGGTTTTGGCGCTAACTTCGTTGAAGAAGAAGGGGAGGAGAGAGGAAGGGTTTGGGTTTGGATCCCCATCGGGTTCAGACCCGATCCTGTAGCTCCCTCATTTTTTTTTTGCTTGATTGAATCCGAGCTGCAAATTGTATTTGAGCACATGAGATAAAAAATTTCTCTCATTTGAGCTTCGGTGGCAAGAACGCTCAGATTGCATTTCCGAACCAGGAGAGGGCTTCGGCAACTTGACACGTGGCAGTCGACGGTTGACCGTTGACTAAGTCAACATTGACCGTTGACTTTTTTGATAAATTTTTCTCTCATTACATGATCGGTGGCAAGAATGCTGGATTGCATTCCGAACCAGGCAAGGGCTTCGGCGACTTGACACGTGGCGGTCAATGGTTGACCGTTGACTCGGTCAACGCTGACCGTTGACTTTCTCCTTTTTGCTCTAATCACCACCGTTGATCTTGATTTGAGTGCGGCTCTTGAGGCATATTTTTCCTCTAATTTGAGCTTCGGTGGCAAGAACGCTCGGCGAGGCATGCCGAAGTCCAAGTGAGATATTTTTCTCATGTTTGAGCGTCGGTGCCAAGAACGCTCAGCAAAGCGTGTCGAATTCCAAGTGAGAGTTTTTTTCACGTTTGAGCGTCGGTGGCAAGAACGCTCGGCGAGACGTGCCGAAGTCCATGTGAGATGTTTTTCTCATGTTTGAGCATTGGTGGCAAGAACGCTCGGCGATGCGTGCCGAAGTCCAAGTGAGATATTTTTCTCACGTTTGAGCGTCGGTGCCAAGAACGCTCGGCGAAGCATGCCGAAGTCTAGGGAGAGTTCTTCTCGATGTTCCCAGTGCTACGGAGGTCGGATCGGGGCGTATGACCCCTTGTTTCGAAGCTATTTCGAAGATCTACAAGTTCTCTTCGGAGATGAGTTGGAGAATCCTCCTTCCTCAAGGTCAATATTGTCCCGCAACATCTTCGTCTTCGCGAAGTTGAGAAGAGCTTTGCATGCTCTAAGGGAAGTCCGTTCTTGGAGGACAAGTTTGAGGAGCACCTCTCAGGGAGAGTTCTAGCTCCGAACTCGTTAAGAAGAGGTCCGCCCTGGGAGTGAGCGGAGAGAAGAGCTTGACTCTAGGAGAGAGCCACTTTGGGAGACGAGTTTGAGGAGCAACTCTTAGAGAGAATTGTGCTCCGAACTCGTTGTGAAGAGGTTCGCTTTGGAGGCGAGCGGAGCAAAGAACTTGGCTCTAGGAGAGAGCCATTTGGGAGATAAGTTTGAGGAGCAACTCTAGGAGAGAGTCGTGCTCCGAACTCGCTGAGAAGAGGTCCGCTTTGGGAGTGAGCGGAGCGAAGAGCTTGGCGCTAGGAGAGAGCCATTTTGGAGACAAGTTTGAGGAGCAACTCTAAGAGAGAGTTGTGAGCTCCGAACTCATTATGAAGAGGTCCGCTTTAGAGGCGAGCGGAGCAAAGAGCTTGGCTCCAGGAGAGAGCCATTTGGGAGACAAGTTTGAGGAGCAACTCTTGGAGAGAGTTGTGCTCCGAACTCGTTGTGAAGATGTCCACTTTGGAGGCGAGCGGAGCGAAGAGCTTGGCTCTAGGAGAGAGCCACTTGCGAGATAAGTTTGAGGAGAAACTCTAGGAGAGAGTTGTGAGCTCCGAATTCATTGAGAAGAGGTCCGCTTTGGAGGCGAGCGGAGCGAAGAGCTTGGCTCTAGGAGAGAGCCATTTGGGAGACAAGTTTGGGGAGCAACTCTAGGGGAGAGTTTTAGCTCCGAACTTGTTGAGAAGATGTCCGCTTTGGGAGTGAGTGGAACGAAGAGCTTGGGTCTAGGAGAGAGCCATTTGGGAGACAAGTTTGAGGAGCAACTCTAGAAGAGAGTTGTGCTCCGAACTTATTGAGAAGAGGTCCGCTTTGGAGGTGAGCGGGGCGAAGAGCTTGGCTCTAGGAGAGAGCCATTTGGGAGACAAGTTTGGGGAGCAACTCTAGGGGAGAGTTTTAGATCCGAACTCGTTGAGAAGAGGTCCGCTCTGGGAGTGAGCGGAACGAAAAGCTTGGCTCTAGGAGAGAGCCATTTGGGAGACAAGTTTGAGGAGCAACTCTAGGAGAGAGTCGTGAGCTCAGAACTCGTTGAGAAGAGGTCCGTTCTTGGAGGACAAGTTTGACGAACACCTCTCGGGGAGAGTTTTAGCTCCGAACTCGTTGAAAAGATGTCCGCTCTGGAGGTGAGCGGAGCGAAGAGCTTGGCTCTAGGAGAGAGCCATTTGGGAGACAAGTTTGAGGAGCAGCTCTAGGAGAGAGTTGTGAGCTCCGAACTCGTTGAGAAGATGTCCGCTTTGGAGGCTAGCGAAGCGAAGAGCTTGGCTCTAGGAGAGAGCCATTTGGGAGACAAGTTTGAGGAGCAACTCTAGGAGTGAGTCGAGCTCCGAACTTGTTGTTTAAGTGAGAGAATCAACGATTGTGAGAGTAGTTCCGAATGGCGAATCAGTTCTAACTTACTTAAGAGCAAGTTATTTGAAGCGGAATCGAGCCAAGTGTTGGACTCCGAACTCGTCGTTTGAGTAAGTTTCAACGGTTGTGGGAGCAGTTCCGAATGGCGAACCACTTCTTACCCGCTTATGAGCTAGTAATTTGAAGCGGAATCGAGCCAAGTGTTGGACTCCGAACTCGTCGTTTAAGAGAGATTCAACACTTGTGGGAGCAGTTCCGAATGGCGAACCACTTCTTATCCGCTTATGAGCGAGTAATTTGAAGCGGAATCAAACCAAGTGTTGGACTCCGAAATCGTCGTTTAAGAGAGATTTAACGGTTGTGGGAGCAGTTCCGAATGGCGAACCACTTCTTACCCACTTATGAGCGAGTAATTTGAAGCGGAATCGAGCCAAGTGTTGGACTCCAAACTCGTTGTTAGAGGGGGTTAACGAGGTGTAGGAGCAATTCCGAATGGTGAGTTGCCCCGCCCTTGCTTGTTTGCAAGCGGCTAAAGCAACGTCGAACTAAGTGTTGGACTCCAAACTCGTTTTTTGAACTTAGTAAGTTATGGGAGCAGCTATGTAGAAGAAGCTGGACTCTGAACTCACCATTTAGCGAGTTGTAGATGTGATTCGGAGAGATAGAGATGTAGCAAGAGCAATGATTTTCAATGAAAAAATGTAAAGTTTTATTGAGATAAACTAAGTGTTCGCTTCAATAGGGCGAGCCATTATTACATGCTATTGGCCGGATTACAAGTATCGGCCTTATTGAAAATCAAGATCCTACTTCTACGATAAGGTGAAGACCTCTTGGGAGGAGCTGGGTTCTCCCTCCATTGGACCTCCTTGAATGAGGTGGAAGACGGCCCCAGGTTCTGAGTCTTGAAGCTCGGCGGGCCTCTCTGTTCGTTTGTACGCTCCTCAAGGGGGAAGCTCGGCCCCATCTTTTTGGACGAACTTGGTCAGGTGTCCCCGCTGTATGAGTTCTTTGATCTCCTCCTTGAGAGCCCGACAATCATCCGTGTCGTGGCCGTGGTCCCTGTGAAAGCGGCACCACTTATCCTTATTCCTCTTCTTGCCAGGGGTATTCATTCTAGGGGGAGCGTGGAGTAGCCCTTTCTTGTCCACCTCCATAAGAACTTCTAAAATATTAGCAATGAAGGGGGTGAACTTCTCAAAACGAGGAGTCGGGCGGCTCTAGCCATTGCCGTCCCTCTGGGATTTTTGGGAGCCCTCTTCGCTCGTATTCTTCCGTTTGTTCCCGAAAGATGATTCCTCAAGAGTAGGGGGGTTGAGAGCATCTTCCACTCGTATGTACTTCTCCACCCTAAGTAGGAGTTCTGAGAAGTCCCGAGGAGGCTTCTTGAAAAGGGACGCCTTGAGGCGAGCGTTAGTGACGTTGTGCTAGAATGCGGCAGAGGCTACTGATTGGTTGAGGGAGGAAATGGACCGGGCTTCGGCGGTGAAGCATCGAACGTAATCCCTTAGGTTTTCACCCTTTTCTTGGTTGAGGGTCACCAGAGATACACTTGTTTTCTCGGCCCGGCGGCTACCCACAAAATGAGTAAGGAAGAGCCCTTCTAACTGATCGAATGAGAAGATGGAGGCCGGGGCGAGCCGAGAGTACCATTCTCTCGCAGGTCCCTTCAACGTGGCAGAGAATATCTTACAGAGGAGGGCGTCTGAAGCATGGTGGATCAGTAAGAGAGTTTTGAAACTCTTTATGTGATCCGCGGGGTCCGACTCCCCGGTATATGACTCGAAGAGAGGCGGCTTGAAGTTTTCCAGGACGGGGGCCTCCATGATGGTGCGGGAGAATGGAGGTCTGCTCGGGCGGAGGTTTATCACCCGTTGCTCTTCTTCCCTGTCAATTCGGCCGAGGCGCCTCTCCATCTCGTTGAGACGGCAGTAGACTGAGTCTTCTCTTTGATCATATCTTGTCGAGCCGCGGGACTCATCTTCGTACGAGGGTGGACTGGGGCTGTGGCGATGGTAGCTTGGAGATGGAGGGGGACAGGGATTGTGAAGGCGGTGGCTCCTAGCTGGCTCATGTGTAGGTGGCCTCTGGTCGTTATTTGGGGCAATATTGAGGGCCTGCAAGATTGTTGCCTGGAACTCTTGGAATTCTGCTCGGGTGATAGGTCCATTCTGGTCCCTCTGGGACTGTCGACCAGCAGGAGAACGATGCCTTCTTCGACGGTACTCCGGGGACTCCCTCCGCCTTCTATGAAGAGGGGACCTCCTGTGATCACGGCGGCGAGGGGATCACGCATTTGGACGTTCTGAGCGGGAGGGTCCTCTTGGGCCCGGGTCCTCCTCTTTCTGCCGGTTGATGAGGATGTTGCGGAGGTCTTCGAAAGGCCGAGGGTTATGGGATGCCATGGAGTCGGTGGAAGGGTTATGTACGGAGATATGGTCACGGTGAAGTGGTTGCTTCTGAGGAGGAGGGCGAGAGGTCCCAATACCAGCGTTCTGGGGCCCAACTTGAGCCTGCTGGGGCCGAGGGTTATGAAGAGGAGGCTGCTCCTGCTGTAGGGGCTGATCAGGCTGAGGAGGGAGTTGTCCTTACTGCTGAACGGTTTGGAGGGGAACCTCCTATTGCGGTTGAGGAGGAGTGGGTCCACGGTTGGACCCTCTAGATCTCAGTTTCCTTGGAGGCATGGCTAGAGGTGATCTTAACCGATGGAAGAGGATGGATTGCTATTCGTGTTTCCCACGGACGCCGTCAATTTATTGCCGCTGAAATCAGTGTGGGGGCAAACAGATAGATTTGTGGATTCGAGAGAAGTTGAATAGTCAAACTTGAATACCTCCACCGGAGTTTGACCGTGATCTCCCGCCGTTGACATGCAAAAAGTGCGAAACACCGGGGTTGATTCCGGCGACGCACCCTCCGATGCTCTTGTCAGTAATCAGAAAGATAATGAAAGAGCTTTGATTGGCAAAAGATTGATTGCCTGGTAATAGTGGGGGATGGGGGGTATTTATAGCCGCCTTAGGAATCAGTTTCGGGATAAGATCAAATCCCTACTTCCCAATGAATGGATAGAAGTGATCAGGACCATTGATTTAAGGACAATCATAAACCCTAATTCTATCCAGCTGGACTGGGTTTCTTGCGGGTTGGAACCCGCACCCAGTAAGACGGATCTGTTCGTGGGTTATTGGGCCTTTTGAAAAAGGCCCAGTTTCCATTTCAGACCCGTTTGTATGTGAAATTACCATTTTACCCCTGAGCTTTAAGATTCGTGCCCGATTTGAATGGTCCCGATTTAATCCCATTTTTAGCCATTTCACCGGGTCATGGTCATCAGCCGACCCGACCCCCATTCTCTCCCTAAATCTTGGAAGCCGAGATCCCCCGAAATTTCAGGCCTCCCCAATTCGAGACATACAACGGCGAGGGTGATTCTGCTGATCACATGGAGGGCTTTAAGACCCTCATGATAATTCACAGCTCCCCTCCTATGCTGCGCCTTCCCTACTACCTTTCGCGGTCCGGCACGGGAATGGTTCTCAAAGCTCACTTCCAGATCAGTCTTCTCGTTTGATCAGTTGGAAGCAAACTTCCTAGCCCACTTTGTGACCAGCAAAAAGGTCGAGAGGACGAGCGCTTCCCTTCTGGACCTTAGGCAGAAGGAAGGGGAGTCACTCCGCAATTTCGTTCGAAGGTTCACCGCCGAGGTAAGGTCGGTCTCCTCTCTTGATGCGGCATCGCTTCGGCGGCTTTCCGACACAACGTTCGGCACTGTCAGCTGGAGGCTTCATTAGCTAAAAACAACCCGTCGACTTCCCCGACCTGCTCAACAAGGTCGAGAAGTACATTTAAGCGGAAGAGGCCCTAAATTCGGAAGGCACCAAAGATGCCACTGCCAAGGGAAAGCGGAAGGCCGACGACGTTGAACCCGTCAAGAAAACCACAAAAGATACGGTCAGTCTCAAAAGACTTCCTTCGGTCCCCCGATCTGAGAGGTATACGCCGCTGACCTAGAACGTCTCAGCAATCCTAATGGAGATCGAGAAAAAAGGGCTCGTATGACTCCCTCCCCTACCGAGCAACAACAAGAAGCGGGACCAAATATTCTACAGCCGCTTCCACCGAGACAATGGGCACGAGACGGACAACTGACGGGCCCTTAAAGACGAGATTGAGGCCCTCATCTAGCAAGGATACTTGAGAGAGTTCACCTGGGATAATCCGCAAGACTGGAGGGATCCGAGCAATTCGAAGCCTTCGCCTCCTCCTCGAACGATCAGCCTGCAGCCAGAGTGGGACCCCAAGCCCGAGGAGACTGGAGGGCAGGACATACTACACTGCGTCCATGGTGGACCCATGGGGGGGGACGAAATCTAATACCTCCTGTAAGGCCTTCTTCCGGGAGGTTAGCTCCATCCCGGACCATCCATCCTCCCAGATTCAACAACGACCGATATCCTTTTTGGGAGAGGACCTGGAGGGAGCCCGGCTCCCACACTGTGACACCCTCATCATGGCAAATTTCGAAGTCTGCTGAATTCTCGTGGACAACAGGAACTCAGTCAACATCCTCTTCTTGGAAGCATTTGAGAACCTCAAGCTCCCCCGAGATAAGCTAAATCTGGCCGGGTACACTCTGCATAGGTTCTCGGGCATCCCAGTACATATTGAAGGGATCGTAACGCTGGATGTAATAGGCGACACAACCCCCATCACACGGACCGAATCAATGGACTTCATGGTGGTCAACGTCAAGACAGCATACAATGCCATCATCAGCCGACCCGGCCTCTGCTCGTTCCAGGCTGTACCCTCGGCCTACCACTTGAAGCTGAAATTTCCCATTGACCTCGGAGTCGGCGTTGTTAGAGGAAATCAGGAGTCTGCACGTTCGTGCTACATGACTGAGGTCGGAGGCGGGGTATTCCCACTCGACACAGTCGAGCTTCCGCCTGAAAGAAGCCAGCCCGAGTCAGAACCTGCGAACAAATTAGAGGAGGTCTCATTCGAGGCGGAAGACAAATCTAAATGGTTCCGTGTGAGCCGCACCCTTTCCTCCGACCTGAAGCCATGACTGATTGATTGCGTTCACCACAATATCAACCTCTTCGCCTGGACCATATCCGACATGCCCGATATTTTCAAGGACCTAATCATGCACAGGCTGAGCATCATCCCGAGCTCCAAGTCGATCCATCAGAAGCGGCGCAAGTCCGCCTCGGAGAGGCAACAAGCAGTAAAAGCGGAAGTGGACAAACTGTTGTCCGCCCAGTTCATTGAGGAGGTCAGCTACCCCGAGTGGCTGGCTAACGTCGTGATGGTCAAAAAGGCCAGCGGGAGCTAGAAGATCTGCATAGACTTCACGGATCTCAACAGGGCGTGCCCCAAAGACCCTTTCCCTCTCCCGAGCATCGACGCTCTGATCAACGCAATGTCGGGTCATGAGCTCCTGACCTTCATGAACGCCTTTTCAAGCTATAATTAGATCCGGATGTTCCCTCCGGACATCGCCAAAATATCCTTCGTCACTGACCATGGCCTCTACTATTACCGAGTCATGCCCTTCAGGCTCAAGAACGCCGGGGCCACCTACCAGAGACTTGTCAACCAATTTTTTTTTTATAAAAAAAAATCAGATTGGTCGTAACATGGAGGTATACATTGACGACATGCTCGTCAAGAGCTGACAGGGGCAGGATCATGTTGCCAACCTTGAAGAAGCCTTTGGCGTCCTTCGGTCCCACAACATGAGGCTCAATCCCGCCAAGTATGCCTTCAGCGTCTCCTCTGAAAGATTTCTTGGATTCGTCGTTAGCCAGAGTGGCATAGAGGCAAATCTCGAGAAGATCTAGGCCATAATTAACATGGCCCCTCCCAGGAACATTAAGGAGGTCCAACGGCTTACGGGAAGACTGGCGGCCATCGGCCGCTTACTCTCCAAGTCTGGAGAGAAGTCCCTCCCCTTCTTCAAGGCTCTGCAAGGGGCAAAAGGCTTTGAATGGGGCGACCCCCATCAATAGGCGTTCGACTAGTTGAAGTCCTACCTCGCCAACACCCCGCTTCTGAGCAAATTCGAACCGGACAAACCCTTCTTTCTATACCTCTCAGCCTCGGAAAGTGTACTAAGTGCCGTGCTCGTCCGGAAAGAAGAGGGTGTTCAGAAGCCTCTCTACTATGTGAGCAAGGTCTTGCTCTCGGCCGAAACAAGATATGAAAAGATGGAAAAGGTGGCATACGCCCTGGTAATAGCCGCGTGAAAGCTCTGCCTTTACTTCCAGGCCCACTCTCCAGGTCCTTACGGACCAGCCTCTCAAGGCCGTCCTCCACAAGCCCAAAAGTTCTGGCTGCTTAGTCAAGTGGTCGATCGAACTAAGCCAGTACGATATCAGCTACCACCCCAGGACAGTCATAAAAGGGCAGGCCCTCGCCGAATTTCTCACGGAGTGCACTATCTCCGAGCCGGCCGACACTCAAGAAGCAAATCCAATATGGGAGGTTTATGATGCCAGCTCGTCTTGTGAAGTAGGAAGTGGCGCGGGCATTATCCTCAAAGGTCCTGAAAACTTCATTCTCCAGTATTCCCTCCGCCTGAACTTCACAGTCTCAAACAACGAGGCAGAGTACGAGGCTATGATCACCGGGCTCACCCTGGCGCACAAGGCGGGGGCCAGGCAAATCAGAGCCTTTAGCAACTCCCAGCTCATGGTCAACCAGATCACAGGGGAATACGATGTTCATGATGCTCGGATGGTCCGATACTTGGTAGTAGTTCAGCAACTCCTGGAAACCTTCGACTTCTCATCGGTGGAACGAATCCCTAGGGAGCAAAACGCTCAGACTGATTCCTTATCAAAACTAGCCTCGTCATCCTTTGAAGGACTAGACAACACCATCCTAATCGAAGTTCTCCTCAGTCCTAACATCGACCTTCCAGAAGTCCTCTGCCTCCCCACCGAACCTCAGCCAGACAACTGGATGACTCCCATCAGGAAGTTTCTGGCCGAGGGCGAGCTTCCTCAAAATCGGGCCAAGGCTAGAAGGACCCGAGTCCGTTCAGAGAGGTTCATCATAATCAATGAGACACTCTTCAAATGCTCATACAAAACAACGGACGGCAGACCCTATCTTCGCTGCCTGGTCCCCAATGGGGTTAAGTACGTTCTAAAGGAATTACATGAAGGAATCGAGGGGTGTCACATGGGGAGCAGGATGCTCGTAAGAAAAACCTTAAACTACGGGTCCTAATGGCCGACCATGTTACAAGAAGCTCAGGACCTCGTCAAAAAGGTGCGACCCTTGCCAAAGATTCTCCTCTGTGAAAAGGCTTCCACAAGCCAGCCTCCGCTCCCTGGCAAGTCCGACCCCATTTGCTATGTGGGAGATGGACTTGGTCGACCCATTTCCAAAAGAAACGGGACAAAGGAAGTTTCTCGGGGTGGCCATCGACTACTTCACCAAATGGATTGAGGCAGAGCCTCTGGCCACGATCACTGAGCACCATACTCAGCAATTCTTCTGGAAGAACATCATCTGCCGGTTCGGGATCCCACAGGTACTTATCACAGACAATGGGACCCAATTCGCAAGCCAAAACTTTCGGAAGTTCTGCGAAGACATCGGCGTCCAGCAGCACTTCTCATCAATATGTCACCCTCAATCAAATGGCCAGGCCGAGAACGTAAACCGTCAAATCCTTGACGACCTCAAAAAGCGGTTGAATAACTCATCAAAAGGGCGGTGGGTCAACGAATTGCCAAGCGTACTCTGGGCGCACCGGATGACGAAGAGAATCCCCACGGGCGAGTCCCCGTTCAACCTAACCTACGGTACAGAGGCGGTTATTGTAACCCCTGTTTTTCGTTTAATGTATTTTTGAGTGTATTTTTCATTTTTGTGTATTTTCTCTCTTTGTATTCCTCTTGTATTTTCTGAATTGTATATTGGAGTTTGTTTTCAATATATATTCATTTATTTCATTTTGAGCTCCTTGTGTTGGTTTTTGTTCATCTTTTGTTCCGTTCTTCGTCTATTTTTGTTCTTTCTTTCATTTGGTTCTTGTCTTCTTTATTTCGTGCTCTTGGGTGCTTATGGTGGTGTTGGTTGCTCAATCTATTCCCAATCCTATTGTTTGATCCCTAATATATTTACCAAAACTAAATTAAATCCAATCCTATTTTGAATCCTATTCAATTCATCCATATTAATACCCATTAAACAATCCTATTACTACTCCTAATTTACCCACAACCCAATTACCCATTAACCCTAATCCTCTATATATATAACCCTCTCTCCCCTTAAACCCTAACCCTAACACCTAAACCCTAGTCCCCATCCTATAGCCCCGGCCTCCCCCTTGCTTGCGCCGTACACACCCGATGCCAGCCCCAGGCCAGCACCCGACCCCCCCTTTCCTCCCGGCTGCACCTTGGCCGAGACCCCCTCCGGCCATCATCCAACCCTACATCCGACCACCACTACCCTACTACCCCCCTCTCCGATCATCTCATTCCCCCTTGGCCGACCAACCCTCCAAGCCACAAGTCGCCACAAGTTCACATCTCTCTTTTGTGGGTTCTCTCTTCTCTTGCTTCGAGAAGCGTGCCGTGTGTTCGTGCGATTGTTCGTGGGTTCGTTGCTCTTGATTTTGGATTCTCTTGTTCGTGGATTTTCGTTTGTTGTTCGGGAATCCGTTCCCATTATTCTTGGAGTTCGTTTCGTCTCGGTTAAGGCAAGTAACTTGTACTTCAATTCCTTTGTTTGATACAAATCAAAAATACCACCTATAGTGTAGTTGGGTCTAGAGACAACTCGTGTATATGTTATCTTTGATGGGTTTTGTCTCTATTGTGAAAACTTGACCATAGTTTCCTCACGACACAATATTGACATAAATTAACTTAGGTTTTACCCGTTCTTGATTTGATCATGTATGTGGGACTTTTGTGAGAATTCGTGATTTATGGAGAACCATGTGATAGGCTTGAATTAGATATGTTAATTACCCTAATTCATAATGTTTGGACACTTTTTAGACTTGATTTCATGCTTGGTTGTGCTTTGAACAAGTTTTGTATGATATATGTTGAGTTGTTGTTAAAGGGAAAAATCTGTATTTTGTCGCTGATCTGTTTTGGTTGCTGTTTTGGACTGTCTTGGAGTCAGTATCTTGGTTCCAGTATAAAACATGAATTTTAGTGAATTTCGTCTATTTTCCAACCCCTCTGACCTTGCTTGATTTTGTTTTCGTATGTGTGAGATATAACTGATTTACTACAGAGGTGTCGATCTTTTCCAGATTTCGTTTCTTGGTGTTCTTGATGACTAAATTATTTTAATAACTATGCTACATATATTACTTTGATCCAAAACTTTGGTCAGTATTTCTTTATCTACTTGGGAATTATCCAGAATTTTTGGTGGATTTTATTGATAAATTTTATATGCCATTTCATGCTCATTTATGAAAACTATACCTGCTGTATTTTGCTCACTGTTCTGTAAAGAAACGTACTTTTACCCTGATTCCTTTTACTGTATGAAAAATATTCGTGAAACATGAAAGTTAATATATTTTGTCTATTTTCATCTTCCTTTGACGGATTTGGATTTCGTTTCACGGCTTGCGAGATACTTCAGTTTTCGTACAACAGTATTGGGAATTCCAGATTTGCCAAAATACCAGTTCTTGATGTGTTCTTATTTTTGATGACTAAACTAATTTTACTGGAATATTATGAAACTTTATATTCAGATTCTAGACTTAAAGGAGAATACCCCAGATTTTTCCTGAATTTATTTGAGAGGTTTTGATACAGTTTTCCTAACTGATAATTGGTTTTCCTGATTTCTGACTGAACATGTTTTCTGGATTCAAACCTATTTTGAGTTATGATGTTGTGAATTACTATATGACTTATTTATATTCGCTGAATTCGTGTGGAAGTCTATTTTCCATATTCTTCAACGGATCCAGATTTGGATATTGTAGTAGCGGGAATCACTGTTTTTGTACAACATTGTCTTGCTGTCCTGAATTAGAGAACTAGTTATTTTACCCTTTTTGTTATCTTGTACCTGTACTTGTTTAACTTACACCCTGAACCTGATACATGCTTATACCCTGTTATTCTTGCTTTGTTTTGTGACACATACATGCATGCCTGATTATAATAATAAATGACCAAGCCGGAGTTAAGGGAAAGATCTAGTAGTAGAAAATATAGAAACGTGTACTTAGAGGAGGACCTGTGTCTTGCCTGCTTGTTACGTGTTCATGACTACATGATTCACGATCCTGTTACCTGTACCTGACTGCATGCTTCCCTATAGGAAGATGTACTCGGAAGATAACCACTAGGTTATACCTGTTTCCTGTACCTGACTGCATACTTCCCTATAGAAAGGTGTACTCGGAAGAGAGCTACTAGGTTCTACCTGATCCTGTTATTCCTGTTATCATGAACTCTGAATACACTACCCTATGGACTCCACTACGAAATCTAAAGCGAAACTGTTTGTTGTAGCAACCATGTAGTAAAAGTTGGGATGCATGAAGTGTTACCTAGATAGTAATATAACAAGACTTGACATGATATAATTTGATTTCCTGTACTTGATACCTGATTATCCTGTTACATGATTACATGATTACCTGTATACCTGTATACCTGATACCTGTTACATGTTTACCTATTTACCTGTTTACTTGACACTTGATACATGTTACCTGTACCTGTCAGTATACCATGCTACTTGTTTCTAGTTTCCTGATTCATGTTAGACATTATATTTCTGTTAATACACTTATACCATACTATGCTTTGTCCAATCTTGATCATCAAGATCTAATGGCCACTAGGATTTCAAACACCTCGAATTCTACCCCATGACGTCGGCATCGCATACAACCTCTTAGCTTTTACAGCGAGCTTAGGGGCTCGACGCTCGGCAGCAATTCCGAACCCCCCCCCCCCATCTTTTACAGCAAGCTAAGGGGGCTCGACGCTCGGCAGAGACCTCGAGCCATCCCTTAGCTTTTACAGCAAGCTTGGGGGCTCAACGCTCGGCAGCAATTCCAAACCATCCCCTAGCTTTAACAGCAATTGGGGGGCTCGACGCTCGGCAGTGACTGCGAGCGATCCCTTAGCTTTTACCGCAAGCTAGGGGGCTCGACGCTTGGCAGAGACCTCGAGCCACCCCCTAGCTTTTACAACAAGCTGGGGGGCTCGACGCTCGGCAGTGACCTCGAGCCACCCCCTAGCTTTTACAGCAAGCTTGGGGGCTCAACGGTCGGTAGCGATCCCGAGCCATCCCCTAGCTTTAACAGCAACAGGGGGACTCGACACTCGACAATGACCTCGAGCCACCCCCTAGCTTTTACAGCAAGCTTGGGGGCCCGACGGTTGGTAGCGATCCCGAGCCATCTCTGTTCTGTGCTTGTTCCATTCTTCGATCGTGTGGTGATAGGTTTCAATCGCTGTCTAGTTTGAGAGCGAGACGTGGTGCCTGTGTCAGTTCATCTTCTCATTGCATCCTGAGAGACAGACGCCTACGCAAGTTCTCGAATGAGGCAAAATCTGTTTTAAAGAGATTGTGTGATACACAAGCCTTGACATGAATCGGTTCAGTTTTATTGTTTTCATTTTCTTTTAATTTTGTTGGTTTTATTCTTCTCAACCTTCTGTGATTTTTGTGCCTCTCAATTATATTTGAATTTATTGTAAATATTTTGTAACTAAATTTGTAACAAATAAAATTAATTCCACGAAATTGGTTTTATTGTGATACAAAAAAATATAACAGATTATAAACAAAATAAACTGTGATCGCAATGAGAACTGAGGCAATCAAAATAAAAATTAAGAAGAAGTCACAGTTACCATTTGCGGCCTTATAAAGTAGAAGCCACAGTTGATAACTACGGTCTATGCTGATATTATAAAAATAAGACCACGCGTGAGATTAGTTTGGTGAAGAGCTCCTATCATGCATCGACCCCACAGAACTCTGTATGAAATTAGAAAATCGTGCCTAATCGTGTTAATCAAATGTCTATGGGAAAGATGTGACCTGGATGATTCATTGATTCTGTAGAGAGTAAATTAGTTATACATATAATAATGAACAATCAATATTATTTATATTGATTTGCATGTCTTGACTATTATGTCTACTAGTAATTTACACGTTCACCTATTAAAAAATATAGTTTTTTAAAATAAAAATTTAGATATAATGTGAATTTAAACTTAGAATCTCTTTTATAATAGTTATGTATGTGTATTGCACGGGTTGGTAGAATGACAAAATATTTACAAATGACATTAAGGTCTTATAATAGTAGAAATAAATATCAGTGTATTTTGATGCCTTCTAATCATATTTAAAATAAATGGCTTTTCAATATATTAATTTGACATCAACAATGCATGAGTAAGAAGCGTTTCATAAATAATTTTTGTAGGCAAATGTCATAGAACATGAGTAACATAATAAACAGTGTTAATCGTTAATATAGAATCATGTACATACAACTATTCTGCATGAGGAAGATTTCCTCCAATCAAGATGAGACCCGGTTTCCTCACTGTATATTTAATTTTAGGTCAATCAATCTTTGTCTACTTATTTAAATATAAACATGTTGTTTGTATTATTTGAGGTATACATCTGCTTCTTAAAATTGGTTCCATGCAATTAATCTTCGTTTGTTGATAATTTTATATGAGATTGTAAAATATATTTTATGTAGACTGTGAAGATAGGTCGTATTATTCTTGTTCATTTGTGTCTGTTTATATCTGTTAACTTATGAAATGGACAAAGTAGGGTTCACAGATGTGGATGGAACAAGTTTCCAGCCGTCGGTGTTGTATCTTTTATCAAGCGTTTGGCGCCGACAAGTAAAGCTGAACATGATTTTTTATGTTATTTGAATTGTGTTTTTCCTGCGAGTCAATGTCAGAGCATCTGTATTCGTTGATTATTTTTCCAAATTTTATAAAATTTAGAAGAAGAAAAAAATCGCTTAGTTGTTGGCGAAATACTCAAATTTTAGGTTGGAGAGGAATAGTGCTCGGCTATATTTGTAAGTAGAAATAAGAATTTGTAAAATATTACTGACAAAAAATTATTTTTCGTCCGTTAAAAAAATTTATCAGGCGAATGATGATCGTTCATCTCTTCACTTTCTTTTATAAAATCTATCGGACGGGATTTCCTGTCCGTGGCTATTTCTTTCCAAATGTTTTCTAAAATTTCTATAGTATTAGGCCTATAGAATTATTATACATACATATTAGAATTTAATTAAGATTTAATTAAGGATTTAGATTTAATTAACGTAGCCTAATCAGAAAAGCTCATGAACAGAAAATGATTTTCCGTCTGATGTTTTTTTTAATTTTTTTTTAATTTGACAGAAAATAATTTCTTGTCCGATACCTTTTTAATTTAAAAAATAAACAAATTATCGAGACTTCATTTACGGTCCGATTATTTTTTCAAATCAAAATCTAAATTTTGAATTTGAAGGACGGAAAATTCTCTCATGAGCTCTGTTGAAAAGGAGTGAGAGAATCCAAACCGAAATCTAAACTCTTCAAGGGGATGTTAGAGAGAACTGACACTCTAGTAATTAGGATGCGTACACGCTTTAAGATATTTTCAGTTAGATATCAGTGAGATAGAATTTCGGGCTGTATTCAAAGTATGCGTTAGTGTTTTCTTTTCATGAAAGTCCTACTATCTTTTAAATGCTTCTTTCATACCCTCCTCTCAAAGTATATTACTCATTCTTGTTAAGATCGTTAACAACAAAGTAAAAAATTACACAAATCCAACTGAAATATGTAAGTAAGAATACCAAGAATTTTTACGTGGAAAACTCGCTAAGAAAAAAAAAATACGGGCGGTAGTAATACTTCTACTATTCAAATATTGTGTACAATAAGAGAATATTAGAAACACACTCTTATCCTTACACACACTAATTGTGGAACACTCTCTCTCTCACTTTCAACGTGAAGTGATATACAACCCTCTACTTTGAGTCAGGGACGAAGTCAGAAAAATTTTCGCAGGGGGGAGCGTAGTTAACAAAAAATTCATAAATTGTTCTATTAGCCAAAATAAATAAATAAATAAATCAATCAAATCAAATAATAGATATCATTTTGCTTTGATCATCAATAAGTTAAAGGTGAGAGTGAGACCAAGTAATAAATTGTAGATTTTGAGCGAGGTGGAAGCTATTTTGGATATAATAAGGGGTTCTGTAGAAAAATTGATGGGGGCTAAAAGTAGGGATGGCAACCGGGCCGGGCTGACCCGCGACCCGCCCACAAAACCCGGTTCGCTATAATTCGGTTCGGGTTCGGGTCCGGGTGGAACCCCTGGGTTGACCCGGGTCGGAAAAATCGCGATCTCAACCCGCTCGACCCAGCCCACCCAATCTGTTGACCAAGTCAAACCCGTCCGTCAACCCACAGGTTTGTTCGGGTCAAACGTTCGACCCGTGTTTTTTTTTTCTTTTCTCTTTTTAATATATTTTTTTGTTTTGTTTTTTTTTTTGTATTTACCCCTATAAATACCACCCTTAATTCAATCTATAAAGTTTCACACCTTACTCTCTTACTCTCTCTACTACTAGTCTACTACTACTCAATTCAATCTCAATTAAATCAAGTTTTTCAACAAAAAAGCAAGCAACAAAGAAATGAATAATCAATAATATATGCATTTTTTCACTTTTATACGGTTATACTTATTATTATTTTTTTAAAAGTGAAGTTCTCAAAAAAAAAAAAAAAAAATCAAACCGGGCCAACCCGTGACCCGGCCCGACCCTAATGGGTTTGCGGGTCGACCGGGTCAAAATTTTCAATTTTGAACCCGGCCCGGCCCAGCTCGGTCAACCCACTGACCCGACCTGAACCTACCCAAGTCAGCCTTCAACCCGGGCGGGTTCGACCAGAATGCCAACCCTAGCTAAAAGAGTATAAATTTAAAAATGTAGGGAATTTTCTGCATAAATTAAAGGTGAGAGTGAGACCAAGTAATAAATTTTAGATTTGGTGGGAGGTGGATGCTATTTTGGATCTAGTATGGGGTTTTGTAGAAATGTTAAGATGGGCTAAAAGGGTGAAAATTTAAAAATGTAGGGGATTTTCTGCAAAGCTGATGTCACTGCTTTGAGTGGAACACTTCACTTAACTTTGGAGTATAACTCTCTCAATTGCATGATACGAAAATGAGAAATACCACTTACCTATATAGGGGAAGGTGGAACAATGTAGAAGCTTCGGAATTTGTATTGTTGGAATAATTTTTGGCTTACTTTCTGGGCCAGATTCTGGTGGCCTCGGGCAATCGGCAACGCCGGATAATGATTGGATTGTGATCCTCTCATAAAGTACTATTCCGTGATGTACTCATTTGCCAAAAACTAATTCTGTATGAATGAGAAATATTGGTCCAAAGTTGGGTACTCGAAATGTACTAACTTGGAAATTTGGAGAAAATGGATAATCCCATATCGGAAATGGGAAAAAGTTTTTTCTAGTATATATACTAAAAAAATGGACTAAAGGGCGTGGCCCGGGGGTTACCACTAACGCGTAGTTGAGAGAGGACTTAGCAAAAATGACAAACACACACACACGCACGCATGCGCCAGGCCCGGCCCGACCCTGGCCTCGGCTCGGCTTGGTTTGGTCTGGCTTGGCTCTGACCTATATTTTTATTTTGCCCCAGTCAAAAATCTTTTCCCCTAGTATACTGTTGAGGAATTTCAACTTCAGTAACTGGTACCATTACTCTGTAACTGCAGAGTAATGGCTCATCAGTTATGTCTTTGAACCATTACTCTGCTGTTATAGAGTAATGGACCATTACTCTGCTGGACTCTCCCATCAGTTGCTCCACTTCTCCTATAAGACCAGGAAATTCTGTCTGCTAGAGAACACAGTTTTTGTAATCTGAATCTCCTTCTTCTTCTTCTTCCTCTAGTTCAAAATCTGAGAGTGCAATACAGCAACAGGTTCGCTGAGATATCTGAAGTTAGGGTGCTGCTCTTTAGGAAAAGATAATACAGTTGTATCATGGGAGGTAATTCTCCAGCCACTGTCACACTACGGGGCGAATTTTGCTTTAAGGACAGAGATATTAAAATCTTGACTCTGTATTGTACTGTATGGTTTGTTCTTTCGTTTCCTGTATTTGTAATTCTTCACAAATATTGTTAGTATTTTCTGTTTTATGAAATTCATGTTCTAACAATCTTAAAGCAAAATTTTTTCTCTATTCTAACAGTTTTGTGAAGACTATTTACAGGTCATTATATCATTTCGGAAAAACACAACTAACAATTCTATTTCAACTGTTTCAGAAAATGGAAAACACACACAACGAAAGTGTTAATGGGCTTATCAGTGTCGAAACACCAGTGACCCAAAATCTAACTGCATAATCGGTTCCGGCACATTCGGTCGTTCTGCCCACATATATAACTGTAGGAGAAAAACCAGAGAAGTTCAATGGAACTGGATTCAAGAAGTGGCAAGGGAAGATGCAGTTTTACCTGACCACCTTGAAGCTGGACAAGTTTCTCACTCAATCTGCCCTTATGCTGGCACCAATGGAAGCACACTCCGTTGCTGCGGTTGATGCATGGACTCAGGGTGACTATCTCTGCAGAAACTACATCCTCAATGGCTTGGTAGACCCGCTGTACAACGTCTACCGTGTTTTCAAGACGTTCATACTCCTGTGGGGGTCTTTGGAGAAGAAGTACAAAACAGAAGACGCCGGGTCCAAAAAATTTGTAGTTGGCAAATTTCTGGACTACAAGATGGTTGGCTCCAAGACGGTTGTGAGTCAAATCCAGAAACTGCAGGTGATAATGCATGAAATCGCTGCAGAGAACATGATGTTGTGCGAACCATTTCAGGTTGCAGCGTTCATCGAGAAGCTTCCACCTGGATGGAAAGACTTCAAGAACTACCTCAAACACGAGCGAAAGGAGATGTCTCTTAAAGACCTCATTGTCAGGTTGCATATCGAAGAAGAGAATCGCAAGGCTGACAGGTCCTATGGAAATCAGTCAATAGAAAAGGAAAACATGGTGGAGCATGAACAGAAAGGTAAAAAGAGAAAGTTCTTGCCATAGGCCTCGAACAAAAAACCGACAGGAAAGAGGTTTGCTGGAAAATGCCACAAGTGTGGCAAGCTGGGCCACAAAATTTCTGAATGCCCCAGCAAGGATAACAACCGTGCTGCAACCGAACAGGCAAAAGGATCCCATGCACACATAGCTGAGAACTTGTCCACCGATCTCTCTGACCTGTACCTCTATGATGTTGTATCAGAGGTGAATCTGGTGGGGAGCAATCCTCGAGAGTGGTGGTACGACACTGGGGCCACCAAGCACATCTGTTCGGATAAGGAGATGTTCACTTCATACCAGAAGTGCAACAAGGATGAACTGTTCATGGGTAATTCTTACACCTCCAAAATTGCAGAAACAGTAAAGATAGTGCTGAAGATGACTTCAGGTAAGGAACTAACACTCACAAATGTGTCGCATATTCCAGATGTTAGAAAGAAATTGGTATCAGGATCTTTGCTAAGCAAGAATGGATTTAAGGTTGTTTTTGCTTCTGATAATTTTGTATTGTCTAAGAATGGGGTGTACTTGGGTAAAGGATATGTAAAGAATGGACTGTTCAAGTTTAATGTAATGACAGTCATCCCTAAAACTATTGTTCCTGTTGTTCCTAAAGTTAATGAAATTACTCCTATTGCTTATGTTGTTGAGTCTTCTTCTGTTTGACATGAAAGACTAGGTCATGTTAATTTCAGTTCTATGCTTAGATTAATTAACATGAATTTGCTACCAAAATTTAAGATAGACAACTGCAAAAATGTGAAGTTTGCACGGAGGCCAAACTCACTAAAAATCCATCACGTTCTTTAGAAAAAAATACAGAAACTCTAAGTCTAATTCACACGGATCTGTGTAGTTTAAAATACGTGCAGACCAGAAGTGGCAAAAAGTACTTTGTGACATTTATAGACGATTGCACAAAATTCTGTTATGTTTACTTGTTACATAGCAAAAATGAGGCTTTGGATAAATTCAAAGAATATAAGCTTGAAGTTGAGAATCAACTTGGCAAAACGATTAAATCGTTAGGAGTAATAGAGGAGGAGAATATGATGCACCATTTAATATGTTCTGCTCTTAACATGGAATAGTTCATCAGACAACTGCTCCTTACTCACCTAAATCAAACGGTACTGCCGAGCGCAAGAACCGAACTCTAAAGGAGATGATGAATGCGTTGTTATTGAATTCTGGGTTATCCTAAAACATGTGGGGGGAAGCGTTGCTGGCTGCCAACTACATTCTCAATAAAATACCTTACAAGAAAACTGGCAAGACACCATACGAACTGTGGAAAGGCAATGTACCTTCGTATAAATACCTCAAAGTGTGGGGTTGTCTAGCTAAAGTGGCAGTACCTAATCCAAAATAGGTCACAATAGGACCTAAGACTATTGATTGCATATTCATAGGCTATGCACACAACAGTAGTGCATGTCGGTTCTTGGTATATAAATCGGATACACCGAATATTCATGTGAATACAATAATGGAATCAAGGAATGCTTTCTTCTTTGAACACGTGTTTCCGTGCAAGGATACTACGTATCCCAAACGTACACATAAACAAGGGAATGCAAGCACTTCGGTTGATGAACCAGAACATGATAATGATAAGCCTAGACACAGTAAACGGGCTAGAACATCAAATTTGGTCATGACTTTGTAATGGCCTTTCTATTAGAGAATGAGCCCAGAACATTCAAGGAAGCCATTTCTATGCCTGATGCTCTTATGTGGAAGGAAGCAATCAAAAGTGAAATTGACTCCATCGTGCAAAATCAAACATGGGAGTTGGTCAATTTGCCTTCTGGGTGTAAAGCTCTAGGAAGCAAATGGATTTTCAAAAAGAAATTGAAACCAGATGGTTCAATAGAGAAACATAAGGCGAGACTTGTGGTACAATGATTTAGGCAACACCGCAACAGGTTCGCTGAGATCTCTGAAGTTAGGGAGCTGCTCTTCAGGGAAAGGTAATACAGTTGTATCCTGGGAGGCAATTCGCCAGCCACTATCACACTACGGGGCAAATTTTGCTTTAAGGACAGAGATATTAAAATCTCGACTCTGTATTGTACTGTATGGTTTGTTCTTTCATTTCCTGTATTTGTAATTCTTCACAAATATTGTTAGTATTTTCTGTTTTATGAAATTCATGTTCTAACATGTATGTGCTTTAATTCAATTCATTTTTTCAACATCATCATTTTTCATGGTGAAAGTTTTCCAACATCACCATTTTTCATAGTAGAAAACTTTAGCACTTTTAGATTTCCAAAAACAATTATTTCCTTAGATATTTCTTGAGAAACAAAACTTCATCATGGGTTGGATTAGCCCATGGTACATTAACAATCTCCCCTTCCAAGTTCTCCAAACTACTTGGAATCCATTCCAATGAGCTTTACGCAATAATCCAATTTCTGCTTTGTGACAATTTTTGTCAACATGCCTGACAAGTTCTTGTTCGTATGAATATTCTTTAGCTTGAACAACTCAACTTCAATAGCTCCTGTAATCTAATGATAACGTACATCAATGTGCTTGGAGCGGTAATGATAAGTAGAATTCTTGGTCAAATCAAGAGCGCTTTGACTATTACAATGAACAACATAATTATCTTATTTGAAACCCAATTCTCGGAGAAACCGCATCATCCATAACAACTCTTTATATGCATCTGTAACAGCAATGTACTCAGTCTCTATAGGGGATAAAGCAACACATTTCTATAACTCAAATTGCTATGATACAGCCCCCTACAAAAATAAATAAGTAGTCTGATGTAGTTTTTCTACCATCAAGATCTCATGGCATGTTAGCATCAGTAAATCCTTCCAAAACTGGTTTGAAATTACCAAAACACAAGCATTACTTAGAAGTGCCTCTCAAGTATCATAGAATCCGCTTTACTACTTTTCAGTGATCCTTGTCTGGATTGGTGAGAAATATGTTCACTACGCCTACAACATTGGCGACATCTGTCGTGTGCACACCATGACATACATAAGACTTTCTACCACCGAAGAGTAGGGAATACTTGCCATCTTTTCTTTTTCTTCAACTGTACATGGACATGATTTCTTGCTCAATTTAAAATGATTACCTAGAGGTGATCTCACAGGCTTAGTTCCTTTCATGTTGAACCTCTTAAGCACCCGTTCAACATACATCTCTTGCGACAGCCACAACTTCTTGGATAACTTCTTGGATGTTTTGTCACGAATAATCTGCTTGGCTGGACCTAAGTCATTCATATCAAAGGATTTGGATAATTCATCTTTTAGCTTCCTAATCATAGAGGCTTATTGACCAACAATTAACATGTCAACAACATAGAGTAACAAATAATGAATTTACCTCTGAAAAATTGATGAATATAGACACAATGATCTGCATTGGTCCGCTTGTATCCATGACTGACCATGAATGAGTCAAACTTCTTGTTCCACTACACTGGAGCTTGTTTCAGTCAATATAGGCTTTTCTTTAGCTTGCAAACCATGTCTCATTTGACCTCGAAGCCTTTGGGTTGCTCATGTAAATCTCCACCTCTAAGTCACCATGGAGGAATGTGGTCTTCACGTCTAACTGCTTTAACTCAAGATCCATGCTAGCTACCAGAGCAAGAATAACTCGAATAGAAGTCATCTTCACCACTAGTGAAAAAATCTCATCAGAGTCAACGCCTTTCTTCTGCTCAAATCCCTGGACCACCAAGTGAACCTTGTAATTTGTCATGTTGTCATCTCTTTTAAGCTTGTACCAATTTGTTCTTGAGTGTCCTTTTGCCTTCTGAAAGATGTACCAACTCATAGGTACCATTCTTGATTAAAGAATCCATCTCGGACTCCATTGCCTTCATCCATTTGGCACCATCACTATGAGATTTGACCTCCTCATATGTTTCAAGCTCTCCATTATCGGTCAACAAGATGTAATGAGATGGTGGGGGGTACTTGGTTGACTAAACTCGATCTCTATTGGATATTTTGAGTTGAGTTTCATATTCTTGTGGGGCTGGAGGGTCCTCCTGATTAGGATCCCCCCGATCAAGAATCTCTGGTTCTAGAGGTATCTCATTATTATCTACTTCAGGAATGTCGGGAGCAACTTCATTTGTATCACCATGCTGTTCTTTACCATCTAAAGTCAATGGATTAACTGCTTTCACAACACCAACTGGTTGTACATGTTTGTCAATATCGCCATCACTGCTTCTCATAAGCTTCTTTGCTTTCGTGTCCCATAATCTGTAGCCAAATTATTTTTCACCATAGCCAAGAAAAATACATGGTGCAGCCTTGTATCTGCTCTTTGAGCACATGCACAAACGCATTGCAGCCAAACACCTTCAGATGAGACGCACCTTTTCTGGTTCACACTCTCACTGAAATATCAAAGCCTAACGGAATTGAAGGAGATCAGTTGATGAGATAAACAATGGTTCTCACAGCTTCGCCCCAGTACTGCTCGGGTAGCTTGGCAGTATCCAGCATACAACTCGTCTTCTCCATGATTGTAATACCCCAGATTTTTTAAATAATGTTTTTAAGATTAATAAATGAATTAAAATGATTTTTTTTATTTAATAAATATTTTTCTGAAAATTTATCTTTTTACACGTGCAAAACACGTGCAAATATTTTCTTGGGAAGTTAAAAGTCAAAAATTATTTGTGGAAAATTATTATTTATTATTAGATATTATTTGTGAATTTTTTGGAATTTTCTAATATTTATTAGATCTATTTGCAAATATAACAAAAAAGTGACTTTTGTGCAAAATTACCACTTGGAGAGAAAACTCTAGATTTTTGAATTTTTGGGTTGGGTATGATGCTCAGTCAACTCAGAGGTAAAGAGTTTACTTTTTTTTTTTAACAAATTTAGTTTATTTTACAAGTTTTGATGAAAAATGATCTTTTTACAAAATCGCCACTTAGAGGGGCAAAAGTGCAAATTCGTTTTTCTGGGTTTTCAAAACAGTGCCGGTTGACTATTAGGTTATTTGTTTTTGTTTTTAAAACTCAATTAAATTGTTTTTATTTAATTTCCAAGTATAAGGATCTATATATGTAAAGGTATATGTAAAAAGATGTATTTTTGCAAATCTATTTACAAAACCCTAGACCTATTATTCCGGCCTATAAAAGAGTGGGGTGCAGTTGTCTCTTGCTGTGCTACACAAGGATTTCTTATTATTATTTTCTTGGAGTTTTCAAGCGAGGATTCTTGGTTTTCTTGCGAAGGAGGATTTTTCTTGTTTCTTTATTTTTCTTCGGTTGATTTCTTCAATAAGGTGAGTGACATTTGTTATTTTCTTTTGTTCTGAGCATGTTGTATGTGATGATTTGTTGATTAGAAAGTATGTTAGAGGATTGTATGTTGATATGGTGAATTTGATAAGTACATGAGTTAAAAATTGAATCTTTACTTGAAACCACACTATTGATGACCAAAACCCTAATTTGATTAATTGCGATTGCTAAAGAACCTAATAGAAATCATGAGTAGGTTGTTTTCCTTTGTATACTTGCTGTTTTGACCAAGTTTAATAAATTGTATGTTGATTATGGTATGAAAGTAAAACCAAACTCCACCTTTACTTTGCATCCATATTTACACTATGTTTGGATGATTTTGATGAGTAGAATCATGTTGAATGGTTGTTATTGTTTGCATATGTTCATGAGTAAACTATTGTGAGAGATTTGCATATGAGTTGAATGAATTACAAGAAAAGCTTTCGAGTTAAAAAGATCAGTTTTGAAGTGAAAATGGATTTTGGCTTTCGGTTCTGGATGTTCATGGCCGAAACTGGCTTTTGGTGAATTTGTGATGTTTCGAGTTGGACTTGAGTTGTTTTATACTGAGTTTGATTAGAATGACATATTTCTTGCATACAATGGATTCAGGTCAACTGATGCACAATCACACAAACACACACCTTCACATTCTTAATCCACTATTTGAGAGTTTTGACGGAATTTTGTTGGATTTTCAATTGCTTTTGTCCTAAGATGGTTTAAACAACCTATTACTTTTATTTGGTGAAATTCTGATGCTAAATTGGATACTTAAACTCTATTTGAACATATATGTATATGCATTGACTATTTTGAGAGATTTTTGTGAAAAATTTATATTTTGAGATCTTGGTGTGTTTTGAAGTGTCTTGATGACTCCTACATGTCATACTAGACATATTCAAACATCTCAGGAATTTAGTATTTATAAGTTTGTGTTTTTATGAAATAAAATAGTGTATCGGTAAAACATGCACAGAACCTTAAACTGCAGTCTGTAGGTTCGACGGTCGACCGACCAATGTCGACAGTCGACTGTCGATGTCCTGGCTGAAGCATTTTCTTGAGTTTCGGATTTTCAGCGGGACAGTCAACTGGCTATCTTATACAGTCGACTGTCACTACTCTGATTGATATTTTCTTGAGTTTTGGATTTTACGCGGGACAGTCGACCGACTACCTTATGCAGTCGACTGCCACTGCTCTGACTGATGTTTTCTTGAGTTTTCCGATGCTTCTTTTGAACGATTGTGCCTTCAATATTATATGGTATAAATGATGTTTTCGCTACAGATTACAATATTTTACTGAGAAATTATATTTTATTTTTAATGGAGTTTTAAATGTATTTTTTTGACCTTATCAAATGAATTATCCGTGTTTTCAAAAGAATTGATGTTTTGCAATGTTTAAAGACCTAAAAATATGGTTTTCTGGTATTTAATGGATTTAATCTTTTATTTGAATGTTGGAATTTTATGAACGCATTAAATGAATTTGGTTTTTGTTGATTTAAGAAGTTTTCTTCATATAAACGTTTTGATGACGGATTTGTGAGTTTTATTGAAAGTTTTGTGTTGATGATCGTTTTGTGAATCTTTAGGAGTTGAGTGGGAGTCCAGTGAACCGGCAGATGAGATTTTTGTTTAAACCAGTTGGGTCTTGGGGTTGTTGTTGTGAATTTAAGTATGACAGCATACACTAACTCTAGAGATGATTTTAATAATAATAAACTTAAGAACAGACACTAGTGGAGATGTTATGGAACTTGGGAAACGTAAGTATATGCTCTTGGTTTGTTAGTCCAACGGATGCATTCCAGGACTGTTTGTTATTCTGTCTCGAGAGGACATTTGTATGTTCGCGTGTCGATCAGGCCTATTCACGGAGCATGCAGGGTGCATTCACGTGTCGAGAGTCGGCGGGCCTATTCACGGGATGTACCCGGTGTATCTGCACATCGACGGCCTCACAAGCCTATTCGTGGGGTACACGGTTAGGAGGTGATTCTCCGATTGTTGAGCTATTCTTACATGATGTTCGCGCGTTGAGAGTTGTGATGCCTATTCGCGGAGTATTCTGGATCTTGTTTTCCATCAACTTAGTAGGATTAGTTGCATAACGAGGAATTTAACCCTATAAAGTGGAGAACGATAAGAGTTTGCACCGGACCTATGTATTGTGGGATACATAGAATCCGACAAGTATGCATTAAAGTGTCGGCATGTAGCAATTGTGTTTTCTTGACTTTGTTTTATGCATGTTTGTTTTTCTGTTTTCTTACACTTAACACTTAATCTAGATTCACTCGATGTTTTCATGTCTTAATATTTACTATTTCATATTCCTTGATGTTTTCATGTTTTATTTATTGTTATTTCTTATCTCGTTTATTCTTGTTGTTAACACATATTGCTTATGACTATATGTCTCATGCTTTATTTATGTTGCTTTTCTTTTGATGTCACTCACACCGTTATAGCTGACCCCTATAGTTTTAGGGGTTAGGGTTATCTCTAGCCTCATGTTTTATAGGTAGGTGCCTATAGCTTGGGATTTGGATGCATGTGGTAGAATGATATATGGCTTATGTAAATTGTAAAGAATGTGCTGTAAAAGAAAAGAAAATGTAATTCAAGGTGTTTTATTTTTCGCTGTGCTTTGTAAACAATTAATATAATAAAAGTTTGAAATAAAAATTATCTGTGTTTTTGGCTATATTTACTATTACAATTGAAGTTGATGCTGGAAATTGTGCCACGTATTTCTGAGATATCATATTAGAAATTCAGGGTGCTACAATGATAGTACGATTCATTCTCTCAACTACACCATTATGTTCCGGAGTGTCAGGGACAATCTTCTCATGTCGAATTCAATGCTTTACACAGTAGTCTCAGAACTTGTGTGATGAATACTCTCCGTTATTATCACTACGGAGGCATTTGAGAGATCTACCCGTCTTTCTCTTCACCTTGGCATAGAACTCCTGAAATGTCTGAAACACTTGGTCTTTGGATTTCAACAAAAAAAATCCAAACATTTCACAAAGCATCATCAATATAAGTAACAAAATATTTATTTCCTTCTAGCAACTCTACATCCATGGGACCACACACATTAGAAAAAACAAGATCTAGTAAATTACTTTTTCTGGTGGAGGTTCTAACAAAAATATTTCGTTTGTGTTTGTCAATTATACAATGATCACAAGAGTTTAGAGATGTACCTTTGGTAAAAGGAATGAAAGACTTCTTTGCCATAACTTGTAGACCTCTCTCACTCATGTAGCATAACCTCTTGTGCCATATCTCTGGAGAAGAATTCTCCACTATATTCAACTCTCCCTTACAAACTTTAACATATGACTTGTATACAAAGCTTGACTTTAGCAATCATCATCCTTTGTAAGCTTCAGTCTTCCATAGCCAATGTAATGCTCATAACCATTTACATCAAGTACACCTACATATATTAGATTGAGACACAACTCGGGAACATGTCTCACATCTTTCAGTACCAGCTTGCAGCCAATATTTGTTTTAAAGCATATATCACCAATTTCCAGAACCTTGCCAAAGTTGTCTTCTCTGTACGAGTAAAATAACTCCTGTTTAGATGTAGCATGAAAGGAAGCACCGTTGTCAAAGACTCACTTAATGCCTTGGCTAGAGTTACTAACGTGTAGGCATTCATGTAACAATTCACCCATAGAAAGGATCTCAGCTTCTTCACTGCATAGGATTGCGGTGGTACCGTTGTTGTTGTCATCTTTTTTTCAGGTTGTTGCCATCTTCTTTCTTTTGTTGTTGGTTCCACACTTAGCAATTCTTCTTCATGGCAAGTGCCTTTAAAATCTTGGCTTTGATTGACTGGGACTCATGTCGTGATCTCTCAGATCTATACTCTTGCTCCTTCCTCTACTTCCTGTCACAGGTACTTGACCATTGTCGGTGCCTGCAACTATTCTCATTGTTTCTTCATTAAACATACTATTTTTTACAATGTTCATGGTTAACACACTACTAGGAGCAGAATTACTTTCAGTCACTACGAAGGTCTCCCAACTGTCTGGCAAGAAACCCAACAATAAGAGTGCTTGCAGCTCGTCATCATTCGCCATGTTCATAGTGGCTAATTTGTTAATCATGTTCTAGATTTTATTTAGGTGCTTGGTTACACTCATGTCATCCTTATACTTCACATTGATGAGCTTTTTGTTCAAGAAGGCTTTCTTTGCAGCGGTCTTCTTCTCGAACAAGGACTGGAGCTTCACTCAGAGAGTATGAATGTCAGTTTCATTAGACACATGGTGAAAGACACAGTCATCTACCCATTGTATAATGTGGCCATTTGCCTTACAATTTAACTTCCTCCAATCGACGTCGGACATATTCTCCGGCTTAGTTCAACAACTTCTATCGGCTCATACAAATCTTTGCAGAATAAGATATCCTCCATCCTTGGTTTCCATGTCACCCAATTGGAGTTGTTGAGTTTGATCATCAAGCTTCCACCTCCTTCCATTGTGGAACAATAAAAGCCAACTTGGCTCAGATATCACTTATTAGGATAGATAACCACAAAATAAAAAAATCACACAAACTTGACAAAAATAAGTAAGCAAGAACACCAAGGATTTTTACGTGGAAAACTCATGAAGGAGAAAAACCACGGGTGGCAGTAATACTTCTTCCACTATTCAAATAATGGGTACAATAAGAGAATGCTAGAATCACACTCTTATCCCCACACACACTAGTTGTGGTGGAACATTCTCTCTCTCACTTTCAACTTGAAGTTGTATATAACCCACTAAGAACTCTCATTATCTACTTGGAGTGGAATACCCTACTTCACTTTGGAATAGAACTCTTTCAATTGCATGATACCAAAATAAAGAAGATCACTTCTTTATATAGGGGAGGGTGGAACAATGTAAAAGCTTTGAAATTGGTATGTGCTTTAATTCAATTCATTTTTCTAACATCATTTTTTTTACGATGGAAGTTTTCTAACATCATCAATTTTCATGGTGGAAAACTCTAGCACTTTTAGATTTTCAAAAGCAATTATTTCTTTAGAGCATCCACACTTGTTTTTGCTATTTTGCCAAATTGGAAAAATGAGAAATAACAAAATGAGTGTTTCTTTGCACTCATCGTTTGCCAAAATTTGGCAGGGGGGGGGGGGGGGGGGGGGGGGGGAGGGAATCGGGCAGAACATGTTGTTCCGTCTGATTTTTTTTTTTAATGTTTGGGATGATTACATTAGCTATTCCTTAGAGCATCCGCACTCGTTTTTGTTATTTTGCCAAATTGGAAAAATGAGAAATGACAAAATGAATGTTTCTTTGCACTCGTCGTTTGCCAAAATTTGGCAAAAAAGGGGGAAAAAAATTGGGCAGAACATGTTGTCCCGTGTGTTATTTTTTTTTTAAATTTTAAATGTTTGAGATGATTACATTAGCTAAATTAATTAAATTAGACATATAATTAGTTGTGAGATGAGACTTCAAATATGAGATTAGACATTAAATATGAGATTAAATATGAAATTAGACATATAGTGTTTTGGCCTAGGATGGGACATGTTGTCCCGTCCAAGCAAAAATTTTCATCGGACGGGACAACATATGCTGTCCGATGTGTTTTTTTGGACGGTACATCTTGTATCGCTCGATTGATAAAAAAAATTCGGAAAAACCCTTAGACGGAACATGAAGATGCATCCGATCCATGTAAAAATTATAAAAAAATAAGACGAAACATGGTATACCGTCTTCTATATTTGGCAATTGCCAAATCCATTTCTCAAACATGGAAAGCTATTGTTCCTCGTTTGTTAAATTTTGGTAAAATAGAAAACGGGTGCATCGCTCTTTTTCTCAAAATCTGGCAAATTTGGTAAAATAACAAACGAGTGTGGATGCTCTTAGATATTTCTCTTGGATATTTTTTGAGAAACAAAGCTCCATCATGGGTTGCAGTTGTTACAAATATTGTTTACAAAATTCCTTTTTACAAAGAAAAGATAGAGAGGCACGAAAACCGAGAAGGGAACAGCAGAGAAGGTAAACCGAAAGTAAAAGAAAAAGGAAAAATGAAATGAACAACTTACAAGAAGAAATGAAAATTACAACTTGAGAAGCCGAGGCCTGTGTATCACACAGTGTCCTTAAAACAGATTTCGCCTCTTCTGGTTGCTGGAATGAACGAAGGCGTCTGTCTCCCAGGATGCAACGACTCGGAGCGATCACGTAGGCACCACGTACCACTCCCGAACTGAGTATGAACGCTTGAACCCTATCACCAGACTTACCAACAAAACCGGAACTGAAGAATAGCACAGAAGAACTTAGAGAAGGAGAGAAAGAAGACCTGGTTTTTGTGCAGGGAAGAAGGTAGAGGGGAGGCCTCTATTTATAGAGCCTGGGTTAAAACCGTAACGGCAGACAAGGCTGTTAATGCCTTCACTGTAACGGCAGACAACGAATTGAATGCCGACACTGTAACGGCAGACATCATTTACTGCGTTCAGTGTAACGACAGACAAAACATTTAATACAGCACTGAAACGGCAGACAGAACCGTTTCTGCATTCATTTCAGCCGTTACAAAAGGAAAACTTTAGCAAAAAGTTGCTCTACACGGGGTGGGGTCAAGTCGGTCCGGCATTCGTGTCCGCAGGTCGTGCGGGCGCACACAAGTCGCATGTAATCCGGTCCATGATTTGCACACCCCCCCTGCGCGCGCGAGAGAGAGCCTCTCTTCTAGCCATCTTACAATGCTTAGAAGGAGATTACTATATATCCTCTTCTATTTCCTTTGTTATTTCCGATGTGGGACTATGTTCCCTTAACCCATTTTCAAGAATGAAAACGTCTCACTTTGAGAGACAATTTCTCATTCACCCCTTAACCAATTTTAGCAAACCAATATATGATTTTGATCTACTCACGAAGGAGAACACAAATCAATCAAGATCTCTCAATAATTCATTGAGGATCTTACTTAAAAAATTGCTCAAAAATCGGTTCGTAAATGGTGTCTAAAACACTCATTTTCTAACAATCCCCACATGAATGAAAATTGACGACCACAGACATGACAGACTGACACGACAGACTGACCAGACAGACTTGGTGATAGAATTCAACGATTGATTCCTGCATAGGATAGGTAGGTGTTACCCTTTGAACCTTCCCTTATGAAAATATGTTTACTTTACTAACTAAACAGTAGACGCGATGTCTTTGAACTGTTCTGTCATTTGTATAAACGATGACATATCTCACACAGAAATCTTTCTAACACATTTTCAGTTCTCACTGTTATGTTCGTTTTGGCAATGAACATACGCCTGGTTCTGTAAGAGTTTAACAGGAATATTGCCCTATATTATCTCCTTGGAAGCGGCCCTTCTTCCCTCTTACATAGGTGATTTCTTACCTAAGAGTAACCCGCATTACTCTGCTCGGATATCCAATGCATAAGAATCATTAAAAGCCTAACTTAACCTATTACCTTGCGGGCATCACTGTTTCATCATGGGAATGGACATGGGAAAATTCCCACAGTGATCCAACTTGGTCTTTACAATTTAGTTGTCCCTTTGAACCTAGATCTTGGGATCTCCAGTCAGCTAGGTTGGGTTTCCATTGTATCGACTTATTCTTTCATGGGCTTTAGTCCCATTCTCTTTGGTGATTTATCAACTAACTCTCTGTTTAACCCTTTGGTTAGTGGATCCGCAATGTTATCTTTTGACTTTACATAGTCCACAAAGATAACCCCAGTAGAGAGTAGTTGTCTAATGGTATTATGTCTTCGACGAATATGTCTAGATTTACCATTATACATATTGCTCTGTGCTTTATAAATTGCAGATTGACTATCTGAATGTATGCAGATTGGAGGCATAGGCTTCGTCCACCTTGGAATATCCTCAAGGAAGTGGCGTAACCATTCAGCCTCTTCCCCACATTTGTCTAATGCGATAAATTCTGATTCCATCGTGGATTTAGCGATCACTGTTTGTTTCGAGGATTTCCAAGAAACTGCTGCACCACCTAGTGTAAACACATAGCCACTAGTGGATTTTGAATTATCACTCGATATCCAGTTCGCATCACTGTATCCTTCAAGTACAGCCGGGTATCTCGTATAGTGCAGCCCGCAGTTACGAGTAAAACGCAAGTACTTCAGTACTCTTATAATTGCTTGCCAATGCTCGCTTCCAGGATTACTCGTGTATATACTTAGTTTACTTACTGCATAGGCTATGTCTGGTCTTGTACAACTCATTAAGTACATTAGACTGCCTATGATTCTAGAGTATTCTATTTGATAAATACTCTCCTCTTTATTCTTGGATAAATGTAAAGTTAGATCTATTGGAGTTCTGGCAATTCCAGAATTATCTTTATCAAATTTTTCAAGAATATTGTCAACATAATGTGACTGGCTTAAAATAAGCTCGTCTGATGTTCTTGTGATTTTAATATCAGCTAGTCCCATGTCTTTCATGTCAAACCTCAAGTTTAACATGTTTTTAACAGATTTAATTATCTGATCATTGCTTCCAATAATAAGCATATCATCTACATACAAACATATAATGACATATCCATCTTCTGTGTCTTTGACATATACACATTTGTCACATTCATTGATCTTGAAGCCATTTGTCATCATGACATTGTCAAAATTTTCATGTCACTGCTTTGGAGCTTATTTCAAGCCATATAATGACTTCACTAGTTTACACACTTTCTTTTCATATCCTGGTGCTGAAAAACCCTCAGGTTGTTCCATGTAGATTTCTTCATCTAAATCTCCATTAAGAAAAGCTGTTTTTACATCCATTTGATGTACTTCAAGATTGCGTAGAGCTGCTACTGCAAGTACCATCCTAATGGAATTTATTCTCGTCACAAGAGAATATGTATCAAAGTAATCAAGACCTTCCTTTTGTTTATATCCTTTAATTACAAGTCTTGCCTTGTATTTATCAATTGATCCATCAGATTTCATTTTTCTCTTGAAGATCCACTTGGAACCTAAATGTTTACTACCCGGTGGAAGATCCACTAGTTCCCAAGTATGATTTTGCAAGATAGAATCAATTTCACTCTTGATGGCTTCTTTCCATTGAGGACCATCACTAGAGTTCACCGCTTCCTTGAAGGTTTGGGGTTCTCCTTCAAGCATAAAAGTCAAGAAATCCGGACCAAAAGATTTTTCTGTTCTTGTTCTTTTACTACGTCGAGGTTTCTCCTCAACTTCTTCATCTTGGTCTTCACTATCTTCACTGATAGTCTCATGTGTTCGTTTGGAGGAACTTGGTTCCTCCTTTGACTTACATGGAAATACATCTTCAAAGAACGGTGCATTTCTAGATTCCATTATCGTGTTCTTTGATATCTCAGTGATATCAGATTTGTACACCAAGAACCGATAGGCACTACTGTTAAGTGCATAACCAATGAAAATACAATCAACTGTTTTTGGTCCTATTTTCATTTTCTTAGGTGGAGGTACTGCCACCTTGGCAAGACATCCCCACAATCGCAAGTAATTGTAGGATGACTTTCTTCCTTTCCATAATTCATATGGAGTTTTCTCTTCTTTCCTTTTGGGCACCTTATTCAAAAGGTAGTTAGCTGAAAGAATAGCTTCTCCCCACAAGTTTGGTGGCAAACCAGAACTTATTAACATCGCATTCATCATTTCTTTCAATGTACGATTCTTTCTCTCAGCAACACCGTTGGACTGAGGAGAATAAGGTGCTGTGGTTTCATGTATAATCCCATGCTTAGCACATGTCTCAGCAAATGGCGATTCATACTCTCCACCTCGATCGCTTCTTAGCGCCTTAATTTTCTTATTGAGTTGATTTTCAACCTCATTTTTATAGAGAACAAATTTCTCTATAGCTTCATCCTTGCTTTTAAGCAAGTATACATAGCAATATTTTGTGCTATCATCTATGAAGGTAATAAAATATTTATTACCACCTCTTGTTTGTATCATTTTCAAATCACAAATATCAGTGTGAATTAGATCAAGTGGTTCGGTGTTTCTTTCAACATTTTTAAACGATGATCTTGTTAGTTTTGCCTCAACACAAGTTTCATATTTGTGTTTGGAATCAATTTGGAATGTTGGTATGTGATTCAAGTTAATTAGTCTTCGCAAAGTATCATAATTAACATGTCCTAGTCTACCATGCCATAAATTGGAAGACTCAAGCAAATAAGTAGAAGAGCTAGCTTTATTCATATTCTTGACCACGGTCATTACATTGAGTTTGAACATTCCATCACTCATATATCCTCTACCAACATACATTCCACTTTTTGACAAAACAAATTTGTTCGACTCGAACACTAAACGAAAACCGTGGTTATTAAGCAACGAACCAAATACCAGGTTCTTACTGTCACGCCCCGCTTCCCGGAATACGGGAACACATGCACGTAACTGAGGCCCAGCGAATGATATAAGTATGCCAACTCATATCATCCATAAGCTGTACCAGTCTTAACTCAACAATATGAGAAAAATTAATCACAACCACGCAGGAAAACATAATCACATAAACGATAATAAAATTCAATAACCAAATCTGAAATACAAGAACTTACCAAATAGCTCGATAGGCTCCAGCTCCAATCGTAGAGAACTGCTCACAAATGTCTTCTGAAAATTCTCCTTGTACACCTGTACTTGTTCATCTAAAAAGAAGGAATAATCTGTCCTTAGAGCAAGTCGTGGACATGCAAGTGGAGAAACAGTGAAACAATGGCAATAAAGGTATAGCAATGAATTCAACTGAACGATGAAGTCGATAGTATTGAACAGTGTAAAACAGATAACAGTATAATATGCATTAAATATGATTTACCACGATAACGATAAACAATACCAAAAATGACAATAATAATGAGGACACTGTTCATTTAGATAACAATATACAATGATAATGTGGGGAGAGCCTTAGGTCTATTATTCATTTTTAATCCTAGCTAATGCACGTACTACTGTGTCCCATGTGTGCCGTACCACAGGTTCGATGCATACAATCAATTTTGCTTAGACTAAGGTGGTAGACTCTATAGTTCATGTACTGGGTATGATGACGATAACGATAAACACTGGACACGTGTAATTTCTTACACTGCCGATAAACACTGGACACGTGTAATTTCTTACACTGCCGATAAACACTGGACACGTGTAATTTCTTACACTGCCGATAAACACTGGACACGTGTAATTTCTTACACTGCCGATAACGATAAAACACTGGCCATCATCCGAGTACACTTACTATATTGTCAACTACCATAATCAACCCTTAACCCCGGCTTGCTTTACTTTCTTTACTCAATTATCATACAATAATGCAATAATAAGGGACGCTAGAGAAGGTGTCAAAATAATCCTAAGATCATGCAATACACTATATACAATTAAATACACTAAATATAACATTATAAACACAATTGTACATTATAAAATATAGAATCCCAATTCTGGACAGCAGTACGTTGCTGTACCAAAATCAGTATTCCCGTTGCTACAGGACAGCAACTATGGATCCGTCAGGTGGTCTAGAAACTAGACTCCCGCCCGGTTCCAACGCATACTTAAAGTCTATAATCCGACGACGGTAGCTAAGTGAAATTCGGTGTTCTTTATAGGTTTTAGTTTCTGGCTGGGCTTAGATGTTGTCTAATTTTAATTATAAAGGCAGTAAATAAATATTATAAAAATCCGTAAAAATACTTTTTAACACCCTAAACATGTTATTTACAAATCTGGAATTTATCTTGGCCATATAGGATTAATAGTTCACTTAATTCATTAGCCTAAGTTGTTATGTACGTGAATCTGTAATTTCAGCGCAGCTGTGGTAAAAGGTTCATAACTGGAGCAATACAACTCCGAATTCGAAAGTTTTGGTGTCTATCGACATCTAGACAGATAGGGCTACGATTTACTTTCAGGGAGTTTCTGATTTTGATGAAGTGTTCTAGGTCTAAACAGCGCGTTAAGGTTCAGATTAGCGTAATTTCCAGAATAGTCTATATGTCCATTTTAAGTAAAATGGTAAAAATAAAATAAAATAACAGTAAATTGGAGTTTAATTAATCTTAATCGCAGTGAATCAACTTTAGGTGAATATGGTAATGATGTAGGCGACATCTAACATTTTAATAATTACAATTCAACAATTTAGCAATAACAATCACATTAACGATCAACAATTTCTACAATCTACTATAGCTATTTGTCATTTAATTTCATGATGTGAAATGTGTCTACAATTCCCTATTTTTATAATCAATAACTATAACTATATGGTGTATGAACATCTCTATACTTTAGAGGCAAAAAGATGGCACGATGTCGAGACTACCACTTGGATTCGCTCGTGTAAATCCGTGGCACCTCGACGATTGATACAGCAATATTTTACGATTTTAAAATAAGATCCACTTGCGGAATTTCAACAATATTTATCGAATATGATACAAAAAAAAATACATTCGATAGAAGTGACTTGCCTTTTTGAAGTAGTCAATTCGAAATAACTAAGAATAACGGGATCAGTATCCCGGGGAGCAATCCCAAGAGTGCGTGCGAAGACAAAGCTAGTAGATGGCAATAATCCTCCACACTGGATCGGCAATACAGCAAAACGGCGGAATAGGATTTGGTGCGGCAAGAACGCGGGACAGCAAGTGGCAGCCAATCAGAAACAACCCTCGCACCGGATCTGATCCACACAGCGGACAGCGGATTTCGGATCCGCTGTATACAAACAGCAAACAGCGATCAGATAGGAGAGATGGGCTCGGATCTCGATGCGATCCAACGGCCGAGATTTAAACTCGCCAATCCACTGTTCTTCTTCTTCTTCGTTCTCTTCTTCGGTTCGACTGAGAGAGCGGTGGGGCGGCGCTCACGGAGGCTGGGCGGTCGCGGCGTCGACGACGAGGCGGCTGGTCGAGAAACGACGGCAGCGCGGAGGGTCTCTGTTTCGCGATCGAAACAGGGGAGGCGACGATCGAAGTGTTTCTCGGCGAAGAAGAAGACGGAGGGGATCTCCGGAGGGGTAGGGGGGTTCCACGGCAAGGACTAGGTCGGCGAGGAGAGGGGAGAAGGTTCGACGAAGTGGTTAATGGTGAGGTTGGGTTGAGTTGGGTTTGAGCGGCGACAAGGATGCAGGAGGTGGTCGACTATGGGTCTTGGTTGATCGGTGGAGGCCAGGGAAGAGGTGGTGGCGCTCCGGTGGTCGACTGGTAGTGGAAAGAGCGAGGAGCGCTCGGAGGCAGGGGCGAGGTGGAAGGTCGAGCGGGAGGAAGAAGATGAGTTGGTTTTGGGTTTGTTCTGATTCGTTTGGTTTTGATTTGTTTTGGTCTGTTTGTTTTTGTTTGTTTGGTTCTTAACAGAGAAGGAGAGAGAGATATAATAAATTATAGAAATAATATAAAAGTAAGGTATAGAGTGATTTTAGGGAGGGAAGTTACGGGAATTACACAATGAGGGGAATCAATTGGCTCAGAATTAGGGATAGAGATTAGGGGGTTACAGGAGAGATTCTGGGGTTGATTAAGAAAGAATAGATATGGTCAACAAATTAACTAAGGGAAATTGGGTTAGTGGGCTTTGTTAATTGGCCTCAAAAATATATAAGTAAACAATTAGTTTGTTGGGCTAGATTTTGGGCTTAGATTTAAATTAATAAAATCAAATACGAATTTGGGCTTTAGAATAAACAATTTAGTTTTAGAATAAAATCAAAATACAATTTGGGCTCACATTAATAATTAATAAAATCAATAGTGTAAACAATGGCTTAGAAATAAACAATTAAACAATTGGGCTAAAAATAGTTTAAATAATAAAATCAATTAGGGATGAATAATTACAAGATACTGACAATTTAAATACGGAAAAAAAAATACTTTGAAAATACGTATTAATGAAAATGGGGGTTACACTTACGAATTTCAGGAACATATGCAACATTGTTCAGAGTCAGTTCCTTTCCAGAAGTCATCTTCAAGTTCACCTTGCCTTGGCCCTTTATTTCTGAAGTAGCCGAGTTCCCCATGAACATTTTCTCCCCATTCTCTAATGGTTCGAAAGTGGAGAACATACTTCTATTGGAGCACACATGTCGAGTAGCTTCAGTGTCAATCCACCATTCCTTCGGGTTCGAACCTAACATATTCACCTCTGATATCACAGCTGAGAGGTTGATATCGAAAACATCTTGAACAATTCCTTGAACCAAGTTTGCTTCTCTGTTCCTGTTCCTCTTGGGAAGTCTGCATTCAGTGGACTTGTGATTCATTTTGTCACAATTGAAGCACTTGCCTTGAAACTTCGGCTTCTTGGAGATTCCTCCCTTAGGCCCCAACTTGGGACCCTTGTTGTTGTGCTTATTGGAACGTTGTTTATGTTCCATTACATTTGCCTTAGCTGCATGACTGATGAGTCCAACTTTTTCAGATCCTCTATTGTCTTCTTCAATACGAAGCCTGATAATGAGATCTTCAATGCCCATTTCTTTTCGCTTATGCTTTAGGTAATTCTTAAAGTCTTTCCAACCTTGTGGTAATTTTTCAATTATACATGCCACTTGGAAACTTTCACTTAAGTTCATACCTTCAGCATGAATCTCATGCAAGATTAGTTGTAGTTCTTGAACTTGACTGATTACTGTTTTAGAATCTACCATTTTATAGTCTAGGAAGCGGCCCACAATGAATTTCTTGGCGCCGGCATACTCAGTTTTATATTTATGGTCTAGTGATTCCCAAAGTTCTTTAGCTGTTCTTTTGTCAATGTATACATTATACAAGGAATCGGCTAGTCCGTTCATTATGTAATTTCTACACAAGTAATCAGCATTTTTCCAAGCATCCACAGCGGCAATGACTTGGTTATCTTGCTCATCTTTCTTAAGATTTGGAGCATCTTCGTTCAAGAATCTTGCAAGATTCAGTGTGGTCAGATAGAACATCATCTTCTGTTGCCATCTTTTAAAGTTCTGCCCGTTGAACTTCTCAGGTTTCTCCCCATGGGAGACTGAGACAGGTACAACGGTGGGCATTGGCACTCGTGCCGCAGCAGCATTCGGCTCTTGCGTCGTATCAACAACTGGCACGTAGACCGTTTCAGACACAGTAGCAATGTCCGATGCTGTAGTCATATTGATTCTGAAATTTACACAACACGAGTGTAAGTTTTCCAGATTAAAGAAATAAAAAGAGAAAACCGTGCCTCAAAATCGAAAATCAAAGAAATCCAAAATCTGTTTTAAAACTATTCTTGTGTTTTTCAAATAGGCATTTTTACTTTTCATCTTCTTCATAGTGTTAGCATGTATTGAGTCAAGTGATTCCAAAATCACACAAAGTGTAAAGAGTCACGCTGAGGGTTGCCTCTGTTTGAAATCACCCTCGTCCAAGCATTGCTCAATGTTTTTGAAGTTTCTCACACTAGCTACTCGTGGAAACTTGCACCAAGCACAGGGAATGCAAGAGAGTTGAATCATGGATCAATGATAAAATCATCTAAACAAAAAGAAGTATAACAAAATTGGCATTGTAATTTGTTCAACATCAACAACCATCGTTAGCTTAACATTGGAAATCTCAAAAATCATAATAACATAATATTTTTTTGTAAAAAACTACCAATTGTTTATATCAGTTCCATATGACATCTTCCAGTCTTACCTGGAAATCAGTCTGATCTACATATTTTAGTTCTTGTTCAGTTTGCTAACAAAAAACTCGCAGCTTACTTAACAAACTCACTGTAAAAATATTGTTCAATCGGCAACCACTCTGCTTCCATACGACCTTCATCATAGCATCCCTTGCTCTGCTTGCAACTTCAAAAATATGCAATGTAACACCTCGATCGATCTCAAGCCTAGTTTCCTCAATCGCTGTGTAAAAGATCATCTTCTTCTCCTGTGACCTCCTTACCAGATACCGTCCGTCCCCTGAAACTTGCAGCTGGGGTGCCCAGTACTCTGATCAAATCATTGACGCACAGAAAATCAAAAAAGAAATAAAGAAAGAAAGAGATATTTTTGTCACATGCATATTTATGCGCTAAAAGATCGAATAAGATACAAACATATTAGCATCCAGCATAAATTAATCTGTATATATTCATGTTCCACTTCATTATCCTTTTGGGGAGCGCTTCGCCCCAGCCAGTCGTGAACAGAGAAAGGCTCGTCTACCGCGGGTAAATCTCACTTTCGCCTCTCCTCATTTCCTTGTCTCCATTCTGATTGATTCGCCCCTTCTGGCATTTCGTGATCCTCTGCTTCAGGATGCCGCTTACTTGCCCTTCGACTTGATTGATCGAGTAGGGCCATTGAAAGAGTACCCTAGTGGCTCACCAGGGGCTCTTTTGGGGATTGTACTAAAGCCACCATGGAAGGAAAGTCTTATGCTATTTTTTGCTCTTCTCAATTTAATAGCTTTGTTCCAGTGAGCAGGCCCATATATGGTTGCTTGGGTCTTTCCCACCCCCTTGATTGGATTCTTTATGTAATTGAGAACAAAGAGGAAGGAGGGCTCCGAAGAGTACTCTCTAAGTATAATACAACTATTTTTTACAAACAAAAGTCACAATTTTTAGCTAATTCCTCCAACCAGTTCTATTAACAATAGGCTCCCCCGAATTTTCTCCCTCTAAAGGCTTCCTTACAACTGCCAAAATTATCCTCTCCATACAATTCTCGACCAACTAGCATCTGACACGTCAGCTAACGAAAAGTAGGCCCCACTCCTGCTGGTATGCACTCAGGATATAACCAATTGTATCCCATTTAGCTCCAACTGTAAAAACTAACTCAACTGTAATGAGTTTCAAGTGATACCCTTTTTTGCGTCTCTTTTCTTCGACATTTCAGCTTGAACGTTCATTCATATTGCCCGAAACCATAGGAAAAAAGTTTCTAACTCCTATACCACCATCACCTCCTTCCTCCTCCTCCTCCTCCTCCTCCTACAACCACCTTCTCAACGGCGGAGCTTCCAATGGCTCCGTAATCATGACATCGCCCTCTTCATTCCTCGCCTAATTCTGCCCCCTCTAACAGCGCCCTGCGCGTCAATGATAGGAGGCGAGAAACATGGGTCCCTTCATCCCATGTTCTCCCTCCTCTTCCTCCTCCTCCTCCTCTTCACTGCTGATGCCCGTTCCACCCCTGTAGAAATCACAATCACTAGCGACAATCCCTTGCCTGCCGTTCGTTTCAGACCTTTGGATAACTACCTGATCGACTGCGGCGCACCCCACCGCACACAGCTAGACGATGGGCGAACCTTCCGTTCGGACCCCCAATCCGTCTCTTTCCTCTCCGCTGTCGACAACATTAAAATCGTCTCCACCGACACCAACAACGGGTCAATTGCCCCAATCTACCTCTCGGCCAGGGTCTTCACGGACCACGCCACCTACAAATTCCACGTCTCCAAGCCAGGCAGACACTGGATTCGCCTGCATTTCTACCCATTAACCGATAACCCTACGTACAACCTCAAGTCTGCGAAATTCAGTGTTCTAACCGACAAGATTGTTCTCCTCCGCGATTTTTCAATCCCCACGGCCGACATTAATCCTGCTCCGCTCCTTAAAGAGTACCTCCTTGACATATCCACGGATAGAATATCCATCGACTTCATACCCAGTAAAGGGTCGTTTGCGTTTATCAATGCGATTGAACTAATCTCAGCACCAGACAACCTCATACGAAACACAGCAACCTCAGTTGCCCCTCAAGGGGTGTTTGCTGACCTTCCAAACTACGCACTCGAAGTCACTCATAGGCTCAATGTAGGCGGACCGCTCATCCCTTCGTCAGAAGACGCATTAGCAAGAGAATGGCGACCTGATGTTGATCTCCTACAGGGGGCGAAAGCAGCACGCAACGTGTCGGTCTCCCCTCAATCAATAAAATACCCAAGCGATGGCTCAGTTACTGCTCTAGACGCCCCGAGCTTGGTCTACGCAACTGCAGCGGAAATGACTGACTCCAATGTACCAGAACCCAGCTTCAATGTGACATGGGAGTTGCCCGTGAGTTCAAAATACTCCTACTTGGTCCGAATGCACTTCTGTGACATTGTAAGCAAGAATCTAAACAGCCTCTACTTCAACATTTACCTTAATGGGCAAATGGCTGCTGCAAGTCTTGACCTCTCCACATTAGCTAATTCTGACCTGGCTGTCGCTTATTTGAAAGATTTTGTGATTAGTGCCGCTGCTATTACCAACTCGACAGTTATCGTTCAGGTGGGACCGGATCCCGGGTTGGCTTCAGGTAATCCCAATGCCATCCTTAACGGATTGGAAGTCATGAAGATGAGCAACTCGGCAGGGAGTTTAGATGGTCCATATGCAGTGGATGGATCGTATCACGGTGATTCTGAACCTTCGATTAGTGTGACAAAGAAGATTGTAGTTGGTGTTGGTCTCGGAATGGGCGCATTGGCTTTAGCATTGGTTGCTGCAATGATGTATCGGTGGAAACAACGTCCTAAAAATGGTGACGAGAAGAGGAGCTTCTCTTCATGGCTACTACCGCTGAACCAAGGGAAGCATGAAAACCAACCTTCTTTTACAAGCAGCTCTACCAAGAGCGGCAGCTCAAAATCAAAACAGAGGCAGGGATCATGCAAAAGCAAGAATGGGTATCCAAGCTATTTTGCTTCCGGTGGCCTTGGCGGCGTAGGCCGATGCTTCACATTTGCCGAGTTACAAGAAGCTACAAAGAATTTCGACGACAAGGCAGTATGTGGAGTTGGTGGATTTGGGAAAGTGTACATTGGCGAGCTTGAGGACGGTACAAAGCTAGCTGTGAAACGTGGCAACCCCTCGTCAGAACAAGGAATCAATGAGTTCCAGACAGAAATTGAGATGCTCTCCAAGCTTAGACACCGACACCTTGTTTCCCTTATCGGATATTGCGATGAGAATTCAGAGATGATTTTGGTGTACGAGTACATGGCAAATGGTCCGTTAAGAGACCACCTGTATGGAGGAGGAGTTCCACTTCCTCCACTTTCATGGAAACAGCGGTTGGAAGTGTGTATCGGAGCGGCAAGAGGGTTACACTACCTCCACACGGGCGCAGCTCAGGGTATCATTCATCGGGACGTTAAAACTACCAACATTCTTCTTGACGAGAACCTCGTCGCAAAAATGGCTGACTTCGGCCTCTCAAAGACGGGCCCTTCTGTCCAGCAAACCCACGTTAGCACAGCCGTCAAGGGCAGCTTCGGATATTTAGACCCTGAATACTTCCGAACTCAACAACTAACCGACAAATCTGATGTGTATTCCTTTGGTGTGGTACTTTTTGAAGTATTATGTGCACGTGCAGCTATTAATCCATCGCTTCCAAGAGAGCAAGTGAACTTGGCCGAATGGGCAATGAAACAGAACAAAAGAGGTCAACTAGACACAATTATTGATCCACATCTTGTCAATGCGACCAGTCCGGCTTCTTTGAAAAAGTTTGTGGAGGCAGCTGAAAAGTGTTTGTCCGAGTACGGGGTGGATAGACCTACGATGGGAGATGTGCTGTGGAACCTTGAGTATGCTTTGCAATTGCACGAGGCTTCGATAGGGCAGACTAGTGATGATGTTTCGGGGATTAGTGCGAGGCATATTGGGTATGTTGAAAACCCGGCCGATTCTGAATATGTCGAAAGCCCGGCCCATATTGGATATGTTGAAAGCCCGCCCCATATGGATATAGGAGTTCTACAAACCATCTATGAGGAGGAATCGACAACTGCGGTACCTGCGCCCTTGTTACAAGGAAGGTGATGAAACCATTTTAGTTGGTGTAAGAATAATAAGACAATCGGATATTCTATGCAAAAACACTGATTGAGATAAATATTGCGGAATTTGTTTATAATGGAGATTTTGCCACATCCAAAGAGATTGAAGATGGTTTTTTTTTAAAGCTTCTTACACAGAATTATTACAATCCTTTTCTGTTTGATTATAGCTTTTTAATCATATTTGTTTTGTAATTGTTCACTTTCATATACCTTGAGACAGGCCGCCTCAAGTCTCCGAATTTTTTGCAATTTTGGGGCTCCGAAATTTATTTTCTTCTTGTAAATATAGGCATGTATTTTGCACGTAAAAAAATTTATATTATCATTAGAGGCCTCCCAAAATTATTATTTGGTTTTATCGCCTCGGGCCCGTGGGAACTCAGGGCCGGCCCTGATCATATTTTAGCTCTCTTAAATAATGGCGGATGCGAGTTGTGCGAGGCAAAGTTTATTTATTGCACTGGGATGTTTCATAGGTAAAGGTAGAAAAAAAGAAGATCAAAGTTTCTAAAAATCTACAAGTACACTCCAAACTGGCAAACTGTAAACTATGTTCTTTTACCTTAATACTAGTATAATGCACGTGCGATGCACGCGTACATAAAGCATATTTACATGACTTGAAAACTTGAAAAAAAAAAAAAAAATAACAACCATATTTTGTGCAAGGGCAATAATTTTAAACAAAATAAGTTCAGTATGGGAGAGTCAATCTTTGGCTAGAACCGCTTAAATTAAATCAGAAACATAAGCAAACATATGCGACCGTAATTGATCTTATTCTGCACAACTCTTATTCTTAGATTGCATGTTTGGGGTTCTCTTTTGGAGTTGAGATAACTACAACTATACCACTCAGAAAGTTGTTTTGCCCCAAAGCTAAATGCCCACAGAATTTACCAAGCGCCTCATAAAACTACTATCACAGTATCATTGTTGTATTCCTTTATATAGTGTCACTTACTCCTAATCATGCAGTAATAATTAGATAATAGAGCTTCCCTATGAAGTGAATTTGTTGAAATTTGATAGACTTCCTTATCTGGTTTTGTACTCTCCAATGGAGTTACAGGATACTGCAGTTCAGTCTAAAGTTACCCACAAAGTCTATTTTGATATAAGCATCGGGAAGGAAAGTCCTGTTGGTAGGATTGTGATAGGTCATTTTGGCGATGATGTGCCTAAGACAGCAGAAAACTTCCGGGCATTTTGTACAGGTTGAGTACTAAAATTCATTATCACTTACAGTATGGATTGGTATATATTCCTTGTGTTTGTCTATGAAATCTTTTTTAGTTATTGAACTGTGTCTATATATTTCTTTTTAACCAGGTGAAAAGGGCTTTGGGTACAAAGGATCAGCATTTCACCGTGTCATCAAAAGATTTCATGATCCAGGGTGGAGATTTCACACAGGGCAATGTGCATACTCTGAATTAGTATTTATTGTATTTTTTTGGCTGTTCTGTTGGTATTTCATGCTGCATTGTTAATACTTGATAATTTGGTGGAATCCATTATTTACGTGGAAATATAAAGTCTTTGGTGTAAACTATAAGGTAAATCTTTGTTCCAATAATAGATCATTGCAAAGTTTTGTAACTCCAACCTCTTAAAATCAGTAAAGAACTAAAAAGATCATACCTTGGCAGAGATGTACCAACACATTGTTTATCCTGCGTGAAAGCTTAGTGTAGATATTTGAGGGTTTTCTTGTATAAGCCTAACACCTCACACCACACCACGACAAAACACACTATGTCATTGAAGCTGATAAACTGCAAGCCTTTCATTTGTTTGATCTAATTTGTCGTTAACTCTTCATGTGCTAATATAGAAGTGGTATTTTTGTAGAGTAAGCTTAACCCATTTTTTTCCTTTGAATTTCCTTCGAGATTGGGAAGGGGTAATGGCTTTTCCAAGTACATTAAAATGCATGAAAAACTAAAATATACTAAAAATCTCAAATCACAATTTTGATCTTATTAGATGCAAGAACTCCATGATGAGACATTAATTTATGATCCAAAGTATTGGTCTTAATAGCATGCATAGTACAATCTACAAATAAGAGATATGCCGAATAAGATTAATCATGAAATCATCTTCATACTCGAGCAAAGTCATAATATAAATCAAAATTAATTCAAAAACAAAAAAACAAAAAAAAAATTTTGATGATTGGGCTTACCTTTGAACTGAAGCCAAATCCATTCAGCCAAACGTTTGAGAAAGAAATAGGAAGAAGAGCGATCTTGGTTTCCCCTTCATCATCATCAAGACTGAAAACTACTCTAGGTATCGAATCGGGTGTCTGCCTCTTCGACCTCCTACTCCTATACAAATTCAAACAAATACCCATATTGAGAAATCTTGAACAGTATTGATCAAATGTAAGAAATAGAGAAGTGGGTATTTTGTTCATAACCTGTTGGAGTAGGTTTTTGAAGGGGACTTCGACAGCGAAGCGAGTTGGTTTCCCCTTCATCATCATCAAGACTGAAAACTACTCTAGGTATCGAATCCGGTGTCTGCCTCTTCAACCTCCTACTCCTATACAAATTCAAACAAATACCCATATTGAGAAATCTTGAACAGTATTGATCAAATGTAAGAAATAGAGAAGTGGGTATTTTGTTCATGACCTGTTGGAGTTGGTTTTTGAAGGGGACTTCGACAGCGGAGTGAGTTGGTTTCCCCTTCATCATCATCAAGACTGAAAACTACTCTAGGTATCGAATCCGGTGTCTGCCTCTTCAACCTCCTACTTCTATACAAATTCAAACAAATACCCATATTGAGAAATCTTGAACAGTATTGATCAAATGTAAGAAATAGAGAAGTGGGTATTTTGTTCATGACCTGGGACTTCGACAGCGGAGCGAGTTGGTTTCCCCTTCATCATCATCAAGACTGAAAACTACTCTAGGTATCGAATCAGGTGTCGGCCTCTTCAGCCTCCTACTCCTATACAAATTCAAACAAATACCCATATTGAGAAATCTTGAACAGTATTGATCAAATGTAAGAAATAGAGAAGTAGGTATTTTGTTCATGACCTGTTGGAGTTGGTTTTTGAAGGGAACTTCGACACCGGAGCGGGTGCGAGGGACGGGGGGTCGCGCGGCGCGAGCAAAGTTCGGGGGGGGGGGGGGACTTCGACACCGGAGCGGGTGCGAGGGACGGGGGGTCGCGCGGCGCGAGCAAAGTTCCGGGGGGGAAGGGAGAGAGAGGCGGCAGTGAGTGTGAGAGAGAGGTAGAGGAATCGACGGGTTGGGGGGGGGGGGGGGGGGGGAGTTTGTTTCTGAGAAGAGGGGACAGGGAAGGGATTTTGAGAGAGAGGTATAGGAATGGACGGTAGGGGGGGGGGGGGGGGGGGGGTTGTATTTTTTTTTCCTGAGAGAGAGTTTGTTTTGGGTGAGAATTACGGTTGTGACCTTCTTTTGTGTATGATTCAGGGGTAAAATTTGACAGATTTAACCCTATATTATTTTTTAGGTGTGTTATGTATAAGAGGGCATAATAGTAAAAAGCCGCTAAAATAGGGGTTTGCTTAATAACAGTATAGATAATTGATGTATTATGATGACTCTAAATAATCGAGGTAAAAAAAAAAGAAAAGATCAAAGTTTCTAAAAATCCGCAAGTACACTCCCAACTGCAAACTATGTTCTTTTACCTTAATATAATTGATGTATTATGATGACCCTAAATATTTCAGATAAAATCTTTGTTTTTGTTGTTGCCATTGTCTTCTTCAAATCAAAGTTGAGTGCCACACTGCGAAAGCCTTCCCATCAAGTTTCTTATATTCTTATTGACAGTAACCTACTACAGATGCTAGATCTTCCTCTATGATTCCTCACAATACTATAGACTTCAATTATACGGCGAAGACACCATTTCCACGATCATCAGCTCTAATGGCCTAATAACCATTACCACATTACCACTCCCTCCTAGAATTCAGAGATACATATAAAAAAAGTTTTAAACACGGCATAATATTATACACGAATATGAACATTAATGATCATAAAATTACAACTACATCGGGGTTGTGGATGTAAATATGTAATATACAGACTAGGTCCTCCATAAGAAAAATGTGTATGGCTGTAAGAATTGAACTAACCTAGCAATTTCTTGAAAATGTAATATTTTGAAGGTGTAGAAACTAATAGCTACACAAACAAAAACCTGTATCGTGAAAAAACTTGTTTTTTTTTTGATAAAAGTGATCTAGGTCACCGATTTTATTAATGAACAATTAACGAAACCACAAAATATCCATATTACACATCATCATTTCCTTCGAGCCCTACCGGCCCTCCCCAAAGTAATTCAATACAACAAAAAGCTGAAAGCTAAAAGATACATCAAACTGGGAATATACAACCATCCCTCAAAATACCCATACAACATATGTCACCCAGTGCCCACCAACAGAAGTGACAGTCTCCCAGTCTCTAGAAGAGGCATGCACTCCCTACCTCCTGCTTTACTCGCCCCCCTCGAATCTGATCCTCTTCCTTGCTGCTGAGTTACCTGTCCAAAATTCTATTAGAGCCAGTATTTTATGCAGGGACTGACAGAATATATATATTTAGAAAGTTGACATAATATATATATATATTTAGAAAGTAATATATATATATATTTAGAAAGTTGACAGAACATATATATATATTTAGAAAGTAGTCATTTGTATCAGGTATTATCAATCTCATCAATCTCTCCTCAATCTTAGCTTGTGATTGAATATGTATATATTTAGAAAGTAGTGATTTGTATCCATCAGGTAGTATTAGTCTCCTCAATCTTAGCCTAATATCAGGTTGTAATTCATGTATATATTATGGACATTTGTCAATCAATAGAGGCAGGGAATCATTTTCTTTCATGGTATCAGAGCCATTTTCTTTACTCTCCTCCTCCTAACTACCATTGCTACCACCTCTATTTACTTTCTACAGCTCCCCTCCTCCCTAATCTTAGCCCTCAATGGCAGAACAACCCAAGTTTCACTCGGCTTTAGCAATCACCAACGTGAAATCCCTCATTCCAGTCACGTTAGACAATGATTCTAGCCTATACATTTCTTGGGCAGCCCTCTTCAAAGTTCAAGCCCGTGTCCATAACGTGCTTGATCACATCGTTCCTCCTACCGATGAAAAGGATAAGAAGGCGGCAGATGATGCCAAAACAGCCAACCCCGATCTTTGGCATCGTCTTGATGCGGCCGTGTTACAATGGATGTACGCCACCGTATCACAAGATATTCTCAGTTCCATCCTTGTGATAGATGACTCAGCCGAAAAGTGTTGGAAAAGAATTGCTGCTATTTTCCAAGACAACAAACACTCAAGGGCTGTCCACCTCGAAAACCAATTCACGAACACGAATTTGGAGGATTTCCCTACCACCAAAGCCTACTGCAACCGCCTCAAACTTCTAGCCGATCAATTTGCGAATGTTGATGCTCCAGTCTCTAATACTCGTTTGGTCTTGAAGATGATTTCGGGACTAACTGATCCTTATGCAGGATTCGTGACGTACATTCAACAACATGATCCTTTGCCGCCCTTTGATACCGCCAAGTCGAGATTGAAACTGGAAGAGTCGACTATTCTTCAACGGGCCGCTCGTGAATCTGGCTCATCTTCATCTCCGGCTGCCCTTATTGCAAACTCCCAACATATGGATGATGATATGAATACCCAATATTCTTCTCTAGGTAATCAAAATCATAACAATCGGAATAATAATAATAATAATTATCGCGGGAACAAGGGCAAGCAAAACCACAAACATTCTGGCGGTGGCCGGAACTTCGGCAAGGGCGGACGGAGCAGTAGCGCCAGTCGTGGACAGCAGCAACAGTGGCAGTAGTTCAATCCATGGCTGCAGTGGGCTCCTTGGTCTCTTCCTCCATGTCCCTATCCATCCTACAATTGGGCCAGACCCAATTTTACTCCCATACCACAGCAGCCAGGCCTACTTGGATCAAGACCACAACAGTCAGCGTTCACTGCAACTGCACCCAACCCAACCGACATTGAAGCAGCCCTTCATACACTCAGCCTTGCTCAGCTCGACCCGTCTTGGTATATGGACACCGGGGCAACATCACATATGACATCCGCGCAAGGTAATCTCTCGTCTTATTTTAATTTGAGCAAAAATAATGGTATAATTGTTGGAAATGGCCATTCTATTCCTATTCGTGGTTTTGGTAGTGCTAATCTACCTCCCCCCCACCCTCCATTAGTGTTAAAAAATATCTTCCATGCCCCAACTTTAATTAAAAACTTAGTTTCAGTTCGTAAATTCACTACGGATAACCAAGTTTCTGTTGAATTTGATCCTTTTGGGTTTTCTGTGAAAGACTTTCAGACGGGGATGGCTCTAGTGAGATGTGATAGTCGGGGCGAGCTATATCCCATCACCACCACCACCACCAAAAATAATCAAGCCGTTTCTCCATCCATTCTTGCAGCTTTGTCTTCTTCCCTTCGGCATGACCGTTTAGGTCACCCGGGAGCACCTGCTTTAGACTCCCTTAGGCGGAATAAATTGATTGAATGTACTAAAACTAGACATTCGAGTTTTTGTCACTCTTGTCCTCTTGGTAAACATGTTAAATTGCCGTTTGTTGAGTCTCATAACTCCACTTATATGCCTTTTGATATTTTGCATAGTGACTTGTGGACATCTCCTGTTTTGAGTTCTTTAGGTCACAAATATTATGTGCTCTATTTGGATGACTATTCGCAATTTTTGTGGACTTTCCCTATCTCCAAAAAATCTCAAGTCTATCCAACTTTTCTCAAATTAAGAGCCTACATCAAAACTCAAACGGAAATTAAAAAATATTCAATGTGACAATGGTAGAGAATATGATAATGGTCCTTTTCAGAGTCTTTGTGACGCTAATGAAATTTCCTTTCGTTTTTCTTGTCCGCATCTTCATCCCAAAATGGAAAGGCCGAAAGAAAAATCCGTTCCATTAATAATATCATTCGAACTTTATTAGCTCATGCTTCACTACCTCCGTTTTTTTGGCACCATGCTTTGCAAATGGCAATGTATCTTCTAAACATTTTACCAAGTAAAACTCTCGCTAATCAATTGCCTCTCAAAATTCTATATCAAAAAGACCCATCATACTCTCACCTACGAGTCTTTGGTTGCTTGTGTTATCCTTTATTCCCTTCTACTACGATAAATAAGCTTCAACCTCGTTCAACACCTTGTGTATTTTTGGGTTATCCATCAAATCATCGTGGTTACAAATGCTATGATTTATCATTAAATAAAATTATCATTTGTCGCCACGTACTATTTGATGAAACCGAATTTCCCTTCTCAAAGTTGCATACTCCTCATTCCACATCCTATGAATTTCTTAACAATGGCTTATCACCTTACGTGATTAACCATTTGCAACAGCAGTCCACTCCACAAACTCAAGTGCAGGCCCAACCTTCACCTTCTCCCTCTTGGTCTAGCTCGCCAGCTACATCCCAGTCAGCTCACCCACCTTCTCAGCCGGCACAGTCAACCCTCTCTTCTCCACAGCCGGCCCAGTCTGCCTCTTCCAACACAACACCATCATCTTCCATTTTTGGTCAGTCAGATCTCAGCCCACATTTAGACCAAACACAACATCCCCCTCTTCCTCCCATTTTCCAGCTCATTTCGAGTTCAGAAACGAAACCCGTGACAAGGAGCCAACACGGTATTTTCAAACCCAATACAAAATATCATGGCCTTCTTACTCATGTCACAAAATCTCCCCTCCCTCGTAACCCTGTGTCTGCACTCAAAGACCCGAATTGGAAAATGGCTATGGATGATGAATATAATGCTCTCATTACAAATAAGACATGGGATTTAGTGCCTCGTCCACCTGATGTTAATGTTATTCGGTCTATGTGGATTTTCAGACATAAAGAAAAATCTGACGGTTCTTTTGAGAGGCATAAAGCCCGACTTGTAGGTGATGGTGCAAGTCAACAGGTTGGCGTGGATTGTGGAGAAACTTTTAGTCCGATCGTTAAACCGGCGACTATTCGAACAGTACTCAGTCTTACTCTCTCTAAGGCTTGGCCCATTCATCAGTTGGATGTTAAAAATACCTTTTTACATGGTAAACTAAAAGACACAGTGTACATGCACCAACCCTTGGGTTTTAAGGACCCGGCTCATCCTAATCATGTATGTCTTCTGCGAAAAGCGATATATGGGCTCAAGCAAGCTCCTAGAGGCTGGTACAAATGATTTGCCGATTATGTTTCTTCCATTGGGTTCTCTCAGAGCAAGTCTGACAACTCTCTCTTCATCTACCGGAAAGGTACTCATATGGCTTACATTCTTCTTTATGTGGATGATATCATCCTTACTACCTCTTCTGATGCTTCGCAAGTCTATTATGTCACTTCTTAGCTCCGAATTTGCTATGAAAGACTTGGGCCCACTGAGTTACTTCTTGGGTATCGCCGTCAATCGACATACTGGTGGTCTATTTTTGTCTCAAAAAAAATATGCAGAAGAAATTATTGAACGTGCTGGCATGTCATCTTGTAAGCCTTGTCCTACTCCAGTTGATACTAAACCGAAGCTTTGCGCTAAAGCTAGCACTCCATATGAGGATCCCTCTCACTATCGTAGCCTTGCCGGAGCCCTCCAGTATCTCACATTCACGAGGCCTGACATCTCTTATGCGGTACAGCAGATATGTTTATTTATGCATAATCCGATGGATGATCATATGCAGGCTCTCAGGCGCATCCTGCGCTACATTCAGGGTACACTTCATTATGGACTGCATCTTTATCCTTCACCGACTAATTCTCTGATTTCGTATACAGATGCAGATTGGGGTGGTTGCCCAGATACCAGGAGATCTACTTCTGGTTATTGTGTGTTCCTTGGTGATAACTTACTCTCCTGGTCTTCTAAACGCCAAGCCACTCTATCTCGCTCTAGTGCTGAGGCTGAATACCGAGGTGTTGCCAATGTGGTTTCTGAGTCATGTTGGTTACGCAATCTTCTTCTGGAGTTACATTGTCCTATCCATAAGGCTACATTGGTCTACTGCGATAATGTTAGTGCGATATATCTTTCCGGGAATCCAGTCCAGCATCAACGCACTAAACACATCGAGATGGATATTCACTTTGTTCGCGAGAAAGTTACTCGTGGACAAGTACGCGTCCTACATGTCCCATCGCATTATCAGATTGCCGATATTTTCACAAAAGGTCTTCCTTTAGTGTTATTTCAAGATTTCAGAGACAGTCTCAGCGTACGACAACCTCCCGCTTCGACTGTGGGGGTGTGACAGAATATATATATTTAGAAAGTTGACATAATATATATATATTTAGAAAGTAATATATATATATATATATATATATATATATATATAGAAAGTTGATAGAATATATATATATTTAGAAAGTAGTCATTTGTATCAGGTATTATCAATCTCATCAATCTCTCCTCAATCTTAGCTTGTGATTGAATATGTATATATTTAGAAAGTAGTGATTTGTATCCATCAGGTAGTATTAGTCTCCTCAATCTTAGCCTAATATCAGGTTGTAATTCATGTATATATTATGGACATTTGTCAATCAATAGAGACAGGAAATCATTTTCTTTCAGGACAATTTGAAAGAACACCTATAGTTACGAAAAAAAAAGATCATTCTTATCTCGCCAAAGGGACCATAACACCTCCCCAGTTGTGATGTCCCACAGAAATCTATGATCTTTACATATGTTACTAGATCTCCCTCTACCCCATATGTCCTCTATACAGTTCGGAATGCTATATGTGTTGAACCCTATTTCCAAAATTTCCCAGGTTAACCTCGCTTTAGGGCAAGAAAAGAATATGTGTGTTGTGTCATCCTCTTCAGAGTTACATTGCGTGCAAGTGACATCTATAGGAATATTTCTCTTTCTTAGATTTGTCTTAGATAGAATAACGTCGTGTTGTACCAACCAAAGGAAAGCTTTCACCTTGTTTGGGACACTCGATTTCCAAATAGTTGTCGCTAATGAGTTCCTAATCCCCCCGTCGTTCAAGAGACCGTACATCGAAGCTACCGAGAACTCTGTCGATGTTCCCCCTATCCAGATTCTTTCATCCTCTTCCCCCTTTTTAGGACGTCCTATAGAGCTCAGAAACAGCTCTAATTTACCCAATTGCTCCTCAGCTAATGACGAAATTGTGCCTGTAAAGCTTAAGTTAAGTCTTCGCCTCTTCCACACCTCGGTTACTAAGTCGTCCGTCCCAGTAGTTTCGAACGCAAGTTGTGGAAAAATTGACTGTAGGGAGTTATTCTCACACCACTTGTCCTTCCAGAATCTAGAATCACTGCCATTTTCAAGAATGCATTTTGTATTAGCATGGAAAACCTCCCCTACCTTTGCGATTCCTTTCCATAGAGTTGAAACATTCCCCTGTTTTCGACTCCCCCCAAATTTACAAATTTTTCTTCTCCGGTATTTCATGAACGGGTTGCGCTACCACGCCTTACGTTTCTTGTGCATTTTCCACCACCACTTCGATAGCAGCGCCTTGTTCATGTCCCGCAAGTTAACGACGCCTAGACCCCCAAACTCTTTCTTCTTACAGACCCTATCCCATCTCATCAGATGAAAGCCCTTGCTATCCTCCCGACATCCTTTCCAGAGGAATCGTCGCCTGCATCTATCAATTCTCTCAATAATCCAGTTTGGTATATCATAAATCGACATCAGATAGGTTGGGAGACTACTAAGTATAGAGTTGATAAGAGTGATTCTCCCCCCCCCCCCCCCCCCCAAGGATAAGCACTTGCCTTTCCACCCTGCCAGTTTCCTCTAAATCTTCTCAATTAGTGGCATCCAGTCGTCATGAATCATTTTCTCCGGTCTAATCACGATGCCTAGATAGCAGAGAGGGTAAGCCCCCGTACCGTACTCTAAGATTGACAAGGAAAGCTCCAGCGAGTTAACATTGTTATTACTAAGGTCCAAGACACAACTCTTGTGCAGGTTAACCTGAAGCCCAGACCAAAACTCGAAACATCCAAGAAGCATCCTAATGCCCAATAGTTCTTCTACTTGGGAGACCCCAAACAAGAGAGTGTCATCAGCGTATTGTAGAATAGAAATTGGTTCAGCGATCCCCTTAACTTTGACCCCCTTGATAATGCCCCTCTCCATTCCTCTCTTGTTCATTTCTGATAATCCATCCGCAATAAAAGTGAAGATAAGGAGAGATAAGGACCCTGTCTCAACCCTCTCTTGCACCTAATTTCTTTTCCTCTCTCCCCATTAATTTGAATGAACGACTTCCCGTTTCCGAAACACGTATTAATCCATCTCCTCCATTTTATCCCAAATCCTTTAAGCTGAAACGCCTCATCCACACAGTCCCATTCGACAGTGTCATAAGCTTTTTGGAAGTCAAGTTTCAGGAGGAAGCCGTCTATTCTGTCTTTAAATCCTCTGAATACAACTTCATGGACTGATGCAATGTTGTCTGTGATGTCTCTCCCCCTAACAAATTTGCTTTGTGATGCGCCGATAATATCGGTTAATAGAGGCGATAGCCTATTGGCCAATACTTTGGTGATGATTTTGAACGAGCCATTCAGTAAACTAATCGGTCGTAGGTCGTTAATCCTCCAAATCTCAGTCTTTTTCGGGATCAGTACGACATTGGCATAGTTCAGTCTATCAATCTTACTTACATAGATGCTTTATAAATCATAAAGTCTAACTCATCGATAAAAATGAGGTTTTTAAGTTCATAGGCGATCATTTAACACATCTATATCTAAGATAAGATATAAATTTCAAGATATATATGTCAAATTAACATCTGAATAATAATGGAACTCAGCATCTGTTAAATCTACATAGTTTATATGCAATTACTAATCATTTTTCCTTGCATTTGCAACTTTTTATACTAAAATTCAGGGCCAGTCCTGAGAAAATAGAGGCCATGTGCAAAACTTAAGATTGGGCCATAATATAAGAAAATTTATTATCGATTTATTGCTTTATGACTTGAATGTTCTTATAAAGAAAAATATAACTAAGATGTTTAAGCAAAAGTATATTTTAAAAGGTAATTCTAATTTTCTGTTATAACTGAATCCATATGTAGTTACTAAGCAAAATCACCATAGCTCTAAAAGAAATATACAAACATTACAGTTATAAGGAACATATTTTAGATAGAAGACTGACAGTAAAAGTCCTGCCTCAAAACTTCCTACAATCAATCTATTAATTGCGAACAAATAATAGTTACTGAACATAGAATGTATCGTGTGAATATGCGTTGGTTTTAGTAGAGAGTCTACTTTCTAGAACCCCTGACGGAATCAAATTCGCTTTTCCATAGCAGCGGAAAAGTGAGTTTTTGTATAGTAACGTGTTGTTGTCCAGAATTCCATATTTATGTTGTTAAATAAAAACATGTTATTATTCGTACTTAATGGATTGAATTAATACAGTAGACCGATAGAACAACTGTATATCATGCATTGTATATTCGGGCATTTGACCCAAAATTTTTATGTCCCCAGATGTTGTTATTATATTGATTACTTAAGCTGATTCCTTGTTTATGTAATTATTTTATTTCATGCGTGGTTGTAATCATGATTTTATTGTTGAGTATAACCGTACAACTTATGAATGATGTCTATATTATTTGTTGGGCCTTAGTTTCTTACCAGTACTTCCATATTTTGGAGTGATGCGTGACATATTTTTAGTGGTATCGAAACAAAATGAGTAGTAGTCACATAGTGATTAAAACTAAAAATTACAATAAAAACTTAACTGAAAATTACTGAGCATTTCTATTGGATGTTCAACAATTGAAACGTACCAGACTGTTACCAAGAGAAAACTATTACCAGACTGTCTCCACCTCGAAGTCGTTCAATCTGTTACTTGTGCCTTATATAAATCAGCAGCAGAGGATTGGAAAATCTATACTTTGCTTGCACCTGCTCTGCATATGTTTGGCAGCTGTGCAAGCTCAAACTTCGTCGGTTTTCTAGTTTGATGACTTTTACATAATTGGAAGAGGTGTTGGCAATCAAAACTAAATTTGGTCGAAAATTAAAGATTCAATGTCAGGCAAAGCTAGACTTACAAGCTACATACAGTCTGGCATCTTTGGAAAGAAAGGAATGCCAAAATTTCCATGGAACAGAGAAGCATAAGATCACCCTGCTTTGAGAGCTTTATGAGGACGTATGGTGTAATTGGGATGTTGGCTTACGGATCCGAGATCGAGTTGGGGATGGAAGCTCTAAGTAATGTGATTATTACTTATGGTCCTCTCCTTGGACTTCGGGAACCGATTTGGTCGATGTATTATTTTATAATTTTATACCATTCGCTTTTAATTGATGTAATTACCTTTCAAAAAAAAAATTCACAAAGCTGCAATATGTTTGGGTTATTTTAAGGCACATCAAGGCAAATTTCTTCCGTTCTACGTTATATTGTGAGATTTTTGAGTTACTTAGCTCACTTTTTTCAACATTTGTTTATACATATGAGTTGTTCTGATCTAGTTAATGTCTAAATAAAAATTTTAGACTTGAATATGTAGAGAAAAATAAATTAACTTCTTTTTGTCCTTTTTTTTATTATCGTTAAACGGTGCATTAAAGCCCCGCATTTCAATAAAAAAGATTTAACAAAACATACAACCAAAAATAGGCTTATGCAGTTCAGAAAATCTAACAAGTTGGGTCCTGTAACTCATACACCCCAACCAACAAACAAATATACAACAAACCTAATCCTACTGGTCGACCGACCTTGCCACAAGAAATTTCTCGTGCCAATTTGAGCTCATTCTCTCTTATTCTCTCGCTTGTACTCCTTTTATCCTCGCCGTCACCCGCAACCGCTCCGTCATCGCTCCCAGTAGTGTCACATATGTCAACTACAAGCACCATACGAGAGACACAGTAGGTACCCACCAATATGACATACTCATGCCCAGATTGTGACCTCGTTCTCATTCCCTCGCTTGACCACCATTGACTATCACCGTCACCTCGCAACGGAGGCTGTAACCCCCGTTCCCGTAAATACTAACTTTCCAAATATTTTTCAGTATTTTAATCATTTATAAATTTATTTTGTGTTAAATTCGTTTTGAGATTTTCTATTTAAATATTTTCCAATCGAAAATTTTATTATTTCGAGTAATGGTGTATTTTAAACTTGTTTTATAATCTTAATTTATCAGTTAATTGTATTTGAGCCCAAATCATGTACATTATTATTATTGGAGTATTTTAATAAAGTTGTTAAACCTGAATATTATTTTATTGTACGATTTTATTATTATTATGATTATAATTACTAATTGTTATTTCTTGATGTCTTTAATTAAAAATTCATCTATCGAATTATTTTATTTTTATACCTGATCTGAATTTCTTGGCAAGTTCCATTTTATTTTAAGCCCAATTCTTATTACTTCAATTGTGTTAATTATTTATTTAATTGAGTGGAAATTTTCGTTCATGAACTATTTTTCTCTTCTATTGGGTTATCTATCTTGTGGATTTTATTTATTTGAATTGTGGGTATTTTTATTTGAACCGTGTTGATCTTGATCTATCTCCTAATTGAACCCTAAAACCCAATTCCATTTGTTCTTAACCCAATCTGCTATTATTGGACTCTAATTCACCAACCTAGTACCAGAATTGTACCCTATAAATACAACTCTACTGTAAATCCTAACTTTTTACACACAAATCGAAACCTAGCCGCCTATTCTCTCTCATCTTTCTCTCTCCCCAAACTGAACCCAAATCCCTAACCCATCTGCCTCCTTCTCCGACCAAGCTCCGGCCATCCCCCGTCGCCATCCCCCTCCTGAGCACCGGCGACCCTCCCGTCGACACCCCAGCACCGCCACTGCACCCCCGACCCCTCTCCTCGCCCCTTGCCCTGTTCAGATCGACAATAGCGACCAAACCCATCCCCCTGCTGCTGTCACTGCTTCCCTCTTCCCCCGATGCCGCCATCGACGCCGTCGACGTCGCACCGCGCCGCCTGTCCCCGTCGCGCCGCTCGCCTGCGACGTAGGCGACCACCAAGCCGCGAGCCTTTGCTGCTGTTGTGGCTGCTGTATCTTTTGTTGTGGTTGCTTCTCTCTCTTTTGCTATTGGGTTCTTTTATTGCACGTATATTACACGTGTTCTTTTGCTAGTTCGTGGGTTTGTTGCTTCGGGATCCTTATCCCGTTATTCTTGGTATTTGTTTTCACCATCTAACAGGCAAGTCATCGTTATCTTGAATTGTTACTCGTATCAAATTCAAGTTTTATTGAAGTTCTTGCAAGTAGATCTTTTTGTTTTCGTATTACCCTTTGTTATCTCTTTCGTTGGGTCTATTGAGGGTTTATACGAGCTAACCCCAATATTCTCGACATCGTGCCATTTGACTCTAAAGTTGGATCTTTCATGAATGCATATAGAGTTGATAATAAGGTTATTCATACAAGTCACAACACAAATACATTATTGTAGAGACATTCGTTAGGTTGTATGTCATTTGATCATTTGACGATTGATTGATGTTAGACTTGTATATGTATGTGTTCTAAATTTTATTTATCATATTTGGAAACCTATCATGCTAGTTACACAATTTATTGACTAAAGAATCGATACCCATCATTTTTAATTAATTTATTTTCAAAAAAAAATACCCTAAAAATTGTACATGCTTGCTGACCTGAATCTTGATGGCTGTTTTCGAACCAGTAAATGACCTTAAAATGAAATATTTTCTGAATATAAAATGTAGCCCCAAGTGTCTAGTTGTCAATGACATCCAGAATTTTCGAATTCCAAGCCTTGTAGCAAGAGTTATGCCCGTTTTACTGCAGCTGTGTTTTTACATTTCAGATTTTCAGATTCTCGTACTTTTCATGTTCAAACAGTAAAAAGGTTGATCAAATGATAAAATTTTGCTATGAAAATTTTCAGATTGTTGCTTAACATGTTTAGGAGTATAGATTATATTTTTACTGAATTTAATATTGAGTTTTTGCCGATTCAAAAATTAAAATGACAAGATGTCGAATTTCTGTCTGAACATAAAACCTGAAAAGAAACATAAGTTTGACCTAGCTATTGTTGTCGGAATTTGAACTTTAAGTATACGTTGGAACCGTATGGAAGTCTAGTTTCCAGATTTTCTGACGGATTTAACTTTCGATTTCTGAGTCAGCGGGAAACTGTATTTTTGTACAGGTTGCGCTTGCTGTCCAGAATTTTGGATACTACTATTTAATAGATTAATTATTCCTATGTTGTACTATTGCATGATTTAATGAATGTATGTTGCATTGCATGTTTCCAATGAATTATTATTACCATTCTAACCGTCCTATCCATGTTATCACCCTATTATTTTCCGATTGATACTATTGTTCACTTCTTGTCCCTTAATTGCATATTGTATTGTTGCATTGATAAATAATTAACAAGCCGGAATTTAAGGGATTGACTGGAGTAGTTGATGACATAGTGACTGTACACTGAAGTGTGGGCCTTGTTTACCAAAATATTGTGTGTTGGCAAAAATTATTGTTATCGGTTTATTGTTGGACTACTGACACAGTATCCTCAATTGACCGTGTATTATTTTTATTGAGCCAACCAGTGTGCAGCAATGCTGCAAATACCATTATCGTGCCGTGTACATGATCTATAGAATCTTCCACTTAAATCTAAAATGAAATTGATTGTATGCATCGAACCTATGGTACGACACACATGGGACACAGTAATACGTGCATTAGTTAAGAGTTAAAATGATTAATAGACATAATGATTGACACATCACCAACATTGCATATTGTTCATCATCGTTCTTATTAAAATCGAACATTGGCTAAGTGTTATTAATATTAATCATTAAGTATTGTTACCGAATATTGCATGTTTATAGCCATTGTATCGATTATCATGATTTTTGTCCCATTTTATTGATTCTTATTGATCCATTGATTCATTATTATACCGTTATTCCATTGTTTCCTGTTTTTTCTACTTGATGTCCATGACTTGCTCTAAGGATAATTTTTCTCCTCTTTTTAGATGAAGTGTTTACAGGTGTTGATGGAGAATTACCTGATGGATTGAGAGAACAACATTGGTGAAGAAATTGATTGCATCACTGCTTAATAATTATTGTTTTGTTATGGAGACTTAATTATTGAATTATTGTTATTTCATTGTATTGAGCTTATGTACCGAATATTGTTATTTGTTTTCAGACGTTGGATTATTATTATATTTGGATATTTTTATTGCTTAATTCCAAGTATTATTGTTCATGAGATTATTACTATTGCCTGTGCATTTGTTCTGTATTGATTATATTGTTAAGTTAATCGGATAAACAGCTTATGGGTGACGTTAGTCATCCGTTGGGCTTTTATCACGTACTCGTATTCCGTATTTTTGGAAAGCGGGACGTGACAGAGGCTGTCGTTGTCCCCCATGGCTCCACAAATGCCTCCAAGCCCTCTGATATGAGAGAGACCCTACGTACGCACCCCTCACTTTGATCTGAGTATATTGAAGTTGAACTCAAACTATAAACTCACTCCACTACCGTCACCCCACACCAACTAGGATTCATTTCCTTGCTAATCGAAGGTTGGTTGTAATTTGAATATTTAGAGAGAAGAATCATTTCGATGTAAGGGAGTGCCACCGAACTCAACACAGATTCGAATTTCAAAAAATAATTTGAATTTCAAAACAACCCCCACTGCCTCATCGCTCCCAATTCATTTCAATCCATCGAGCTACTCTCCCTGCACTCCCCTATCACACCGGGTGGTGACCACTGCCGCCGACTCCCACACCAGTCGCGCTTGCCCTGATGTCAGGCCCCAACTCCCGACCACTGGACTACACCGGCAACCATTGCAGACCATGCCCAAACCTCGACCACTTCGACCCCGCCACCACTTGCAGTCATTGCCGCCCCTAAACCATGACCAACATTCGAGATGCCCCAAACCACACCCGAAGTCTTCCCCTATCGTCGCTCGCGATCGGCGGTGCCCCCTCGACGCTGCTGTCCGACGATCTGCCATCTGGACGCAAACACTATCTCAAACCACTGGAGCTCGGCTATGCTGTATGGTCGGAAAAGCCATGGAACCCCCAACAATAACATGCTATGGTAGTAAATAGCAAGAGAGAGGGAGAAAGGCAACTAGGGAAGAGGAGGACGAAAAAGAGAGGGAGGAGAGGACGAGCTTCTTTCTGTCCTTTGTTTCTTTGTTTATACATATAAGCTATTCTGATATCTTAAATGTTACTAGTAATATGTACGTGCGATACATGTCCTAATATTTTTGTTAAAAAACAAGTAAATATTAAGATGTAATCTGGTCATGAACCTGAGACCTTCCTTTATGAGTGGCACTATAGTAAATTATTATGTCGTAAATAAATTTGAACTTTGAATGTATTATGCTAACTAACAACAGTTGAGTAAATGAATGGTTAATATAACTCTCACTTAAAAATGAATGGTTGAGATTAGATGGTTGAATGTCTACAAATTACAGGTTTTCTACAAATGACAACCTTAACTCTCCCTTTATAATATTAGAGATTAGAGATTTCTATACCGTCATATTTAAATGAAATGTCTAGTTAGCTTCTTTCCATATACGAGCTCTATTCATTGGTTAGTATATATATTTTTTCTGTGCTATGTAGTAGGGGTGGGCATCGGTCGATATCCGACCTAATATGGACCATCCACCATCAATCCAAAAAAGATCGGTTTTTTAATTTTCTCATCCGCAACCAATCCGAACCTTAATTGGATTGGTTTCCATCCAACCCGATTAAGCTCGGTTTGAATTGGATTGGATGGTCGGTTTGGCGTGCTACTTTTCACCTTCAACATCATTCATAATTTTGTTGAAATTTAAAAGATCAACTTCAATCAAACTTAAGAAACAACCTGTTATTTGTTATTCAGTAATGAATTTAAAATGAAGATTCATAAAACCACAAGTTGTTAATGAATTTTGCACTAATTGTTTGAGATGATGACGTTTAAATGAGTGAGATAAAGTGCTTTTTCACTTGCATACTTCTGTAATCTTAGTTAATTATCATAAAAGAAACATCAATAACCATAGCTAATTGAATTTCAGGTGCAATAAAAAAAGATTTAGAAAATAATTTCTGCTTGACTTGATTAAAGTAATTACTAAATGTTACATCAACTTTATGATTCTATTAAGTTGGGTCACACTGTAAATCAAGCATTTCTCAACAACATAACACATAGGATTATGGAGAACCAAAACATAGGTAGAACAACTGCTCGATTTGTATTAAAGAAATTAAAAAAGACTGTTTGTATCTCAAGGAAAATGAGAAATGACTATTTGTATATTCAAGAAATTAAAGGAGAACTATATTTTTTATGGACTTATGCATAGAGGTATGGTCGGTTCAGTTTCATCGGTTATTTGAAAGCCTCATCCCACAACCGAACCGGTCCAATTGGTTATTGAAGATCAAGAACCGATCCAATCCAAACCCCCAATTGGTTCGGTTAAAAACCGGTCGGTTCAGATTGGATTGGTTCGAATTGATCGGTTCGGATAATAGTTGTCCACCCCTACTATGTAGCGTTGGAGCATGACTTCTGGTTACTAAAACAGCTTTTTTGCCTCTTAAAAAAAAATCTTGAATAGGCTTTCTTTTTTCATTGCCTTTGTGGTGACATCATGGACTAGTCTATCATCAAAATTGACAAGCCTGATTCCTCTTCTTGGTGATTGGATTGGCAGGCTTTGTTGCGGATTTGGAGATGACAATTTGCACACACCTTCTATTCCATATCATAGTGAAACACCCATAACTCTTTTGTTTGGGCTTCTTGGGCTTGCTTAATTATTTGCTTCTGGCTCCTCTAATTCTGCCTTTCGTAGTGGTTATCTTCTTTCTTGTTTATATTGTCTATCGTAACCAAGTGAATAGAACATAAATTATTTGACTTATGTTTATGTTTTCTCATACGTACGAGTTTTCATATTACTTGGGCTTAACCTCCTTTTTGTAGGTATTGCAGTTGATGGCATCTGTACTTGACTGGGTATGAATACAAGTAGTCCCTTTGAAGTTAAAAATGACTCTTATGTAGTTGTAAATATAGGTTAGCGGTTAAATAGTCATCCATTAGCTTTCTGATGTTTCTAATATGAAATGTTTAAGTTAATTCCATTGTTATCATATTCTTCCCTTATCAACCATCCCGAAAATTGAAGATGGTTAGTATTCTGATAATATTTGATTAACCTCTTGACCTCAAAGCTTAAGCAGGCTGGTAGTGATCTTTAATCAGTACTAATATTATGTCACATTTAACTATATTAATATACACGTGCGATGCATTAATTTTTTAAAAAAATTTAAAGTAACAACTCTGATTTACACATGCGATGCATCTCTTAATAAATATGATTATATATTTTTAAAAGTAAATGTGAAGACTATAATGAGATAGTTGGAGTTGCACGTAAGTAGGTAGATTTACAACTACAACTCTTCCATTATAATAACTATTATATATTATATTATAGATAGATAGATATAGATAGATAGTAATTTACACGTATGATGCACATTTAATATATTTTTAAAAAATTAAAGTAAAAAATATGCCGTAGTGAGGACTCTAACCTGAGACCTCTTTTATATTAGTTATGCACGTGCAATGTACGCGTTGGTAGATTTACAAATAACACTAAGGCCTTCTCCAATTATAATGATAGAGATTATCATTTTCTAAATGGAGGTAATGCCATTTAACTAACTTTATCATTGTACATAATCTTAATAAATTTGTTGATGAATTTTCATTACTACGTTCAACTTAAACATCTCTACATATCTTACATCTCTACATATCTTGGCTCTAGTGGTCAGTAAAAAACAAGCCGGAGGCATTGGTATAGAAATAAGTATGTTTGTGCAAAAATAAAGTTCTTAATGATCCATTGAGGAGGATCTCCCAATGTTTGAACCCAAAACATCGAGCAGAATCTGAACAAAATGATTTGGTCTGGAAAAATTATCCTGAGAGCATATGCTGAGGATATCGTTGTTACTGTTACTGGAGATAGTTAAAGAATTTTTTTTTTTGACGTGATAGTTAAAGAAATTTTACAAAGAAGTTCTATGCAAAGACTTGGGAGTGCTTCTATATTTTCTAGCTGTGTAAGTAGTGCGCTGAAGAAAAATGGGTTTGGGTGCGTGACAGTCAAAATTTGTAAAAAGTAGGTTATGGGAATTAGGCTAGTGTTGTATGATATAAGAATATTTCTATCCATAGGAACCAGCTCTGGAACCATAGTTGGGTACACACGGTTACATCGGTATATGGTCCCCATGATTCTAACCATAGGAACCTGCTCTGGAATGAGCTAAGAGACATTAGAGGCAGATGCACAAGACCTTGGATCCTAGGAGGAGATTTTAATATTACTAGATGTTAGGAAAGTTATGGGCAGAACCTACCCCACAACTAAAGTGAAATTGAGAAAATGGAAATAAAGTGGACACAAATATTTTACGTGGAAAACCCCCAAAGGAGAAGGGGTAAAAACCACGGGCAAGTTAGTGGAATTTTACTGCTGAAAGTAGGGATTACAACCTTCTCTCTCAATATAAGGAGAGTACAATTTCCACTATCTCTTATAATAGGAGAAACACTCTCTCACAAATTTGAGAAAAATACAAGTATACAAATTATCTCTAAGGGGATACAATTTTATCCCTCTTGAGAACACTCTTGTAATACTCTCTTTTCTTTTCTTAATCCCTCTTTCTTTTCTTAATCCTCACTGAGCTCTTATTGCTCTACTGCAACTCACTGCATCTCAAACCCTTCCACTAACCTCAATTTATAGCAGAGGATGGGAGATAGGACAAGAGAATGGTTGGTGGCTTTGCCTCATTTTTCAACAAGGGATTGGTGGCCTCCTTCATTTTTCAACAATGAAGGCCACCTTCTCCTTCATTCAACAATGAAGGCCACCTTCTCCTTCATTTGTCAACAATGAATGGCCACATTTGGCTTCATTCTGCCGACATTCTCCCACTTGGAGATTTGATTAAGGATTAATCATGTCTCCACACGATCCTTTCTACCTTGCCATTCTCATGCTGCTTACATTACTGCTAAGCCACACGAGGATCTACACCATTCAAACTTGCCAGTGTTGATTGGCTTGGTCATAACATCTGCTAGGTTCTCGTTAGTGTGAATTTTGTGCATATCCACACTTTCTTCCTCCACTACTTCTCGAACGAAGTGATACTGGACTCTTATGTGCTTTGTCCATGAATGAAAAGCTGGATTCCTTGCAATGTGCAAGGCACTCTGACTGTCACAAAACAGAACAATCTTCTCATGTTTGTGCCCGAGCTCCTCCAATAACCTTTGAATCCAGATTGCTTCTTTGCAAGCTGCTGTAACCGCCATGTATTCTGCTTCTATTGTAGATAGAGCCACAACAGTTTGCAGTTTCGAAACCCAGCTGACAACTCCTCCTGCAAGTGTAAACACATAGCCCATAGTGGATTTGCTTTTGTCGAGATCGCCTGCAAAATCTGAGTCCACATAGCCTCTGACAGTTAATTCTGATCCTCCATAACATAATGCAGCATCTGAGGTTCCTCTGATGTATCTCAGAATCCTCTTCACTGTGCTCCAATGCTCTCTACCAGGATTCGCCATGTGTCGACTAACCGCTCCCACTGCTTGTGCAATATCTGGTCTTGTACATATCATAGCGAACATCAAACTTCCCACTGCTGATGCATACGGTACTCGAGACATCTCCTTCCTCTCTGCTTCATTGCTAGGACACATCTTGGAGGATAACTTGAAATTAACAGGAAGTGGGGTCGAGATTGGCTTACAATCTTGCATGTTGAAGCGTCGCAAGATCTTGTTGAAGTAATTCTTCTAGGAAAGCCAAATCTTCCTGTTACTTCTGTCTCGGTGAATCTGCATCCCTAGAATCTTGTTTGCTGGTCCCAAGTCCTTCATGTCAAACTCCCTAGCCAACTGTGCCTTCATTTCGTGGATTCGATCTTTGTTGGGGCCTGCTACCAACATGTCATCCACATACAACAGGAGGATAATGAAGTCATCATCACCATCAAACCTTTTGTAGTACGTACAATGGTCTGAACTAAGTCTGTTGTATCCAAGGCTAATAATGAAGGAATCAAATCTCTTGTACCAACACCTCGGCGCCTGTTTGAGACCGTACAGAGATTTGTTCAACCTGCAAACCAAGTTCTCTTTTCCTCTTTCAACAAAACCTTCTGGTTGGAGCATATAGATTTCTTCTTCAAGATCTCCATGAAGAAAAGCAGTCTTCACATCTAACTGCTCTAGATGTAGGTCAAGCGTAGCACACATCGCCAAGACTACTCTGACTGTCATGAGTCGAACCACAGGTGAAAATATTTCATTGAAGTCGATATCTTCTTTCTGAGCATATCCTTTCACCACCAATCTTGCACGATACCGCTCCACTTGGTCATTTCCATCGCGCTTGATCTTGAAGACCCATTTGTTGCCGATGGCCTTCCTTCCTTGTGGTAGCGTAACAAGATCCCATGTCTTGTTCTTGTGTAGAGCTTCAATTTCTTCCTGCATTGCTGTCATCCACAGGGATACATCTGAGCCTGTGATTGCCTCCTAGAAGGATGATGGCTCCCCATCCTCTGTAAGAAGACAGTATGCAATATTGCTCTCCGTAACATACTCCGAGTGCCAAGCTGGCGGTCTTCTCTCACGAGTTGACCGACGAACTTCTAGAGCCTCGGACTCGACTGGTTCTTGTTCATCGTGCTCTGGTGCTGCTTCAGAAGAAACTAGATCTTCATCTGGTTTGTCTTCCACCTGAACTGTAGTAGTCTCTGGATTCTCCTTTGACGCGCTATCGCCTCCATCTTCCTTTTGTAGTTGATCTTCTACAAAGATCACATCTCTGCTGACAACAACCTTGTGGGCAGTGGGGTCCCACAGGTGATACCCCTTCACACCGTCAGCATACCCCAAGAACATGCACCTCCTGGATTTTGGATCCAGCTTCGTTCTTTCTTGGGTATTGTACATCACGTACGCGGGACATCCGAACCAATGTAAAGTAGAGTAATTTGCCGGCTTGCCAGTCCACATCTCCATCGGTGTCTTCAGCTCAATTGCCGTTGATGGCGACCGATTTATGACATAACAGGTGGTTCTGGCTGCTTCTGCCCAAAAGGAGTTGGGCTGACCTGCAGTCCGTAACATAGCTCTCATCCTTTCTGCAAGAGTCCTATTTATCCGCTCTGCCACGCCATTTTGCTGAGGTGTATATGGGACTGTGAATTGTCTTGTGATACCTTCTTGCTTACAAAGTGCAAGAAACTCGCCGTCTGTGTACTCCCTTCCATTATTTGTCCTCAAGCACTTGATCTTCTTTCCAGATTCAAGTTCCACCTGCGCTTTGAAGTCTTTGAACACTGGAAACACATCTGACTTCTTCTTGATTGGATACACCCATAATCTCCTGGAGTAATCATCAATGAAAGACACAAAGTACTTTGCTCCTCCTAGGGATATTTCCGGTGATTCCCAGACATCAGAATGAATCAAGTCTAGAATGCATTTACTCCTGGCTTCAGATCTGCTGAACTGCAATCTATGCTGCTTACTTGTAACACAATGCTCACAAAACGGTAGATTCACCGATTTGAGCCCTGGAAGCAGCTTCCGGTCGGAGAGAATCTTCAAACCTCGTTCAGACATGTGGCCTAGTTTGAGATGCCACATCATTGCTGACTCTTCTCCCTTGCTAGACGATGCGACACACGCATCAGCTTCCTGCAGTGTTTCTCCATTAAGCATGAACAGATTTGCCGCGATCTTTTTTGCCTTTATGACCACAAGCGCGCCTCTGACAATCTTCATGACCCCATTTTCGACATGGGTCTTGCATTCAAGGCTATCTATTTATCCCAAAGACAATAGATTCTTCTTCAAGCCCTTCACATGCCGTACCTCCTGGATAGTGCGAACCGTACCATCAAACATTCTGAGCTTGATAGTACCAATACCAGCGATTTCCAAAGCATGATCATCTCCCATGTGTACAGAGCCTCCCGAGATTGGTTCGTATGTGTGGAACCACTCTCTCCGAGAAGTCATGTGCCATGTTGCTCCTGAGTCCAGTAACCAGACGTCAGAGAACTGCTTTCTGCCTCCAACCACCGTTGTTGCCTCGCTGTATAGAACTTCGCCATCATATCGGATACTTGCCACATTCCCTTGAGCATTTGATGACTCAGGGTCTCCACTCTTCTTCTTGAACCAGCAATCCTTCTTGAAGTACCCTTTCCTGCCACAGTTGTGGCACTTGTAAGTCTTCTTACTTCTGGATTTTGATCTACCATGATTCTGACTCCCACTGGGGCCACGCTCCGTTGATCTTCCTCTCATCACCATCAAAGCTTCCACTTGCTGCGAACTTCCCTGTCTGTCCTCCTTGTTCTTGCGCCTGGTTTCTTCTTCCAAAACAGCAGCTGCAACTTCGTCGAAGACTAGATAGTCCGTCAAGATATTGTTCGTCAGGTTGATGATGAGTTGATCATACGAGTCAGGTAGACTTTGAAGTAGAAGCTCCGCACGTTCAGTTGTCTCTATTTTGCAACCCATTGATGTAAGTTGCGAAAATAGGGTGTTTAGGGTGTTGATGTGGTCGGTCACCGATGTCGATTCCGCCATTCGAAGAGTGTACAATCTTCTCTTTAAGAAGATCTTGTTGTGGAGTGACTTGGCCTCGTACAACCTTATCAGAGTATCCCAAATCTCCTTTGCTGTCCTCTTTTCAGCCACACTGGATAACACACCATCAGCTAGTGCCAAGTGCAGATCGGCAATAGCATTGCCGTCCATCTCGTTCCACTTGCTGTCGGTGATCTCCGCGGGCCTATCTCCAATTGCTGCCAAGCAATTGTCCTTTCTCAAGATTGCCTTGATCTTCATTTTCCATAACGAGAAATTGCTTCCGTTGAATTTCTCAACATCGAACTTTGTTGTAGTCGACATTTCTGCTCCACCCCTGATAACCAAAGCTCTGATACCACTGTTAGGAAAGTTATGAGCAGAACCTACCCCACAACTAAAGTGAAATTGAGAAAATGGAAATAAAGTGGACACAAATATTTTACGTGGAAAACCCCCAAAGGAGAAGGGGTAAAAACCACGGGCAAGGTAGTGAGATTTTACTGCTGAAAGTAGGGATTACATCCTTCTCTCTCAATATAAGGAGAGTACAATTTCCACTCTCTCTTATAATAGGAGAAATACTCTCTCACAAATTTGAGGAAAATACAAGTATACAAATTATCTCTAAGGGGATACAATTTTATCCCTCTTGAGAACACTCTTGTAATACTCTCTTTTCTTTTCTTAATCCCTCTTTCTTTTCTAATCCTCACTGAGCACTTATTGCTCTGCTGCAACTCACTGCATCTCAAACCCTTCCACTAACCTCAATTTATAGCAGAGGATGGGAGATAGGACAAGAGAATGGTTGGTGGCTTTGCCTCATTTTTCAACAAGGGATTGGTGGCCTCCTTCATTTTTCAACAATGAAGGCCACCTTCTCCTTCATTCAACAATGAAGGCCACCTTCTCCTTCATTTGTCAACAATGAATGGCCACATTTGGCTTCATTCTGCCGAACCTAGATTCCAATACGAACAGATAGGAAGAGGGGCGACTAGGGACGATAGAGACAAGTTTAACTTGCTCATCAACGATTTAGATTTACTGGAGATCAATGCTAGGAACAGAAAGTTCACATGGTCAAACTTGCATACTACTCCTATTTTGGCAAAATTGGACAGAATCTTTGTTACCAGCGACTGGGAGGATAAATTCCCGTTGGCACTTGTTAAAGCTATAGTAAGATTCACCTCAGATCATACTCCACTTGCACTAGATTGCGGGGTAGGGGAGAGGGTGAAGAATTTCCATTTCCGTTTTGAGAAAGCTTGGACAGGGTGTGAAGGGAGCTGGAAGGAGATCAAAGAGTCTTGGAACGCTACCACGAGGGCAAACTCTGCGGTTGGATGTTGGATTGAAAAGATGAGGAGACTAAGATATAGACTAAAACAGTGGGCTAAGAAGGAATTTGGTCAGAACCAAAGGATGAAAGAGGTCATCGGGGGAAGGATTCAACAGTTGGAACTGGTAGAGGAAGAAAGGGATTTATTAGAGGCCGAAGTGAACGAGTTACGTAAGAATAGACATGATATCCAACATATTGGTTACTTGGAGGAACAGTATTGGAAACAAAGGTCAAGGATTCAATGGCCAGAGGAAGGTGATGCAAACACTAAATTCTTTCATAGGATTGCAAACGGTAGAAGGAGACGCAATTTCATCTTTGGGTTACAGATAGATGGAGTTTGGTGTGAGAACGAAGATAGGATCACGCAGCACATAAACGAGAATTACAAGGAGTTGCTGGGGAATAAAAAAGACCGTAGATGTAAATTGAATCAGGATATGTGGGTGGACTCGAGGTTAAATGGTTCCAATAGCATTGAGGAGGCTTTTAGTGGAGATGAAGTGCTAGTTGCTATTAAGAGTTTGGGTCAGGATAAGGCGCCGGGGCCGGATGGTTTCCCAATCTTTTTCTATTCTATGTATTGGAAAGCTATTAAAGAAGACTTCATGTGCCTGGTAGACTTCATGTGCCTGGTTCAAGAGTTCTATAATGGGGATGCTGATCTGGGTAGGCTAAACTATGCGAATATTGCACTTATCCATAAGAAAGCTGAAATTAAGAAGGTAGGAGATTTGAGGCCCATTAGTCTCCTGAATGGGTCATTCAAAATCATTACTAAAATCTTAGCGAATAGACTAGGTCCACTGATTAATGATGTAGTCGGTGAATCGCAGAGCGGATTTATTAGAGGAAGAAACATTATGGACAGTGTCGTGACCGCTCATGAAATCGTGTTTAGAGGAAATAAAGATAAAACGGACGGTTTTCTCTTCAAAGTGGACTTCGAAAAAGCATACGACACTGTAAAATGGGACTGCATTGAAGAGGCTTTAAATCTTAAGGGTTTTGGGGAAAGATGGAGGAGCTGGATACAACAGTGTGTCAGAGGAGGAAAATTGTTTCTTCTTATCAACGGGGAGCCAGGTAAAGATATTAAATGTCAGAGGGGTTTAAGGCAGGGCGATCCACTATCACCTATGTTATTTGCCATTATTGCCGACGGGTTGGCAGAAATGATGGCAAATGGAAGAAAAGGGAATGTTATACAGGGGATTAGAGTCAAGGGTGTGCAGGAGGAAATCTCAATCCTTCAGTATGCTGATGATACGTTGCTTTTTGGGACAGCTGCTAAGGAAGAAATCATAGCTTTGGGTACGGTTCTTAGATGCTTCGAGGCCTGGTCAGGATTGAAGGTCAACTTCAACAAGAGCTGCATCATTCCGTTAAGTGACAGATGTTCTACTCCGATATCCACCATACAGTAGATGCTAGGATGTAATAAGGGTGAATTTCCCTTATTCTATTTGGGGATCCCAATTAGACCCGGGAAACTTACTAGGGATGATTGGCAACCATTAATCGAAAAGATTGAGAAAAGATTAGCGGGATGGAAAGGAAGTATGCTCACATTAGGAGGAAGGATTACCTTGTTGAATTCGGTTATAAACAGTATTCCTATATACCTTATGTCTATATACGAATTACCTGGTTGGGTTATTAATAAAATTGACAAAAGTCGGAGTAGATTCATGTGGAAAGGGGCAAACAGGGGAGGAAAAGGGATGCATCTGGTTACTTTGGGTAGGGTGTACAAAAGGAAAGAGTTCGAGGAGTTGGGTATCGTTAACTTAAGAGATATGAACAATGCATTGCTTAGCAAATGGTGGTGGAAAATGGCTAATAGGAAGAACAATTGGTGGTGTAAATCTTTCGTTAGGTATCGATTGAGGAAAAAATTCAAATATGGGGGTAAAAGTATCTATAGTAGGAATTCTTTCCTTTGGAAAGGGGTGTCCAAGATGGGTGATATTTTCCACAATAACACAATTTGTAGGGTAGGGAATGGGAAGAATACTAGATTTGGAAGGATAAATGGTGTGGTCACAACACTCTTATGAGTCTCTTTCCGTTAGCGGAGAAAGCAGTCACTAACTGCGACACGTTGGTTAGCGATGTCTGGAGTAACAGTAACCTTAGTTTAGAAGTTAAGGATTGTCTAGATCAAGATTCTATCAATCAGCAACATAACTTAAACATGTTCATTCGCTCGGAAGGGAGATACACCCAAGATGTTGAAGACGAGAGACAATGGATTTTGGAGTCTACCGACAGATTCACGGTATCTTCACTTTACAAAAAGCTGAATGATGGAGGAAGAAGAAGCGATACTGCAGACGTTATTTGGGGCATTAACGCTCCGGCGAAAATGAAAGCCTTCCTTTGGTTAGTGGATAACGACGCGATCCTGTCGAAAGTTAATTTATCGAAACAGGGCATTCCTATGAACACGGTGTGCATTAGATGTCTTACACAAGACGAAGATACGAATCACATCCTATTTAATTGCACTAAAGCAAGATTGCTATGGGAGAGTATGTGTTCTAGATTTGGGGTGTTAGAGTGTCCAGGTTCGAGTAAGGAGGTCTGGGGAAGTATAAGGTCTAGAAGGGTCACTAAGGAGGATAGGTGTCAATGGGACATTACAGTTGCTTCTACGATATGGAACCTATGGCTAGACCGAAACGACCTTTGTTTTCGCAATACAGACCGTAGGATTTCTGTTCTTATTTGCAAAACTAAACAATTCATTCTTGATTGGACAGGGCACAGCGGGCACAAGAAGAGACCACATTTGGAGGACGAGGAAGAGTAGGTGTTCTACTGTTGGGCGAGATCTAGGATCGGCGGGTCAACTCGGTTGTTTTGGCAGAGTTGTTTTGGTTTTTGTTATGTTGCATTGTGTAGGATTATGAGGTTGTAGCCTCTGTTTTGGTTGTTGTTTTGATGGACTGGCCTACGGGCTTCTTTGTAATATTTATACTTGTTTCGTTAATTATCATTAATGAAGCGATGACGATGTCATCTTTTTATCCAAAAAAAAACCCAATATTTCTATCATAATTAATCAAAAAATTTAACCTGAATGGCATCAAACAATATAACTTTGTGCTTCATAATCAAATTAAGAGACCAATAGTCCACATAAACTTAGTAATATATACCTCATACTCCATTACAAATCAGAGATACATAATGCATATGCATGTAGTGCCGGCCCCCCAATGGAGGCCAGGGAGGCGGCTACCTCGGGCCCCCACTTCTCTTATCTTTGGCTCTGTTTCAGTCAAACATTTTGACATGGATGAAGATAGGGCCCCAAAAAAATTTTCCTTCTAATTACATATATGTATTTTATGCTTAATATTTTTCTTGGGGCTCCCAAATTTAATTTTTTGGACTTTTTTTTAAAAATTAGTATTTGGGCCGGCTTGTTTTAATTGAGCTTGGATTTGTATGGAAATTTTTTTCTTAAATTTCTAAATCCTTCGTATATATTGATTGTTAAGAATTGTAGCCAAAAAAAAAATTCCAACAAAAAATTTTAACAATTTTTTTAAAAAATAAATTTTGTATGCGACCATGTATGAACGTAAAAAGAGTTCACTAGCATTAAGAAATATGTGGAAATATTTTTAAAAATTGTTAATTATGTATTAGAAAAAGTTTTAGAAATGTCTAATAAGTGTCCAACAGAAAAGGTGTACCATTAATTTTAGGACACGGATAAGAAATGTCAACTTGTGTCCATGAACTATGTCCAGGACGTGTCTAGCTCCATGATGTAAGTGTCCAAAGTCCAAACTACTTAGCTCAAGTGCAAGCATTAGTCTATCCCAGACGGTATATATGTTCGATCTTTGAACTATTATGGAAGATGCTAATAAATTTCTTGAAATACTAGCAGAAGAATACAGTGAAATAAGATTATGAGCAGCGACGGCCTGAGTTTCCGGGAGCCTGAGGCAAACTCCTAAAATGGGGTCCCCATACATTATATATATATATATATATAAAGACATAAATTTATAAATAGTAAATAATAAAAAGTAATCTGGCCTCGAACCTGAGACGTACCTTTACTCATCACATACTCCTTATAAATATCATCACATACTCATAAATTATCCATAATGGCAAAAAAAATTATTTTATATGAGTGACACTTTTGTAAATAATTATGTCGTAAATAAATTTGAACTTTGAGGATATTATGGTAACTAACAACAGTTGAGTAAATGAATGGTTAATATAACTCTCACTTTAAAATGAATGATTCAGAGAAAGCTTCGGCTCCCTTTAAGTGTGGTCTTCAAAAAATTTGTGAGGATGGTAAGAATGTTTGTTTTTGGACTGATATTTGGATTGGTAATTGTAGCTTATCCTCCTATTTCTCTGATCTCTTTAAAATTGCTAGCTTACCAAATGCTTCTGTTTTTTCTCTTTACACTACTAATAGATATGGGAAAGTTTGGAATATTGGTTTTCGTAGATCTCTTTCTCTTCAACAATCTCATGATCTCAGTGCTCTTCTTCATTTGTTGAATATTTATGATTGGAAACCTCACAATAAGGCTATTTGGAGATGAAATAGCTCTGGTATGTTTTCTGTTAAATCCTTCTATAGTTTTTTGAATGCTGGCAGCCAAATTTGTCCTTTTTATAAATTCATTTGGCAAAATGTGGCTTCTCTTAAAGTTAGAATTCTTGTTTGGCTTACCATTCATAATCGTTTACTCACTGTTGATAATCTGAAATTTGGCTTTAGGTCAGAAATCTATCTTATGTTCTTGCGCTAATGAGTCCGCTTATCATCTCTTTCTTAATTGTTCCTTTGTTAAACAAATTTGGCTTATTCTGAAAATGGCTTTTCAATTCAGAGGTTTCCCGCCTTCTATTTAGCCTTGGTGGAGTATATGGAGAAAGAAGAGAATTAAAAATAAAGTTTTATTCTCTGGGATATGATTATGATGGCTTTGATTTGGGTTATTTGGAAGGAGAGGAACAATAGAATTTTTATTAAGAAATCTATGGATATTGTTTACATTCTGGATTCCATATGTTTTTTTGTTTCATTTTGGACAGATCTCCTGCCCCCCCTCTAAGAAGGCCATGGTTGACTTGAGTGTGTTCGCTGATGCTTGTAAGACTTTTATCCCTCAAGTGAACATTGATATGATTTTGAATGCTTCTCCTCCGGTGGTTTCTTCTTCAGAGCATAGTGCTTTTCAGGGTAACATTATTGTCATTGATGATGATGATGAGATGCCTGAGGGATTTCAGGGATTTCAAGAGCATCTCAATCAGTCGCTTAGTCAGGATGCTGCTTCTTCTAATTTGTCTTTGCCTGAGGTGGACTCTTTGCTTCAGGAGGATGTCACTAACCCTGCTTTTGCTAATGAGCTGCCTCCTTCTGATGATGATGATGATGGTTTAGTCTCCCACACTCTGTCTTCTATTTCGACTATGTCTACCCATCATCAAGAACTTGTTACTGGCATTCTTCTGGTTCAGAATTTTCAAGTAGCTCAAGAGGCTTCTAGAGAGGCTTCTAGTTCGGATTCAGAGGATGATTTCTAAACTGTGTTTTGTCTAAGATAGTTCTCTGTGTGTCTTTGGTTGTTTGACTTTTGCTGGTGTCTTGGTCCTCTATGTTTGAGGTTATTTTGCTACTATGTTGGTGGAGTTTTGATCCTCTCCGTTTGAGGATATTTTGTTTATACTCCACTTCTCTCTTTGTTCTTCGGAGTCTGTATGAACTCTTTTTGTACTTGTCTTTTTTTGTTTCCTGGCTGAAGCCCTTAGGCTTTATCCCTTTTATCAAAAAAAAAATTAAAAAAATGAATGATTAAGATTAGATAGATGGTTGAATGCCCTTAGGCTTGTTTGTCGGTCCACCCTCCAGAGTTATTGGAGGGATTTATTGTATGTACGGGTCGTGTTGCTTCATATATGTTTTATTTCCTGTCTGTAGGTTATAATCTGGACCAGTTATCTGGGTTTGTATCATTAAATTTTTACTAGTATTATACACGTGCTTTGCACGTGGGGTAATTTTTTTTTTTGGGGGGGGGGGGGAATGAAAAGGGCAAAAAAAAAAAAATTTACCAACCCGTGCATTGCACGGGTTGGGTTATGAACTAAGGCCTTCTCGCATTATAGTAGTAGAGATTAATGAAACAGGGTGGCCATACTTCACTTTTTCCTTTAAAAAAAACAATAATGATCCACTAAGGAGGATTTCCAAAGTCTGATCCCCAAACATCGAAAAATAAGAACTATAGATGTTCAAGGTCTCAAAAAATTATCCTGTAGGAGTGCGCATAGATGATGTTATTGTTACTGGAGATATGAGAAGGTGCCTCCTCAAAAGAGTTGATTGTATAAATATTTTCTAGCTGTGTAAGTGGCTCACTTAAAGTAAGGTATTAGTCTAATAGCATTGTCACATTTACCTGATACCTGGACTCGACCCGAACCCGGCATTGGACTAGAACCGACCCGATCTATACGGATCCGGGTCCAGGTCCTAAAATAAGACCCGATGCACTTTTGGGTCCGGGTTCGGATTCGCTCAAAATAGAACCGACCCGGACCCGTTAAAAATACCCCAAAAATATGGAATTTGAATAATAGGATTATAGGATATACATTTAAATAGTAATTGTTGAAGATAGAAGTGTAAATATAATATTTATTTATGTACTTTAGGGTAAAAATTGTTGGAACCATAGGGTATCGGGTGCAAAAATACTTAAGTGCAAATATTTATTCACCACTACCGGACCCGACGGGTAGATTTTTTTAACTAGGACCCGGACCCGGACCCGGTTCTCACAAGTCCAGGTTCGAGTCCGGGTCCAATTTTTTGACCCGTGAGGTACTGGGTTCGAATCCGGATAGTGGAGGACCCGACCCGATAGGACCCGATAGCAGCTTTAAGTCTATCCCAGAGTAAATATGTTCCAAGTATTACGGAAGATACTAGAACTTTGGGGTTTAAACCCTTTAATACCCCCACAAGGTTGGCCCTGAGTTCCCGGGGGCCCAAGGCGAAAAGCCCAAATAATTATTTTTGGGAGCCCCTAAGAGCATCCACAATGGTTTCTCAAAAAAATGGCAAATAGAAATAGCAAATAGGTAGATTGTCTGCAGTGGTTGTTTGCTATAATTTGTCAAAAAAACGAAGCAAACGATATATGTTGTCGCGTCCCTCCAAATTTTAATTTTTTTTTTTGCGTGGGACGGAACATGTTGTCTGTCCCGTAAAATTTTTAAAATAGTTAGTTATTAATTAGTCATTACTTAATTAATTAGTGGTTAAAATAATACTAAAATAATATTAGTACCTAATGAATTAGTGATTAGTGCCTAATTAATGGGTTAATTAGGCTTGAAAGCAACATCTTCATGTTGCCCCGTTTGACGAGTTTTGTTATCGGACGGGACAACATGTTCCGTCCCGTTCCATTTCTTTTAATTTTTGCGAATTTTTCTCAAAAAAAATTATAAAAAATTCGGGACGAAACAACATATATTGTTCGATGAGATTAAAAAAATAAAAAATATTACGGATCCCTATATTTTGAGAAAGAGCAAATCGTTTTTCAAATTTGAGAAGTTACTGTAGCAATTTTGCCAAAATATGGCAAAATAGCAAACAATTGCAAACGTTCAATTCTCATAAAATGGCAATTTGACAAAAATAGCAAACGACTGTGGATGCTCTAATAACAGTATAACTTTTTTACGTGCAAAATACGTGTATATATTTACAAGAGGAATATAAATTTGGGACCCTAAAATTGCAAAAAAGTCGGGGGCTAAGGCGGCTGCCTCACCTGCCTCAAGGTGAGGGCCGGCCAACATACCCGAGCAGATCTAGATGGCAAGATCGTGTGCTATCCCTTTCCTGCTCTCCTCAAGGTGGGGGCCGGCCATCAGTGGTGTAGGTCCAATAGAAGACCTGTCAGCTGGTGGTGGGGGATCTCTAGTTGATCGAGTTACTACCATGACTATCTAAAATTAACTATGGAGGAATGGAGAAGAGAGGAGAACAGGGGAGAAAATTAAGAACAGAGGATTAGAGGAGATAGGATTGTATTCATTCATTCATATCATTTCATTACATTCATACACCCTGTTTATAGGCACACAGGGGAGGGCTGTTACAGCTCAAAAGCAAGGATACAGCTAGCAAAAGCAAATAAAAAGGAAAAGTGAGATTCCCAGGCCTAACGGCTATTCTGTGGAAGCTTCTTGATGCATCGGCATCCTTCCACCATGATGGAGTAGCTGGATGCAAAAAGTGTCGCATTTTATTCGTATAGGTCCTTCGAAGAAGTATAATCAACGGAGGACTGATACGTTATTGCTAGGGACTGATACGGACTGATACGGACTGATACGGGCTGATACGCACTTTACCCAGTACAAGCTTCAAGTTCCTGCAGTTAAGCTTCAAGCTCCTGCATCATTCCTTCCCGCTTGACAAGGAGCTTCCAAAGTTTCTCTAAACTTGGGGAAGCGACGATGTATGGACCAGAATTCTTCCCACGTCGCTCTCTCCCTGGGTTGCCCTCGCCACTGAATTAAAACTTCCGTAACTGCGACTCCCCTCTTGCCAACCATCCTCTTCTCAAGTACTTGTGCAGGTTGGGATTCTTCTTCCTGAAAATAAGTGGGAGGCTCCAAGGTCAGGTTCTGCTGACTTCCCACATGTCCTCGAAGTTGCGATACATGAAATACATTATGGATTTTGGACTGCGGTGGGAGGAGGAGCTTGTAAGCTACCTTCCCGACTTTTTCCAACACTGGGTATGGCCCATAGTAGCGGTGCGATAGCTTGTGAACGCGTCGTCCCCCGACAGTGATTTGCTTGTACGGCTGTAATTTGAGATAGACCAAATCACCAACTTCATAAGCCTTCTCTGTGCGCCTTTGGTCAGCGTGTGCCTTCATCCGATCTTGAGCCTTCTTGAGGTTGTCGCGGAGTATCTGCAGGACAACATCCCTATCCTTTAGACACTCTTCTACTTCCGGCGAGTTGGTTGTGTTGGGAATATAACTGAGTAGAGTGGGAGGTGGCTTGCCGTATAGTGCTTGGTATGGCGACAACTTAGTGGCGCTATGGATGCTTGTATTGTACCAATACTCAGCCCATGGTAGAGCATTAACCCAACTGGATGGTTTATAAGCACAAAAGCAACGCAAGTAAGTCTCCAAAGTGCGATTTACTACTTCCGACTGGCCGTCCGTTTGGGGATGGAATGAGGTGCTTAAGCACAGCTGGGTCCCTTGGGCGGCGAAGATGTCGTGCCAAAAAGTACTAGTGAAAATTGGGTCGCGATCACTGACTATAGTGGATGGCACCCCATAAAGCTTAATAATATTTTGGATGAAGACCTCCGCTATGCGCTTGGCATTGTAGGGATGAGCAATTGGGATGAAGTGGGAGTATTTTGAGAGGCGATCGACCACCACAAGGATGGTGGACTTCCCGCAACTGAGAGGAAGCCCTTCGATGAAATCCATACTAACATCCTTCCAAACTTCGGTGGGAATGGGAAGAGGTTGCAATAGACCTGACGGCGCTTGGTTATTGTATTTGCAACGCTGGCAGGTGTCACACTCTTTGATGTAAGCCTTCAACCTCGCCTTCATACCGGGCCAATAAGCAACCGGTTTCAGCCTCATCCATGTTTTCTCGTAGCCAGAGTGACCTCCTTGTGGAGAGTCGTGGTAGAGGAATAGTAGTTGCGGAATTAAAGGTGATGTCGGGTTGAGGGCGACTCTTCCCTTGTAGAAATATATCCCGTGTTGGAAGCTGTAATTGGGAGCTTCTCCCCTCGACAACTTGGTCTGGATTTCAGCATAATAGGGATCATCTCGCACCTCCTTCTTCAATTCCGTGAGCCAAAGGGGCTGCACTACCGTGATGGCCTTTAATTGAGCCTCTTCAAAAACTCGGGAGAGCCCGTCAGCACCCTTGTTCTCCTTGCCCTTCTTGTATTCGACCGAGAACTGGTAACCATGGAGTTTCCAAAGCCACGTGTGTTGCGCCTCCGTCTCCAATCGTTGCTCGAGCAAATGTTTAAGCGGCTTGTGGTCGGTCTTGATCACGAATTCTCCTCCTAGAAGATAGTGCCTCCACTTCTTAACTGCGAGGAGAATCGCTAACATCTCTTTTTCATAGGTAGAAATGTATCTACTCTTCCCCTTTAGCTCTCTACTGAGAAATGCGATGGGGTGGCGATTTTGCATCAAGATTGCGCCGATCCCAGTACCAGCAGCGTCGCACTCTAGTGTGAACTTTTCTGCGAAATTGGGCAGGGCCAAGACTGGCGGAGAAGTGAGCGCCCGTTTCAGCGAATTGAAGGACGCCTGTGCCTCTTGAGTCCATCGGAATTCTCCTTTTTTGGTGAGGGCCACCATCGGGGCTGCTATAGAGGCGTAGCCTTGGATGAATTTGCGGTAGTACCCTGATAGCCCCAAAAATCCCCTTAATGCCCTGACGGATTTGGGTTGAGGCCACTGGTTGATGGCTTCTACTTTGCCAGAATCAACTGAGACGCCCTCTTCAGATATGACGTGCCCTAGGTAGGCCACGGAGCGCACCCCGAAGACACACTTGCTCCTCCTGGCGCGAAGGGAATGGTCGCACAACGCCTGTAGCACCATTTGCAAATGCTGGAGGTGTTCTGAGTTGCTCTTGCTGTACACCAAAATGTCGTCAAAGAAAACGAGCACAAACTTCCTCAAATAGGGTTTAAACACCTCGTTCATCAGAGATTGGAACGTCGACGGCGCGTTAGTAAGGCCAAATGGCATCACGATGTATTCGTAGTGCCCCTCATGGGTTTTGAACGCCGTCTTGTGAATGTCTTCTGGCTTCATTCTTATCTGATGGTATCCGCTGCGAAGATCCAATTTACTGAACATTTTAGAACCATATAACTCATCCAACAATTCATCAATTACGGGTATGGGGTACTTATCTTTGATGGTGACCTTGTTCAAGGCCCTATAATCGACGCAGAGACGCCACGACCCATCTGATTTCTTCACCATAACCACCGGAGAGGCGTAGGAACTGCAGCTAGGGCGTATTACTCCTGTCTGCAGCATTTCAGCTATTAACTTCTCCATCTCGTTCTTCTGATTCCATGGGTGCTTGTAGGGGCGTTGGTTGACGGGCTGAGAGTTTGGTAACAGGGGTATGCGGTGGTCTTGTGGCCTGGTGGGAGGTAAGGTTGCACTCTCTTGGAAGATCACCTCAAAATTACTAAGCAGTCGAGAGAGTTCAGGTGAGCACGGCGAGGCTGCGTCTGCTTCGCTGTCGGAGGGAGGGACTGCTGCTATGTGGAGTAATAGGCCTCCTTTTGCATGAGCGAGAGTCTTTTGCATTTCCTTGGGTTCCGCCACCTGCAAGTGACCCTTACGAACCCCTCGCAGAGTAATCAGCTTCCCCTCTTCTTCGTAACTCACTGTTAGACTCTTGAAACTAAGCCAAATGTCATCTTTAGTTCTCATCCACTGCGCCCCCAATATCATCTGATTGGTTCTCAAGGGAAGGATGTAGAACGTTCCCCGAATGGTGATGCCCTGACAAGTGAACTCCAATCCTTCGCAAACGCCTTCACAGTGTAGGTTGCTACCTCCTGCGATGGTGACTGAGAGGCGAATCTGCTTGTTAACTTCTAATTTAGCCCTTTTTACCACTTGCGAATCCACAAAGTTGTGGGTTGAGCCAGTGTCGAAGAGTGCATACACTTCTTCACCGCCAATCGCCCCCTTCAATCGCACGGTTTGGGGCTCCTCCACTCCTATGATCGCACCAAGGGAGATCGTGGGGGGAGCTGTGGTTGGCAACACCACCTGTAAACAATTTAAGTGGTTATCATGTTGGCAATCAGGCTCGAGTGGTTCAAGAATCGTGGGGGAGTCTCTTTCAGCTTCTTGGACCTTGTACTCTTCCTCTACTTCTAATTCTCCTTCGATCTGCATAAGGGTCCTACCCTTACATCGGTGTCCCTTGCTCCACTTCTCATCGCAGTGAAAACACAGGTTTTGAGCTCTTTTCTCCGCCAGCATGCGGTCGAATTGTGTTTGCCTTTGGCCCTCAACAGCGGCTTTTCTTGGTTCCCACGGGGTCGGGGTTTGTGTGGTTGGCGGAATCGGCGTGGTTGGTGGAGGTCTGTAGTAGTTTGGGTTGGAGTAGGTCGTTGGCTTAGCGGAGTTGCTCAGATGTTTGCTCGCCTTGCGCTGACACATAGTGATAGTTTCTCTAGCAATGGCCTCCCTGTATGCGGCTGTTATGGTTCGAGGGTGCTTTAACAAAACTTCTTGTTGGATCTCTTCCTTCAATCCCGACACAAAACAATCAACTAACACTTCCATACCCATCGGCCTACTGAGGTGACTGTATTTGAGGAACTCCCGATGGTAGTCTATTACTGACCCAGTCTGTTGCAACTTCATAAGAGTGGCAGTTGGATTGTGTAACTCCGTTGGCCCAAATTGTAACAACATCTCCCTCTTGAATATTTCCCAATTAACTTCACCGGGGGTCTGTCTTTTGAACCATCGCCACCACATCAAAGCATCGTTTCTTAAGAAGTAGACCCCGAAGTTAACTTGATGTTTCTCTTCGATCCCATGAGTGTCGAAGTGGTGTTCAAGATGAAAAAACCAGTTACTGATATCCCCCGTGCCATCAAACAGGGGTATCTCTAGCTTTGTATGCTTGGGGAAGACGGGTTGGTGCCACGGAGAGTTGAGATGACCATCGAATCCGGGAGGAACTGGAGGAGGATATGGGGGGTGTTGAGGGTATGGTGGGTGTCTGGAGTTGGGAGCCTGAGAGTATGAAGAGTCTGCCAACCCTTGCCATGGAGGATTTGGGTGACTCGGATGAATTGGGTGGGGGTTATGGGTCCAATCCGGTCGCGGCAGTAGTGGGGGAAGGGTTCCAGGGTGTGTTTGTGGGGGAATAAAGGTAGATTCAACTCGATTGCGGTTGTCTCGATCAACCAATCGACGCAACAGACTGCGTATATCATCGTTTTGTAGTTGCAATCCGGTGATTTGATGCTGCATAGTACCCATGGTGATCTCCAGGCTCTCTAATCTCTGGCTTTGGTCGGGTAGCTGTTGAGATTCAACCTCCCTATGGGGGGAACCTCGCGCTACCAGGACGGGTGATCCGACTCCGGAGTTACCCCCAGAGTCGAGGATCGGTCGTCGCTCGACTACGGGGCCAGGGTTTGGAGCTTCGAGAGGCTCTGATACCATTGGTGTAGGTCCAATAGAAGACCTGTCAGCTGGTGGTGGGGGATCTCTAGTTGATCGAGTTACTACCATGACTATCTAAAATTAACTATGGAGGAATGGAGAAGAGAGGAGAACAGGGGAGAAAATTAAGAACAGAGGATTAGAGGAGATAGGATTGTATTCATTCATTCATATCATTTCATTACATTCATACACCCTGTTTATAGGCACACAGGGGAGGGCTGTTACAGCTCAAAAGCAAGGATACAGCTAGCAAAAGCAAATAAAAAGGAAAAGTGAGATTCCCAGGCCTAACGGCTATTCTGTGGAAGCTTCTTGATGCATCGGCATCCTTCCACCATGATGGAGTAGCTGGATGCAAAAAGTGTCGCATTTTATTCGTATAGGTCCTTCGAAGAAGTTTAATCAACGGAGGACTGATACGTTATTGCTAGGGACTGATACGGACTGATACGGACTGATACGGGCTGATACGCACTTTACCCAGTACAAGCTTCAAGTTCCTGCAGTTAAGCTTCAAGCTCCTGCATCAATCAGTTCTTTTACTTTGTATATTGTGTTCTCGCGCAATCATCCGTCAAATCTGCATTCTCTGAGCTGTCTTTCTGCATACTAACATTCTAGTAATTACATTGAATCTTTATTTCTGATTTCACCCCTCTGTTCTTGTGTAGTTCCTAACCTATTGTGATGTGCTGCCCACAATTTGTTGGATCATTTACTTTCTTCTTTTAATCCTTTTCCTTAGTTGTATTGAGACCTAACCTAACATCGCATTGGGCTTTTCTTTGTAGAGTTTGATAATAAAAAAGATCGAGAGGAGCGGAATGACACTGCAATGGACGAGTTTTTTCTGTAAACGAGAGGAATTTTTTGCGGTACTAGGCCACTTTTTGAATGCACGAGAGCTGACCGGTCGACTGCACCCCCAAGGTCGGTCAACCGTCCTCTCCTCTGGTGGACCTTTACACTCGAAGAACTCTCAGCAGACTAGATCGGTCGACCACACCCCCAGGTCGGTCGGTCGACCGCAACTCTCCAGGCTGCATTCTTCTACTCGCTACTTGTCTTCTCTTACTTCTTTCTCGCATCCTCTTCTTCTTCAACTTCAAGTACTCAGTGCCTACGTGTATTTGAGGCCACAATTCCTAACATTTTTCCTTTCAAAAGTTTCCCCCCAAAACTCAAATTCAAATCCCCTAAAACAACTACTTTATTTATTTAATTCTCTCTCTCTCTCTCTCTCTCTCTCTCTCTCTCTCTCTCTCTCTCTCTATATATATATATATATATATATATATATATATATATATATATATATATATAGGAGAAGGTTCGGGTGAGAACCATGTCCTGGGGTGAGAACCTAAGGGCCTATCCCAGCCATTAATCTGTGTAATCTTAACGGTCAAGATTTTTTAAAATTAAACAATAAGATTAATTAATTTTTGCATTAAGATGTCAATCCCTTTAATTAAGGGATGGGGACCGCGTAATAAAAGGAATGAAAGATCACAGATTATTAGGCAACATATATTGCCTTTTTTTTATTTAAAAGTATTGTAGATCACAGATTATTAGGCAACATATATTGCCTTTTTTATTTTATTTAAAAGGAATGTAGATCACAGATTATTAGGCAACATATATTGCCTTTTTTATTTTATTTTCAGCCGAACCACAATCTTCATCAGGATGAACAACATTTGTTGCTACGTACAATGTTGCTAAATATGAAATTTTTGTTGCTACGTACAATGCAGTTAGTTGCTATTCAAAAAATATTCAGTTGCTATATGGAAACTGACAGCATGTACAACATAAGTTTGCAAATTGATAAACAAACAATATATATATATATATATTCCTGCTAAAATATGCACTAGTTGTATCTACTTACAATACAGTCAGTTGCTATATAGTGAACGAATTGGTGAAGGAACGAATTGGTGATGATTCTGCAGTTGCTATTAATTTGGGATACAAAATCTTCTCGAATAGCAACTGTAATAATTATAAATAGCAACTGTAATAATTATAAATAGCAACTGAAATAATTATACAGCAATACCTGACCACTTAAACAGTAACTGTAATAATTATAAATAGCAACTGTAATAAACAGTAACTTTAAGGAACGAAATGGTGAATGATTCTGCAGTTGCTATTAATTTGGAAAACAAAATCTTCTCCAATATTTTACGGGAATAAATTATTTCTCTCTCCAGTTTGACCAAATTTGCCTTAACCGTCGCACACAAAAAAGGCAATTTATAATTATTCCTTTTATTACGCGGTCCCCATCCCTTAATTAAAGGGATTGACATCTTAATGCAAAAATTAATTAATCTTATTGTTTAATTTTAAAAAATCTTGACCGTTAAGATTACACAGATGAATGGCTGGGATAGGCCCTTAGGTTCTCACCCCAGGGTTGGTTCTCACCCGAACCGACCCCTATATATATATATATATATATATATATATATATATATATATATATATATATATATATACTAGATTTGCCCGTGGGCACGTGCCTACGGCACGTCTTCAGAACGATACAGTATATGAAAAGCCTTGTAAACAGTAAATCAACATAGGCATATCTTCAGAACGATACAGCATATGAAAAGCCTTGTAAACAGTAAATCAACAATTATATAGCTCAAGTTTGAATAGTATGACAATAATTAGTTGTAAATAAAAGTCCATGTTTTTATTAGTATATGTTGAAAAATAATTATAAATTAGGATATAAAAGTCCATGTTTCCATAAGTATACAGCATATGAAAAGCCTTGCAAACAGTAAATCAACATAGGCATGTCTTCAGAACGATACAGCATATGAAAGGCCTTGTAAACAGTAAATCAACAATTATATAGCTCAAGTTTGAATAGTATGACAATAATTAGTTGTAAATAAAAGTCCATGTTTTCATTAGTATATGTTGAAAAATAATTATAAACTAGGATATAAAAGTCCATGTTTCCATAAGTATATATATATATATATATATATATATATATATATATATATATATAGAGAGAGAGAGAGAGAGAGAGAGAGAGAGAGAGAGAGAGAGAATTAAATAGAGAATTAAAGAAAATTTTGCCGCACTGCCCCACTTTTTGAAAATATTTAGCGATATGCCCTACTTCCCAAAACAATTAGCGATATGCCCTTGTTTAGGACACGTCAGCAAGAAACGTTATTGGGAAAAACGGCATAGGTTATTTCCATGCCGTTCTTCCCAATAACGGCATCTGTTTGAAAAAAAAATTTGCATGCCGTTATTTGGAATAACGGCATCAGTATATTTGTCTTACAAGTGTGAATCTTCTAAGTTTAAAAAGTTCTAAGTGTGAAAAAAACTTATAAACAATGCCGTTATCCTGAATAACGGCATTCGAATGCCTGATGCCGTTATTGGAGATAACGACATCAGTTATATATCAATATGCACTCTTGCCGTTGTTTGGAAACAGAAAGAATTGATAAAAAGTAGAAGAAAAAAAAAATTTATAACTGATGCCGTTATTCGGAATAACGGCATCAATTATAATTTTTTTTTTTTTTTTTTTTTTACTTATTCATCAGAGAGGATGAATAATAAGTTACTTTTTCATTAAAAAAATTTATAACTGATGCCGTTATTCCAAATAACGGCATCAGTATTGAGAATGCCGTTATTCCAAATAACGGCATCAGTATTGAGAATGTCGTTATTTGAAATAACGGCATCTGTTATAAGGTTTTTCATACTTGCAATTTTTTCTCTAAGTGTAGACTACAAGCTCTCGAAAAACAAAACAACCTATGCCGTTATTCCAAATAACGGCATGCAATTTTTTTTCCAAACAGATGCCGTTATTGGGAAGAACGGCATGAAAATAACCTATGCCGTTTTTCCCAATAACGTTTCTTGCTGACGTGTCCTAAACAAGGGCATATCGCTAATTGTTTTGGGAAGTGGGGCATATCGCTAAATATTTTCAAAAAGTGGGGCAGTGCGGCAAAATCTTCAGAATTAAATAAATAAAGGAGTTGTTTTGGGGAATTTGAATTTGACTTTTGGGATAAAATTTTGGAGGGAAAATGTGTTTTGTGAGATTAGATCTGGGCCTTTGATTTTGTGGGGATTGAAGAAGAGCCACTTGATAGCTTTCTTTGTGTTTTATTATATATATATATATATATATATATATATATATATATATATATATATACATTTATGGCAATATGGACTTTTATACTCCAATTTATAATGAAAACATGGACTTTTATTTACAACTAATTGTTCTCATATTATTAAAACTTGAGCTATATAATTGTTGATTTACTGTTTACAAAGCTTTTCATATACTGTATCGTTCTGAAGACGTGCCTCCACTGGCAAATCTAGTATATATATAAATCAATACAAGTTCAGAATGAAGGGTAGTGCTGACACGTTAAAGGTACTTCTCATGGTTTTATATATTTCGCTGATTTCCTTGTGGGACCAGACTGCTTTATGCTGACTGCTATTTTGACCTCCGTATGTGGAGATACTCGGAATATAGCTATATAGCGAGATGATCTGTATCTTGTTGTCTCTATTAGATGTGCAAGTATTGCGTTGCATCTGTAACTAAAGAGTGAATACGATCGAGGGGTATGCTTATGTACATGAAGAACAATTCATACTAGTGATAATTGGATGTGCTGTGAGTTGAATTACTGTACAAAAGTAAAATGACATATTGTTGATTGTGATGGAATATTGCAAATATATTACGTCCTATGAAGTGGGAAATATCAAATATACCTAGTATCTAACTGGTCAGTGCACTTTTGGTAGCAGTTTATATATTCAAGCTGTAAGATGGAAGATGGGAGCAGGAAACAGGAAGAAGCTTGCTGGCTTGCCTTATAGGTTAAGGTGATGTTAACTTCATTTTGTTGACTTGTTATTATATCAAGAACAATAATCTGTTCCTTTTCTTTAATTTCAGGTTGTCGGGTGACACTCTGTTTGCATAGTAAGCACATTATACTATTCCGACCAATCTTTGCCTGTTTTGTATTATATTAATGCTGCATTTTAAGAGGCTGTCGGGCACCCGTTTTGTTTAATATTATACCATGCATGATAGTTTATTTGAGTTTTTGGGTTGTAATTTACATTCCTAAATATTATATATCTTTAGAAAAAGGGGCCTCTTACAAATGGATAGCCAATTTGCAAGATATCTCATCATCATCACCAACTTTCTCCACTTCTTATTTTGTAGCCTGTGATACTGGTTTTCTTAAATTTCTATGGGGTTTTGGGCATTGCTTATGGTATCCAATATAATACAGACTGTTCACTGTCATATGAAACTTTTGAAGATTGCTGTTGGTTCCTTGAGAGAGTCGAACACTTCCCGCCAAATGTTAGTTTGGTAGCTTAGCTTTTTTAGCATCTATTGAAACCAAGTGTTCACATAATTAGGATGGCACTGCTCGGTACGTAAAAGTCTGCGTGCCCTTTTTAAGTGGAATCATCTCAATCATATGAGTAATTGTACTTTTCCTGAGATTTTTTAGAGGGAGGATTACTTTGTTTAACTTATTGATGACATTATGTCTTCTTCCATACACCCCCCTAATCTCATGAACCTCCAATAGGATCGAGATGCTTTAGTCAGGATCCATGTGGAGGCTTAGGCTAGCATCTGGTTTCTGTTATGAGCTTAGACCTATGATGCCAAATGGACATGTTTCACAGCAGGCTAAATATAAAAAAAGTATCCAAAGTTTTGGGTCAGTTTAAAAAAAGTATACTAAGATTTTTTTGTTTAAAAAAAGGACACAAAGTTTAAAAATACACCACTGGGTTAGTTAGGGTTAGGATTAGGGTAGGGTTTAAAAAAATCACTTTAATCTTTCATTTGTGTTTAAAAAAACCACATTCATCTTTTCTGTATTTAAAAAAACATCACTTAACTAATCAGATGTTTAAATAAACCCCCCCAAACTAACCCTAACCCTAACCCTAACTAATCCAGTGGAGTTTTTTTAAACTTTGTGTTCTTTTTTTAAACAAAAAAATCTTAGTGTACCTTTTTTAAAGTGACCTGAAACTTTGTCATTTTTTTTATATTTAGCCTTTCACAGCATCAATATGATATTTCTTGAATTAGTTACAGTGCTTAGACCAAGATCACAGTCTAACACCTGTCTTTTTATAAACATAATATTCTTTTCGTAATACTCTACATGTTTTCTCTTATGTTATGTTGTCATCCTTGTTCTAGCTCTTTTTGTGATCGGTGTCTTCTATGTATGCCATTTGTCAGATCCTATTCAGGATTTGTTTGATTACATATTATTTAAGGTTATTTTTATTTTTTATTCTATAGCTGTTTTTGTTATGTACTTCCTTAAACTATCTGATTAATTTTTGACAACTAGGGTGGTCATTTCAAAGATGAGAAACTAGAAACACCAAGCACAACAAAACAAACACAAGACAATGATGCCCTATTGGTGATATTAGCACAGCTCTGACTTTAGTAATGTAGCCTTACTGATTCGTCTTCTCTGTTCTATTATATCACAGAGTTGCGGCTTGCTACTACTACTAGCTAGTTCACATAACGACATATTCCATGTACTTGTGTAGATTCAACATTTATTGGTGTATAACTAAAGTGTAAACTCAACATAGTGTCTCAGACTTGGTCCGCAGTAAACTTGCTTCAGGATCAGTTAAGTCAGTTGGGACAACTCAGTCGACGATAACGTACACGGCTTGACAGTATATGAATTCAGAGTATGTTTACAGATTTTTAGTACCATACTGTTTAGACCAAACTATAATTCCTTAATTAGTTTGACCTAGCCCCCCACCGTTGTCGTGGTATAAAGGAAAATGAATCTCTTGAATATTGGCCAACTGTAGAAATTCAAGTGATAGCGAGAATTATTTGATTGATGACCGTTCAACTGCTCCTTGGAAAGCATACTGATGAAGATCGATGGAGAGGCCATATGAGAGATTCTTGTTCTTTTAGAAACTTTGTAAGAACTTGCAAAACTGGCATTGGGTTACCAGGAAAACAAAGCTAACAAAAAATCTCTTGTTACAAAGTATATGGAGGTCAATTTTCTATTGTATTCATCCACACACACATAGACAACCAAGAGGAAAAGACAAACAATTTCACTTTTAACAGTTACAAGTTTTAGCTCTGGAATGTCATATTAGTAGAGGTACAGAATAGTTTCCATAATTAAAAAGTTCACCAACAAAATGTAGATGAAGTGTCTACAACCTTTATTGGCTTGTTTCGTTAATTCTCATTAATGAAACGAAGACGAGGTCATCTTTATTAAAAAAAAATTAAAAAAACAACTTTATTGGCTTATGACATTATTCATGACAATCTAGTTATTTGAGAGTTACAAATTTTTTGCTGGTCTCTACAAGGTGAATATACATAGAACTTTGTGCTAGATTTCTCTTAACATTCATTAGACATTGTTTTTTTTTTCCCGTAAACGGTGGGTCCTAAAAACCCCGCGCTTCATTAAAAATATTTTAATAAAACAAACAACCAAATAAAGGGAAATGATTTTCATGTATTCCACAGGTGGACCATGAGACTCATTCCCCATTAAAAAAGAGAACTCATCTCATATAAGATAGCTCCTTACCAAAAAATTTGTAAATACTAGTAAGTACAATCAGTGTTCGTTAACCACAGCAACGACACACACAAAAAAGTGACCCTTCCTTGCACTCGCCTCCACCTGCGAAACACTCCTCCTCCGGTGCCCCCTTCCCTCTGTTCTCTAACTCTGCATCGTAGGTCGGAGTATTGGCATCTGCGTACATTTCTTTAATTTTCTTTGTTGGCTCCCCACCCGACGTTATAGTCCAGAATATGAAATTAGCAATAATCCTGAATAACAGTTGTTGATGCATGATGTGTGAGTGGTTAGGTCTAAAGATTCTACAATTTCTCTCTAACCATATCCCCCAACAAATTATCGTGACCCCAATACCCCAGATGTCTGTGTAACCTTTCCGGACATGCACATCCCTCCAATTCCCCCATATGTCCTGCACAGACTCTGGACATGAGTCGGAGATGCAGAATCTTTTCAAGAGATCCCCCCAAATAGTCCTAACATATTGACATTTAACAAAGAGGTGATCCACTGTTTCGTTATCCACTTGGCACATAACATAGTCACCCGGATCCTGCCACTTTCGCCCCACCAAATTATCCCTGGTAAGAACTGCGTTTCTAGTCACTAGCCAACTGAACGCCCTAATTTTAAGCGGCACTTTAACCTTCCAAACTGGGCCATTGGTTAGTATTTCCCCATCGTTCAGCCAATCATAAGCTGATTTTACCCAGAATACCCCTATTTCCCCCCCGCCCAGGTCATGGTGTCGTTATGATCCTCACCAGTAGGCTTCCAATTGTGAAAAATTGAATAAGTTCCTACTTTTGTCTCCTCCCCTCTTTACTCAGCCTGCCCGATACTCTAGGTCTCCATTCCTTGTTCCTCTATTGTCTATAAACCCAGTCGTCTGTCTATAGCAAATTTGTATGCTTCGGAAAATCTTCTCTTTAGATTTATCGGCCCATACCATTTATCCTTCCAGAAGCAGATTGTTGCTTCATTTCCCAATTGAGAAGGAAACACCAGCCAGGAAAATGTCTCTTGTTCGCGTAACCCCCTACCAAAACCCTGACATTGACACCTTATTGTTCTACTTCCAGTGCACACATCCATTCCTGATGTAGGTTTCCTTAATGAGTGTAGCCCATTTAGCATTTGTCTTTGTTTTTAGTTTCCACCACCACTTACATAGTAGGGTTTGATTCATTTGTCGAAGATTTACGACCCCCGGTCCACCAAATTCCTTACGTCTGCAAACGACCCCCCATCTAATTAGTGAGTACCCTTTCCCCTCCTGACCTGACCCATGAGAGAGGAATCGTCTTCTTAATCTATCAATTTTCTTGATTATCCAAACTGGTATCTCGAAAAATGACAGAAAGTAGAGTGGAATAGAACTGACCACCGTACTCAGCAAAGTAAGCCATCCACCTAAGGAAAGCATCTCACCCTTCCGTCCTTCCAGTTTGCTTGAATTTTTTTCAATATATCATTCAAATCCACCCTCCTAATTTTCCAGTACCAATAGGTAATCCCAGATATTTAATCGGCAGCTTTTGGGTTGGGCAGTTGAGAATGCCTGCAATCGTTGAACCCGAATGCCCCGTATCTCCCACGAAGGTAATGGAGCTTTTATGAAAGTTCACTTTCAACCCTGACCAATCCTCAAATAGATATAATCCCCCACTTCAACAGTGTAGCCTATGCAATGTCACATTCTCCAAAGATGAGTGTATTGTCTGCATATTGGATGTTCATTACCACAGATACCCCCCTCCTCAAACCAAGTCCATTAAGAAATTCCTTATCCCTATAAGACTGTAGAATTCTATGTAATCCGTCCGCCACCATTGTGAACAGTAATGGTGATAGTGGATCCCCTTGTCTAAGTCCTCGCTTACATCTGATTTCTTTGCATGGGTTCCCATTTACTAATATGTTGAGCTTAGCATTTCTTAACCATTACTCGATCCATCCGATCCACCTATCCCCGAATCCTCGCCTTTTAAGGATTCCGATTAAGCATTTCCATTCCACCTTGTCGTAGGCCTTTTCGAAATCTAGCTTAAGCATAAATTCAGCCTTTTTACGCCTCTTGGTGTCTTGTATGACCTCCTGGACTAATGCCACCCCATCTAGGATATCCCTTCCTATAATGAATCATGTCTGGTAGTCATCGATGATCTCCCCGATCAGTTCTCTGAACCTATTTGCCAGTATCTTAGAGATAATCTTAACAGAACAGTTAATCAGACTGATTGGCCTAAAATCACCAATTTCTGTCTCCACTTTTTTCATCGGTATAAGGCAGACATTGGTATAGTTCAATTTACTAAGATCCAACGTCCTCTCATAAAAGGCCTTCGTGACGTCCATAACATCAATCTTCAAAATATCCCAGAAGCACTTGTAGAAAAACACTGGGAACCCATCCGGACCTGGAGCCTTATCCTGACCCATTCCCCATATTGTCACCTTGACCTCATCCATTGTGAACGGTCCTTGCAAAGCCGCAACTCTTTCTTGAGTAGCTTCCGGGAGCTCATCCCACATATTTGCTGCGGACTCGCACTGTCCATCCCTGTTCTCCCCAAATAATTTCTTGTATGTGTCATCAACTTGCTTCGATATAACCCGTTCATCTGACACATAATTTTCCTTAATATCCAAGGAATGGATGTCATTGTTCCTATGCCGCATGCTAGCGATCTTGTGGAAATATTTTGTATTTGCATCCCCCTCTAACAACCATTTAACCCTTGAGCGTTGATGCCACATGATTTCTTCCCTATTGTAGGTTTCCAGGATATCCTGCCTACATGCCGTTAAAGTTTGAAATTGATTGTCATTCAGCCCATCACCTTTCTCCTTCCTCTCTAATTCTTCAATCTGTTTGAAAGTGGTTTCCTTCCTCCGGAGTATATTTCCAAAGGTGACTTTATCCCATTTTCTTAGCTTTCTTCAGAGTCTTGACAGTTTTCTCACTAGTCTTGTTGCTGGTTCCTCCTGGATGATTTCCTCTTCCCAGCTTGCTTTGACCAGCTCCTGGCACCTGTTATTGTTCAACCACATTTTTTCAAAGCAGAAAATCCTATTTTTCTGTTTCCCCTCTGCTCCCGTGCTAATAATGATTGGAACGTGATATGACGTATTGCGAATGCACGATCTTGCCATTGCCCAAGGGAATTTCGTCTCCCATTCGATAGATACCAGGATTCTTTCCAATTTTGCAAGCACCGGTGCCCTCCGTCTATTAGACCAAGTAAACCTCGTTCTTTAGTTCTTGTAGTTGTAGTACAATTTGTTTCTTGCTGTTGTATAATAGCTTCGGCTTGCTGTATTTTTTGATCCTTTACAAATTATGTTTTGATCCTGTATGTTTTATTGGTAACTCCTGGTAATGTCTAACAAGGCAGGTGAAAGAAAGACGCATAGTAAAAGTCATTCGATAATGTACACAAAGTTCTCTGAAGCTTGGATATTAGTCATAGAGAATTGATGCTGATCTCCTGCCAAGCACCTATCTATCTACAAAGAAAAATCATCAAAATGGACAAGAAGGCACATGATAAAACAGGACATGGACATGGTCGATATGATTATTATTCGTTGTGAAGGGAAAAAGTGGGAAATATAAACATATGTTATAACTCTGTGCTGTAAGACTCTTTATTTTTTTAATAGTATGTTTGGCTGGAATCCCTTAGGATTCTATCCTTTATTCAGAAAAAATATATATATATAAACATATGTTATAGATTATTGCTAAATTTTTTTAGCTTTCTTTGCAGATCCAGCTACAACCCTTCAAAGCATTAGCTATAGTCAAACAACTTATTGAAATTAAACTTGATTTTGAATTAAACTTAATTATGGGTTCATAATCCAAACCCAAAATTAAGTCCAAGTTCTAGAGATTCTCTAGCAACATCATAAAATATTATCACTTCCTCTATATGTTCTAGAGAATTCTATAAAATAATTATCTAAAGATTTGTATAGAAAATTCAAGGAATTATAAGACATAAAATCTAGATATTATGGTAGAAACTTCTAGAAAGATATTTTGTAATATTGGAGCATATAAATAGCTCCTTCCTCTCCCATTTGTAAACAAGTTGAACAAATAAATCAAAAGCAAGTTAAAGAAAGAGTGTTCTTCATAAGTTATCTAATTCTCTCTAAAAATCTTTCAAGTATTTTCTAAGTATTCTTCCATATCATTCTTCATACTTAGAGAGTTTCTTCTCTTGGTTTCACTCGGGTTTCTCGGGTATTACGGTCTTGGGCTAGTGCTAAGCACTATCGGAGTTTCTCTACACAACTTTGGACTGATATTAAGCATTCTATTTGGTTTTTTGGGCAATGTTTCACTAAATTTAGACAAGCAGCATAGGAACCTGTTGTCTTTAGGACATGCAACAAATGTTGAATGCCAAAAATCCAACCTTCCTACAAGTAACTAGACATTTTTCTTCTTCTTTTGTCAAAAGTTAATTTTGTAAATGATTATAGAGAACCTTTTGTTGATATGATTATGTCTTTTTGGCTAATGGATATTCAATCGGAAGGCTAGGGAATGCATTCTATAATGATTGGTTTGTATATTTTTTGAGTTGTTTATTTTGCTACTCAGTTGAATGTAATTCCATAAGAGAACCTGTACTTTTTTTTAATATAAAAAAAAACCTGTGCTTTTTCCTTTCGTCTAAAAGACTTGTCACCGCATAGGAAAATTTAATATACACCCATTTTGGATTATTGTAAGATCATTTCTTGTTCAGAATCATATTTCCATCACCAGGAACTAAAATTCAAAAGAGGGTTGATGTCAGTTTGATAGGCGGCTTGGCTGCAGAACTTTGTCATTATTTTTAATCTGCCGAGTGTTTCCTGATCGTCCTGTTTTAATGGGAGTAAACATATAGATTATTGTACTGTGGATGGTGAATTGATAAATCTAGGAGCCATAGAATACTGCTATTGAGCATTCACTCTCGTTATAAACAAAATTTTCATTTTTAGCAATTGGAAAATAGCAATAGGAGGAGACGTCTGTTATTATTGATGCTAAATCTGCCAAAGTAAAAAATATAAATAAAATGAGACGGAGTCTTTTGAATTTTCGTTCCTGGTGATGGAAATATGATTCTGAGCAAGAAATGATCTTTGCAATAATCCAAAATGGGTGTATATTAAATTTTCCTATGCGGTGACAAGTCTTTTAGACGAAAGGAAAAAGTACAGGTTCTCTTATGGAATTACATTCAACCGAGGAGCAAAATAAACAACTCAAAAAATATACAAACCAATCATTATAGAATGCATTCCCTACCTTCGATTGAATATCCATTAGCCAAAAAGACATAATCATATCAACAAAAGATTCTCTATGATCATTTACAAAATTAAAGTTTCTTCCTCTGTCCATAAAAAAAAAAAAAAATGGCTTTTCGTAATTTTTCGATGGCATTTCCGTAAATAATGGGATGAAGCAAATTGGAGGAAATGCTCAAACCCAATGAAGGTAGGTCGGTCATTCGGGTTTTTTTTTTTTTTTTTTTAATTTGTTCATATCAATTTGGTAATATTTTGGATGGCATTTTCGTAATTACTTTAAAAAGGACACGGAGGAAGTTCATCTATCTCTTTCCTTTTTTTTGCTTCAAACGGATTAAGATCAGCCGTCTGCTTTAAAAAAAAGGGGTGCTTATTCGTCTTTTTTTTTCCTCAAACGGATGAAGATCATCCGTCTTCTACTTTTAGCATTTCTTCAAACGGATTTCTAAGTTTAGCGAAGCACTGTTCACTCCTATTCTAATCCTTAGGTTTTTAGCAAGCGATAGTAAGGGTTTTTTTCTAAATCGTTTGCTATTTTTTGGGTTTTTAGAAAAAGACAGTGGATGCTCTTAAGCAGTAGAATTTTTGTAGTAGTTGTTAGAATACAAGTGCAATTTTTCTCAACCTTGTACAACTTTGAAGTTTTAGCTTAGTGGCAGAGATTTTCGCATGGTATCAGAACAATTCAGATTCGAATCTCACCGGCTATGCAATTTAAATGCAGATTAAGCGAATTTTTTGCCGTACTGACCAACTTTTTGAAAATATTTGGCGCTCTGACCCACTTTCGAAAACAATTAACGATCTGACCCAGTTTTGGACACGTCAGCAACAAACGTTATTGGAAAAATGGCATAGGTTATTTGCAAGCCATTTTTCCTAATAACGGCATCTATTTTTAAAAAAAAGTGTCACGACGTTTTTTGGAATAACGACATAGGTTATTTTAATTTTAGACAGCTTGTATTCTCCATTTTGAGAAAAAATGTCTAGTGTGAAAACCTTTATAACAGATGTCGTTCTTTAAAAAAACGACATTCTCAATACTGATGTCGTTATTTTGAATAACGACATCAGTTAGTTACTTTGTTTGCCTATAAACAGTGGCCCCCTCTTCTTCATTCCCCTTTCTCAATCAACCTGCTCACTCTCTCTCTCTCACTCCCGAAACCCACAAACCCTAGATCCCTAAAACCAAAATCGCTCAATTGCATTGAGAAGACAGGGACAATTTAGTGTATGCTTTTTCGAAGGAACCGTTTAATAGCTCAATTGCTTTATGTTTTGCCTTCCAAGCTTTCCAGTATGAAATTGTGTAATTAAACTGAATCTTGACTATCTGAATTATGGCTCTTGATGTTATTCCTAGTTGTGCCTTCACAACATTCAATATGACCGTTGATACAATCATAGAATCAATTTTCCTGTGATCTTGATTCAATGTAGGATTCACACATGTATGCGGACCTTCAAGCTTCTTTACCACAAAATAAGTACGGCCTTTTGGAACAATTGCATGCAATCGCCAAGGACAACCCACTACATTTAGAAGTGCCGGATTTTCTGCAATCTCGTCGGCTGAATGGTTGATGGATACATATTTACATTTGACATAGTATAAACCGGAGATCGATTTCACCGTCACGAATTCTCGATGGTTCTTCACGGAGTACATCTTCACTTGATATTGTATAGAATCTTTAGTTGGAAATCTTTGACCTATATAGAGTTAATCCGTGTTGGAAGGGTCGACGGAAGACTGTGCATGTTCATGTATGGTCGCACGAGACATCCATTCACTCGATTGAACCTCATGTACAGTTGCACTAACGGACTAATTTGGCAACACCACATTGTTAACTGGCACATCGACGTTGACATCATTAACCGGAGCTTCATCGACTTCCTCCTCCTCATCAACTTGAAGACCCTGATCCTCATCTTCTTCCTCTTCTACCAAATTGTTATTTACAACGGAGTTGTCAAAGTCTTGCTATACCATGTCGGTGTGGACAATATTTTGTGTCAAGGTCAACGGATATACATGCTCATATTCGGTGTAATAAGTTCTGTTGGAGTTGTGCTAATGTCTTCTTCTGTATTTGGTATTCTTGCATGTGACTCGGCAGATGGTTTCAAACTCGGGGCGCGCCTTGGACTTTCAATAACAACTTGCCTAGTATTTGGAAGCCTTATTTGGTCAATATATAACTCCAATGTATTCTAACTACAATTTGGATCAAGTATCCTACCAATCATGGATCTCAGAGAATTATCATTATCTACGGGAACCACCATGAAATATTGCCCTTTCCTATTACCGGCAGCATAACGGGCTTTGATTTGACACTCAATTCCACCTCTATCTCAATTAGTGACTTCGAATATCTTATCTATTAGTTATGAGTATATAAAGTTGTGGGGAGCCCAAATAATGACCAGTTCAACATCGCTATAATAATATCCAATCTTCGGATCTTTAATTATTTCACCCCCAAAATATAACCAAACAGGGATATCATATTCCATATCTAAACATAAAGATTCAAACATATTCAAGTCATTAACTACTCATAAGCATAACCTATGAATACATATCAAACATATGGTTGTAATAATATCTTCAAATTAGACCGTATCTTGGATAGCTTGAAAATACGTCGTGAATTAGGAATGAGATGAGAGTGAGAGTGAGGAGGTAGGATATATGAAGTTTGAAAGCACTCCAATACTTGGGATTTTTTTTTTGTTCGTAAAAGGCTGGTAATTACCACACCCCCCCCCCCCCCCCGCGCGTGTTACGCTAAAAAATTTAACAAAACAAACAACCAAAAATTAGGCTTATAAACTTCAGATTCCAACAGTCTGGATTCTGGAATTCATACACCCCAACCAACAAACAAAAATACAACGAAATCTAGTCCTGCTGATCGGCCACCCCCGCCAGAACAACTTTCTCGTGCCAATTTGGGCTCACTCTCTTACTCAGTCTCTCGCTTGTATGCCGTTTATCCTCTCCAACTATTGTACGCTCTCCCTCGTCGCCCCCAGCAGTGGCCCATACGACAAGCGTAAGCACCATATTAGAGACCCCGCAGGCACTCCACCAATCTGACAAGTCCATGTCAAGATTGAGTCCTCATTCTCATCTCCTCGCTTCGCCCTCGATGACTCTCACCGCAACCTCGCAACGAGAGTAGACGTCGCACCTGACCCTTGCGAGCCCTCTGACATGGAAGAACCAAAGGCACCCCTGACTTTAACCAACTAAGGTCAAAGTAGAACCCAAACTATAAAATTGCCCGACAATCGTCGCCTACACCAACTAGGATACATTTTGTTTCTAATTGTAAGTCGGTTGTAATTTGGATATTATGGACAAATTTGGATCTTAGGGACTCCACCGCGTCAACTCAAATTTTAAAACTTAATTTGAAATTCAAATCTCCCCCCAACTGCAGCACTCCCAAATCAGAAATCCCCCTCCCCCCTCCCCCCTCCCCCCTCCCAACTCTCTCCCTGACCTCCCCCACATGCCTCCACGACAGCCCCGACTACCCCGTAGTTTGCCGCTCGCCGCTCCACGCCGGCGCTAGGCAGCACTCCCGCCACCAGCCCGACGCAACCAATCCGAGCACCGCTGCGATCTGCGTCGCCATCCCCGATGATGCCAGCCCCAGTCAGTCGTCCGACAACCACAATCACGAGCTGTGAACTACACCCCGGGCAGCACCTTCGGCCCCTCCAAAGATGCGACGCTCTCGACCCTTGCTGTCGCATCCCTCTCCGACACAGGAGTAGACCCCAAATGACGACCGGTGTCACCGCTGTGCTCTGTGTCGACCCCAAATGAGGACTGGCAAACAACACCCCGCGCAAGCAACCACAATCACGACTAGCGCTTTGCATCCCTCTCTGACCCCGGAGAATACCCCAAATTGAGGATTGATGTCCCCGCTGCGTTTTGTGTCGACCCCAAATGACGACTCCGACACCGGAGAAGACCCCACCTGATTGCCGGATTCCGACAGCGAAAAGTAGCTCTGCGTCGACCCCAAATGTCGACCGGCGAACAACACCCGGCGCGATCAACCACAATCATGACTAGCACTTTGCAACCCTCTCCGACCCCGGAGAATACCCCAAATTGACGACCGGTGTCCCCGCTGCGCTCTGTCTCGACCCCAAATGACGACTCCGACATCGAAGAAGACCCCAACTGACGACCAGATTCTGAAAGAGAAAAGTAAGGATTTGGGGGCAATACTTGGAGATTTTGGTTTTAGGGATCTAGGGTTTGTGGGTTTCAGAAGTGAGAGAGAGAGCAGATCGATTGAGAAAGGGGAATGAAGAAGAGGGGGACACTGCTTATAGGCAAACAAAGTAATTAATAACTGATATCGTTATTCAAAATAACGGCATCAGTATTGAGAATGCCGTTTTTTAAAAGAACGACATATGTTATAAGGTTTTCACACTTGACATTTTTTCTTAAAATGGAGAATACTAGCTGTTGAAAATCAAAATAACCTATGCCGTTACTCCAAAAAATAGCATGACACTTTTTTTAAAAAATAGATGTCGTTAAAAAAAAAGGCTTGCAAATAACCTATGTCGTTTTTTCCAATAACGTTTGTTGCTGACCTAGTCCAAAGCAGGGTCAGATCACTAATTATTTTCAGAAGTGGGTCAGAGAGCCAAATATTTTTAAAAAGTGGGTCAGTACAGCAAAAAATTCTTATTAAGCATTAGATTACTTCTCAAGATTTAAATGATATCTGTAGCTCGTTTTTATTGCATCTTGGCCTGTCGGATAACGTTAACAAAGTAGAAGAAAATCTACTTTATTTTTATCTTACATCTCTTTTTTTTCACCCATATCTCCACGAAGATGTCTTGGACCTAGTCCATCCCCAGAGTGAGATCATTCGATTTCTTCCTTCTTTCGTTTGTTCCAAACTAAACCATGCAATACTTGGACGTGGGAAACGAAGTGATCTAATTAAACAAGTAAGGAAAGACTAGTTCATACCTTTCCCTTTCAAACTAAAATTTAAAAACCTCATAAATCTTTATATGTTTCAGGCCAGAGTCAAACAAAAATGCACTGAATAAGCCAAGCATATTCATTAGATCTTATAATATCCTTCTCAACTCTCTGATGGGAAGCCTTCATATGTTGTTATCAATAGCCGAAATTTGATTAGAACAAGAAGATGATTTCACCTACAAAAGACCCAACCTCTTAATTTTTTATTCCATTGGAGCTTGTCTCAATCTATCATGTTCACCTTATATATACTACTAGCCATTCCATTCCTTACACCACCAAACAAAAACTAATACACTTGATTCATTACTTGCTTTGAAAAAAAACAACATTTTTATTAGATTATGGCAAGGAAGAGGAAGAACACGGAAACAGAAGTCTCTGGTGCAAGCACCACAGAGCCTGGGTGGAACGAGGCGGTGAAAGAGGCAGCTGCTGCACTGGGGGGAATTCGACGTGCAAGGAAGCGATTTGTTGGGGTGAGGCAGAGGCCATCAGGCCGCTGGGTGGCCGAAATCAAGGACACAATACAAAAGATACGGGTTTGGCTTGGCACGTTTGACACTGCAGAGGAAGCTGCTCGTGCATATGATGAGGCTGCCTGCCTTCTTCGTGGGGCCAATACTCGGACAAACTTCTGGCCTTGCTCTCCGTCACAACCATCTGCAGCCTCTGTCCTCCCTTCTAAGATCATTAACCTTCTCCTTTTAAGGCTCAAGGCGAGAAATGGCCTTGCTTTGCCTGAAAATGAGCAACAACAACAACAACAACAACAGGCACATGGCATGATATCTCGACAGCAAGAGCAGGCATGTAGAGGTGACGAGGAGGAGGAGGAGGAAGAGGAAGAAAGTGGTGATATTCAATACACTGACTACTTGACTGATCCCAATTTAGTTGATGGAAGTTATAATACTAGTGTTACTAGTGAAAGCAATGGTGATCAAGGCTTCATGTTCGAGGGCATTCAATCTGATGTGCAAGTTGAGAAGGTGGAGCTGAATTTGGATTATGATCAACACATGGGTGTAATTGGTCAATATAATGGTTATGAAGGAGCAGAGGAGGGAGTTGTCGATCTGAGTGATATTGATTTTCAATTTGATGGCATGGAGGATTCATGCTTCTACTCTCCTTTCGAGATTGCTGAAGAAATTGAAGAGGAGCCCGTGGTAGGGGAAGAAGAGTGCACAGGTGACGAACCATCCATGATTAGAGCAGCCATGAAGAGGATGAAGTACGAGAGGAAGATATCTGCGTCACTTTACGCTCTACATGGCATACAAGAGTGCTTAAAGTTCAAAGTTAACGTAGATAGAAATGGAGGAAACGGAGGTTTTTCTGATCATCTTAGTAACCTTAGCAAGGCATGCAAGAAACAGCAAGAGGAGGAAGTTAAGAAAGTCGAGATTGAAGCTTATCAGGAACCACAAACTTCTGATCACCCTTCTTCCTCTTCTTCATCTTCTTCTACAGTCTCAGGTGCAGATTCAAGCAACGACGAGGAGTTGTCACTTTGGAGCTCTCTTGACCTGCCTCCTATTTGCTATGTCACATAATTCTCTGCAGGGCTTTAAACAGGTGGTGGTGGTGTTTTGTTTACGCATGGCTCCCATAACCATCTAGGATACCTGCAGGCCTAGTTTTTGGATATGTTTTAACTCTTAGTAGCTGGAGTTTCTGATGGGTTAATTTGCTATGAGGAGATCGAGTGTTTAGAATAATGGTGTCATCTGTTAGTAATTGGAGTAGTGTTAGTACACATCTTCTCTGATCATTCGTACAGAACATCACAATGCATGCTTCTGATGATGTTTTGAAAGACGGTTTTGTTTCTATAACATTATATAGATATTATGTTTGTTTTATTCAATCTAATGCAGGGGCGAAGCCAGACACAATTTTACGCGGGGGGGGGGGGGGGGGGGGGGGGGGGCAAGTAATAAACAAAATTAGGAAGAAAAAAAACAATTTATGAAGTAAGTATAATTTTTTGGCATTGAGATCTAGTCTTCCAAAGATAGTTCATATTGTCATACTTTTAAACAAAAATAAACAAAAAAAAGTCAAATTGTCTTCATTTCTTACAAAATCCCAAAAAGTATATTTGCCACATTCCAATAAATAACAAGTGTAGCCTAAAAGAACTGTGCTCTGCTTTCTTTCATAGAAGCAAATTCTTTGATAACTGTATCGATGCACAAATCTTCAGCTATTTCTCTTTCAAGAAAAATCATCAAGTAGTTTGAAAGATAATTATCCTCCATCTTGTTGCGAAGCCTGTTTTTCACAAAATTCATTGCCGAAAATGCCCTCTCGGTAGTTTCTATAGAAACCGGTAATGTAAGCACAAGCCTAATTAGTCGATCAACAAGAGAATAGATAATTGACTTTCTAGATCTCGCTAATGCTTGACATAACTCGGAAAGAGATGACAAATTCTTGAATTCACTACGATGAGGAATATCAAGTATATAATGTTCCAGTTGATAGTTTAGATGTGTTTGATCTTGCTCAGAGAAATCTTGAGGATAGAATTGGCTTGCAAGCTTGCAAATTTTCTAGATATTAAAAAATGTATATGCATCTCTCGGAACCAAAGTACCACTTAGCACAAGTAAATCAACCTGTATTTTCATTAAATCGGATATTTAATTCTTGCAATTGAGAATCAATAACGGCAATGAATATGTCAACCCGATAATGATGTTCAACTGTAAGATGCGGCTGTGGATATCGAGAGGGAAATTTTCTTTTATATTGATCAGACATATTCGGTACATCCATCTGACGTTTCTCACAAAATAATTTTGTCTTACCAAGTAAGGCTTCTCAACCGGTCTCCCTAAGATTTTGAAGAAGTTTCTTTGTAGAAGATACAAGATGCATTGCATTTACAATGTCTTGAGACTTGCGCTGCAAAGCTTGACAAAGAAGATCGGTGATTTCAAAAACTTCTTTCATGAGGTGCAATATAAAGACAAATTGGAAAGATGTTAAAAGCTCATAAGCTCTCTCTGCATCTGCACGTTGAGCAGAGTCACCATCATCAATGAGACTAATAAGAACTTAACATGTCGGGCTAAATATATTCAACAAGCTTGTGATTGATTTTAAATGAGAACCCCAACGAGTATCTCCAGCTCGCTGTAAAGTGCCAATTTGATTTAGCCCTGTACCCATTTCTATTTCTCCATTTGCAATTAAGAACTCAAGTTCACAAGCTTTAGCTGCTTTCAACTGATCATTTCTTTTGCAAGAAACACTAGGAATGTTGATAATGTAAGTTAAATCATTAAAGAAGTGGTGAATTGGATCCACGTCTCTACATGATGCAACTAATGCTAATTGAAGCCGATGAGCCATACAATGTACATAATATGCACTTGGAGAATCATTGAAAATCAAGGCTTGTAGCCCATTCAATGCACCTCGCATGTTGCTTGCTCCATCATACCCTTGACCTCTTATATTTTTTGTGTTGAGGTTATGAGAGGCAAGGAGTTTATAGATACCATCCTTTAGGGTTGATGCTATGGTGTTAGAAACATGAAGAAGTCCAAAAAACCGTTCTCGAACGAAGCCATCGTTATCAACAAATCTCAAGACAAGTGCCATTTGGCATTTGCTCCTTCTTTGAAATACCTCGAGCCTCGTCAACAAGAATACAATACTTTGTATCTTCAATTTCTTCTCGAATTGTTCTCTTTACTTGAAGAGCGAGACATTGAAGAATTTCTCTTTGAGTATCGGGGGATGTGTATGAGGCATTAAGTGGAGCTTTGTCCAACACAACTTCTTTGACTTTCTTAGAAAAGTGTGCAAACCCCTTTATGGCTCGAAGAAAATTACCACGATTAAGTGAATCAAGACTTTCATCATGACCACGCAAAGCACATCCTTGAAGTGTCAACATACGAACACTATAAATAGAAACATATAATCGTAGACGATTATTTGCAATTTGCTGAACACTTTGTTGAGAAAGAGCTATTTCAACATGTTGACGTTGGTCCATTAGAGCAAAATAATTTTGAAGAGCATTTTTATGTGGTGATGTAGGAGTACTCCCTTCATGCTTGCGAAGTGAACATCGTGGCCCGTTCATGACCTTTTTCCATTTGTCAAATCTTTTGTAAGTAAATTCATCACGGTCATTTGGACTAGCAAAAAGATAACATGGAAAGCAGAATGCCGCATCCCTATGGGGATAATGCTCCAACCAAGGAAACCTCTCAAACCAAGAAGGTTGAAACCGACGGTTGTGATCATTTCCTTTCTTTGTATAAATGACCATTTTCATGGTATGCCCCCAATTCGATATAAGTACGACGAACTTCATCTTGCTTATTAGAAGGATAATCACAAATTTGTCGACACAATCCCGGATCACGCTCTAAAGAACCAATTAAATCTCCTTCGCATTCAATTTCATGACTAGTAGGATCAATTCGTGGAGATTTAAGAGGATGTTCTTCAACTAAAGGAGTTGATGTTTGTGGATCGGCTCCTAAAGTTTGAGCATTTTGTCTTTTAAAAAAAGAATCAATGGTGGTCTTTTTCCCCATTGATATTTTAGAGAGTGAACGGATCCTGTACATTGACAAATTTTTAAAAAAATAAGACTCACTATATATTAATAAGATAATATCATTTCATTATGTTAAAAAATATTAATAATGTAAAGCAAATTATATACATCGAGTAATAAATACTATTATGTACAACTTTATGTACTCTAAAATTTTCTACCATTAACACCAAGGCAGTTATATAACCTTTAACAAATTTAATTACTTCAAACAAATTTAACAAATAATTAGCAGAATGCAAGGCTAATTACTTCAACAAATTTAACCTTTAACTTTATATATTGTGCTAATTGGCTCAAATTAAATTACTTCAAACAACAATTTACCTTGAGGTTCTTCGATGTCAGGTGTCGGCTTTAAGAATTAGTTGCAAGGTGCCATGGTTCTTTCTAAAGTTTTGGATTGGAGGCCATCCGACTACAGAAGCAGTAGTAATCCTGCAAAAATTAGAAATATTTGCGTTGTACTACAATTCTCAATTTCTCATCACAATTTTGGAATTCCAGTCAATTTCGTTAACTGACAAAAAAAACTGTCAATTTTGCTATGAGGACAACCAAGTAGAAGTTTGGCTCTTTGTCTCTAACTTACCATGTAACCACAAACCCCATACCCTCCATTTATTATTTGTTTATTATTTATGAGATTTTCTCCACACAAGATAGGACTTTCTAATTCCAGCAAGATAATTAATCTGTCCATGGGATGACTTTAGACACTCTCCACTTGTGCATATTGTTATTCTCTGGTTTCGCATATGGCAGGCACTTGATAGCTACTGGAAGAAGATTTCAATCCATGGGACAGTAAGTCGAGCTACAAAAGTTACAGTTTAATTCTGCTGAAGTTCGTCTACGCTTTTATCCTATTATAAATGTTGTTGGAATACATCCTGTTTGTTCTCTTGAGTCCTCATGTATGGATGGTTAGTGAATAATGCTAGCACACCAAAATAATGAAAATGCAAACGTGGACAAGAAAAGAAAAGAAAACAAGTCCTTGCAAGGAGTTTATGGAAGTACTAGTGTCTTCTCTGTGAATCCATCTTCTAATACATCTGGCCCTTCATTAATTAGTAAATCTACAATAGTAGTTAAAGATGTCAGCAAATATGTCTTACTAAAGAATTTGCTTAAGCATAACCCAAAGCAATTGTAGACTCGTACATTCGTAAATTAAAATCCTTCAAGGAATCAAGGTCAACTATAAACTGAGAAGCTTATCTAGGAGGCCTTCAAAAATATTTTAATCGAAACCTCTTAGATGGTTGTCAGTAGTAGAATTTAAGATAGTTGTACTTGATATGATGAATGATATTCTCAATTATTATATCCTGGAAATGAGTAAACCTTTATTAGTAGTTAATTAGTTATCTCACATTCTCACCTCTTCTCTACTTGGAAAAAGAAGTAAATGTATATCCTAATAGAACTGATGGAAGTCATGGACAGGGGCGGAGCATTGTGGGGGGCCCGGATGGAAGTCATGGACAGGGGGTTTGGGGGTAAATATGAGAATCAATTAACCATCAATATATATATATATATATATATATATATATATATATATATATATAGAGAGAGAGAGAGAGAGAGAGAGAGAGAGAGAGATCTTCGGTTGCACACTACTTTGGTGAGCACTCACGAAATAGAGCACCTATGATAAATCCGAACCGCTCATATTGTTCTATATACCTTAGATAGTCTAACAATAAAAAATCAAGTAATTTGAAGTTCATTTGCCCATGATTTACATCATTACAAAATTGTATGGCTGAAAATTCTAACAGCATGATGGATGGGCAAATGAACTTCAAATTACTTGATTTTTTATTGTAAGGCTATCTACGGTATATAGAACAATATGAGCGGTTCGGATTTGTCATAGGTGCTCTATTTCATTAGTGCTCATGGAGTGCTCACCAAAAGTAGTGTACAACCGAAGGGGACTATATATATATATATATATATATATATATATATATATATATATATATAGAGAGAGAGAGAGAGAGAGAGAGAGAGAGAGAGAGAGAGAGAGAGAAATCTTCGGTTGCACACTACTTTGGTGAGCACTCCGTGAGCACTCACGAACTAGAGACCCTATGAAAAATCCGAACCGCTCATATCGTTCTATATGCCTTAGATAGCCTAACAATAAAAAATCAAGTAATTTGAAGTTCATTTGCCTATGATTTACATCATCACAAAATTGAATGGTTGAAAATTCTAACAGCTTGATGGATGGGCAAATGAACTTCAAATTACTTGATTTTTTATTGTTAGGTTATCTAAGGCATATAGAACAATATGAGCGGTTCGGATTTTTCACAGGGTCTCTAGTTCGGGAGTGCTCACGGAGTGCTCACCAAAAGTAGTGTGCAACCGAAGGGGACTATATATATATATATATATATATATATATATATATATATATATATATATGTGGGTTTTCTAAAAAAATTAGGGGGGCCAAACCGTAAATTTACATATATTAGGGGGGGTTGAAAATTTTCCGGGGGGGCCTGAGCCATCCCGGGCCCCCCACTATGCTCCGCCCCTGCGTGCAACGTGTGTTCTATTATTCTAATATTTGTTAATAAAGACTACGACAGTCTCAAACCTGAGACCTCTCTTACCTGAGACATCTCTTGCCCATTTCAAACTCTTACCATACTTTTACAAATTATTCTTAGTGGTACTAATTTTAATTTTATATGAGGGGCACTTTTGTAAATAATTATGTGGTAAATAAATTTGAACTGTGAGGATATTATGTACTAACTGGTTATATTTGTGTAAATGAATGGTTAATATAAACCTCACTTAAAAATGAGTGGTTGAGATTAGATGGTTGTTTGTTTACAAATTATAGTTTGTCTACAAATTACATAACCCCAACTCTCGTAATATAATATTTGAGATTAGAGATAGAGGTGATATTACGAGTATATAAGCAACCTCAACTCTCACATTATAGTATTAACGATAGAGGTGATATTACGAGTACATAAATTACAGACTAACTGTAGCTCCCAATATGACCCGTGGAGTTACATCAAGAACTTCTTCAATGTGGAGAAGCGAAAGAGTCCTAATTGTTGCACGTCCAAATTTCTGCATAGAATTCACATTATTTTTTATATTTTTTATATTTTTTGGAAGAAAATGTGGAATCTGGCCACCCTGTTTCATTAATAAGAGATTAATAAAACATACCCAAAGTACTGAGCCTACTACAAAATCCTACAACAGAACAAAAGTACATAAACTCCACCCCGGACATGGGGGTGGGACAAAATAAACATAGAGAAACAACAAAGCAATATATCAGATCCCCCCCCAACAAACCCTGGGGAGGTGGGTATCAATGAACATAGTAGACCGTGCTGTGCTGGCTGTCAATCGATTGTCGACCCAATCTCGATCTCCTCATTATCAAACTCCTCTACCTGGAAAACACTCGTAATCCTTCCCCTGCGACCAAAACCTGGTGAGTCTTCCGTTACCGATAACTGACTTGACACAGCTAGTGAAGGGCTCGTAAGCCTTAGTGATGCCTTTCCAGAACCAGAAAACCCGAGGGTCTATCCTGAAGCCCAGATTTCTCGTCCCATTTCCATGCATATATTCCTAGACAAATTGCTGCCACTCTTCTCCATTAGGGTGGAACACTTTTCACCACCATTTACCCAGAAGCGCTAGATTCATATCTCGCAGGTCAATTATACCTAGGCCTCCATGTATCTTTTTCATACAAGCCTTCTCCCATCTAATGAGGTAATAACCTCCTCGGTCCGGATCAGCCTCTTTCCATAAGAAGCGTTTCTGAGTCCGGTCAATTCTTTGGATTACCCATCGCGGCATTTCAAAGAAAGAGAGATAGTGGGTAGAATTCACATTATTCCCAACTAATCTTGTGAGTTCATCTATATATGTGGATTTCATAAAACCTTTTAATCTTTGCAGAATTTTTCCGTACTGACCCACTGTGGTAGGGTAAAAATGGCTTGGAGGCCCAACCAGGGCCCAATACAACTCTCACTCAAAAAATGGTAAAAATAGCAATCTGGTTCGGCTTCGAACCACTGAAAGGTCGGCGCCGAACCTCACGTTCACCCCCACAGTGCTGGCCTCCTCGTATCCGACGAGCCTCAGTGGTCCTCGGCGGCTGACCCGTGACAGCCCTACGGGCCGTCCCCCCCTTTCCGGCGAAGCATGAGGATGACCTGGCACAGCCTAGGCCCTCCGATTCTCCCAGAAGCACAGGAGACCCACGATCAGCCATGTCAGCTCCATATACCGCCCAGGGTTTGCCACATCAGCCCTATACCACTTCTGGTATTGCCACGTCCGCCCTAAACCCCCTGGGCCTTCTGCCACGTCAGGCCCATGGGCTTTCGGATCCAGACCCGGCCCCCAAGCGGAACCAAACCCGGTTGGAGTTCTCTATAAATACTAGACCCACACCCACCTTTTGAGGTAATCAATCTTTTGCCACTAAAATATACCTAGTTATTGCTACTCTCTCACAGAGACTGACTAGATCGTCGGAGGGTCCGCCACCGGGATAAACCCCGGTGTTTCAGGACCGTCTGCAGGTACACAAGACCTCGGATCCGACCCCTCTGATCCGAGCCCAGACTTCAACATCATTCCGAGCTCATCGTAGGTTCCAGAAGGTCAACCGAAGGTCGGCAGACGAGCAGCATTCTCCTTCAATAGAAATCGAGTCCGAACTCACACCTGGTGCATCCACACGTCTCCCAGAAATAAACCGCATCACCCACCTTTGGAAAATATTTACCAAACTAACCCACGGAAAATATTTACCAAGATGACCCACTTTTGGACAGATCGGCATAAAACACTTTACAACAACGGCATATGTTATTTTGATGTCGTTGTTGCTAAGAGCGGCATCTGTAAAAAAATTTAGACCATGCCGCTATCTGGAGTAATGACATTAGTTCATTTCCTCTCAGTCGTAAACTCTTTGAATTGGAAAAAAATTAAGTGTGGAAATATCTTATAAGAGCATCCACTATCACTCGTGCAATACTTTAGGTATTTGGCATTTGGCTTTTAGAAATGAATGGGTTGCGCCACTATCGTTAAAACTAAAATTTGGGTAAAAAAATTGTAAAATATAAAGACGGAATAACAACCTCCGTCTAACAAAAAAAATAAATTTTTTAATACCCGAAATCGAATAGACGGAAGATCAAGTTCCGTTTCCACAAATAAAATAAATTTTTTTTTTTTTGGTAGACGGAAGACCTTCTTTCGTTTGCTCGCTAATTTAATAAAAAAATAAATAAAAAGGTCGGGCGATCGATGATCCTTCGTCTGGGGAACAAATGTATAAAATAAAAAAAAATCACCCAGCTGGAAGATCATCTTCCGTCTGGGTGAATTTTTTTTCAAAAAATAAAATAAAAATTACTCAGTCAATTCCATTTAAAACATTATGTTGGATGCTCTCAGCCAATTCCCTTTAAAACAACTCAGAGGGGGTATTTTAGGGAAAAAAAAGAAACTATACAATATGTTGGATGCTCTCAGCCAATTCCTTTTAAAACATAATTTAATAGCAACGGAAAAAAAAAGGAAAGTGACGGAAGATGTTCTTCCATCTCTTTCATTTAATTTTTTTAAAAAATAAAAATAAATGAGACAGACAGAGGAAAATATTCCGTTTATTTTTTTTTTATTTTTTAAATAAAGTAATTTTGAGAGATGGAAGATCTTCTTCCGTCTCTCTAATTTTGACTGTACAACGCTTCAGGCGGAAGATCTTCTTTCATCTATCTTAATTTATATTTGAAACAATTCCAATTTTTTAACAGACGGGAGATCATCTTCCGTCTTCTATATTTTGCATTTGCTATTTTACTCTGTTATATATGGAAATCTATTGTTCACGCTTCGGCCATAAAATAGGTTTTGGCCCAACGATAGTGGCGGATTTTTTCTCAAATTTTCCATTTTTTTAGGTTTTTAGAAGATGATAGTAGATGCTCTAACTGATGTCGCTATCACCAACAACGACATCAACCTGATGCAGTTATTGTAAATAGTCGCAACAGTTCAAAAAATATTTCAAATTTTAATTTTAGATCTATTTAACAAGAAAAAATTTTTGAAATCATCTTTGAACTGATGCTGCTATCCCCAACAGCGGCATTAGGTATTTCGATGCCGTTGTTGGGGATAGCGGCATCAGTTCAAAGAAGATTTCAAATTTTGATTTCAGACCTATTTAACGAGAAAAAAATTGAATTCTTCTTTGAACTGATGTCACTATCCCTAACAGCGGCATCAGGTATTTTGATGCCGCTATTGGGAATAGCGGTATCAGTTCCAAGAAGATTTCAAATTTTTTTCTCGTTAAACAAGTCTGAAATCAAAATTTAAAATCTACTTTAAATTGATGTCGTTATTTACAATAACAGCATTAGGTATTTCGATGTCATTGTTGATGCTAGCTGCATCAGCCATAAGATGTTTCACACTTACAATTTTTTTTCCAAATCAGAGAGTTCGCGAATAAGTAGGTAATGTGCTTATGTCGTTACTCTAAAAAGCGACATGTGAATTTTTTTACAGATGCCGCTATAGAAATAACCTATGTCGTTGTTGCCAATAGCGTTTTATGCTGACGCGTCCAAAATTGGATCAGTTGGATAATTATTTTCGAAAGTGATCCCAGTTTGGTAAATATTTTCAAAAAGTGGGTCAGTACAAAAAAAATTCATCTTTGAAATCTAGCAATATGCACATGCGATGCACGCCCTAAATTTTTTATTTATTTATTGATTTGTTTATTTTTATAAGTAAAGACTATGACGTTATTTAGTATCGAACCTGAGAACTCCTTTTACTCATCTCAAATCCTTATCATACTCTTTACAATTATCCATAGTGGTACCAATTTTTATTTTATATGAATGATATTTTTGAAAATACTTATGTCATAAATAAATTTGAACTTTGAGCATATTATGGTAACTGATAACATTTGACTAAATGGATGGTCAATACAATCCCAACTCTCCCATTATAATATTAGAATGCTAACTATAAAAAATAAGTGATATGATTTTTAGTGTAGTAGAATTCGTGTAATTATGAATGACTGTAAGTTTTTACCAAATACAAAGCCACTTCCATAAAAAGTATATCACTTATTATATTTTACTAGCACTCACGTCTTCTCATGATTATCATAAATAATATCTTAAATTTAGTTTAATTTATTTAATTACTAGATTTGCCTGTGGGCACATGCCTACGGCACGTCTTTGGAATGATACAAAACACGAAAAGCCATGTAAACAGTAAAACAATAATTATGTAGCTCAAGTTTCAATAGTATGACAATAATTAGTTATAAATAAAAGTCTATATTGAAAAATAATTATAAATGAGGGTATAAAATCTAACTTCTTATAACTTTAAGTGTGAAAAATAATGAAATTTAATTGTTGAAGAGATATTTGCTACTAAAAATTCTAAAATTTTACAAAATCGAAATCTTAAAATCAAAATTTCTAAGTAAATAAAGAAAGAATGGAAAAGAGAGATAGAGAGAGAGAGAAAGAGAGAAATATGAAAAACTAAAGAGATGAGAGAGATAGTAATAAAGTAATGAATTTTTTAGAGGGAAAAATTTGGTTTTGGGGTTTGAAATTTTGGAGGGAAAATATGTTTTGTGATGTTTGATATGGGCCTTTGATTTTGGGGGGAATTGATTGTGAGCCACTTGATAGCTTTCTTTGTAATTTATTATATAGATTTTTACCTTTTTTAAATCTCTTTTAATTTTTAGATTGACTTTCATCTCTTACAATTAGGAAAGTGATCCAGTCCGTGGATCTAACAGAGGAGCTCAGACCAAACATTCAATAGCTACTGCGGAAACTGTCTGAGAAGAAGAGGGAGATTGTATTAGTACATTTCACTCCATAGAAGATTATAGTTCTTTAGGGGACTTGTTTGTAAAATAGACTTGTAATTCTCAGTTTTAGTCCAACAACCTGCTACCGATTGTAAATAGTGCGCTCTGCACGTGTCCAAACACTGCATGTGTTTCACTCTGTATAAATAACCCTAGGCTTGTACTCTTTAGTTTTGTGAATAGAAATCCAAACAGTTCGTTGTTCACCATCTTCTTCCTCCAGTCATTCTTGAACCCCCAAACCCTAGATTTGGTGCAGGCCGAATGTCAAGGAGACGTCCCGCCGCGTCCAGCGACGCCGCCGGAGGTCGAGCTGGAACAATGGTATCAAAGCTTCAAGGTCCTGCAATGGCGACGACGACGACCAAAATCGACTGTGAGATCGCGAGTCCGAGGAATCTTGACCATGGATTTCAATCCAAGGTCGGTTCAAAGGACCATATGACAAGGAGTTCCACTGATTACGGTGTTGAATTCCATAAGTCGTCTGATCGTGAACGGCGATTGATCTTTGAGTTTCGTCACCGGCGTAGGAGGTCGGGAATTCACTATAAGGGTTTCGATGATGGTGGTGGGGGTTATTCTTCACCTCGACCATCTCCACGGCATCAAATCTCCAACCAAGTCTTCGATCAAGAAGTTGATCAAGAACTCAAAGAGAGATTGGAGAAATTGGAGTTAAAGTTGGATCGATTGCTTCAAGATTCACGCCGCATTCATCATTCTCGGTGATCAAAGGAGCGTTGGAAGTTTGAAGATAGTGGAGGTTCTTGGCGATCACCAACTTCTCGACGAAATTCTTGTGAGAAATCAGCACCATCCATGAGTTCACATAGTGGGTATTGCCCTCCTCATCTGCGAAACAAAGCTACTACGTCTCCATTCCATATACACATCAATGGCGTAGTCAAAGAACCAACTTTGAAGGATATTCGATGCAACCATCTCTGTGGTAAGACCCAACAATATGGAATGAACGCTTGTAGTCGAACCTGCCATCCTGCTCCGTGTGATCCTCCAATCCCAGGGTCTGGTTCTAATGTGAGATCTTCTTGTGCTCTAGTTTGTGGGACTCCAAGAAGAGATTGTAGACACACTTGCACTTATTCTTGCCATCCTTTGTCCCCTTGCCCTGATTTGAGATGTGAATCTCCAGTGCTTGTACTTGTGGGAGGATCACTGCTAGTGTGCCTTGTAGTGCTGGAGGAAGCACAAGCAGCTTCAATGTGGATTCAATGATTATAAACTTCTATCATTCAAAAGCTTCACTTCAACCAGTTGAAAGAAATGGGAAGAAGGTTCCTCTTGGGTAAATGAAGTTGACTTGCAATGAAGAGTGTGAGAAGTTAGCTAAGAAGAGGCAGCTTGCAGATGCTTATCTTAATCAGGGCCGGCCCTGAGTTCCCGGGGGCCTGAGGCGAACTCCCGAAATGGGGTCCCAAATACACTAAAAAAAGATTTAAAAAAAAACAAAAAAAAAACATGTATGCAAAAAAATTGCACATTGTTGAAAACAAAATATGCAAAATATATAAATTTGTTTTAAATCACCCAAATTTAAAGTCTCAAATTCAATTCAAGTCTTCAAGCCTAAACCCAAATAATTTTTTTTAAAAAATTAAAAGCTCAAATAATTATTTTTTGGGGCCCCCTAATAACAGTATTTTTGTACGCGCAAAATGTGTGCCTATATTTACAAGGGAATAACATATTTGGGGGCCCCTCAAATCGCAGAAACGTCGGGGGCCTGAGGCGGCCGCCTCACCCGCCTTAAGGGTGGGGCCAGCCCTGATCTTAATGATGGTAAGCCAAGAAAGGGGGAAAATGCAAGGGCTTATTCATTTACTTTCGAAGAAGACAACTTATTTTGGTGCATACGAGAGAGGTGGTATAGTCATGCAGGTATAACAACCTACAATTCTACAATTTAAACCTCTGAGAGATTCTCTTAGTAATCCTAGAGAGTTCATGCTGAGTGATTTCTCAAAATTTGATCGCCCACATATGCTACACCTGGCTTTTCAAGCTTTGGATAAATTTAAGTATGAGTTAGGGGAGATTTCATGTTGCTGGATCTGAGGCAGATGCTTGGAAATTGATAAAGTTTGTTAATTGTATCAATGGGAGCTTAAGTAGACGAGATTGATGATAAAATTCTTAGGTTTTTCGCAAGTGGTTCAAGGGCAGTTTTGAAACCTATGGCTGCATTGCTGAGAGGTGTTGTTGACCAGGAGGTTGTGAATGCCTACTCTGGTAAGTTCCATGTAATACCCCGCAAAATAGCAATGGCTATTTTGCATCGTAATTTGTGAGCAATTGAGAATTGCCCGTGATTATGTATTTCTCTAATAACGATTGATTTTTAATTGAGAAATTTCAGATATATTTTCTACTTTATTTTATACTTTTGGAGGGTTATTATGAGACAATTTTATGTATTTTAGATTGTTAGTAGTTTAAGGAGTGAGAGTTGGGGTTTATTTGAAATATATTTGAGACTTGGGGGCTTATATGTAATGTTCCCATATATTATTTATTTATATATTTATTTATTTATTTATTTATTTATTTACTTTTATAAACCCCCTCCCCCACCTTTTCCTCCTTCCTCCTTCTTTCCCTTTTCCTATTTCTTCTTCCCGATCACCCAGAGCGCCGAACCCATTTCGGCCCTACCCTCCCCCGCCCTAATCCACTTCATTTCTTCTCCGTTTTTAAATTAATTTGGGGGGACGGCTAATTGGAGGGTGTTCTAGCTCGTGGTAGCATCGGTTTTTGGAGAGGACTTCGGAAAGGTATACCCTAGTTATTTTGTTTGTATGAAATTAAGTGTTGTTAATTTCTTTTGAGTAGAAATATGATGGTAGGGAGGTTTGGAGATGTTAGGAGTAGTAGAGGCGAGAAATTAGCAAGTTAACGGAGAATTTGTAAGTTGCTAATAAATTAGGGTTTTGGGTTTATAAAGGGGAGTATATATATGAGAACTTGTCTCTTTTATAGTAATAGAAATTTTGTCGAGACATTAGGTTATTTTAGGGGTGATTTTAGTTATTGTTTGGGGGATAAAAAAATTCCGTAGGATTTTGAATATCATGTGCTTCGCACGTGTGCATCCCATGCATTTAATTAAATGCCTGTGGGGTGTTAGGATTTGTGTTATTACTATCTGTGACTGGTTTGCATCCTTTGAGCTTTAAATTGACTTGAGATTTGATAATAGGATATGTTAGCGACTTTGGATGCGGGATGGCATGCTGGCGATTCGAGTCTTCGCGGGATACTATGTGAGTATGATATCTTTTATATTACGTACATGGTGTGTTGTGAAAATTTTAAATTACGAGTTGCTGTGTATTTCCAATTTCGTATCGCAGTGTAGCTTGGGTATGAGCTAAAAATTCTTGTGGACACTCTTGTATGTGTTCACAACTATAGTCTAAAATTTCATAACTTTTCGAGGTCGTTTGATACCTCAAAAAAATTGTGGATGCAGTTGGTCTGAAAGGGCAGAGCTGAAGCTGAATGCTTTTGGACTGAAGTTCAAAAGGTCATAACCAGTTGTGTATGTATGATCTTGCTATGAAATTTTGGGAGTAGCTTTTGGTATGAGTCTAGTTGATGATTCTCAAATTTTAGAGTTTTAGAGTTTATTTGATGAGGTTTATAAAGTAATTAGTGAGGAGTAGTAAATACCCTGCTGAAAAAGAACAGCTGAAAATCTTGCTATGTTTGAGGAGTCATAAATCATTGTGTGAAATGAATTTGAATGTGAATTTTGGTCACAATGAAATGATATATGGGTAGATAGAGAATCTCAAATTTCATGAACATTGGACTTAGGGTTGATTTATTATTGAATTTTAAAGTAGGATACGTTCAGCCTAGTACAAATTGTGTAGTTAGTGGGGAAAGATATTTCTGGACTTATCTGTTAAGAATTTGGACGACTGGCCAACTAGAGATTTGCAGTATGGAATCATAGCTTTCTAACCCAATTGGAATTTGTAATTCCAGGTTGAAGGTTGGAAGTTATGATTTTCTGAAGTTGGGGTAGATTTGGTCTTGTCAAGGAAATGTTGCTAGAGAAATCAACTTTTACCTTGTTGTGCACCCAATGAAATTTGGTATCTTTGAGGACCTTAAGGATTGAATCTGAGGATGTGTCCAACTAGGAAGTTGTAGTAGACACTCCCATCTTTCCATAGAACCCAGAATCGAGTAATTTCGATAACTGAGTAAACTTTTATGATATTGGAAAGGTGCAGTGAGTGCAAGAAGAATATACTATTGAGATTATATGAGGTTTTATAGTATCAAGAAGATTGAATTCAAGGAAAGGGCTAGCTGGAGAGTTGTAGCCTAGGGTTTTATCTTCCAGAATGGGTAGTATCAAGCAATTCCATATTTTGTGTGTTGGAAGTTATGGACGTTGGAAGTTAGCAACCTGTTGTTTAGACTAAACTTCAAGTTTAAGTTGACTCGGGGACTGAGCTCTTAAATATTTGAGGGAGTCGCCCACTATGGGATTGCTGTGGATCTCCCTATCCTTCTAGAAGTCTGATTGTGTTGAATTCCGATGAGCGTAGCTTGGATCACAGCTACTGCTATTTCTTGAACCATTTCATCGGACAATTGAAGAGGAACTCTCTGCATACTGCAGTGTGGTGATCATGAGCTATCGGGTTTTTAATGATGTTTTAGCATTTCATTTGGAACTTGGATAAGTTCCTGTGCTTAATACTCATGGTGGATATGAGTGAGTTGAGATATAGCTCTGATCGGTTCGTGTTGGGTGTCTCGATGCCTGAGTCTGTCAATGGTCAAGAATTGATGGTTATGTGTGTGCTTACCTTCGTTGAATTGTATTGCATCCTTGGGGCGCCGTTGGACCACTCGCGGAGGGTCACGGGCCGGGATTATTTGGTTGCAGACCTGTGAAGGTATTGGGAATCAGTAGATGTGATTCCGTAATGATTATTACTTCAACAGACCAGTCAAGCTCGACTTTGTTGATCGACACCGAGTGTGATTTGAATAACAACATATTTTCGGTAAACTGCATTGATTATGTTTTCTTTTATTGTTTCGCTTGAAGACCGAATTGGTGTTAGGGGTGATTCCCTATAATCCAACTCGTTCTGAGAGTTAGCACTAGATGGTTATACTATAGGGTTGTCTCTTCCTGTCATTAGGGATACGTGCTGCGTGTGCATATCTTGCACTGTTGATTCCTGAAGTATCATGGTAAGAATGGAATGCCGATATCCTGGCGGATAGGGGGTTTTTTAGACCTTCGAGGCCATCATGTTCTATGTTGGTGGACACGAACGGATCATAAAGGATCTTCTGCGCAATGGATATGCTGCGTGTATATCTGTAAGTTCGTCACAGCTTTCGAGGATGGTCTGGTGCAACGATTATTGGTGACAACGGGGTAGCACCCCGAATTATTTCTGTTATTTATATCTCCTCAACCATGTCATACTATCAGGAACAGGAAGTAGACCGAATTAGAATGCATTGCATAGCGATGGTTCAAATCCCTAAACTGGAGAAATGGCTTGATCTGGGGCACATATAGTATGAGATGCATGTGTGTCCAGAGTCTTGCTGACATTAGATTAAGTGTATCTGTTCTGTACTCTGTGTTTTACATTAGACTTCAAGTCATGGCATACACGAACACTAGAAAATCAGGATACACGATTGTTTTCCATTCAAGATAAATTGTGAGTGTGATAGCTGAAGTGTATAATGAGTGTGAAAGTGATGTATTGCAAGACGTGATGATATATGTTGTAAGAAATGAATGAATGTGATGTTATATGATATGAGATTGAGAAAGAATATAAGTCGTGAGTCGGTAAATGCAAATGAATGATAAATGAGGTGCAGTTTATGTGAAAGTAGAGTTTTGTGAATGTAAAGCTTTATGGGAAAATAAAGCTATATGAATATTTGTATAAAGCATAAAGTGATGGGCATTAAACGACTATTTTGTGAATGATTTCCAAACTAAAGATAAGTATGTTGTGAGCGGGTATGGATATACATACAGGTGATGACTCAGAGGGTACTTGATGTGAAATCCCATTTATGATGTTTACATGTTCAGATTTCAAGTAAAGTTTGATTATCTTGGTATTCGTAAGTTCGTTCTGTTTTTACTTATAAGGTTTAATTTATTTGCTTAATTAGTAGATTATACTCACACCAGAAATGGCTAACCCCTTAGTGTTTGGGGGGTTAGGGAGTCTCTGGACTACCCTAGATCCCTACTGTTACAGGTCCTCAGCAGTGCAGAGGTGAGGCGTAGATCTGTCGAGTGGAGTTCTTACTTTTGAAAATTATGTATAATTTTAGTTATGTAAATAGTGAAAGTTATGGTTTAAATTGTATTTTGGATGTATAAATACATGGACGACAATGATGAGTATAGTGTGGGGTAGTATGGTATGTTCTCGACCCATACCCATCTCGTTGTGGTGTACTGGGCCCTGTGGTATGTTTTACAAAGATTTTTCTAAAAACTTTACCTTGTTTTCAAAGAATTTTATGGTTTTTACTTGATATTTGATATTCTATTATGAGTTTGGCTCCCAGAGCATATATATTGATTGCCTGTATGTCTCTGCTTATTTTGGCCTGGGGAGCCCGTGAAATTATTGCCTGTGATGTGAGCTACGGAATTTAGAGCAGAATTTCGTAAGCTTTTTGTGTTTCGGGGCAGAAATTTCAGGGAAAACTCGACCCAATTTTTTTTTGAAATATAACTATTTTAGTTTATGTTTAAAGTGATATAGAAATTGAAAGAATTGATTTTGGAGTCAAAAAGAAGGGCGTTACAGTTTGATATGATAAATTGATATTTGTAATTATTGATGTATTAACTCTGATAGCAATAAAAGTGTTTTAAATTTTCGTATTATTTACTGTGTTGAGATGCATTTGAAGGCAAAGATTCTGGTTGTGTCACGGATGTCCGATAACGGGGATCCGGGGCGTTACATTCCATCCCTTTTCCCAGTTCTTCTATTTTGACTCTGTTGAGTCCCGTCAAAGCCTGAAGATTTGAAACCATTGAATTCCCATTATGATGCACAAATTTCTGTTTTTGGATCCAAGCTCCAAAAGGAACTGGAGCGGGCCAATCTTTTTATGGTAGGTGCTGGTGCCCTTGGCTGTGAGTTTTTGAAGAATTTCGCTCTCATGGGAGTCTGTTGCAACCGTAAAGCAAAGTTAACAATAACAGATGATGATGTGATTGAAAAGAGTAATCTCAGCTGTCAATTTCTATTCCGTGATTGGAACATTGGGCAGTCAAAATCAACTGTAGTTGCTTCTGCTTTTGCTTCTGCTCCTGCTGATATTAATGCATTGGTTTTGAGGTTTGGTGGAGAGTGTGAGTTGGTGTGGTTGAATGATAAGAATGCTTTAGCTATCTTCAATGATCCAGCAAGAGCTGCAACTGTGTTGAGGAGGTTGGATCATGGGTCAGTTTATTATGGGGTTGTAGTTGTTCAGAATCCAGGGACTCCAGGAGTGAATCCATGGCAAGGATGCGCTATTAGGTCATCTTCAGAGAAGACAAAATCCTCTAGTTCTGTCGTAGACACTGGATATGTTGGCAACAAATCAGCTGTTTTTCCTCTACAACTTCTTGGCTATGATGTGGACCCAATCATTTCAGTGCAATTCTATAATCATATAGGTTATCCGTCATTTAAAGAACAGGTTCTTGATGGTCAGCAATTGTGGGATTTTATTGAAGGTCTTGCAGCAAATGATTTCCACACATTTTTCAACAGGATGCATTGGTTTTGTTTCATTTTTAAATAATGTTTTGCAAGTTGTTGACAAACTGCAGTCTATCAACCCTGGACTTACATATGTTTGTGATCCAGTCATGGGAGATGAAGGAAAGATTTATGATCCGCAGTTGAGTAGTCTGGAGATCTGAATGGTATCCGCAATCGCGTAGTCGATTATGTATTGGTGATTCCCGGAGTTCCGCTCACTCCCGGAATCTTCTTCTCATGGGGGGAGTAATGATACAGTCCATGGATCTAACAGGAGCTCAGGCCAAACATTCGATAGCTACTGCGAAAACTGTCTGAGAAGAAGAGGGAGATTGTATCAGTACATTTCACTCCATAGAAGACTATAATTCTTTAGGGGACTTGTTTGTAAAATAGACTTGTAATTCTCAGTTTTAGTCCAACAACCTGCTACCGATTGTAAATAGTGCGCTCTGCATGTGTCCAAACACTGCACGTGTTTCACTCTGTATAAATAACCCATGGCTTGTACTCTTTAGTTTTGTGAATAGAAATCCAAACAGTTTGTTGTTCACCATCTTCTTCCTCCCCTCATCCTTGAACCGCCAAACCCTAGATTTGGTGCAGGTCGAATGTCGAGGAGACGACCCGCCGCGTCCAGCAACACCGCCAGAGGTCGAGCTGGAACAGAAAGCAAAAAAAGAAGACAACTCTATTGGATCACATGTTATGACTAGATTGGAAAAACCCAAGTTATCGACAATTATATTCAAAAGTAATCAATAAGCTTTGAACTTGGGAATTCCAATACAAAGTTACAAATCACACAACATAGCTTTTGAGTTTTGATCCCTAGTCTCAGGAAAAACAACCACATGTTCTCTACTTGCCTAAGGTAAGAGAAAATTGTGTTTCCACTTGGCTACTAAGAGAACAAGAAATATATTCATACGTTGTTAACATAATGTTGTTGGAATGCAAATTGGAGGATGAGAAGAAAGAACTGATTGATTTTAGATAATTGGAATTTTTTTAAAAGTTTGTATACAAGTGTATTCTTGACGATTAAAAAAAAATAGACCTTAATCATTGTATTTGTAACTAAAATAGTTTATCGAGTGAATAAAACACATAAGAATTAAGTATATTATGATTTTCATTAATTATCTACATGGGCTTAAGAAGAATAAAAGCATATGCACATATATTTCAGGTATTCTGAAAAATAATTTTTAATACTATAATAATGAAAGAGTTGTGATAATCATAATAATAATAATAATAATAATAATAATAATATGGGAGAATTTAAGTAGTTGTTTGTAAACATACCAACTTCCGTATTGCAGGTACATAACTAATATGAAGAAAGTCTCAAGTTCGAGATCATACTACGTCACAATTTTTTATTTTTTAAAAAAATATTTATTAATACATGCATCACACGTGTAAATTACTAGTATTTAATAATACTATAATGCGAGTTGTCATTTGTAAACATACCAACTTACGTGTATCACGTGTATATAGCTGATATGAAGGATGTTTCAGGTTCGAGGCCAAACTACATCGGAATTTTTATTTTAAAAAATATAGATTTATTAGGTCGTGCATCATACATGTACATTACTAGAAATAATAAGAGTAGAGAGAACATACACTCCCTCCTTCCACCAATATAATATATATCAAAGAAAGCTATCAAGTGGCTCTCCTTCAATCCCCCAAAATCAAAGGCTCAGATCTAACCTCACAAAAACACATTTTCCCCCCAATACTCAATTTCAAATCCCCCTAAAAACAACTCATTTATTTAGTTAGTTATTCTGCCCCCCCCCCCCCCCCCCCCCCCCCCCCCCCCCCCCCCTCTCTCTCTCTCTCTCTCTCTCTCTCTCTCTCTCTCTCTCTCTCGAAACATGGACTTTTATACCCCAATTTATAATTATTTTTCACCATATACGAATGGAAACATGGACTTTTATTTACAACTAATTATTGTCATACTATTCAAACTTCAGTTACATAATTCATGTTTTTCATATGCTGTATCGTTCTGAAACGTGTCATAGGCACATGGCCACGGCCAAATCTAGTAGTATAATAAAGAAGATAGATAATTAACAAAATATATAACAGTAATAATATATACGTAGAGACCTAAAATTTACACTCATTCTTAATGTAAATACAAAATTCCCTTCTACAACATTTAGACCATCTAAATACATACCCATTGGCTTTCCTTGTACAATCCGAAAAAGATAATACTTTCAATAGTTAGATGAGTTACCTCTGTGATGTTAAATAAGAAGAATAACTGATCTCCGCAGATAATTCCTTGTACTTCATTTAGGAGAATTTGGACTATAAAAGATTAGGTGAATTGCATCTTTCAAATCCTCATAAAATTTCAGCTCCGAAAATCTTTGTGCACGCTTTCTTGCTGATGTAGCAATTGTAAGCCTCTCAGTGGTGGGCATATTTAAGATCTTGAGGATAGCATCAGCATACTCTTCTTTATTGGAAGCGAGAAATCATGTTTGGCATCCATCTTAGTCGAGGACTATATTGAATTATGAGCTGAAGCAGAAAACAGAGTTAATTGTTGGCTAAATATAAAAAAACCTCACTGAAATATTGCCCACTTTTAAAAAACCGCACTCAACTTTTATTTATAGAAAAACATCCCTCAACTATATTTTGAACACAATTTTTTTTTTACCCATGTTTTGAAAACATAGCTGAGGGAGGTTTTTTTTAATAAAAAGAGTTTAATACGATTTTTTTAAACTGGGCAATAGTTGAGTGTAGTTTTTTTATATTTAGCCTTAATCGTTTTTTTTTATTGTTATTTAGCCTTAATTGTTAGTAAACATAAGAGATTGTTGGGTTAGGTATGAGCAATTTTTTGACTAAATTGTAAACAACTACCATGAACTTCTAACTGATTTTAAGAAGCTATCGCGGTCTTGCTTCATCATGAGCGAATTCAATAAACTTTCAGCCATTTATTCAGGAAAGTACCTGGTGCAACAATGCAATCTAATAACAGATCATGTGCTTTGCACGTGACCTTTGTGGACTAAAATGACTTTACAATGAATAAATTCTCTCCCTCATTTAAAGGGGAAATAATCAGCCCTCAGTTAACGGCTGGTTAGTAATTGTGTAGTTATGGAAGTCGCATGCAAGCAACTAAATGGCATTCCTTAATTTGAAAGTTCATAGCAGATTTATGTAATTAATTTCCATTTTATTGTTCCTTTTTGAAGAATATACCATCTAACACTCACCGATCGGGATGGCACCAGCTGCCATGTACTCTACAATGCTTAAGCCAAAGTGCTCGTCAATCATGGAATGAAACCCTGCAATAGCACCTCCCAAAAGTTGTATCAAGTCCCTGATAACAATAAGCAAGGCCAAGAAACATTATTTTCTTTTCGAAAAGTTCAACATATAAAAATGAAATACCCATATCTTCATATAACACACATGGTAAGATGCAGAAATTAACGGTTTCAGGTGGTAGTTAAAAATTTATAATCTAGGATCTCCTTTGAGTTTAAGAATGATATAATAGCACCTGATTAAAAGAAAAGCTAGTGATATTTAAAATTCTCTAAAGTAAGAAATTTGATGTCACCAAGACAAGATTAAGGATTTTGTTTTTTGTTTTTATCATAAAAGGTTGGCCGAGGCCCCCCCCCCCAGTTTCATTAAAAAGTTTTTAATAAAACAGAAATCAAGTAGCAGACAATGATATTCATGTCACCCACATGCGGGCCATGATGCTCATTCTCTGTCCCAAAAATGAATCCCCCTACCGCTGGGTACAGATCCATGTACATACAAAATATACCAAAATATATAACCCCAAAATACAGTCCCCAAAATACAAACAACGACACCCCTGCACCCAAAAGAAAACAAGAGACCCAATTTTCCCTCCTCTATCCCATCCGATCACCCTTCTTGCGGTTCACCTTCCCTTTCCTGTTGTTCCGCCTGGTCCGTGTACAGCTCCTTGATTTTTTTTGCCGGTTCCTCCCCTGCCGTCATAGACCAGAAGATCATATTAGCACTAATTTTGAAAATCAATTGTTGATGCATGCTGTGCCTATGTGTACTCCTAAAGATTCTATTATTACGTTCTAGCCACAGACCCCAGCATATACCCGCAACCCCCATATCCCAGATGATGAGATTGTTTCTACTAATATGTCTCTCTCTCCACCTCCCCCAAGCTTCCAATACTGTTTGCGGCCCTGTCCCCGGGCCACCCATTCTGTTAATTAAGTCCCCCCAAATTGGTTTCGCAAAGCTGCATGTGACTACTAGAAGATGATCCACCGTTTCATTCTCCTGATTGCACATCACACAGATTGCCGGACCCTGCCACTTTCTTCTAGCCAAGTTATCCCGTGTTAGGATTGCGTTTCTACACGCCAACCAACTGAAGGTCCTAACTTTAAGTGGTACTCTTGCCTTCCAAACAGGATCGTAGACTCCGATTAAGGATTTTGTTGTCCTGGCAAAACAACAGATTATCAAAGCATCTAGGCTATTTGATTGCATCAGTTCCAAATACACCCTTATTGCACGTCCTGGATGTACATCTGCTCCTTACATGCAAGTGGGTAATAATCATATGGTAATAAAGACACCCTTTATGTGGTAGTAAACCACACTCTTAATCATAATCTTTTTTTTTAAATGAAAATTTTAATCTTGCTCTTGTAGAAAAGCATAATTCAATGTAATTAGTAAGCATAGTGGTCCAATAAGAATATGTATCTCATATCATTTTCCATATTTACCATAATGTGCATTATAAGATAATTGTCCAATGTGCAAACACTCATGTAATTGAAAACATCCAATACATCATTCAGATATGGGAAATTTTAGAATAGATCAATTGATTATCAAGATAACTGTTAACAAGTTGTAAGGTGACGACCCTAGAACTCAGTCAATTTATAAATCAAGTTTTAAAAGGTGATGATCATATATAAATACGAGATAGAACAGTGATGCGGTTCGTTTCTGGGAGACGTGTGGTTGCACCAGGTGTGAGTTCTTACTCGATTTGTATTGAAGGAGAAAGCTTCTTCAGAGGCGACCCTCGGCTGGCCGAGCGGTACCTGCAAAAGGCTGGAGTGAGGTGGATGTCTGGGCTCGGATCAGGTGGCTCGGATCCGAGGTCTGGTGTACCTGCAGACGGTCTCGAAACACCGGGGTTGGTCCCGGTGGCAGACCCTCCGACGATCTAGTCAGTTACTTTAAGATAAGAGCAACAGTAACTAGGGTTTAGAGGAGAAAAGATTGATTACCTTTTAAGAAAGGAGAGGGCCTGGTATTTATAGGAGTTTCCAATCGGGTCTAGACCCGTTTGGGGCTGGGCCGGACCCGGTTACCCGATTGGCTGAAGCGGTGGAAAGTCGGGCGGTATAGGGCTGACGTGGCAGGCGCCGGAGTGGTTTCCGGGCTGACGTGGCAGATCTCCGGGCGGTTTTCCGGTGCTGACGTGGCTGATCTGGAGGATCAGGAAGGACGCGTATCCTGAGGAGATCTGGTGGCTCAGGGTGAGCCACGCTTTATTCCTGACCCATATCACAAGCCCCTCACTCCCGCAGGGTTGGGTGATCCAGCAGTGCGGGGGTGATTCCTGGTCCTCGGGGGAAGGGCAGACGTCAGGGTGAGAAGTAGGGTCTGTTGTTCCCCGATGAGGGCCAGGGGCAGGAGGAATGGACTCCTCGTTTGGATGTGCGTGGGGTGAAGTTCTTAGGAGGGGATAGTCGGTAGTATGAATGCCGAGCTCACTAGGTCGGTGGCCGAGTTTGGGTCGGCAGACGATCCTTCGGGTCGGCGGACGAACCCATATGGGTCGGTGGACGAACCCTCCAGGGGTCGGAGGACCAATTCGCTAGTTGGAAGAGCGAGAGGTCGTCCGGGCCGCTCGATGGGGTTCGTCTGTACATGAGGTCGCGAGGTCGGCTGGACGAGTGTCTTGGTTAGTTTTAAGAGAGTGAGGAGAGGGGTTTGATTCGGATTTCGATCCGAGCGCCGAGCCCGCATTGAGAGGTGAGGCAGCCAGGCTTGAGCTCAGGGGGGTCGGCGGACGAGACCGGAAGGCTCGGCGGACGACTGCCTCGCTAGTTGGAAGAGCGGGGGGTCGTCCAGGTCATTTTGTTGGGACGGCGTCCGAGGTCTTGTGGTCGGTCATCCGAGCGTCTGGCCAGTTCGGAGAGTGGACGGGTGAGACTCGAACTCTGATCCGAGCGCCGAGCTCGTACTGGGAAAGGAGGAGGCAGTATGGCTCGAATCCTTATTCGAGCGTCGAGCTCGACCTGCGAAAGGAGGCAGTGGTGCAGCTCGAATTCTCATCCGAACGCCGAATCCGTATTGAGAGCTGGGGTAGTCTGGCTCGAGTTCAGGGGGTCGGCGGACGAGGCAAATAGGGTCGGCGGACGAGGCAAACAGGGTCGGTGGACGAGCCAAGAGGGTCGGTGGACGAGCCCAATAGGGTCGACGGACGAGACCCATAGGGTCGGTGGATGAGGCCAAGCGGGTCGGTGGACGAGCCCAATAGGGTCGGTGGACGAGGCCAAGAGGGTCGGCGGATGAGACCAAGAGCCCCATTTGTTGAAAGAGGTGGCTTGGCTCGAGTTCCCATCCGAGCGTTGAGCCCCACATGTTGAAGGAGATGTGGCTTGGTTCGAATTCTCATCCGAACGCCGAACCTGTATTGAGAGCAGAGGTAGCCTGGCTCGAGTTCAGGGGGTCGGCGGACGAGGCAAACAGGGTCGGTGGACGAGCCAAGAGGGTCGGTGGACGAGCCCAATAGGGTCGACGGACGAGACCCATAGGGTCGGTGGATGAGGCCAGGAGGGTCGGTGGACGAGCCCAATAGGGTCGGTGGACGAGGCCAAGAGGGTCGGCGGACGAGACCAAGAGCCCCATTTGTTGAAAGAGGTGGCTTGGCTCGAGTTCCCATCCGAGCGTTGAGCCCTACATGTTGAAGGAGATGTGGCTTGGCTCGAATTCTCATCCGAACGCCGAACCTGTATTGAGAGCAGAGGTAGCCTGGCTCGAGTTCAGGGGGGCGGACGAGGCAAACAGGGTCGGTGGACGAGCCAAGAGGGTCGGTGGACGAGCCCAATAGGGTCGACGGACGAGACCCATAGGGTCGGTGGACGAGGCCAAGAGGGTCGGCGGACGAGACCAAGAGCCCCACTTGTTGAAAGAGGTGGCTTGGCTCGAGTTCCCATCCGAGCGTCGAGCCCCACATGTTGAAGGAGATGTGGTTTGGCTCGAATTCTCATCTGCACGTCGAACCCAACCTGTGAGAGGGGACGTAGCTTGGCTCGAGTTTCCATCCGAGCGTCGAGCCCCACCCCATGAAGGAGAAGGTAGCTTGGCTCGAGCTTCCATCCGACCGTCGAGCCCGAGAAGGTAGCTTGGCTCGAGTTTCCATCCGAGCGTCGAGCCCCACCCCATGAAGAAGAAGGTAGCTTGGCTCGAGCTTTCATCCGAGCGTCGAGCCCCACCCCTTGAAGGAGAAGGTAGCTTGGCTCGAGTTTCCATCCGAGCGTCGAGCCCCACCCCATGAAGCAGAAGGTAGCTTGGCTCGAGTTTCCATCCGAACGTCGAGCCCACCCTGTGAGAGGGAAAGTAGCTTGGCTCGAGTTTCCATCCGAACGTCGAGCCCAACCTGTGAGAGGAGAAAGTAGCTTGGTTCGAGCTTCCATCCGAGCGTCGAGCCCCACCCCTTGAAGGAGAAGGTAGCTTGGCTCGAGTTTCCATCCGATCGTCGAGCCCACCCTGTGAGAGGGAAAGTAGCTTGGCTCGAGTTTCCATCCGAACGTCAAGCCCAACCTGTGAGAGGAGAAAGTAGCTTGGTTCGAGCTTCCATCCGAGCGTCGAGCCCCACCCCTTGAAGGAGAAGGTAGCTTGGGTCGAGTTGCCATCCGAACGTCGAGCCCACCCTGTGAGAGGGAAAGTAGCTTGGCTCGAGGTTCCATCCGAGCGTCGAGCCCCACCCCATGAAGGAGAAGGTAGCTTGGCTCGAGCTTCCATCCGAACGTCGAGCCCACCCTGTTGAAGGAGAAGGTAGCTTGGCTCGAATTCTCATCCGAGCGTCGAGCCCCACATGTTGAAGGAGATGTGGTTTGGCTCGACTTCTCATCCGCACGTTGAACCCAACCTGTGAGAGGGGACGTAGCTTGGCTCGAGTTTCCATCCGAACGTCGAGCCCCACCCCATGAAGGAGAAGGTAGCTTGGCTCGAGCTTTCATCCGAGCGTCGACCCCACCCTGTGAGAGGGAAGTAGCTTGGCTCGAGCTGTCATCCGAGCGTCGTGCCCCCACCCTGTGAGAGGGAAGGTAGCTTGGCTCGAGCTTCCATCCGAGCGTCGAGCCGCACCACTTGAAGGGGAAGGTAGCTTGGCTCGAGTTTCCATCCGAGCGTCGACCCCACCCTCTGAAGGAGAAGGTAGCTTGGCCACACTTCGCACTACTCCCTCCGAGATCTCCCTCCGAGATCTCAGACTGGCCGCAGCTTCACACCTTATGCTAGGAGGTTATTCCTGTCGGGCGAGTAGGGAGGGGCAGCATTGGAATTTCACCCTTTCTGCTGACGTGTTTTAGCCGCTTGATCATGTCAGATTAGATCTAACGGCTAGATGCTCATTTGCGGAAATCGAGGAGTCGCTGTCTACTTTAAAACCCCCACCCCCCCTCCTTTCTTTTCACTTTATCGTTTCATAATTCCCAATTTTTCCAGTTTTTAGCGCAGGCATTTCGATCGCTGTTGGCGGATTCTTTGCAGAGAAGCGTAACTTCCAAAGAATCAGGTTAGTAATTCTCCTTTTTTCTGAATGTCGCGTACTCAGTCCGGTTCCGAGGCTACAACGTCTGGTCACTCGGAGATGGAGTCAGATTTGGAAACGTCGTCATCTCTGGGCAAGTACCAGGTTAAAGAGGAGGTTTTCTCCGAACACGGCTCCGAGGGTGACAGTGACGTAGCTCTAATCGTGCAACCATTGAGTGTTCGGAGGCCAGGAAAGGAGCCGATGGTAGAGGGTGGTGTGGACGAGGATAGTGATGATGAGGAGGAGGAGTCGAACGAGGGGTCGGACGAGGAGTCGGGTGCTGGTGATGAAGAGGAGGAAGGAGAGCAGGGCGACACGGAGAGTGAGGAAGGGGAGGGCGTTGGTGCGCCGGATGCCGGCCACGTAGAGGATCTGCCTCCGTTGCCCCCCCTGTCGACGCCGTCGCCTGAGCGCAAGCCCCGGCCACGTAGGAAGAAGGTAGTTCTTGCCATGCCTCAAAGTTCTTCCTCGTCTGACGAGGGTGTGCCGAGGACGGGTCTTGATGTTCCGCCCGTCACCTTCCGAAATCCTGTGTCGATACGGATGTATCCCGATGATGTGAAGGACATCCAGCCGATCCCTCCAGTACCTGGAGAAAATACAAGGACGAAGATTCGTGCGGACAGTACTCCCAGCGTCTTGAGACCAGAGTATCTGAACATCATCAGGGCTGCTTACTATATTCCGAGGGAGTACGAGCTTCTGCTGCCGAGCCCAGGTATTCGACCTACGACGGTGTTGGCTCCGGGTTACTGCTTATTTCCGGAGCAAGCTTTCATCTCGGGGTTGAGGTTCCCCCTGCACCCCTTCGTGAAGACGGTCCTGAACTGGGCCGAGCTGTCCCCCATGCAGTATGGACCCAACTCTTGGAAGCATCTCATATGCTTCATCCTGAAGTGCCAAGAGAAAGGGGTGAGGCCGAAGCTTTCATACTTCCGCGCAATCTTCAGCATAGGTTCGCTCGGGGATATCGAGGGCGTGTTCTTCTTTACGCCGAGACCGAACAAGAAAGTGGTGCACGGCCACCCGGACTCGATCAAGAATTGGAGAGATAAGTATTTCGTTGTGAAGACCGAAGGGGAATGGGACATCCTCACCCAGTGGAATTTCGTGAAGCCGAAGCGCAAGCCCCCAAAGAGGAATGAGTTAACCGCCCAAGAGTGGGGGAGGGTTGATCATTTACTCCGGGGAGACAGCATCGCATGGCGCCGGGTGACCGAGGTTCACCTAGCGAGGGCCGGACTGAGTCCCGCCGACCCTAGTATGTTTCTTTCCTCATTTTTTTGTCTTTCTGCCTTCGTGTTAACGTTTAGCCTTCCTTTTCTGTCTTGTTGTAGGGATGACGACATAACAGGCACACGCCAAGCAGATCCTACTCGCCGCCGCAGAGAAGGCGAGACAAGAGAAGAAGAAGAAAGAAGAGCAGGAACGCCTCGCCGCCGAGAAGCGGAAGACTCCTGGCCAGCCTTCGCAAGCTGGAGGGCCCTCCACCGTGCCTCCCCCGGTGCCCGAGGAACAGCCTATATCGAAGAAGCAAAAGAAGCACCACCATCCTTCGCGGTCGGCTAGAGACCCAGCGGGAGGGTCGGGGAAAACAGTTGAAGCCCCGGCACAACAGCTTCCCCCCGTACGTCCGAGTGCGGCGGAGTTGGTGGGACGGATGGCGACGATGCCCTTCGCACCTGATTGGTCGATCGTGAAGGGCGACTCCATCCTCGACGGACCCGTATCGATGGAGTTCGTCTCGAAGGCCATCACCGATCGGGACGGAATGGCCTTGGCAGCGCAAACGGCCGATCAGGCCTACATGCGCTGGGCCCAAGCCAACCTCTCGGTAAGTCGTCCGAAGCCCACCCGGTAAATAGGCTTGTAAATTTGTAATTGTTGTAATTGTTGCTAAGTTTGATTTTTCTTGACAGTCGATGCTTCACGGCCAGCACTTCCACAAGTGTCTGGAGAAGGAGATTACATACGAGCGGAAGCAGAAGGAGAAGTTCCTTCGGGAATTGACCAAGGCGAAGGAGGATTTTAAGGAGGCTCGGGACATGGTGGTGGTGCACGAGGCCCAGATTGAGTCTCTGGACAAGATCCACAAGCAGGACCGAGAGGACCTGCTGAAGAAGATCGCGGCCGAGACTGCGGAGAAGGAGAAGGCGAAGAAGGCCCTGGCGGACTTGGAGGCGGCCTTGGGGGATACGCTTATGACGGCGCAAGACGAGGCTTACGAGCAAGCCAAGTCTCATTTCAAGTACATCTATCCGGAGTGCAATGTTGACCACCTCGGCTTCGGGTGGAAGCCAGACTTGCCTCCGACCCCGGGGGGTGATGGTGACGACGGCGGCCACCACGAAGAAGAGGTGCACCTCGACCCTCAAGACTAGATGTTTTTGTTTTTATTTCTCCCCCTTTTGTAAATGCCCTCGGCGGACTGGCCACCGCAAATTTTGTATCTTTTTGAGATGAAATGAAATATATAATTTTTTGGGCCGACTTTACAACACTTGCATTTTGTGATTCTTGTATTTTCTTTTTGATAGAGGCTAGCTCGCCAACGGAAGTTGGCTCGGGATCGAGAGGCTGCCAAGAATTACTTTTTGGACAAGTCTAGAGAGCTCGGTCTAGAGGTGGCTCGTTTGAGAAAGATTGTAGCCGACCGGGACTGGTGGGTCATTGAGAAGGACTGGGCGGTCTCGGATACGTCTAGCGGGCGGTCTGCCTCCGAGTCTTCTCTTCGCGAGGCCGTTATAGAGAAAGAATTGGAGATTCGCCAGTTGAAGCTCATACTCGGTGCCGGTCTTGTTGAAGAGGCAAGTAACTCTACTCCGGGGAGGTTGCCGCCTCCTTCGCTGGTTGTGACACAGCCGGATGATGCGGAGAGCTCGGTGGCGGGCACGTCTTCCTTGGTTGGGATAGCCGAGCGTCACAGGAGCCCCGAATTCGAGTTCCCGGCTGAGTGAGTGAGTTGAGAGCTCATTGTATTTGCGTTTTCATTCATTGAGTTGTAAGCGATGAGTAATGAATAAGATCGTTTGTTCTTCGGAGCCCTGATTGCCTCGGATGCCGAGTGTAGCTGACGAGAAACCTCCAAAGTCGCAATTGACGCGACTTCGTCAATAATCGCGACGTTTCGCCTTCCTAGGCATATTTATGGCGACGTTTCGCCTTCCGCCGTTTCCCATTCCCAGGTGCAATAAATGAGGCCTCAGGGGGCTATATAATCGCCCCCCCCCCCCTCTTTTTTCCATCAGTGAGTCATTTGACTCGGATGTCTGTTCATGGCGGGCGTCCACAAAAGGTAATGTTTCCGAGCATCCCGGATCGGAGGCATACCGATCACCCTCGAACAATTGGGGGTACCGGCCGCCAGGGCCATGGGACCCCGGGTTGTCCGTTGGTGAACGGTGGGCCGACCGATCGTTTGGGGTGTTCGGAGAATTCCGAAGCTCGGTGGCTCTTCCGCCGCCCGGGAACAATTTGGGGTTTTGGACTTTGTCCGTGCCGTAAACCCCGAGCTGTTCTTGGGCGACAGAGGGGTCGACTGATCCGTTCGAGTCGAGAGAGATAGAGCCGCTAGTCTTTGGCCTCCCTGCCATCCTCGAACAGTTCGGGGTTTAGGTTTTGGCAAAAGCCGAAAACCCCGAGCTGTTCGCGGGTGAGAGGGTGGCCAATAATCCGACTCAAGGCTCGGGGTGTCTGCGGAAGGCGGATGCCTCAAAGCTTAAATAAAAATTTTTCCAACGCTTGGTGAGTGAACAGGCGGAAGGCAGCGTCGAGCGTCTCCGCCGGGTGTCAAGGTCGCGGCGCCCTCGGAGAGGGCACCCGCCTTGTTCGGGATAAACGCCGAGCTTCTGCACTTGTTCTCGTGGAGAGACGGTGCGGGAGTGGCTGGCGAATGTCGCCTCGAGTCTCGGTTGACGACCTCCGAGGAGGTCAAACCGAGCGAGGGACGGGTGCCGAGCCCCCACAACGGTGAGAAAGACAACTGCAGGCGTAGCCTAGCCCCGCCGCCGAGCGTTCAGGTCGCGGTGCCCCCCGGAGGAGACGCCCGCCTTTGCTCGGGGTCAGTGCCGAGCTCCTGCACATGTTCTCATGGAGAGACGGTGCGGGAGTGGCTGGCGAATGTCGCCTCGAGCCTCGGTTGATGGCCTCTGAGGAGGTCAAACCGAGCGAGGGACGGGTGCCGAGCCCCCACAACGGTGAGAAAGACAACTGCAGGCGTAGCCTAGCCCCGCCGCCGAGCGTTCAGGTCGCGGTGCCCCCCGGAGGAGACGCCCGCCTTTGCTCGGGGTCAGTGCCGAGCTCCTGCACATGTTCTCATGGAGAGACGGTGCGGGAGTGGCTGGCGAATGTCGCCTCGAGCCTCGGTTGATGGCCTCTGAGGAGGTCAAACCGAGCGAGGGACGGGTGCCGAGCCCCCACAACGGTGAGAAAGACAACTGCAGGCGTAGCCTAGCCCCGCCGCCGAGCGTTCAGGTCGCGGTGCCCCCCGGAGGGGACGCCCGCCTTGGCTCGGGGTCGGTGCCGAGCTCCTGCACAGGTTCTCATGGAGAGACGGTGCGGGAGTGGCTGGCGAATGTCGCCTCGAGCCTCGGTTGATGGCCTCCGAGGAGGTCAAACCGAGCGAGGGACGGGTGCCGAGCCCCCACAACGGTGAGAAAGACAACTGCAGGCGTAGCCTAGCCCCGCCGCCGAGCGTTCAGGTCGCGGTGCCCCCCGGAGGGGACGCCCGCCTTTGCTCGGGGTCGGTGCCGAGCTCCTGCACAGGTTCTCATGGAGAGACGGTGCGTGACGAGCCCCACGCTTGTAAGAGAAGCATGCTTGGACTCGCGATTTCATCCGAGTGACGAGCCCTACGCTTGTAAGAGAAGCGTGCTTGGACTCGCGATTTCATCCGAGTGACGAGCCCCACGCTTGTAAGAGAAGCGTGTTTGGACTCGCGATTTCATCCGAGTGACGAGCCCCACGCTTGTAAGAGAAGCATGCTTGGACTCGCGATTTCATCCGAGTGACGAGCCCTACGCTTGTAAGAGAAGCGTGCTTGGACTCGCGATTTCATCCGAGTGACGAGCCCCATGCTTGTAAGAGAAGCGTGTTTGGACTCGCGATTTCATCCGAGTGACGAGCCCCACGCTTGTAAGAGAAGCGTGTTTGGACTCGCGATTTCATCCGAGTGACGAGCCCCACGCTTGTAAGAGAAGCGTGTTTGGACTCGCGATTTCATCCGGGTGACGAGCCCCACGCTTGTAAGAAACCGTGCTTGGACTCGCGATTTCATCCGGGTGACAAGCCCCACGCTTGTAAGAAAAGCGTGCTTGGACTCGCGATTTCATCTGAGTGACGAGCCCCACGCTTGTAAGAGAAGCGTGTTTGGACTCGCGATTTCATCCGAGTGACGAGCCCCACGCTTGTAAGAGAAGCGTGTTTGGACTCGCGATTTCATCCGGGTGACGAGCCCCACGCTTGTAAGAGAAGCGTGCTTGGACTCGCGATTTCATCCGAGTGACGAGTTCGTGAGGGGTCCTTTATCTGTTTACAAGAATTGGAGTCATAAGCTTGTTTTAAGAAAGCTGATGTTTACAATACATGCTTGTTACAGACAAGTCTAGGCACGACGTGCCGTTTACAGGACTTTACAAAAGACTAGGCCCAACGTGCCGTTTAAAATTATATTTCACATGGAGGCTATTCTCCTAAGAATTTAATCAAGTGTTCCGCATTCCAGGGCCTCTTGACAGGTTTGCCGTCGGTGTCGGTCAGGCGATAGGTACCCGGTCGTACGACCTCCGAAACCTTATAAGGGCCCTCCCAGTTTGGTGCCAACTTCCTTTTCTGGCCGGGGTTGGATACCGCCAGTTTCCGGAGGACAAGATCTCCGAGAGCAATGTTTGTTGGGCGCACCTTCTTGTTATAGAACCTCTCGATTCTTTGCTGGTAGATGTTCCTTCTGATGGATGACTTCTCCCTGACCTCGTCAATGAGGTCCAGGTCTGCTCGCAGTTGCATGGAGTTGCTTGCTTCGTCATAAGCCATAATTCGGGGAGAGGGGATACCTATTTCCAAGGGAATGACGGCCTCAGCGCCGTACGTTAAGTTGAAGGGTGACTCCCCTGTTGGGATCCTTTTTGTTGTTCGATGGGCCCAGAGAACGCTCGGCAGCTCGTCGACCCATAGCCCCTTGGAGGAATTATCGAGTCGCTTCTTGAGTCCATCGAGGATCTGATGGTTCGCGTTCTCTGCCTGTCCGTTGGATTGGGGATGGCATACCGAAGAGAAGCGCTGTTGGATACCGAGGTCTTCGCAGAACTTGCGGAAATGCTTGCCTGCAAACTGGGTCCCGTTATCCGTGACGAGCACTTGGGGGATCCCGAACCGACAGATAATGTGCTTCCAGAAGAATTGTTGAGTCTGCTGCTCGGTGATTGTAACTAGTGGCTCCGCCTCGATCCATTTGGTGAAGTAGTCGATGGCAACTATAAGGAACTTTCGTTGCCCCGTCGCCTTGGGAAAAGGGCCTACCAGATCCATCCCCCACATTGCAAAGGGGGTTGGACTGGCCATGGATCGTAGGTTTGCTTGGGGAACCCTCTTGATGGGGGAGAATCTTTGACAGGGGCCACATTTCTTGACGAGATTTAAAGCGTCCTGCAGCATGGTGGGCCAGTAGTACCCGTGGTTCAAAGCCTTTCGTGCGAGCGAACGGCTTCCCATGTGACACCCGCCGATCCCCTCGTGTAATTCTTTGAGAGCATATTCGGCTTCGCCGGGAGTGAGGCAGCGGAGATAAGGCCGTCCATCCGCGGTTGTGTAGGACCTTTTGAAGAGTGTTGAGTCGATCATTGCGAACCTTTCCGCTCGGGCCCGGACCCTTCTTGCTTCGGCTCGGTCTTCCGGGAGTTCTCCCTTGACGAGAAATCGTCTAATTGGAGTTGTCCAGTCTTCGGGGGGCTCTCCATCTTCGAGGCTCAGGACCTCCGGAATGTCTATACTGGGTTTAAGCATGACCTCGATCAGGACCGTGCGGTCGAGACCTTCGAAGGAAGAGGATGCCAATTTTGACAGAGCGTCAGCCTGGGCGTTCTGCTCCCGAGGGATCCTCAAAACAGCCGACTCGTCGAAGGACGAGAGTAGGCGTTGAACTACACCTCGGTAACGGACCATACGATCGTCTCGGGCCTCGTACTCCCCGGTGATCTGGTTGACCACGAGCTGGGAGTCGCTGAAAGCCCTGATCTGTTTGGCACCGGCTTGATGAGCCAGGGTGAGCCCAGCGATCATTGCCTCGTATTCGGCCTCGTTGTTAGAGGCCGGGAAGTTGAGGCGGAGGCAATACTGCAGAAGAAAACCGTCTGGGCCTCGGAGGATGATGCCTGCTCCGCTGCCTGCCTCGCAGGAGGAACCATCGACGTAAACTTCCCACGTCTGGTCGCTCTCCGTGTTTGCAGGGTGCTCGGAGATAGTGCACTCCGTAATGAACTCTGCGAGCGCCTGCCCCTTGATTGCTGTTCTGGGCTGATAGCCAATGTCATATTGGCTGAGCTCAATTGACCATTTCACGAGTCGACCCGAGCTTTCTGGTTTGTAGAGTACCGCCTTCAGGGGTTGGTCCGTCAGCACTTGGACAGAATGGGATTGAAAATACGGACGGAGCTTTCGCGAGGCCATGATCAGGGCGAACGCTACTTTCTCCATCCGAGAGTACCTGGTCTCGGCATCGAGTAGGACCTTGCTGACGTAGTACACAGGCTTCTGTGATCCCTCTTCCTCCCGAACGAGAACGGCGCTGAGCACCTTCTCCGAGGCTGATAGGTAGAGCCAGAGTGGCTCTCCTGGTTCGGGCTTGCTGAGAAGAGGGGGGTTCGCGAGGTATTCCTTTAACTGGGCGAAGGCCTCTTGCTGCTGTACTCCCCACTCGAACCCGTTGGTGCCTCGCAGGGCTTTGAAGAAGGGAAGAGACTTCTCTCCGGACTTGGAGAGGAAACGGCCGATGGCCGCCAGTCTCCCAGTCAGTCGTTGGACTTCTTTGATGTTCCTCGGAGGGGCCATGTCCAGGATTGCTTGGATCTTTTCGGGGTTCGCTTCGATTCCCCTTTGGCTGATAATGAACCCAAGAAACTTTCCTGCGGAGACGCCGAAGGCGCATTTGCTTGGGTTAAGCCTCATGTTATGTGTCCGAAGTACCCCAAAGGCCTCCTCCAGATCGGAGACGTGATTCTCTCCCCGCCGGCTCTTGACGAGTGTGTCATCCACATACACTTCTATATTGCGCCCGATCTGTTCCTTGAAGACCCTGTTGACGAGCCTCTGGTATGTGGCCCCGGCGTTCTTCAGCCCGAAGGGCATGACTCTGTAGCAATAGAGCCCCTGGTCCGTGACGAAGGACGTCTTGGCGATGTCGGGAGGGAACATGCGGATCTGGTTGTAGCCTGAAAACGCGTCCATGAAGGATAGGAGCTCGTGACCCGATGTTGCATCGACGAGAGCGTCGATCCTGGGAAGGGGGAATGGGTCCTTCGGGCATGCCTTGTTAAGATCCGTGAAATCAATGCAGATCCTCCAGCTCCCGCTCGCCTTTTTCACCATGACGACGTTTGCCAACCACTCGGGGTAGCTGACCTCCTGGATGAAGCGCGCGGCAAGGAGTTTATCGACCTCTGTATTAACCGCCTGTTGTCGCTCTGGCGCGAACTTGCGTCGCTTCTGTACCACTGGTCTCGAGCCGGGGATCACGCTGAGTTTATGCATGATGAGTTCCTCGGAAATTCCTGGCATGTCAGAGGGCTTCCAAGCAAACAGATCGACATTGCGCCGGATGCAGGCGATGAGGTCGGACTTGAGGCGAGGTGCGAGGGAGCGGCTTACTCGAAATTGTTTCGATGAATCCTCTGCCTCGAAGGAGACATCCTCCAGCTCGTCTGCCGACTCTGGCTCTGGCTGGGTCCTTTGAGGCTGCATTTCCACGGCGTCGAGGGGGAGCACTCCGCTTCCTATTGCTGTCATATAACAGGAGCGAGCGGCTTCTTGATTCCCTCGGACCACTCCTACACCGGTACTGGTGGGGAACTTCATCTTCTGGTGGTAGGCCGAGGGAACAGCCTGGAGGGAGCATAGGCCCGGTCGGCCGAGTATGGCATTATAGGCTGCCTTGATGTTGACAACCATGAAGTCCATCGACTCGGTTCTCCGATTCGGAGCCGTGCCCGCCGTGACATCCAGTGTGACGATCCCCTCGATTGTCACCGGTACTCCAGAAAATCCGTGCAGGGTGTATCCGGCCGGCTTCAGTCTGCTTCGGGGGAGCTTTAGGTTCTCGAAAGCATCGAGGAACAGAATGTTGACCGAGCTCCCGTTGTCTACCAGGATCCGCCGAGCATCAAAGTTTGCCATGCTGAGATTGATTACGAGAGCGTCGCAGTGTGGGAGCCGAACCCCCTCCAGGTCGTCACCCGAGAAGGAGACGGGGAGTGGTTGGATTTGAGGAGTGAGAGGCCCTTGGACGGCGTTAACGTCCCGGATGAACGCCTTACGGGAGGTGTTAGAATCCCCTCCCATGGGCCCTCCGTGGACGCAGTGCAGTATGGGTTGGTCGTCCGGTTCTTCCAGCTCCTGCTCTTGTCTGGGGAGTTGTAGGGGAGCTCGAGGAGGAGGTGAGGTTCTCCTGTTCCTCGTGTCCTTTTGCAACCGAGCGTCATCTCTCTTATACTCCCGGAGGTATCCTCGCTGGATCAGTGCCTCGATTTCATCTTTCAGGGCACGGCAGTGATCTGTGTCGTGCCCGTTGTCTCGGTGGAAGCGGCAGTAGAACCGCTGATCCCTTTTCTTGCTAGTGTTGTTGGACGGCCGAGGGGGGTACTGAACGAGGTCTCTGTCTTCGATCGCAAGGAGTATGGAGGACACATTTTGTGTGAGCGGGGTATACCTTTCGAAGCGAGGAACCGGCGGTACCTTCTTCATGGTGCTCCCATCCCTTGGGGCCTTTTTCGAAGGCTCGACTTCCTCGGCCTTCCGTTTCCCTTTTCCGAGTGCTTCCCTGGATTCGTCGGGGTTTAGGGCTTCCTCTGCCCTGATGTACTTCTCGACTCGGTTGAGGAGGTCGGGAAAATCGATCGGGGGCTTCTTTGCCAGAGAAGCTTTCAGCTGTCCATGACGGACGTTGTGCCGAAATGCCGCGGAGGCGACGCCCGGATCGAGAGAGGAGACTGACCTCGCTTCCGCCGTGAATCTCCGGACAAACGCCCTGAGTGATTCCCCCCCTTCCTGTTTGAGCCCAAGCAAAGAGGCGCTCGTTCTTTCGGCCTTCCGGCTGGTTACAAAATGGGCGAGGAAATTGCCTTCCAGTTGATCAAAGGAGTAAATAGAGCCGGGGGCGAGTTTTGAGAACCACTCACGAGCCGGACCCCGAAGGGTGGCCGGAAAAGCTCGGCACAGCAGAGGATCCGATGCGCTGTGAATCATCATGAGGGTTTTGAAACCCTCCATGTGATCAGCAGGATCCCCTTCGCCGTTATAGGTCTCGAACTGTGGGGGTCGGAAGTTCCGAGGAATTTCTGCTTGGATAATGAGGGCGGAAAAGGGGGGTCGGACAGGTTTGTACCCCTGACCGGCTCCGACACCGTCGCCCATGTGATCGATTCGGTCCTCCATTTCTTGGAGGCGCCTCAGGAGCATGTCTTCGGCTTCGGGCTGGATTGTTGAGGAGCGCGAGACGCTGGCCTCAGCGTCTAACCTGGTTTGAGAACGGCGTGCTTCCTCCCTGGGGGCCCGTTGGAGAGCCCCAAGGATTTCCCTTCGGAAGTCCTGAAACTCTTGCTGAGTAACAGGAGCTCCCTCAGCTCGGGCCGGCTGGACCAGAGGTTGCCTCCCGACTCGGCTGAGTGCTGGCCTTCGTTCTTCCGGCGGTGGCCTAGGACGGTTCGGGGCCGAGTTGGAAGCGGCCCTTTCCCTACTACGGTCAGCGTGCCGACTGGAGATTATTCCTCGAAGGTCAGGTTGGATTGGAGGAGTGGGGGCCCGCTGGGATCCCTGACGGGAGGCCCTATGCTTTGATGTGCGCGGCCCGGCGTTGGTATGTGATGGGAGTGTGTCTCGTCGGTTGACGGAGGACGCAGCCCCCTTGCTTTTGGAGGCCATGGGAATTCGGTAATCGAGGTACCTCGGCCGTAGGACTTGGTCGGCTTCCGAAGTAGCTTTCCCACAGACGGCGCCAACCTGATGCGGTTCGTTTCTGGGAGACGTGTGGTTGCACCAGGTGTGAGTTCTTACTCGATTTGTATTGAAGGAGAAAGCTTCTTCAGAGGCGACCCTCGGCTGGCCGAGCGGTACCTGCAAAAGGCTGGAGTGAGGTGGATGTCTGGGCTCGGATCAGGTGGCTCGGATCCGAGGTCTGGTGTACCTGCAGACGGTCTCGAAACACCGGGGTTGGTCCCGGTGGCAGACCCTCCGACGATCTAGTCAGTTACTTTAAGATAAGAGCAACAGTAACTAGGGTTTAGAGGAGAAAAGATTGATTACCTTTTAAGAAAGGAGAGGGCCTGGTATTTATAGGAGTTTCCAATCGGGTCTAGACCCGTTTGGGGCTGGGCCGGACCCGGTTACCCGATTGGCTGAAGCGGTGGAAAGTCGGGCGGTATAGGGCTGACGTGGCAGGCGCCGGAGTGGTTTCCGGGCTGACGTGGCAGATCTCCGGGCGGTTTTCCGGTGCTGACGTGGCTGATCTGGAGGATCAGGAAGGACGCGTATCCTGAGGAGATCTGGTGGCTCAGGGTGAGCCACGCTTTATTCCTGACCCATATCAAACAGTTATCATGTAAGAGTGGCGTAATACACCACAGTCGACGAACATAAGATCAGTTACCAAAATGACACTCCAACATATATAAACATAATAACATAAAATGAAGAATATCCTCCAAAAAACGAAAATGAAGAAATAAATAAATTTAAGAGGATTCAACAAACTACTCTAAGAAATTGCTGTATTAAATTTTCCATTTATCAGTCTTGATGCTGTTTTGAAGGGCGTGGGCTTTTTTGTGTGTGCACTCTTTAAGATGATAAGGGAATGTTTGTGTTATATGTGTGTTCTGCATGTCTGTCACAATATGGCTTAAACTAAGTATCTGTGCAGCAACGCCTAGTATTCACAAGATCAATCATTACTAGGCAATAAAAAAGATGTGTATTTCGTACAAATCCTAAAAACTGAAGCTACTTTATACACGTGACATTGTTCCAGAATTGCAAGTAAATCTCAGTAGACAAGATAATACAACACGAAATCCAAATTCTGATAAAATTTCCACTCAGAATACTAGATTTATGTGCAGAGTTTATATTAAAGCAGCAGCTAGATATACCGTGACATGAATTAACAAAATAAATACTGATGCAACAGTTACCTATACATATACCGTGGACAGAAAACGAAGACCTTATCATGGCCCATCTGGACAAGTACTACCACGACCTCTTTGATACAGGACCTTCAACCACAGTCTAGTATCGATCCTTCAGCTGCAGCATATGTATCAGCTCCAGTATCAGTGTATATCAGCTCATTTTCAGTATCGGAGTGTATCAGCTTCCGTATCAGTGTCTATTAGCTTCTCAGCTTCAGTATCAGTGTTCATATCAGTGTCTATTAGCTTCTCAGTTTCAGTATCAGTGTTCGTCAGCTCCCGTATCAGTTTCGTATCAGTTTCTATCAGCTCCTATAAATAACGTATCAGTCCCCCAGCGAATTTCTTTCTCTGAAGGACTTATCCGAATAAATACTGCCAGCATGATTGGTGGGTACTGGAGCCGTTAGACTGGAAGCTTCTCTTTTTTTGCTTTGTTGCTTTTACTAGCTGTAAACAGCCTCCAGCTATTGTTAGCTGTAAACAGCACCACCCCCCCTGTGTCGTTATAAACAGGGGGATGAATGTAAATGAAATATGAATGAATAGATTCCTATCTTCTCTAATCCTCTGCTCTCACTCTTCTTCCTCTGTTCTTAGTCTTCTATCCAACTCTCTCTTTTAGTATAGCACAGCCATGGTTGTCACTCGGTCTGCTAGAGACCCTCCTCCACCATCTGATAGAGCTCCTGCTGGTCATGCAACACTCTTAGGAGGGGAGTCTGCGAGGAGATGCACACTAGCACCAGATATGTGGAGTACCTCAAGAATTGACGGTAGCGAATGAATAGAAATCAAATTTTCAGAACAAGAAGTGTGGGACGCCGTAAAGAGTCTAGGGCAAGATAAGGCTCCAGGTCCTGATGGATTTCCAATCTTTTTTTACAAGATATATTGGCCGATTATCAAAGATGACCTTCTCAATATTTTCCACGAGCTTTACGAAGGGGCGTGTAACCTAGACAGGCTTAACTATGCAACGATCATATTGATTCCCAAGAAGAGTGAAGTTACCTCCCACGAAGACCTCAGACCAATTAGCTTGCTGAACGGATCGTTCAAAATCATAACCAAGGTCTTAGCACATAGATTAGGACCCCACCTGAATGAGGTGATTGCACCATCACAGAGCGGGTTCATTAAAGGTAGGGACATTATAGATAGCATAGCTTCCGCCCACGAAACCATTTTTAGAGCTCACAGAGGAAGGATGGATGGTTTCATACTGAAAATTGACTTCCAGAAGGCGTACGACTCGGTATCGTGGGAATGCACGGAGGAAGCCTTAAAACTTAAGGATTCGGTGATAAATGGAGATTATGGATGAAATTGTGTATCAGAGGCGGGAAATCAAACATCCAAGTTAACGGACAGCAGGGGAAGGAGATAAGGTGCAAGAGAGGCCTCAGACAAGGCGATCCACTATCATCTCTTCTTTTCGCCATTGTCGCGGATGGGATGGCGGAAATGATCAGAAGAGCTCAAGAGAATTCCATCATCAAAGGCTTCCATATAAAGGGGATTGAACAGCCTATGTCAATCCTCCAATACGCAGACGATACTATCCTTTTTGGCAAGGCTACTGTGGAAGAAGTCTCTGCCATCAAAAGTGTACTGGCCTGCTTTCAAGGGTGGTCGGGTCTGAAGGTCAACTTAGGTAAGACTAGCGTTCTACCCGCATCCGGTTATATGTCAATGTCGGTTAACGATATCTCCACGAGCTTAGGCTGTAAGTCTAGCGAGTTCCCAATCAAATACTTGGGGACGCCGATTAGACCCGGTAATCTGCTGAAAGAAGATTGGATTTTTGTTATCGACAAAATTAAGAAGAAACTGGCAGGTTGGCAAAGCAGGTTCCTTTCGCTCGGGGGGGAGGATTATCCTTCTTAACTCCATCCCGCTGTACTTGATGTCTATCTACGAATTACCTAGATGGGTATCCAACAGCATCGACAAGCTTAGGTGGAGATTTCTTTGGAAAGGAACGGACGAGGGAAACAGAGGATTCCACTTGGTTAACTGGGGACGGGTATGTAAGAAAAGGAAATTCGGGGGTCTGGGGATCACGAATCTTCAAGATATGAACAAAGCTTTGCTTTCGAAGTGGTGGTGGAAGATCTCTTCCAACCATAAAGGGTGGTGAAAGCATTCTTTCGAGTGTTTTCGCAAGAGGAAGAAATTTCGGTTCGGCGGGAGGAGCGCGTCAGCGAAAGTCTCTACTTTGGAAAGGCATATCAAAGCAAGGAAAAATCTTCTTCACAAATACTACATGTAAAGTTGGGAACGGGAAAAAGACGAGATTCTGGAAGGACAAGTGGTGCGGCGAATCCACTTTGATGAATCAGTTCCCCCAAGCCGCTGAAGCAACACAGAACTTAGACCTAACAGTAGCTGACATCAGGAAAAACGGTAAGCTGAGCTTCGTAGTGTCCACTGATTTAAGTTCAGAGGCAGTGCAGCAGTTCGAGGCGTTGAATATTTTGGTTAAACAGAACGGTATCCGACAATCCAGCTTGGAAGACCAAAGATGGTGGGAGCGAGAAGAATCTAAAGCCTTTACAGTTTCGTCAATGTACTCATGGATTAACGACGGAGGCATCAGATGTAAAGTTCAAGCGGTCATTTGGGGAGCACTTGTCCCCTTCAGGGTAAAAGTGTTCTGTTGGTTAGCTTTTCAAGACGCGATCCTATCAAAAGTGAATCTTAAGAAGCGAATATCGAACATAGACGTCATTTGCGAGAGGTGCCTCAGCGCAGATGAAGATGTCGATCACATTTTATTTCAATGCCCGAGAGCGCGTTGTACGTGGGAAATCGTTTGCCGGGGGTTTGGGTGTAATAGGGTTCCTATCTCAACAAAAGATATTTGGGGTTCCTTCAGAGAAGTTCACATTAGCAACACTAACACTAGGGCTTGGGATATCACTTCTGCAGCTACTATTTGGAGTCTCTGGCTCGAAAGAAATGATTTCATTTTTCGCAACTGTCAATATAGATTATCTGTCGCCATGCAAAAATTATTTAATCTGATCCACGGTTGGGCAGGTGCAATGGAGGGTGCGAAGAGAATCAGGAACAACGAGGGTGCTTAGCCACAGAGGCGGCCTATGGGGTGTGGAAGATAGCGGAGGACGAAGGATGATCATCAACTAGGAGGGAGCTTGGTCCGGGGTTTCTTCTGACAGCAGCTCAGCTATTATTGTTGGACTTCGTTTGTATTAGTTTGCTGCTGCTTTAGAGGGCTAACTTTGTATTAGTATGCTGGCTTTGTATTAGTATGCTTTAGGTTGTTAGCTTTGTACTAGCTTGCTGTTGCTTTTGTTCTTGTTCCGGGTAGGTCCGTGAACTGCGGTGGGATCACCACGACTGTTGTTGTTCGTTCCTACTTATGTTGTACTACTTTGTTTCGTTATTGCTTATTAATGAAACGGTGACGTGCGTCATCTTTTATCCCAAAAAAAAACATCCTGGTGAAATTCCACATGCTCTTCCATCCTTATTTCTACAGCGACCAACAAATTGCAGTTTGGTTTTAAGCATTTGTCGATCAAAGTCTCTGGATTGCAAGTGACAATGCCTCAAGTTGAAGAGTATGAGCCTAACAGGACAATTAACAATATGTAAGGCAAATATTTTTAAATGTCCTTTAAGATACTTCTCAATTTATAAACTACTAAATTCCACATGAACAAACCTTTTCTGGGCAGAACTGCACTACATATATAAATATAGGAACCTCAATAGGCCTAACCAAAGGAAGCACCCGATGAATAGGTAAAAGTAAATTGTCAATCTAAAGTGTTTGAGTGCATGTCGTCAGGCATAGTGATTATATATGACTGAACCACATGACACACTGTGAAAGCAAGTATCATGTTATAAATTTTATGTAATATAGAGAATTAGCTCCATATAGAAAGCCAAATAAAATATAGATGTAATGCGATAGTTTCCTGCGATTGTGATAAATTATAAACCGAGGAAATTATGAGTATGTTAAAATCAGGGCAGCTATTGGTTGGTTCATATCCGGAAACCGCAGCACCCAGACTAGGACCCCCTACAGATAGAAGATTTGGACCCAGATCTACCCACAAAGTTTAGGTCCAAGTCCAGTTCTGCTCTGTAATAATTGTACCCAATGGTTTTTTGCCTTTTGGACCCACGTAATTAATATATGTACCAGAGCCTACCCATTTTTGTGAGATGGCATCTTATTTTATAACATGCCACTCCAGATATTCAGAAGAACTCTTATAACATGTCGCAACAAATTTCAATTTTCAGTATTTGAATACAACGATAAAGTTCAGATCTCTATGACCCCCATACCAAGAACTCACTAAGCCAAACAGATCGCAACATATTTAACATTAACCAACTCAAATAACGGTTTGTCCGATGTCCATTTAATACAAACTAGCGAAAAAAAAGGATGAGGAAGAGGAAGACTTGGTTCTGCCTACAGAATAATGGAGATAATAAGGAAGAGGCAGTTGCAAAAAAAAGTGACAAAACCTAGAAAACTACATGTTTTTGAAAATAAAGATGGCTAATGCCACCGGTTTCATTAATGAACTAGGTTTGCCCGTTGACACGTAGGCACGTCTTCGGAACGGTGCACCGGGTTTGATTATATAAAATAGTTTTAGAGGTCCAGCAAATTAATTGAAGAAGTAAACATATTATATGAGGAAATAGTATATCTACCTTTAAGCTCAATTATCGTCTTCCTCATCATTAGCTTGAACTTAGCTGGAATGCATATAGTTTTAGCTGGAATGCATATAGTTTGTTATAAACATTGCATAGAATTTTTTTTAACTTCAGTATCAATTTTAGATGTTTGTCATAGTTATGCAAGGACATTATCATATAGATTTTATAGAGCTTACTCTAATCCTATAACCACTATGAGCATGTCTGAATCCAATGGTAATGCAAGTGCAGGTGTGAAAGTATCTACAATACCAATAATCTAAACATTTATTTTTAAAATTTTAAAGTTTGATTTCTAAAATTTCAAAAAATGTAAAAATTTTAAAATTTTAAATATTAAAAAAATTATTTTTTTAAATTTTAAAAAAAAATTTTAAATTTTAAATTTTTTTATAAGTTTTAGATTTTTTAAATTTTTTTTTAATTATTTTTGAAGTTTTAAAAATTTTAAATTTTTTGGTTTTAAAATTTTTTTTTTTAAATTTAAAATTTTTATTTTTTGTATTTTGTGAATAGAAGAGAGAGAGTGAGAGAGAAATAATTAAATAAATAAAGGAGTTCTTTTGAGTGGGGGGTTTGAATTTGAGTTTTGGGAGGAAACTTTTGGTGGGAAAAATATATTTTGTGGGATTAGATCTGAGCCTTTGATTTTGGAGAGGATTGAAGGAGAGCCACTTGATAGCTTTCTTTGTGTTTTATTATACAACATATTTTGATTAACGAAACAGAAGGTACCGATCAATACAACATAACCTAATCATTCTAATACAAAGATAGATCCAAAAACAACCAAAAGAAGTTACATCAATGATCACATAAAGATCTCCCTAAATAACCGAATTGCCCTACTTGATTTCTCCACCAAAAGCTAAGATCTTCCCATACATGATCCATTGCCGCCTACTACGCTCCATCCAACCTTGGTTTCTTCCAAGCCCCTGTCAGACCTGTCCAATCCTCTGTTAGAGCTAGCATTTCATGAATAAGCATATGAAAAGAGCATCTATCATTACGAAAGCAAAAAGCATTTCTATCTAGCCACAGACTCCACACAATGGCCCCAACCGTACTGTCCCACAGACCCCTATGTTCTGTTTTGATGTGTCTTGTTCTCCATCCCCCCCACAGGTCGTCGACGCGGCTCGGGATTGCGGTAGTGTGAAAGGCCAGACCCATGATCTCCCAAGTCATCCTAGCTCTAGGACATACGAAGAAAATGTGAGAGGTGTCTTCGTCTCCGTTGTGACAAGGTTGGCACGTAGCGTCGAGCAGAATGTTACGTTTCTTTAGATTAGATTTGGATAGGATACCGTTATTGAGCACCAGCCAAAGGAAGGCCTTAACTTTGGGGGGCGCTTTAGTCTTCCACATAGTATCGGCGAGTGAATTCCTTAACCCACCATCATTAAGGAAGCCGTACATAGAGGAAACTGTGAACGTTTTGCTTTGACCTAAATTCCATTCTCTGATATCCTCCTGTGTTCTCTATTGTGTTCCTTCTTCTAGTAGCATCGCATTAAGCCTCATTAGTTGCTCCTGAGCATCGTTGGAGGGGCACCCTGTTAGTTGTAACGTTAGCTTTCTATTCCTCCATACATCTGCGACTAAATCGTCATCCCTCTTAGCTGACATTGCTAGGGCAGGATAGAGTGATTGTAGCGTATTATCTCCACACCATTTGTCTTTCCAGAATCTAATGTTGTTGCCCTTCCCCAACTTGCATCTTGTGTTTGCATGGAAGATGTCACCCACCTTAGCTACCCCTTTCCAGATACCAGACACCTTTCCATACCTACATTTTCCTCCAAACCTGGCAATTTTTCTCCTTCGATATCTCATGAAGGAATTACTCCACCATGCCTTACGTTGTTTATGCATTTTCCACCACCATTTGGACAGTAGGGCCTTGTTCATGTCTCTGAGATTAAGGATCCCTAGTCCTCCAAACTCTTTCTTCTTGCAGACTCTGTCCCACTTGATAAGGTTAATGCCCTTGTTGTCGTCGCGCACTCCTTTCCATAGGAATTTCCGTCTACATTTATCAATTCTCTTGATAGCCCAGTTTGGAATTTCGTAGATCGACATTAGGTAAGTAGGGATGCTACTAAGGACGGAGTTGATGAGAGTAATTCTACCTCCCAGAGAAAGAAATTTCCCTTTCCACCCTGCCAGTTTCTTCTCGATCTTTTCCACCAAAGGAATCCAGTCTTCCTTAGTCAGTTTTCCAGGTCTGATCGGCGTTCCCAGGTAGTTCAGCGGGAAGGCCTTTTGTTCACATTGAAGCAGGGTTGTAGTGATGTCTGTGGAGTTCGCACTGTTGTTGGAGAGAGCAGTGACGCAGCTTTTTTGCAGGTTCACCGCCAGACCAGACCAGAATTCGAAACATCTTAGAAGGACACGTATCGCCGTGACTTCTTCCACCTTAGCCATCCCAAACACTAAGGTATCGTCAGCATATTGTAGAATCGACAATGGTTTGGAAATCCTTTTAACTGTAATCCCATCAGTAAGTCGTGCCTCCATTCCTCTCTTGTTCATTTCGGCCAATCCATCAGCAATTATAGCAAAGATAAGTGGTGACAATGGATCTCCCTGTCTCAGCCCTCTCTTGCACCTGATTTTCCGTCCTATAAGACCATTGACTAGCACAAAGGATTTGCCATTTGTAGTACACATCTTCATCCATAGCCTCCATTTCTCTCCAAACCCTTTAAGTTTCATAGCCTCCTCCACACATTCCCATTCTACCGTGTCGTAGGCCTTTTGGAAGTCTAACTTTAGCAAGAACCCATCTACTTTGTCTTTGTGGCCCCTATAAACCATTTCATGAGCCGAAGCAATGCTGTCTAGTATGTCTCTTCCTTTAACAAACCCACTTTGAGCCTCACCTATGATGTCATTAAGCACTGGAGCTAGTCTATTAGCCAATGCCTTCGTGATGATCTTGAACGATCCATTAAGCAAGCTGATTGGCATGAGGTCGTTAAACCTGAGGACTTCGGTCTTCTTAGGGATGAGGGCTACGTTTGCGTAGTTAAGTCGCTCAACCTGCGCTACCCCTATGAAAAACTCATGAAAAATGTCCATAAGGTCTTTCTTAATGAAGGCCCAGAATTTTGTGTAGAAGCTGATCGGGAACCCATCTGGACCTGGAGCTTTATGTGATGAAAAACCCATCTGGGCCCAGAAAACTACATGTTCCTTGCAGTCAACATCCATCTATATGTGATGCCAACTTTTGAATATAACCAACCATATAAAAGTTTCGTTTATGAATAGATCCTAAACATATACTTAAAGCTATTATTCTATACCTTTCTACATTGACCAATACCATCCTAATCATTTATTTGAAACCTACGAATATTTTGTGTTTCCAAGAAGTTAAGCTCTGTATCAGCCTCTTCATTTACCATTCAGGTTCTCAACTAGGTGACCTAGTCGAATGGTCCTTATAGGACGAGCATAAACAGGGTATGATTAGATACTGAGACCAGGTTGGGTCCGGGTAATGGATACTTCCAACAACTTTTTACACAATAACCAGGAAGAACTTCTTAAGTGTTTTTTATGTCACTAGTTAAACTTCTTCAAGAGTTTGCATTTAAAGATGAGAATGGCAAGAGCTTCCAGTGTAAATTAATGAACCTATCTGAGACACTATTCTTATATACAAAAACATGTAGTAAATCTGCATCTTTCTTGAAAAACAACACAGATGATACATGGATGAATCAATTCATGATTGTAATAAATCAATGATGAACAATGAAGATACTGCTTGGACCAGGCATCTTAAGAAAAAGAAGCATAACCAATTTCTTCACTGACACTTAAAGCTGCTAGTGAGTAGTAACATGCTACAAAGCATTTAAGACATGAATTATACACAACGACAACCATACCTGAAGAGCTGATGTATCACAAGGAGGGTATACTCCTAATATGTTTCAGGAATCTTCCATAAATTATCAATATGGGCTTCTGTCCATGAAGAATTCACCATTGCCAGATGTGCACAAGATCCCACCAAACCATACAGCCAACTAAAGAACATGTAGTAGATGACCTTGCACCGGGATAGCCAAATGCTGCCTCAATAAAAGATTTTTAATAAGTTCAGTATCATCTGCATGAATATAAAGCAAAAAAATGTTCCACAGTATGCATCTTTACTATTACAAGTTTATAACCCAAAACTCCTCTGAAGTCAGCCTCTTAAACTATGAGTGTGAAGCCAAGCAGCACGTAGAAGATACGTGTTTTGTTCGTTCATTTTACTAACAATAGTCTCCTATATGGCATGTGATCATACAGCTAGTAAACTTATTAACGAAAAACAGGCTACATGATGAACAGTAGCAATTCATATTGTAGGGATTATTTGATTACCCACTGAAAGTAGACTATTCATAGTGACAAGGCAAAGAGGAATCAACGTTGCATACAAATATTCTTCAAGTATGAAGAATTGAAGACCTACATGTTTTGTAAATTTATGGTTCGCGTGGAAAATAAACAAACAAAACTCTCAAAAACTAATGAAAGTATGTTTAAGGCATCACGTTTCACAAACAGACATACTGAATGGCTATATTATGTATATTATTATATAATTTATTATTATTGTAATAAATTATTTAATATATTATTATAATATATTATTACCACATATATGTTATTATAATTATTATATGTTATTATATATATGTATATAATTAAATATGTTTATTATAATAAATTATTATACATTATTATATAATATAAAATTATTCCGATATATTATTATTTTATATATACTATTTTATATATACTATTATTATTATATTATTATTATATATATTATTATTTTATTTATACTATTTTATATATACAATTATTATATTATATTTTTATTACATATATTATTATTTTATATATACTATTTTATATATACTATTATTATATTATATTATGTTTATATATATTATTATTATATATATTATTATTATTATATATTACTATTATATATTATTATATAATATACTATTTTTATAATATATTGTTATATATATATTTATAATACATTATTGTTACATATATTATTATTATTATTATTATTATTATTATTATTATACATTCATATTATATATTATTATATATATTATCATATAATATACTATTTTTATAATATATTGTTATGTATATATTACGATTATTATTATTATTATTATTATTATTATTATTATTCTTATACATTCATATTATATATTATTATATATATTATCATATAATATACTATTTTTATAATATATTGTTATGTATATATTACGATGATTATTATTATTATTATTATTATTATTATTATTATTATTATTATTATTATTATTATTATTATTATTATTATTATTATGCATTCATATTATATATTATTATATATATTATCATATAATATACTATTTTTATAATATATTGTTATGTATATATTATTATTATTATTATTATTATATATATATATATATATATATATATATATATATATATATATATATATATATATATATATATATATATATATATATATATATATATATACAGAGAGACAGAGAGAGAGAGAGAGAGAGAGAGAGAGAGAGAGAGAGTGTGTGTATAAAACGGATTTCTGAAAACTGTCTCCAGAAAATTAGAGTGTAAAAGCTGTTTGGTAATAATTTTTTATGAAATTTTTTTTGAAAATGAAAGTATAATGTTTGTATAGATTTGGTTGTATATATATACTGTATACAGTATATATATTCTGATACATACATGTTGTATACATATACATACATTCTGATATATGATAATATAAAATATTTTATTATAATAAACATATTTAATAATATACATATATACAATAATATATAATAATTATAATAATTGTAATAATATATCTGTAATAATAATATATTCAAATTATATATTAAAGAATTTATTATAATAATAAAAAATTATATAATAATATATATAATAATATATAATAGTAATATATAATAATAATATATATTATAATAATAATAAATTATTATAATAGTATATATAAAATAGTATATATGAAATAGTATATATAAAATAATAATATATTTCAATAATTGTACATTATATAATAATGTGAAATAATTTATTATAAGAAACATATTTAATTATATACATATATATAATAACATATAATAATTAAAATAATATATATGTAATAATAATCTATTATAGTTATTTATTAAACAATTTATTACAATAATAATAAATTATATAATAATATATAATAGTAATATATAATAATAATGATAATATATATTATAATAAAAATAGATTATTATAATAGTATATATAAAATAGTACATATGAAAAATAATACATAATATAATAATAATAATAATAATAATAATAATAATAATAATAATAATAATTTTATATATATATATATATATATATAGGGGTCGGTTCGGGTGAGAACCAACCCTGGGGTGAGAACCTAAGAGCCTATCCTAGCCATTCATCTGTGTAATCTTAACGGTTAAGATTTTTTAAAATTAAACAATAAGATTAATTAATTTTTGCATTAAGATGTCAATCCCTTTAATTAAGGGATGGGGACCGCGTAATAAAAGGAATAATTATAAATTGCCTTTTTTTGTGTGCGACGGTTAAGGCAAATTTGGTCAAATTGGAGAGAGAAATAATTTATTCCCGTAAAATTTTGGAGAAGATTTTGTTTCCCAAATTAATAGCAACTGCAGAATCATTCACCATTGCGTTCCTTACAGTTACTGTTTATTACAGTTGCTATTTATAATTATTACAGTTGTTGTTTAAGTGGTCAGGTATTGCTGTATAATTATTTCAGTTGCTATTTATAATTATTTCAGTTGCTATTTATAATTATTACAATTGCTATTCGATAAGATTTTGTATCCCAACTTAATAGCAACTTCAGAATCATCACCAATTCGTTCCTTCACCAATTAGTTCACTATATAGCAACTGACTGTATTGTAAGTAAATACAATAGCAACTTCAGTTGCTATTTATAATTTTAACTTCAGTTGCTATTTATAGTATTTCTTCACCAATTTCAGTTGCTATTTATAATTATTTCTGTTGCTATTTATAATTATTACAGTTGCTATTCGAGAAGATTTTGTATCCCAACTTAATAGCAACTTCAGAATCATCACCAGTTCGTTCTTTCACCAATTAGTTCACTATATAGCAACTGACTGTATTGTAAGTAGATACAATAGCAACTTCAGTTGCTATTTATATTTTTAACTTCAGTTGCTATTTATAGTATTCCTTCACCAATTTCAGTTGCTATTTATAATTATTTCAGTTGCTATTTATAATTATTACAGTTGCTATTTATAATTAATACAGTTGCTATTCGAGAAGATTTTGTATCCCAACTTAATAGCAACTTCAGAATCATCACCAATTCGTTCCTTCACCAATTCGTTCACTATATAGCAACTGACTGTATTGTAAGTAGATACAATAGCAACTTCAGTTGCTATTTATAATTTTAACTTCAGTTGCTATTTATAGTATTCCTTCACCCATTTCAGTTGCTATTTATAATTATTTCAGTTGCTATTTATAATTATTACAGTTGCTATTTATAATTATTACAGTTGCTATTCGAGAAGATTTTGTATCCCAACTTAATAGCAACTTCAGAATCATCACCAATTCGTTCCTTCACCAATTCGTTCACTATATAGCAACTGACTGTATAGTAAGTAGATAAAAATTTCATATTTAGCAACATTGTACGTAGCAACAAATGTTGTTCATCCTGATGAAGATTGTGGTTCGGCTGAAAATAAAATAAAAAAGGCAATATATGTTGCCTAATAATCTGTGATCTACATTCCTTTTAAATAAAATAAAAAAGGCAATATATGTTGCCTAATAATCTGTGATCTTTCATTCCTTTTATTACGCGGTCCCCATCCCTTAATTAAAGGGATTGACTTCTTAATGCAGAAATTAATTAATCTTTTTGTTTAATTTTAAAAAATCTTGACCGTTAAGATTATACAGATGAATGGCTGGGATAGGCCCTTAGGTTCTCACCCCAGGGAATGGTTCTCATCCGAACCTCTCTCTCTCTCTCTCTCTCTCTCTCTCTCTCTCTCTCTCTCTCTCTATATATATATATATATATATATATGTAATATTATACATATTATTTTTTATATATATATGTAATATTATACATATATATATGTTAAAAAATAAAAATAAAAATATAATATGTATAATATTAATATAATATAATATATAGAATAATAATAATAATAATAATAATAATAATAATAATATATGTAACAATAATATTTTATAAATATATATATAACAATATATTATAATAATAGTATATTATATAATAATATATATAATAATATATAATAGTAATATATTATATATTAATATATATAATAATATATAAGAGTAATATATAATAATAATAATAATATATAATAATAATATATATACTAATAATATAATATAATAATAGTATATATGAAATAGTATATATAAAATAATAATATATATAATAATAATATAATGTAATAATAGTATATATAAAATAGTATAAATAAAATAATAATATATATAATAATAATATATATAATAATAATATATATAATAATATAATAATAATAATAGTATATATGAAATAGTATATATAAAATAATAATAAAATATAATAATTGTATATTATATAATAATATAAATTAATTTATTATAATAAACATATTTAATTATATAATAATATATATAATAATATATAATAGTAATATGTAATAATAATAATATATATATTAATAATAATATATATTATAATAATAATAGAATATTATAATAGTATATATAAAATAGTATATATGAAATAATAATATATATTATAATAATAGTGTGTGTGTGTGTGTTTTGTGTGTGTGTATATATAATAATAATAATAATAATAATAATAATAATAATAATAATAATAATAATAATAATATGTAACAATAATATATTATAAATATAATAATAATAATAATAATAATAATAATAATAATATATTTAAATATATTTAGAGAGAGGATGTGAAAAAAGAGAAAATAGTTGAAGTGGAGTTTTGTAAAAACTGTTTTCACAAAACAACCTAACCAAATGGGTTTTGGGGTTTTGGAAAAGATAAAAACAACAAACCAAACAAACCCTAATTTTTTGGGAGAGACGGACTTTGAAGTTCCGTCGGAGAATTAAAAAAATATTTTTTTAGTGGGACAGAAGTTGAAGTTACGTCATTTATATTATTCATTTCTCTTATATATTTTTTCATTTATAGCAATCTACTGTTATGTTTTTGTCAAAAAAATTTTTGCATAAATAACAAATAATTACAGCTAGTCGAATGCTATAAAATGCGTTTAATGAATAAATAGCACACGAGTAGGATGCTCTTATATACTCCGATGTCCCAAACAGCGCGTGCAATGCACGTGTCATCCAGTTGTGGTCCTTGTGGTTGTGGATAACGACGGCGGCTTCTAAAAGATGACTTTAGAGAGAGAGAAACACTCTTTGCTTTGCGTGACTGCTTCACCATCTCACCTCCAATAACCTATCTTCCCGACTTCATCCTGAAATCCCCCCATCCTCCATCCAAACTCTAACCACCATGCCCACCACCACCTCCATCCTCGCCGGCATCTTCTCCGACACGAAACTGATCCTGTCCACCCACACCCGCCACTTCCTCGCCCTCTCCACCCTCTTCCTCCTCCCTCTCTCCTCCCTCCTCCTCTCCCTCCCCCTCTTCATCTCCCTCTCCCCTCCCTCCCCTCTCCCCCACCCTCCTCAATCCCTTCTCAGATCCCCTCCTCACTTTCTCTCTCCTCATCCTCATCCTCTCTCTCTCCTCCTCATCCTCCTCATCCTCATCCTCTCCCTCTCCGCCTCCTCCTCCCTCTCCCTCTCCTCCTCCAACTCCTTCTTCTCCCGCCCCGTCAACCTCCTCCCTTCCCTCTCCTCCCTCCCCCCCTCCCTCCTCCGCCTCCTCCTCACCCTCTCCCTGCCCCTCCTCCTCCTCTCCCCACTCCCCCTCCTTCTCCCTCTCCCTCTTTTCGCTCTTGCTTTCGTCCTCATCTTCATCCTTTTTTCATCCACTTCCTCCCTCATCTTCCCTGTCGCCATTCTTGAACGCTCCTGGGGCACCCTCCCCTTCCACCGCAGCAACCACCTCCTCAATCGGATGCGATTAAAGTCCTTGTGTATTAATTTATTCTTCTTGGTGGGGTTGGGACTGGTACTGTCGGGGTTTTCAGTGAGGGAGATTGGAAGGTTGGATGTTGGGGTGGTGGCGATGACGGTGGTGGGGATGGGGGCGGTGGTGCTTCTGATGCTGTACTGGATTGTGAGTGTGGTGGTGTTGTATATGTACTGTAAGGCGGTGAATGGGGAGCTGGCATGGGAGATTGCGGAGGAGGTGGCGGGGGAGTACGTTTGCTTGCCGTTTGACGAGAACAAGGTGCCGCATATTGTCTCGGTGGTTCGGCAGTGAGTGTGGCTCTTCATGAGGTTGGTCTGAGTTTTTTTCTTTCTTTCTTTCTTTCTTTTTTTTGTGGGTTTTTTGGTGGTTGTGTAAGTGTTGTATGCCAAGTGTTTGTGTAAATGCCCATATGCCGATACGTTGTGTTGAATCTGTTGTTATGATTAGCTTACATCGATAGAATTGGAGTTCAAGTGAGACAGGTATGATGCATAATTTAATTTTTGTGTGAATTGTGCTAATTAGATGTAAACAGTTTTGATTTCTAGAAGTTATAGGGGGAGACAAATGAACCTAAATTGACCTTGGGTTACAGTTACTACTTTTTTAGAACAAAGAAATTAAGGGAGTCGTCACTAGGGGTGTAATTGGGTACAAAGAATCCATATTAAAATTAGACTTCATTTTTGTTTTCTACTTATCTGCCCATTTATTAGCGGAAGGAAATAGGCATTGTGGTGAACCTACCTAAATATCCAAATAATCAAATAATTCTACTAGGCAAATCTCGTTTTGCATTCAAAGCATCTGTCATTTTTATTAATATCCACTAGTATATGTATTTAATCGGATCCTCCTTTTTTTTCTTCTCATAATATGACATTTGAGTTCAATATCCGACCAGTAGTTATTTTGGTCATTGTAAAACCAATGTAAAAATTCCTTTATCTGGCATGTGTATGCTGTAGTTCCACAATGCAATTCTAATAGTGAAGAGATTTACAAAATTATTCCAACGGTTTCTTAAGTGAAGCTTGCAAAGGAAATAAGTATTCTACTTTACTGCTGTCAGATTGTAGACATTCGTCACATTCTTGCAAAAAATGAAAGAAATATCCATTAAAGAACTAAACATCTTTGATGGATGCTAATAGAAGTTAAAATTCAATGCATTCAATGTTCGAGCTCAGGCGATTGAAGTAATTAAACTATAATGGGTGCCTGTTTTGTGTGACTTGTGGTCAAAGCTAAGAAAGAAGACTCAAAATGATGTCAAGTTGCTCCTGGTATTGTGAACTATCACTAATTTGGTATACTGAAACAGAGTTAATGAATTTTTGGGAAAGGAAATGACAGTCAACTAAAATCTAGTTCAGTCAACATATTCCTGTTTAATTGACTGCAATGCTAGTTTACTTGACTGACACTTAAAACACTCAAAATAATGTGAGCACGAGGCTGGAATTCATAAAGTGGATTAAATAGTTCAGGAGAAGGCAGTGAACTGATACCATTTCAATCAACTGTTACAAGTTGTGTTAATAGCCCGGGTCAATCGACTTTCAAAACTCTAGAATTGTGTGACCCAGTTAAGGTTTTTAATATTGGATATCCGTATCGTATCGTATCACATGACAAATATTCATACCGGATATCGGATATCGAATATATGCAATATATCAGTGATGTTAAAAATATATCGGGTGGTCATAAGAGAGGAAGATATATATTCTAAATGTGATTTAAATAACCATTACATATATTGTATTTATGTTACTATGTATCACAAATACTAACTATCTCACACAAGCTATTTATAATAGTTAAAACCAAAATATATAATCACCTATGTTGTAGAATAAAATACTGGGGGAAAGAGAGAAAATATTATTGATCTTCTTGAGATACATAATGAAAAACTGGCTTTCCCTCTCGGGCCCGGGAGTCCGCCGCAAGAGGCCTTTATATAGGCTTACAAAACTTGGGCATAAAGAAAGTCTTCTAACCTTATATAATCAAATATGGATATAAATATAAATCAACCACATATAAAACGTAGATCAACTAATATGACAACAACTCTTATATATTAATTTATTGCTAAATATGAAAGATATAGTAAATATTTCAACACTCCCCCTTAAGTTGGAGCATAGATAAAGTTGAAGCCCAACTTGAACTGAAGAGAAAAGCTAAGAATTTCGACGGAGCCAAGATCTAGACCGGGCAAAGAAAACTTTAGGAAATTCAACTATATGAATCAATACTGTCATCAAACTTCATAGAGGAATCGAGAGCGTTGCGGATGAAATCGGATAGTGCCAAGGAAATTGGACACATTGCGGATGAAACCGAATATGCCGAGGAAAATCTTGTGCGTTGCGGATGAAACCGGATAAAACCGGACAACGCATAGAAAATCTGAATTTAGATGAGGTCGGATATAAAAATCCTAATATGAAAGAAGATTGGATCTAAAAATCCGAATATGGAGGAGGACCGAATCTAAAAATTTGCTTTTTGATGAGAGGACTGTATCTATAAATCTGCATTTGAAAGAGGACTAGGTCTGTAAATCTGAAATTGAAGGAGTATCGGATATGAAAATCTGAATTTAGAGGACGACCAGATTTGAAAATCTGCATCTTGAGGTGTGTGACAACTAAAGAAGAAGAAAAGGAGAATTTTTGAAGAGAGAGATTTCGTCTTACTACTCAAGAAAGAGTTCTTGAGGATCAAAACGCTTTGATACTATATCGTAGAATTAAATATTGGAGTAAAGAAAGAAAATATTATTGATCTTCTTGAGATACATAATGAGAACAAAGAAGCCTTTATATTGTCAAATATGGATATAAATATAAATCAACCATATATAGAATGTAGATCAACTAATAGGACAACTCTTATATATTAATTTATTACTAAAATGAAAGATATGGTAAATATTCCCACAACCTACATGAAATTGCAATGTAATTCATAAAAGACAGAAATCTAAAGATTAAATACTATTTATGTTTATAATGTAAGAATTAAAGATTTTATAGAGAAGAAGATAATGCGAGAAGATGACGAATACAGGAGGTGGCATCAAGCCCTTGTAAAACTATGTTTGAGGAGAGAAGATGAAGCGGAAAATATGTGATAACCTTTTGCTTACTTATTTTCTTTTTACTATCAAATTCACGAATTTGAATCAATTGAATCTGGTTTCCCATTGGGTTTGAATCTAAGCCCAGAAGAACTGAAGAACGAAGAACTAATCACTGTTATTTTTCAACATTGGATTGATATCAATATGTCAATTATATTAGATAACAGGTGATATAACGGCCATAACGGGTCAAAAATGTTATTTATTTCCTAAAGTCCATTTCGTGATGGTAACCTAGCTTAAACGTTGTAACGACCGATATAACGGCTGTAACAGCCGTTATTTAAAACACTGGACCCAGTCAGTTAACTAGCTGCACCAGGACTAGTTACACAACCCAGATGGTGGTTCGATTGGATTTTTTGTTTATTTTTTTCAGTCTAATAAATGTGATGCTAGATTTTGTATAAGTAGTTCATTCAGTACATATTTTGTTCCATTGTGTGATGAGTCCAAATTTGGAGAGCACCCTGTGCAAGAACTAGTTAAAATCACTATAATCATTCACTTTAAATATTTTTTCCTTATCAATTTCACGTCTTTGTTTGTTATTGGTTCCGCTTAAATCCTTGTGCTCATGGTCATTTTTGCAGGGGTTTGTTTGTTTGTTCTTGACTGTGTTGATTGTTGGTTGATCAAGTTTTATGTAAGACGTAATCTTTTTGGAGTAAAGATTAGGGGGTTAAGATTTTATGTAAAACTATGGTGTTTTTCTCGACGTGTGTAACAGACCCCTCAAACCACTTGATTTTTTCACACATGCTTCTCATGACATAAGAAACATGAAAGGCATGGATCTTTCGTTAAGGGCATCTCCAAGTAATTATAATCACTTTGTATGAGGGTATTACCTTCTACAAATATGAAGCTCACGTTTCTCTTATTGTATATCTAGTGCTTTATCTGAACCCTTCAAGGCTTCCAATTATGATTTTGTGTTCGACACGGAACCGACATTAGCATATTTCCTAAATTATGCTTAAAAGTTAGTAACAATTTGCCTTGCATTAGATATATTCATCATTTTATTGAACCTACTAAACTGAGGAATATCAAAATATTGGTGTTTTTTTTATTATTATTATTTTTACATCGAGATCTAATCAAGGTGTGCATGAAACTAATTATCTTAATAGAGTGTTTGGTTGGTGATGATTCTTAGTATTTTGACTGCTAAGTCATATATACATAAGAATCTTATACCAGCAATCATTATGCTTATGGTCTTTTGTATTTGAGAACATATGCATATAGCTTAACATGCAGGCAAAATGTCCCTCCAGAGGCACCTTTTTATAACCATTATTTTACTAACTCTAGATGAGCAACTAGTATTTCTCAATTAGATCTAACCTGAGCAACTAGTATAGTCTTTTCTTCCTCTTCGTCATCTATTATACAACAAATTTGTCATATCTCATATGATACTCTTTAGTACTATTTCTTATGAGCTTGTAGATTATGTACTTCTTTCCTCGTTAGTTGATTTATGAGAACAGAAGTTGTTGTGACCTGAAAACTTATGCAATTCTTCATCATTCTTTGATTATATAATTTTGGTATTGTTCAGATGTAGTTTTATAAAATAGTTTCAGGGTCGAGCTCCGATCATGGGACGAGTTCGATTGGACGCCTTCGAACTTGTTGGGTTTGGTAGTCGCGGATGCATCTTTGTTCATGCATCATGTCGTTTGAAAATTAAATAATTTTTCGCCGTACAATTTCGTCACATTGTAAAACATGAACAAATGAACTTCAATTAACTTGATTTTATACTCTTAGGCGGCTATCTATGGCATGTAGAACAAGATGAGCGGTTTGGATTTTTCATTTATTTGGTTTTTTTTAAATTATTTTTTTGCTTTGTTTGGGGGGGGGGCTTCTCTTCAATAGCTATGAACTTCGTTTCTGCCCCATTATTCCATACCAAGACACATAAATAGATATATGTGGCATTTCATTTTCCGATCAACTTCTCTGGATTCTGAAAAGTCTTAATGCTATTTTTGTTGGGTTATATGAGTTATATTTTGTTCAGAAAATTCAGTTTGATATGGAATGCTTCTCTTCACTGTAGATAAACACAAGAACTCTTTTAAGTGATTATCCATAAGGTTGTTACATGATGTAATATTTTTTTAGTTTATTTAAAAGATGAATATGATGAAGAATTAACTGTTTCGACATTATTTTGTTTGATATGAGTATGTCGTGCATATCTTGTTGCTAGTTCACCTATTTATGAAATTAGTTTATATTTTGAAGTATGTCTATTAATATTATATGGGTTGTATTTCTGTGCTGTATCCTAATTTTTTAAGGTTACCTATCTTATTATCGTGGGTATTGTATATAATCAAACAAATCTGTCTCGCTGCAACGTTAGAGTGTGTGATTTGTGTTAGTAGGCTGCATCCTGACTGTTAATAGATTTCTAAGTTGCACCCTTAGTTTTGATTTCTGTATTGAAGTCTTAGTTTAGTTTACATTCATAATGACTTTGAAAAGCGACCAGGGAGGCTTGATCAATGTGGCATGTTTCTCCTTCTATATATCATTATCCTCTTAGACATAATATGCATGATTCTACAGCACATGTGAATTGTATCCTTAATATGTCATATAGTTTTTTCTTCTTCTTTTAATTAGAAATCTTGTGGCAGAAGATTAAGTCGTATCTCTATTACTGAATTATCAATCACCAGCATAACTTTGTTACTCTTTGAAGCACAATTTCGTGATTGCTAACTTAACCCGGTGCCTTTATTTTATATTTTTGGAGGTTGACTAGAAAGCCTTTCACTGTCATCTTTACTAAGGGAAAACTCTTTGGTTGAATTAATAGTAATTACCACCCTTTTTTTTTGTTATTCATCTGATCCATGTTCAGCCACTCACCTTTCTTTTCTCCGGTCTGCTCGAGACAAACTTGATCATGCTCTTTCTTCACTGCCCAGTCTTCCGCCTCTATTGTGGTAGTCTACTTTTCTTTACCCACTAAGTTGTGTAAATCTACTCCGTCATATCTTTATTTCTACACATTTCTTATTCTTATTTTTGCCCCTCTCATTGTCAATTGAAATTACCTTTTACTTCTCGTCCACTATACATATTTAGAGCATATTCTAAAAAATTGACCTACTTCTGAATTCTGATTGATTAATATAATTGCCTCTATAACTGTTCTATAACACTTCCCCTCGTACTTCATGTGTATTCTATGATTGCAAAGTATTGTAGAAGTATGTAACTTTATCCTTCTGGCACTGAATTTATGAACAAGCCTCAGTCTCTCTATCATCATGAATGACTAATATAATAATTGGCAATTCCTCCTATATTTATACATTCTTGTTTCTTCATGGTTTGATATAGCCATCGTCATTATATTTGTTTTCATCATGCTAATTATTTGCTATGGTTACTCTAGATATTTCCTTCCTCACGCCCCATAGTCCATGGATCATGCTGAATACACCTAGAAAGTTCATCCCTTTATTATATATCTTGTGTTTGGTTTAATCTGCAGAAAATATCAATGAGCACTTCACGGCTTACAGTTTGATCTCGTGCTCAGAATGGAAGCCACACTATCATATTTTCCAACCCTGATAAAAAAAAAGGAGCCAAATTATTAATAAATTTGCCTTCTCTCGGATATGTTTGCTCAGTCTACTGATGAACTGAGAAACTGAGAAATATTAGAATATTAGGTGTTTTTTTTCATAAGATCATTTGCATGGAACTTATTACATCATTATATCTTACTTGATGAAGTGTTTGGTTGGTGATGATTCTTAATCATATAAACATATGAATTTTACACCAGCAATCATAATTTCTTGGTTCTTTTTGTATTTATTGAGAATATCTAAGTTATTATAATATGCATGAAAATCATCCCTTTTATGTGGTACGTTTCTTCAAACCACTATTTTGTAACTCGAGATGAGCAACAATTATTTCTCAAGTAATTCTGACCAAACATATGTACGGCATAATGCATATACTATTCAGTACCGTGTATGCTTAGCTTGTAGATTCTTCTTTCCACGCCAATGGAATTATGCTTACAAGATTGCAGGTGACCTCAAAATATATGTAATTCTTCATCGTTTCTCAATTGTATTGGTTTTTGTCATATTACTCGAGAAAATCATGATTTTGGACGGTTCTTTATCTTTTAACAGCAAGACTACCATTTCAATATTGCGTTAGTGTGGATATGATTGATTGAGGATATGCAATTTGTATCTTTGTTTAGTATTTGTCTATTTCCATTTTTCCCCTGGAATGTCGCTCTTTCTTAACTCTATGATAAGTATAAGATACGATGTTCTTGTCTAAGTTAATGATTGAAAACTTTTGGAAAGGTTTTCAATTATTTATTTTGATATTTACTTCAGAAAAAATGATATGGGTAAAAATAGAACTAAATCGGGACTGTTTAAATCGGACACGAATTTTAAAGCTCTCAGGGATGAAACAGTAATTTTCATTAGAAATGGCTCCGTGAAGGAAAATTGGGCATCTCTGAAGTCCAATAACCCAAAACGGATCTGTCTTGTTGGGTTGTCATAACAGCCCATTGCAGATAAATTCCGATCATTTAAAAATGAATTAAACTCATGATTATCTATAAAAGTCTGTTCAAAAATCATCTCTCTTATCTAGGGAGAGTTTAAAACGCAAACCCCCTTAACTACTTTTATCTCTTCATGAAGAAGAGATAACTGATTCAATCCAAAAACATCCGGAAGTAGAGATAAATGATTATCTCAAAACTGACTCCCAAGGCGACTATAAATACCCCCTAAACATCTGCTAGAACAATGTAATGAGTATTTTTTCCACAAAAGCTCTCCCATATACTTCTTGAATTCTGACTTGAGCGTCGGAAGGTCTGTATTCGGGGTCAACACCGGTGTTTCAAATTTTTTGCAGGTCAGTGGAGGCGATCGTCAACCATACGAATCATATCCAACGGCGCAAACGAGTCAGATCGAGAAGTCAACATCAGTTGGAAACAATTTATATCGGCGAAAGTCAAAAAAACCAGTTTTTTATTATTTTTAAAAGAACTCATATCATCTGTTTGTTCCCATACAGAAATTAGCAGCAATAGATTAACGTCGTCTATGGGAACTTCAAAAAGCAATCCGACCAAATTTCGTCGGTAAAAACAATTTTTAGTCATGTCTCCAAAGAGAAAAGGGAATGCGGCGGCCTCAAGCAGACGAGTCAACCCCTCTTCCTCCACCTCCTCTACATCAGGACGTCCTTCCTACCCTTCAAGCGGATCAACCTCTTCATCCAGAACGGCCTACTCAACCCTCCTCCAAAGAGCTTCCACCGAGGGGCTCCCGAAGAAATCAACCCCATGCACAACACACTGGAGAGAACAGAGGGTCGGTGTACACCTCTACACCCTCAATCGTGCCTCTCGAGGCACCTCAACCTCAACATGATCTCTGTCATCTCATAAACTCCAGACATCAGGAGTCCGAACGCAGGGGTCATTCAAGCAGGCTACATTAGTCACATCAGGTAGGCGTGATGACTCTTCTCGGAGGCTGCATTCCAGAAGAGTTCCCTGTCCAAGGGGGTGCGAAAGAATTCTCTCTCCCAGAAGGCGAGGAAGATCCCCCTCTCCTAGGGGCGAAGAAGCCACCACTCCCCAAAGGACCACAGCAGAACTCCCCGAGAGAGGAGGCATCCAACTCCAACCAGCAGAACAATCCCTAGAAGATGGAGGGAGGAAGAAGTCACCAGAGCAGAACTCCAAGAGTTCAAAGATGAAATTCTTTAGGCCCTTGACATAATTCCTCTTAAGACCCGACGAACCAACCCTCACCGCTTTACTCCTTGCAACGCGAAGAGTCTCATGGGTCTAACAGATCCGATCAGCAAGAGGACGTCGTCCTTCGACTCCTCCGAAAGATGGAAGATCGTCTGGCACTGCTGAAACACGAAGAAGAAAAATATGAAAGAAAATACCGTCCTATCAGACCCCCCTTCTTCAAGAAGATTATTGAGGCTCATGTTCCTGTTAACTTCAAGATCTCAACCTTCGAATCATACAACGGGAAAACCGATCCGGTAGACCACATTGAGAGTTTTAAAATCCTCATTATGATCCACCAATCATCCGACTCCCTCATCTGTAAGACTTTCCAAGCAACCCTGAAGTGATCCGCGTTGGAGTGGTTCTCTCGACTCTCTCCAGGGTCCATCTTTTCATTCGATCAATTTGAGGAGCTCTTCCTCACACACTTCATCACCAATCGCAAGACAAAGAAATCAAGTACCTCCCTACTTGACTTGAAGCAAAGAAACAGGGAGTCCCTCAAGAGTTATGTTCGGCGCTTCACAGACCAGTCTCGGTCCATTCCCTCACTCAATTCAACTATAGCCATGACTGCCTTTAGGCATAATGTAAATCATGATTATCTCAAAGCCTCTCTTGTCAAAAGACCTTCCCGGGACTTCTCCGACCTCCTTCAAAGAGTCGAGAAGTACATTTAAGTGGGGGATGCTATTCGACCTTAAGAACAGAAGGTGACCTCATCCGGGAACAAACGGAAGAGCACCAACGAAGACGAACCCAGTAAGTCCCAGCAGGATGTCACAGGCCAGTGTCGTCCACCCCCAATGCCCCGATTTGAGAATTATACTCCGCTTAATGCCAGCATCTCTACAATCCTCATGTAAGTGGACAAGGAAAGCCTCCTTCGACCTCCCCGAAGATGAACGCCCCAAGTGAAAGAAGAGATAGGAACAAGTGGTGCGAGTTTCACAAAGATCATGGACATCTCACTGATGACTGTCGAGCCCTCAAAGACGAGCTAGAAGCCCTGCTCCGACAGGGGTACCTTACCAAGTTCACCCAAAGGTACAACATCGAACCTCTCTCAAGAGGAGCTAATAAGCGACCAGAGAAACCAACTGAGTCCCAAGGCTTGGGGCACATGGAGATATTCCACGTCATCCATTGGGGACCTATGGGGGGATCATCTAACTTGTCCAGGAAAGTGTTTCTCCGAGAAGTTAACTCGGTGCATAATATTCCCCCTCCCAAGAACTCAGGGGTCTCGATCACATTTTCAGACCAAGACCTCGAAAGTGTTCGAACACCTTACTGTGACGCGCTAGTAATCAGCATATGTATGGTCAATCATGAGGTGTGCCGCCTCCCGGTAGATAACGGCAGCTCAGTAAACATCATCTTCCTGAATGTGTTCGAGGGCCTCAAGCTCAAGCAAGACCGCCTCAAGCCTGCTGGGTACACTCTCCATGGATTCTCCGAAGTCCTAGTTCTAATCGAGGGAAATAGTCACCCTTGACGTAATCGTGGGGAAAGCTCCAACTACCCGCACGGAAGCACTTGATTTCATGGTTGTCGACATGAAGTCCACCTACGATGCCATCTTTGGTCGCCCGGGGCTAGCAGCCCTTCACGCGGTTACTTCAGCCTGCCACATGAAGATGAAGGTTCCTACAATAGCAGGGGTAGGGGAAGCCAAAGGAAGCTAAGAAGCTGCTCTGGTATGTTACACCGCCACAATGGGGGGCTCAGTCCTCCCCCTTGACGCTATGGAGCTCCCCAAGAGTGCGGACAAGCCATCTCTGAACCCGTAGAAGAACTAGCAAAAATCTCCTTCTCCTAAGAGGATCAAGCCAAGTGTCTTCAGGTGAACAAGGCACTCTCACATCAAGTTAAAGGAGTAACTCGTCACTTGCATTAGGGAGAACCGGAATCTCTTCGTTCGGAACACCGAGCACCTGATGAAGTACAACGAAGGCGCTTAACACCCTCCCCAAGTAGTTAGTTTTAAACATGTAATAAAGGCCAACAATTATAACGATCACATGTAATAAAGGCTCGCATCAAAGCAGCCGCTTAGTTTTATTCTTCAATAAATTTTTAGTGTTTTCCTTTACAAAATTCTTGTACAAAAGTGTAGGATCCATTCATAATTCATAGAATCATATGGGCACACTTGCCCTGAGCAAGTGTGTGTGGTATATCTCGCCGTACGAGTGCCTACCCCGGAATAAGTGTGAAGTCCACTCATGGTTCATGGAGTCGCTCTAGCCACATGCTCTCGACCAAGTGTGAAGGGTTCGGCTTGCCATTCGAGTGCTTTCAAAACTCGTCGTCACCTTGTTCGAAGTCCATTCACGGTTCATAGGGCCACTGTAACTACTTGCTCCTGAGCAAGTATGCGAAGTTCGGCTTGCCGTTCGAGTGCTCCTAAAACAACCATGGACAAGTGCAGAGTCCACTCATGGTTCATAGAGCCCTCTAGCTACATGCTCCCGAGCAAGTGCGCAGGGTTCGGCTCGTCATTTGAGTGCTCCCAAAACTCGTCACCCTGTTCGGAGTCCATTTATGATTTATAGGGCCACTTTAGCTACTTGCTCCCAAGTATGTTGAGTTCGGCTCGCCGTTCGAGTACTGCTAAAATAACCATATGGACAAATGCAGAGTTCATTCATGGTTCATAGAACCGCTATAACCACATGCTCCCGAGCAAGTGTGTGGGGTTCGGCTCGCCATTCGAGTGCTCCCAAAACTCGTCACCCTGTTCGGAGTCCATTTATGGTTTATAGGGCCACTTTAGCTACTTGCTACCGAACAAGTATGTTGAGTTCGGCTCGCCGTTCGAGTCGTCACCTTATTCGGTGTTCATTCACGGTTCATAGGGCTACTTTAGCTACTTGCTCCCGAGCAAGTATGCGGAGTTCGACTTGCCGTTTGAGTGCCCCTAAAACAACCGTGGACAAGTGCGAAGGCCATTTATAATTCATAGAGCCGTTCTAGCCACATGCTCGTGAGCAACTGCGCGGGGTTCGGCTTGCTATTCGATTGCTCCAAAAACTCGTCGTCACCTTATTCGGAGTCCACTCATGGTTCATAGGCCACTCCAGCCACTTGCACCTGAGTAAGTGTGCGGAGTTTGGCTCGCTATTCGAGTGCTCCTAAAATAACCCCGAATGAGTGTGGAATTCACTCATGGTTCATTGAGCAGCTCTAGCCACTTGCCCCCGAGCATGTCAGCGGGGCACGACTTGCCATTCGAGTGCTCCCAAAACTCGTTGTCAATCTGTTCGGGGTCCATACTCATGGTCCTTAGAGTCGCCTTATTAACATGCCTTCGAATACTCCGACAACTGGTCACAATGAGAGTACAAGAAATACATTCATCTACTAAACTTGCCTCCTGAATGGTTCTCTCCTAGAGCCTGGTGATGCTCTTCATCCCGAACGGCCTTCTTCCAAATGAGTTCGGAGCTCAACTCACCCTTAGGGTTGCTCCTCAAACTCGCTTCTCGAATGACTCTCTCCCAGAGCCCGGTGATGCTCCTCATTTAACTCACCTCTCGAACGGCTCTCTCCCAGACGAGTTTGGAGCTCAACTTACCCCTATAGTTGCTCCGCAAATTTGCCTCCCGAACGACTCTCTCCTAGAGCCCGGCGGTGCTCATCATCCCACTCGCATCTCGAGCGGCCTTCTTCCAAACAAGTTCCGAGCTCAACTCACCCCTAGAGTTGCTTTCCAAACTCGCCTCCCGAACGGTTCTCTTCTAGAACCCGGTGATACTCTTCATCGCGCTCGCTCCCCGAGCGACCAACTTCTTCACCAACAGCAAGTTCGGAGCCTAACTCGTCTAGAGACGCTCCCCAAACTCGCCTCCAAGAACGGATCTTCCCGAGACTCATACAAAGCTCTTCTCAATTTCATGGATGCAAAGATATTGCGGACTTATTTTGACCCTGAAGAATGATGATTCTTCAACTGACTTCTGAAGAGAAATTGAAGATCTTCAAGTTAGCTTCGAAACGATGGGTCACACGCTCCAATTAGACTTCTGTAGTATCGAGAAAGTTTATTATACTGCAGCACCATGTAGATTTCTCAAAAACGCGCCACCAAGTTAAATAAAGTTTGATAGCTAACTTCTACAAGAAAGCAAGTTGGTCAAGTGGTTAGGATGCTCATCCCCCTTCTCAAAGAGCCTGAGTTTGATTCTGTACAACTCTATCTTCGACAACTTATTTTGCAGCTGAGCTACATATTGCACGTGCACCGGACGTGCTATTTAAAAATCAACGGTCAATGTTAACTGAGTCAACGGTCAAACGTTGACCGCCACGTGTCGACGTGCTGAACGCCGATGCGCGCCGTGCAATAGCGAAACCGAACTGGAAATGAAAGAAGTGTTTCCTCCCGATCCATGCTTGATCATGATCAACGATCTTGATTAAATCAAGGTTATTTTTTTATTTAATTCATTTATTTAATTATTAAATTGAATTAATTATTTAAAAATTTTGAAAAATATTTAACAATTCAAAAAAATTAATTAAAATTTTTAAAAATAATTATTAATTCGGAAATTATTATTAAATTCTGAAAAAGTAATTATTAATTTCGAATAATTAATTAAAGTTTTCAAAAATTAATTATTAAAAATCGAAAATTGAATATTTTTTTTTGAAAAATGATTAAAAATTGTGAAAAAATAGAAAAATATGGGAAAATTACTAAAAATTCAGAATATTCTAAAAATAATTTTGGGTATTTTAAAAGCTCAGAATAACACCGTTATAACTCGAGTAAGATCCAAACTTTTCGGAGAACTCTGATAAGTTTTGTAAACAATTAAAAACGGGCGAACTACTTCTTAAAGGCTGTGAAACTCAATCTTCAGGAGTAGGGGGACTTGTGATATGAGTAAAAATAGAACTAAATCGAGACCATTCAAATCGGGCGCGAATCTTAAAGCTCTTAAGGGTAAAACAGTAATTTTCCCTAGAAGTGGGTCTATAAAGGAAAATTTGGCATCTCTGAAGCCCAATAACCCAAATTGGAATTACCTTATTGGGTTGTTATAATAGCCCCATGCAAATGTATCCATAGGATTTAAAAATGATTTTAAACTCATGATTATCAATAACAAACGGTTCAAAAACCTTATTTCTATTGGATAATTTAAAAACTCAAATTTCCTCAACTACTCTTATCTCTTCATGAAGAAGAGATAACTGATTCAATAAAAAAACGCCGGAAAATATAGATAAATGATTATCTCGAAACTGACCCCCAAGGCGATCATAAATACCCCTCTACCTCCACTAAAACAAGGTAACGAGTATTTTCTCCACAAATGCTCTCTCATATTCTTCTTGAGTTCTGACTTGAGCGTCGAAGGGTCTGTCGTCAGGGTTAACTCCGGTGTTTTAAACTTTTTGCAGGTCAGTGGAGACGATCGTCACCACGCGAATCAGATCCAACGGCGCAAACGCATCAGATCGAGAAGTCAACATCAGTTGGAAACAGTCAATATCGGCGAAAGTAAAAAATGTCAGCTTTTTATTGTTTTTAAAAGATTTCATATCATCTGTTTGCTCCCGCACAAAAATTAGCAGCAACAGCAACAGCAAGTTTGTACGGGCAACATTTGTAATGCAGCATTGGAGGAGATCCATCGCAAGAAGTAGAAATCCCAACATTTATTATCTGTAAACAGAAGCATCAGGCAGGATATAGAAGCCTTATTGTTTTAGTTATGTATCTGCCAAGTATTAGTACTGCTGTGATCAAAACCTTCATACATAAATATGTATCAGTTACTAATGACCCTATCAATAAACCAAAATTCCGAAGTTATGGTAAGGGTTTTAAATATTTATATTCTACCACGTCCACGCAGGTTGAGGGCCATTTTTTTGAGCCAAGACCTGGACAATACGTAGCGGTATTTTTTTTTTTTTTTATTTTTCAATCCGCATTTAAATTGCACAGCCGGTGAGATTCGAACCTGGTTGCTCTGATACCATATTAATGATCCTACCAATAGATCATAACTTCGGGTAAGGATAAGGGTTTTAATATTTATATTCTAACATCAGGTATCTGGCTCCAAGGGGACTCTGTGTCGACTGCTTAACATTGATAATGCCAAATGTTATGACTTACCAAATATTACTTGTTTGAGGTTTGATGTATATGCAGATGTTTCACCATACTAACTATGGCACTTATATGTATATATTAATCATAATCTTCAGAATCAAAAGTGAATAATGTGGATTACCTCTATATTTCTGTATAGATTTGCCCTGCATAATTTCGTATATCTTTCTAAGGTTAATTATTGTGTGAGATACATGGATTATTTTGAGTTGTTGGCAGAATAACAGTGAATGTGGAGCCTTTAGCCTAATATGTCACAAGTCCAGGATATATAATTGTACTTGTTCAAAAATGGTTTTTAAAATGAGTCCTGTATCAAAAGAATTGACCTCTTACCAAGTGCGGGCACATCCCATAATCCTCATTCTCATAATGGATTGACCCTTTTAGAAGCTCCCAATTTCATGTGGGTTCCATTCATAATTTCACCCAGTAAAGTGCTACCAAAGTTTATTGGATAAATAAGAAAATTTTGCCGAAATACCCCCATTTTTGAAAATAATTAGCGAACTGCCCTTGTTTCGAAAACATTTAGCCATCTGCCCTTGTCTGTGACACGTCAGCAACAAACGTTATTGGGAATCACGGCATCAGCTAATTGCATGCCGTGATTCCCAATAACGGCATCTCTATTTGAGAAAATTGCCATGCCGTTATTCTAAATAACGGCATTGGTGTATTTTAGTTTAGAACTCTACTTTGTTAATCTTGTCTCGAGATTGGAAAGCAAAAAAGGAATGAACTGATGCCGTTATTCCCGAGAACGGCATCGTTTGTACTGATGCCGTTTTTCAGAATAACGGCATCAGTTATTTACTTTTTGCACAAATCCCTATAAGCGTAGCCCCCTTTCTTCTCCCCTATTCTTCCCCTTCTGATTTGTAAAACGCATATCTCCCACATCACCCCTTTTACCCAAAAACCCTAGATCTCATAACCAAAAATTTTCAACCATTTGAGTCCTATAAAATTCCATACATCCTAATTCCTCACTCCCACTCTCATTTTCAGTCTTCCTCATCAACGAAAACCTTGCCGTTGTTTTTTTTGGTATCACTTGAAAGGTATTATCATACTAACCTTATGTTTGATTTTTATTTGAAAGATTCGTCACATTTTGAGTAGTGAATGATTTGAATATGTTTTAATTTTTTTGCATAGGTATGGAATTTGATATCCCTATATGGTTATATTTTGGGGGTGAAGTTATTAAGGATCCAAAAATTGGATATTCTTATAGTGACGTCGATCCTGTAATGATTTGGGCTACCCCCAATTTTGGTTACTCAGAATTAACAGATAAGATATATGAAGTAACCAAGTGGGACAGAAGTGAAATGACTCTGAGTTTGAGAGCCCGTTATTCTGCTGGTAAAGGGGATGGGCAGTACTTCATGTTGGTATCCATAGACAGTGACAGTTCTCTGAGGTCTGTCCTGCTTAGGACACTTCATCCAAGTTGTGGTTGGAATATAGTTGAGTTATATGTCGATCAAACGAGGCTTCCAAATTCTACAAGAGTTGTTATCGACGGTCCAAGGCCAACTAGGGTTCTGAGACCATCTGAAGAGTCACACGCAAGGATTTCTAATACTGTTGGAGATACTAGCACAACTCCAACGGAACCTGTTTCCTCCGAATACGAGACGCTACATCCGACCCCATTGCCACAAAATTTTTTGGTAGCTGGCATTGCTTTGACAGACTTTGATAACGCCGTAGTAAATAACGACTTGGTAGAAGAGGAAGAAGATGAGGTACGCGGTCTCGAGGATGATGATGAGGAGATCGCCCTTGAAGCTCCAGTTGTTGCTGCCAATGTTCAAGTGCCGGTTGTTGATGCCAATGTTCATGTGCCGGTTAACAATGCCCGCGTGTTGCCAAGTCAGGACACAGGTCCAGCTATGCGTGGATCGCAGTCAAGTGAATGGATGTCCCGTGCCACCGTACATGAACATGGCCAGTCTTCCATTGGGTCTTCCAACTTGGATGAACTCTTCATAGGTCAAAGATTTCCATCCAAAGATGCTCTACAACATCAAGTCAAGATGTATGCCGTGAAGAACCACAGGGAATTCGTGACGGTAAAATCAGATCGTTGTCTGTACCATGTGAAATGTAAATACGCGCCCATCAACCATTCAGCCGAGCAGATTGCAGAAAATCCATCACTTCAAAATGTAGTCGGTTGTCCATGGCGCTTGCGTGCAATTATTCCCAAAGGTCGTGATTATTTTGTGGTGAAACAACTTGAAGGTGTACACACATGTGTGAATCCTACATTGACTCAGGATCACAGCAAAATTGACTCGACGGTTGTATCGATGCTGATAATAGATACTCTAAGGGAACAACTCACAGTAACACCAAGAGCCATAATTGGGCAGGTGAAGGGTAGGCTCCAATACACAATATCGTATTGGAAAGCTTGGAAGGCAAAACATAAAGCAATTGAGAAACTGTATGGTTCTTTTGAAACAGCGTACACTAAATTACCATACCTATTCAATGCAATTCAAGCTTCGAATCCGGGTACGGCTGTACAGTGGGCGAAAACTACGACTGGGCCGGGTATAGAAACATTTAAGAGTGTTTTTTGGTCATTCGGTCCCTCGATTGAAGGATTCAAATCATGTAGACCAGTTATAAGTGTTGACGGTACTCATTTGTACGGAAAATACAAAGGCTGCTTGTTGATTGCGGTTTCACCAGACGCAAACGGTAGGTTGTTTCCGTTTGCATTTGCACTTGTTGACGGCGAAAGTATAGAAACATGGACATGGTTCATGAACTGTATTCGGTGCTATGTGACAGAACGTGAAGGTCTTTGCGTCATCTCGGATCGACATGCCGGTATTTTATCAGCAATGGGAAATGAGTTTGGCACGTGGAGGGAACCTTTTGCATATCATCGGTATTGTATGCGGCACTTTGCTAGCAATTTTCATAAAAAATTTGGTTCGAAATTTTTGATGAATAAATTAAAGGTAATTGCTAGTCAAAATCAGTGGAGAAAGTATGAGGAAAAGATGGCACAACTTGAAGCTAGCAATGCTGATGCGGCTAATTGGGTTAAGGAGAAAGCAATTGAGAAGTGGGCACTTACTGCTGATGGTGGGCGTAGATATGGTATTATGACAACAAATCTGTCCGAAGTGTTCAACTCGGTTCTAAAAGGTGTTCGTAGCTTACCTGTCACCGCAATTGTGGAGCAAATATTTTTCCGTCTGAACATGTATTTCACCGACCGCCGTGAGGCCGCACAGACACTTATCGCTGAAGGTAAACTATGGGCACCACGAATCCAGGATCTTATTGATGCCCGGCGTGAAAAATCAAATTTACATGAAGCCATAATGTTCAATAATCGCGATGGTGTCTTTGGGGTGAAAACGGGCATTAGAATTGTCAGTGGATATCAAAAGGGTGGGCATTGGCATACGGTGGACCTAGAAGGCCGAACTTGTACGTGTGGGAAATTTCAATTGTTCCACGTTCCATGCTCTCATGTGTTAGCGGCATGTGCTTCCCGGGCGCTTGATTATCAACCATACATAGATCCTTTCTACTCTACAGACGCGTTAGCAAAAACATGGGCACCATCTTTCAATCCTTTCCCTGACGAATCTTATTGGCCTACCCAAAGCGCACCGGTACTAATTGTTGATCCTAGTCTTCGCCGGGTCAAAGGGAGGCCTAAGAGTACTCGTATCCGCAATGACATGGACGCTCGAGAAGGAGGGACTAGTGGAAAAGTATGTTCAAAATGTGGTGTGAGCGGACACAATAGACGCAGTTGTAAGAATGTACAAAGTGTGGGGACTTCACAATCTACCCGCACTTGAATATTTTCAGCTTAGTTGTCATATGTTAGTTGAATGTTTTCATGTATTATTTGTATTGTTTTGATGTTGTTTGTTAATGTTGAGTAATTATTTTCATGTTGTTTGTCTACGTTCGAATTACTTGAATCTTATTTTAACGTTGATTGTTGCCTACGTATCCACTTTTTTGTAATTGTTTGTATGAACTAATTTAGATCATTATCTGTGTCGTACCTCTCTATAATTGTTATTGTTTATTATGATAAGTGTTGTGTGATTTGTATATTTAAATTGAGTGGTGGGTATGATTAGATTTGTTCCAAACTACCATAAGTTCAGAAAACATGCACAGAAAACATGCACAGATCTTTGAACTGGTGCCGTGCTTGGGAATAACGGCATGTTATTTGCATGCCGTTATTCTGAAGAACGACTGTGTAGACAGTATGTTTGCCAGATTGTTCAAAAAATCAAATTTTGTTGCAAAACTAATGCCGTTTTTCTGAATAACGGCATTCATAACTAATGCCGTGTTTCAGAATAACGGCATGCTTGATAGATGCCGTTATTCTGAAACACGTCTGTGGAGACAGATACTTTTGGCAGGAAGTATAAATTTTCTAATTTCCCCTATATGAAGATGCCGTGTTCCGCAATAACGTTACAGGATTGCTATGCCGTTATTGTGAATAACGGCATCGTTTATTCTCTCTTCTTGACTTTACAGACATGCTACAAACTCAGATTTCATTCAAGCTTCAAATTCAAACTCAGATTTCATTCATACTTCAGATTTCAAACTCAAACTCACATTCATACTTCAGATTTCATTCATTCAGATACATTCAAACTCAAACTCACATTCATACTTCAGATTTCATTCATTCAGATACATTCAAACTCAAACTCAAATTTCAACTCAAAGTCACAAATTTCAACTCAAATTTTCTGATTTCAACTCAAATTCACAGATTTCAACTCAAAGTCACAGATATCAACTCAAATTTTCTGATTTATATACACAGATACATGCACAGAATTCCTCAAATACAAAGTACTAAATCAACTTCAACTTCAAATACAAAGTTCAATAAGTACTACATCAACTTCCGCTTGGACAAATTTAAACAAAACTCCACATACATTCGACTTCAAATTTAAATAATACATCAAGTTCAATAAGTACTACATCAAATTCAACTTCAAGTTCAAATTCAACTTCAAGTTCAATAAGTACTACATCAAATTTAAATACTACATCAAGTTCAAATTTAAAAACTAGATCAAGTTCACAGACAATTAGTTTGTTTCTACCAATTATCCTGGAGTGTAATGTTTGGGTGCTTTCCTCATCCGCGCTGGGACTTTCCGCCTACGTTCCCGTTGTTCTTGCGTTGGGGGTCCACTTGGACCAGCTCCTCCTTCTTCGCCGCCTCCTCCTTCTTCAATCTCCGGATTTGCCAATTGGCTTTGCGGTGGAGGATCACGAACGGTCTTGGATCTTCGACGCTCTGATGGGGGTCCCAATTGCAAAGCTGGTTGTGGTGGAGGTGAAGCTTGGCTAGCGGTAGGCCGTTCTTGATGGCGTGGAGCTTCGGTTGAACGCATAAGTTCATTGAAACGATGACCATCTCCAACCTCTTCAAGAGAGGTACGACAATTGCACAGGAGGTCTCGTGCCAATTCTTTGCATGCCTTATTGGCATTGCTCTTCAACACATTCGCACATTTTCTAGCCATGTCCCATGTGCTTTCTATCTATAATAGTAAACGATATATATTGTAAGTGAAGATGCGTAAGTAGAACGGAACGAAATAATCCAAATTTAACACACAATCTAACTTACCATTATACGGTATGATGAGGCCTTCGGTTGGTACATTGGCTGTGATGACGAAAATGCGGGTGGTGGTTCAACATGAATCGCGGGTATAGGTTCTTGGATGCCGGCTGGAAAATCCGTTTTGGGTTGGATATAAACTCGCGTTATGCGACGGTACCACGCCATATAAGTAGTTTGCATTGATCCATCGTACGGATACTCAACACCCTCGACTACCAACTCATACCTCCGCTCATTCCATGCTCCTACATACGCGCGGTGGTGATCGGCCCAATCCATGTTCGGTAAACGACCTTGGCCCGTGATGTTGTGTAGTCTACGATCGTATAATGTGTTCACGGGGACGGGTTGTTGTGCATTGAATTGCCGAAGAACACGGCCGGGATAATAAAACTCCACAACTGAGAAATTCACCAGCGGAGCTAAGGTCAACCACAACTGCGCATGAGCAGTGCAAATAGGTGGTAGACGAGCCAGTCTCTCATCCGTGTACGGGGTCCAATTGACGAGCTCGTCCCTCAGTTGATCTAGCTCGTCCCTGTAATAAGTTAGGACACCACGTGGGTTATCCCTCCACGTACGCTTCCCCGCCCAGTATGCACCGAGAGGAGCTCTCATCACGGGATTATCATGTACATCCCTCCAACTCTCTGAAAGTACCGTCACACGGGGTCGGCCGAGATGTATTCTTTCCCAACACCAAATCTGCAGGATGGACATCGGCCCGGTCATCTGAATCGAACCCATCGAACAGTTGCAGAGTGCACGATAGAGGGAGGCTAGAGCTGCACTTCCCCAACTGTACCTCCCGGCTGTCTGTAAGTCAGCTATCAATTGAAGATACATGAGGTGGACTACGTCACCTGAAGAGTTAGGGAATAGGATCCCTCCAATCATCGACAGTACGTATGCCCGCGTGTAGTTCTGGATCTCGATGTCCGTATGCACAGGTGCGACTCGAATGTGAGTGAAACTATCTTCTAGGAATGAACGCCTAATGGATTCCCCAACCCATATGCCGTGGTCAACTTCATCAACATCCAACCCCAAATAATCTCGTGCTAGTGCAACCTTGTTGAACATCAGATTGCCTGTGACGGCCACCCCGTCAATTGGAAGACCCGAAATCACCGCTACATCTTGTAGGGTGACCGTCATCTCACCGCACGGTAAGTGGAAGGTGTGTGTCTCCGGCCTCCATCGCTCTACCAGTGCGGTAAGCAAGGCGTGATCACACTTTATGTTGGTCATCTTTGACATACCGCTAAACCCACTGCTAACTAAATAATGTTGCATAGCAATACAGTTCTTGAGGACAGGCATGACCTTGTGCGTCCTAAAACTCATCTTCTCCACATCCCCGGTCCAAACGGCCTGTGATCGGTGGTCTTCCTGGAGAAACAGAACTGTAGGATCTAATGGACCCGGATGTCCCCGTGGTCCAAATGAAGGCGTAGACGAAGCACCAACACCATGCGAAGAAGATGGTTGTGCAGGATCCATTGGCCTGTACACATTAACGAAGACTAATCAGCAACATTTTCAGTAGAAAAAATGAGTGCATGAGCAGAGATCTGCTAGTGAATTAGGATTTTCAATAAGTAAGAAGCACCAAAGATGAGTGTATTAGGATATCCCCGTGAATTAGGAAAATTGAGTGCATGAGCAACAAGCACCAAAATTAAGTGTATAAGGATCTTCATAACCCCGACTTCAAACGTAAATCTAATGAATATTTAAGAAATTGAGCATCTCAAAAAATCAACATTTAGTAAACCCTAACCTACAATACTTGAAGTACTTCCAAAATTACTACTTCAATAACCCTAACTTACAATATTTGTACTATACTACATAATAAAACAGTCAAAATCAACTATACAAAAAAAAAATTAGGGTTTTTAGTTACTTACAAAGATTTCGGAATCGGAATGAGAATGAACTCTGGATGAAGGATTGAGGAGTACACTCCGAAATTGAAGTCAACAACACACCGAAAGATCTCTCGGATTTTTTTTTTTAGATCGTCTAGGGTTTTCGACTATGGGTTTTCTGTTTGGAAATGAGGAAGGCACGAGCGGAAGAGAAAGGGGGAAGATGAAGGGTTTTTCGAGTATATTACTGCAAAAAGTAAATAACTGATGCCGTTATTCTGAAAAACGGCATCAGTACAAACGATGCCGTTCTCCAGAATAACGGCATCAGTTTATTTCATATTTGGAATTAATCTCGAGTCAAGATTAATAAAGTAGAGCTCTATTTTTTAAAAATAACCAATGCCGTTATTGTGAATAACGGCATGGCAATTTTCTCAAATAGAGATGCCGTTATTGGGAAACACGGCATGCAATTAGCTGATGCCGTGATTCCCAATCACGTTTGTTGCTGACGTGTCACAGACAAGGGCAGATGGCTAAATGTTTTCGAAACAAGGGTATTTCGCTAATTATTTTCAAAAATAGGGGCATTTCGGCAAAATTTTCGATAAATAAATGGTTGGCACGTTTGAAGCTTAGGAGTCAAGAGAGGGCTTGCATTCATGGCATGGTAGGCAACTTTGAGTACACTCAAAGTATGTGACACGGAACGTATTGCTTTACTTCTCAATAAGATTAAGAGTTGGGAAAATGAAAGGGTTAGGTCTAGTTTTCAGAAGGACCCAGGACCCAGGATCCAGGGCTGGGTTGATAGAGGCCTTCGAGGATGATGCCTGTCCCGCACCCACATCCACGATCAACCCAGACACGGTCTCCCAATGAATACACTATTTTGGAATGTTAGAGGGCTGGGGGATAGGGAGAAAAGAGATATGGTTAGGGACGTCATTATCAACTTCAAGGCGGAAGTGGTAGGGTTACAGGAGACCAAACTTGTTCACGGGTTCAAACTCAAAAGAAAGGGGGCAACAAAATCAAGGAATGTGTGCTACGCCCATCCGCTGGAGCCTCGGGGGGGATTGCTATTGGATTCAACCCGGATATTCTGACATGTACCGAGGTATACAGTGGAACGTTTTTCCTAACTGTACGACTAAAGCGACGATCTAATAACTGGTGCAAACAATCACTGTCGTTTATGGACCAAATGTGGCTTCAGTACGAGATGCCTTTTAGCAAGAGCTGGTCGATATCCGTAGTCGATGGTCGGGAGCTTGGGTTGTTGGGGGGGACTTCAACATTACCAGATTTGCTTTCGAGCACAAGGAAAGGGGCTCCGGCAACAGACACAGAGAAGAGTTCAATAGGGTGATCACGGAGCGGGAGCTGATCGATATCCCAATTAATGACAGACTATTTACATGGTCTAACATGCAAGCTACGCCGATTATGGCCAAATTGGACAGGATACTAGTGTCGATGGATTGGGAGGCTAAGTTCCCACTAGCAGCCGCTAGAGTGATCCCTAGACCAACGTCAGATCATACTCCGATCCTTCTTGATGCAGGGGTGCAGGGAGTCCAAAGCCAAGAAAATTTAGGTTTGAGAAGGCCTGGCTAGAAATTCAGGTTTTCACTACATGGTAATGGAAAACTGGGCGCTCCCAACTACTGGTACGGATGCTGCATCTCGATGGTGTGAAAAAATCCGTAGATTGAGAAAGCGGCTGCGTAGATGGAATCGGTCCAGATTCTCGACCATCTAGCAAGCAAAAGACTCCTTTCTGGAAGGAATTGATAAGCTAGAAAGGTTGGAAGAGACAAGGGTCCTGTCACAAGATGAAAGAAACGGGCTACTAGAGCTCCGAGAAAATATTGTCAATCTGTATAAGTTGGAAGAGATCAAATGACAACAAAGATCGAGAATTTCGTGGCTCAAAGAGGAAGACATGAATACGACCTACTTCCACCGAGTGGCAAGCGCAAGACGTAGGTCCAATCTAGTCCTGTCAATACAAATGGAAACAGGGACATCGCAAGATGAAAATGTGATCTCCACAACCTTTCAAAACTACTACAAGGGCCTTTTTGGGAAGAAGAACGACTTCAGGATCCCACTTAGGGATGAGTACTGGCAGGTATACCAGAACGAGTCAGCATAAAATTTATCCACTTTGGAAGCACCTTTCTCGAAAGCGAAAGTGAAAAAGGCCATCACTCAAATGGGAGCAGACAAATTGCCTGGGCCAGACGGTTTTCCAATGATGTTCTTCTAAGTGTTTTGGGAAGAAATTAAATGGGACATTATGGCGTTGATGGATGAATTTTTCCACAACAATCTCAGATTGGGTATGTTCAACTTTGCAGAAGTTATTCTGATACCCAAAAGGGAGGAGTCTACGAGAGTGGGGGATTATAGACCGATTAGCCTCATAAACTGCTCGGTTAAAATCATCACAAAGGTCCTGGCCATCCACCTGGGAGGTATAATGGACAGTTTAATCAGCAAAATCCAGACGGGTTTCATCAAGGGCAGATGTATCTTAGACTGTGTGGCCACCGCTGAGCAAGTTATCCACCACTGCCATAAGAGCAACTCTAAGAACTTCCTTCTAAAACTCGACTTTGAGAAAGCATACGACTCTGTCGACTGGGAGTGCTTGCTGGAAGCTCTCAGAGGGAGAGGATTCGGGGATAAATGGGTAAGATGAATCAAACACTGTTTACATACTAGTAAAACGGCAATCTCGGTGAATGGGCGGCCGGGGCCGCCGTTCTCTTGCAAGAAGGGACTCCGGCAGGGGGATTCGCTTTCCCCACTCCTATTCACTATCGTAGCGGATGTGCTGAGGGGTATGCTAGAGAACTGTCGAAAATAAGGTTAAATAACACTCGTGGCCAGCAGCACTTCTAATCAAGGGTGCACGATTCTATAGTATGCCGACGACACCCTACTCTTTGGTAATGGGACCAGACCAGAAATGATCTGCTTTAAAGGGGCCATCTACTGTTTTGAAGCCTGGTCAGGCCTTAGGATAAATTTTCACAAGAGCGCTCTGATTCTAATCACACTTTCCGAAGTAGAAGCACAGGAACATGCTACCATACTAAACTGTATGACTGATGATTTTCCAATCAAATACCTAGGGCTCCCACTCAAACCAGGGAAACTCACTAAGACGGACTGGCTGCCTATCATAGACAGGGTGGAGGACAGATTGTCTGGCTGGAAAGGAAAATCGCTTTCACTCGGGGGCAGAGTGGTACTTATCAACTCAGTGTTGTCTAATCTGTCCATTTACTACATGTTATTTTTTGAACTGCCCAAATGGGTCATCCAAAGGATTGATCAAATCCGCAAGCGATTCCTTTGGAAAGGGGCGGACTCGAATAGGGGGGGATACCACCTGATCAAGTGGGGTATCGCATGCATGAAGAAGAGACATGGAGGGTTAGGCATCATCGACTTAAGAGATATGAACATTGCCCTATTGGGGAAATGGTGGTGGAAGGTCTTTCACCACCGCAGAGAAGGATGGCAGGACTTCATTCAACCATACCTCCGGAGAAAAGGTACTAGAAGTTTGGGCTTCAGGGTAGGGTCCAGAGTTTCTCGCTTCTGGAAAGGAATTACCAAAGCGAGCAAGCCTTTCAACTCTGCAGTTGCTTCGATGATTGGGAATGGACGGTCCACCAGATTCTGGTGGGACAAATGGTGTGGGGTCCATACCCTTAAGGAGACCTTCCCGGAGCTGTATGAGAAAACAACTCGCCCGAATATTTCTGTGGCTGAGACATGGAACAAGGGCAACTAGAGACCGCCTTTTCGAGGGCGCCTAAATCCAGGTTTACAACAACAACTATATGATCTACAAATACACATTGCACGGAACGGGGCGAGCTACACACAAGGCCCAGATCAGTTGCGCTGGGGATTAGAGGCCAAAGGAGTCTTCACTGTTAGATCTCTGTACCATCGAATTCATTACCGAGGATGCAATCCCAGCTGGGCTCAGGTGTTATGGAGAGCCAAAACACCCCTTAAAGTAAAGGTTTTTTTTGGCTAGTGCTCAATAATGCAATCCTCATCAGAGAGAACCTGACCAAAAGGCAGCCCCACATAGCGACCAACTGCAATTTCTGTAGCGCACATACGGAGGATCTGAATCACCTCTTCATTCACTATCAAAGGAGTAAGGCGACGATGGTAGAGGTATTACAGGCCTTAGGGACAAGTGACTACCCCAGTGAATACGATGATTTGTGGATTGGCCCCAAATTTGCGTCGATACGCCACGAAATGAAGGATGCTTGGTACATTGCCAATACGGCAACTACTTGAGTGTTATGGCTAGACAAAAATAATTTCTATTTTCGTACTTCATGTAATAGTATTTCTGGTAACCTTACTCATATCATGCATCTTATCTCTTTTTCGGCTACAGCTGCTGCCACAGGAGCGAGAGGGAGGATTGCCAGAGTCTTCCAGGTGGAAGAATTTGATGATGAGGAGGTAGAGTTTGGGCCGACACTGGACTGAGGGATTTGTGCTCTCCATACTCATCAGAGTTTCATTAGCCGCAGTCTCCGCTACTTGGTATTTTGTATCGACCTACTGTATTTTTGGTTGCATGATGTATGGATGGTTAGACCCACCCCCAGGGTTTTGTTGGGGGATTATATTTTATTTCCTGCACTATACTTTTGTATTCTCCCGATACACCGAATTTATTTTATTAACTTCTTATTAATGAAACAGGGTGGCGTTATTCCACATTTTCCTTCAAAAAAAACTTTGAGTACACTCAAAATGCCAATAACTGTAATGAGAATCATGCATCATAAAAATGCTTTAGAGCACCCACAATGGTTTGCTAAATTGTCATTTTTGCTATATTTTGAGAACTGCACATCTGCAATGGTTTTTCATTTTGCCAATTTTTGAAGGAAAAAAAAAGGAATGATAGTTTCTCAAACTCGAAACAATTTGGCGATTCTCAAAATATAGGTATCGGAACATGTTCCGTCTTTTTTTTTCTTCGATCGGACGATACAAGTTGTATCGTTCAAGATTTTTTTTATTTTTTTATATTAAAAAGACAACCATCGGACAGACCAACATATTCTGTCTATAAAAAAAATGAAACAAAGGCATCGGACGGGATATGTCCCGTCCGAGCTCAAATTTTCTCAAATGGGGCAGCATGTCCCGTTTGAGCCTCAAATGTCACTTTCAAAAGTTTTTAATTCACTTTAATATGGTTGAGTGTTGATTTAAATATGATTTAGAATTTAATAATTAATTAATTCACTAATGATATTTTAACAACTAAAGCATTTTAACTGTAATAAAAATTACAAAACAACCTTTTTGGACGGAACAACATGTTCCATCACATTAAAAAAAAAAAAAAAATTGGCAAATTATCACTGCAAAGAATACCAATTTTGTTATTTCTCATTATGTCATTTTGCCAAAAAAAAAAAAAAGGCAACAACCTTGGTGAATGCTCTTAGGAGTGTAAATTAATACCTCATCTGATTAGATGTTGAAATCATCATGCTTGCCACCTTGATTTTGTATTAATTAAAATATGATTTGGGTATGCTGTATAAATTTATGGTTCATGGAGATTTTGATCGATGCGTTGTATGAGGTTTTGAGCCATCCTCAAGAGTTGAAGTTTTATGTGTGGTTTATGATTTTTTGATAACCATGTGGGGTTTATGATTAAGCATTTAAACCACACTTGTTTGACAGTTGCAGTGCTTAATTCAAAGTTGAGTTTGCTATTAGTTCTAGTCATGTTCTTGGAATGACAATGACTTGAAGTTGCTTTGGTATAAAAGGCGAGGTTTCAGCAACAGTCCAAGTTATTCCTATCGATTGACTAATTTTTTGTTTCCCTTCTCGGATATGTGATCTATTGATATAAATGAAATGCTCGTGATATATCAGGGTGCATACATTCTTTTCACCAATTGAAGGTTTGGGAGTTTGGTTCTCTTTTCAAAACCTCATTGGATTACATAATGCATCCCAACAGAATTTTTTGCGGTAATAGGCCACTTTTAAAAATATTTGCAATTATGGGCCAGTTTTGAAACTATTAGCGCTTATGGGCAACTCTGTATCATGTCAGTAGCGGCTGTTATTCTCATTAGTGACATCTTCATTTCGAAAGTTTTTAATGAAAATAGTGGCCTATGTTTTAACATTTTTGATTTTTTTTTGTTTGTCGTCGCTATTACCACTAACGATCTTAGTATATATGAGGTTGCTAATGAGATTAGCAACCTCAAATGAATGTATTGAGACATTTAAGCGATTTCTAGAGAATTTTTGCTCTATTGGGAAAAAAATTAAAAGTGAGGTCGTTATTGGGAATAACAACCTTACTATACTTACTATACTTCAGTCGTTATTTGCAATAGCGACCTCAGTAGGAAACTCAATCTCTTTGTTTTTTATAAAATTTACAAAATAGTCAAACAACTAAGACCTATATTTGGAATAGCGACCTTAGTGCAATAAATGTTACTATTCCGAATAGCGACCTTTGTATATGCGACCTCAGTTTCAAAAATACATTGATTGTTATTTTTCAGAGAGCAAAAGCTCCCTAGATTTTGTTAAATGTTAGAATACAGTTTATTAAAGGTTGCTAATTTTATTAGCGACTTCATATATGTTTTGGTCGCTAATAGGAATAGCGACAGCAAACAAAAAATTTCATATATTTTAAAACAGAGACTACTATTTCCATTAGCGACTTTCAAAATGAAGATGTTAATGAGAATAGCTGTCAGTGCTGACGTGGCACAAAGGTAATCTACGAGCGCTAATAGTTTCGAAAATGTTCGATAATCGCCAATATTTTCAAAAAGTGTCCAAAAAATTCATCGGAACATTGAGCTACATTGTTTTTTCAATAGCTTTATGATTGCATGCAGTGTTACTTCTAATCTACTCTCCATCTTCTAGATTATAATGATCAAAGCTTGGAATTTGTTCCCAAACTGTCCTATTTTAAAAAAAAAAATTCTCAAAACGACCTACTCGCTTTCTTAAAAAGCGAGTTTGGAAAAAATTTCATCGTTTTTTGAGACAGCGAGGATGAGGCTTTGGTTTTCTCTGATCAAGACTCGGTGTCTCAAAAAGCGATGGAATTTTTTCCAAACTCGCTTTTTGAGACAACGAGTGTGTTAAGAGATTTTAAGAGCCTAAAAAACTGGCTTCTTGAAATTTCTCAACTCAACAGTCGTTTTCTCTTCTCAGAAAGCGATTGGATTTTGCCTAAACTCGCCTTTTCAGATTTTGCCTAAACTTGTTTTTTGAAAAAAAACGAGTTTAAAGCGAGTTTAGGCAAATTCCAATCGCTTTCTGAGAAAGCGACTGTTAAGTTGAAAAATTTTCGGCTACAAGCCCTGAAGAGGAGGGAGACTAATAAGCTTTCCTCGGGCTACTCCTCTTGCTCCAATCGAAAGCCTGGATCAATTACTATCTTCCAAAGCAGTGAAATGCATGGAAAAGATATGGGTAGGATCTACACTTTGGATTTGGTGAATCAACATCCACCACCTGCATATGAATCCATGCATGATTCTATATCCAAATTAAGGATCACTTCTGTTATCAATGTGCACGAGAAATGACCGGAAATAAGCTGCAATTCGTCTCCGTGGGATCTTCAAACTTGCTTGCTGCCCATGAGCGTCCTTTTAAGAACCAAGCGAGGAACCAGATCATGGTATTTTACGTTCTCACGTCGAGGAGATAAATGGAGTGGCTACTCGTTATAGAATGGCTACTTTTACAATACTTGGAAAACATGAATATGAGACTCACTACTTAATTATGCGATGCAGATACATCTCTTTTCTTCTATGAATTAATCAATCATAATTTCTTTTTCTTTCTCAGAAAGCGACTGTTGAGTTGAGAAATTTCAAAAAGTCAGTTTAGGCTCTGGAAATCTCTCAACACCCTCGTTGTCTCAAAAAGCAAGTTTGGAAAAATTCTCATCGCTTTTTGAGACATCGAGTCTTGGCTAGAGAAAACCAAATCCTCACACTCACTTTCTCAAAAAGCGATGAGATTTTTTTCAAACTCGTTTTTAGATAGGTTGTTTTGGAATTTTTTTTTTTTAAAATAGGGCAATTTAGAAAATCTCAAAAAGCGATGAGATTTTTTTCAAACTCGTTTTTAGATAGGTTGTTTTGGAATTTTTTTTTTTTAAAATAGGGCAATTTGGAAAAAACAATAAAAAAATGTGTGTGTGTGTGTGGTGGGGGGGGGGGGGGGGGGGGGGGGGGGGGGGGGGGGATTCTTAATTCTATTCCTATTAATTATTAAACAAAACAAAAGGCCGGGGCATCCAATAATTCTCCAACATGAGAGGATACCAACCCAAGATTAATTGACCTCTTACCAAAAATTATTTATTGTAAGGTTAGTGGACTCTCCAATCTCCATTATCATTTCTCCTGCCTTCCCAAAATTCAAAGTTCAAAGGTCATTTGACCAACACACTTCTCTTTAACTAACTCTTTGTGTCGGCTTGGCACCATTTCAGCCAACTTATATATTGTTGTATTCTCTTTGTTCTTTCTTTTTCGGCTATGATTGCTAGCTCTTGCTAGAGCTAAATCCTTCATCGGTAATAATCTCGAAACCTAATAGGGCTTTGGGGTTGCCTGCCGTGTATCAGTAGTCGACACGCAATCAATCAAAAAACGGACTCCTGATCACTACACACAACTAGAAAATTGTCAAAAGCACAAAAATATATGATTAAGCAGAGAGAACTTGCACGGATCATGATGTGCATTAAGATTCGAGGTGCCAACAACTACGATTTTGGGAACCACGTTTTATTTATTCCACCACAGCGATATCTTAAACTATAAAAAATTTGGTGCTAGTTGTGGGGGATGTCACTGTAACGATAAGCCAATTGTTAGTTTAGGTATATCGATCACCTATGAGATGACTAAGCGATAAGATCAGCTGGGTCTACCTCACAAGTAACCATATCTTAATTGCATCGTTACGTTGCAATTACTGCCCATAATAGCAGGTCTTATTAGCGATGGTTTACCTACAACTTTTAAAGCTGTCAAAGTCAAGTTAAACATCAATCTCCAATCTCTAATATTATAATGGGAGATTTGTTATTTTTAGACAAACTGCGATTTGTATGTATTCAATCTTAATTAAATCTTTATCACACAATTATATTAGATCTAACCTTAATCTAACTAAATCTCTCAATTAAATCTACACCACACAATTAGATCTAACTCTAACCTAACTAAATCTAAACCACACATTTTGACAACTTTGATAAAAAATGATTAATATTTTGGCAACTACGGTAAATTTTAGGTATGAATAATTGGAATAACATACTATTTACAAATGAGTAATCTTTACTATTTTAATAGGAGAGTTGTGGTTTGTAACAAACAAACCCTAACTTTGTAAATATATGAACACGTGTAATACATGTCCAAACTATATCCAACAAATATAAATGTGCACCGCTCGTGTAGTCCAAATCAAAACATTCAAATATAAACTATTTTTTTCTTTTCTTATTCAATATATATTCATTTAATTTGATGACTTTACTTTTTTTAGACGTGCATCGCACGTAGATTTACTAGTATTTTTAATGTTATTCTTCTTTTGTAATTATTGGACTTGTGCATTTCCCCCTCTACCTACACTAGTAGTTTACACGTGCGATGCACGTCTTAATAAATATAGTTTTTAAAAGGTAAAAATTCAGACGTAGTCTGAATTTGAGCTAAAATCTCATTTATAATAGTTATGCACGTGCGTTGCAGGTGCTTTGCAGGAGTTGATAGATAAATAAATTACAATAAGGCCTTCTCCATTATAGTAGTAGAGATGTCCAAAATCCCTCAACTGTAAGATCAATAACATTGCCTAAACTGAAAGGCCTGACTTTGTGGGCAGTTAGTTCAGTAGTAGGCCTTATCATTGTAAATTGTAACCAACCCCACACACTCTTTTCCTCCAACTCAAAAACCTCCCCCTTTTAAAAGATCCATTGATTCCCCTTCCCCCTCTCTCTTTCTCATTCAAGAATCACAAGGAGAAGACAACAAAAACCATGGAAGAAGCTCACAAAATCCTAAGAAACTCAATCCATTCATTCTTCCGCAACTACCACTACTTCATCTCCATTGCATCCTTGTTCATCTTCCCCTTCTCCGCTTCACTCCTCTTTTCCCAATCCCTCACCACCTCCTCCTCATCCTCTCCCCTCCACTCCTTCATCGCGTCGCGCATTCGCTCCCTCTTCCATTCTGCATCCTTCCCTCCTCTCTTCTCCCCTCTCCATCTCATGCTCTCTCAGACCATCTTCTCCTCTCTCCTCACCCTCCCCTCCACCCTCACCTTCCTCCTCCTCTCCAAAGCTTCCATCATTCTAATCACACATTACAAGAAATACCCACCACCCTTTTTGTCTCTTCGCAATCTCTACCTCCCTCTTTTATCAACCCAAATACTCAACACCTTTCTCATTCTTACTGCCAATGCATCCATCTTCATCCTCCTCTGTTTCGCATTCGGTTTCGCAGAATTCATGGGCTTTTCTTCCAGTATCTGCACCCTTGTTTTGTCTTCATTTGGTGTGGTTATCTACTCCATTGTGATTGCAAACACTGTGGTGGTCTGCAACTTGGCAGTGATGGTTTCGGCGATGGACAAGTGCAGTGGGTGTCTTTCTGTGGTTAAGGCTTGTAGGTTGATAAAGGGCAGGGTGGCAATTGCGCTGTCGATTGCGCTACCTACTAATTTGGCCATTGCTGCAGTGGAAGCTCTGTTTCAGTATAGAGTGGTGAGACAGTACAGTTTGCCCTCGAAGAAGTTTGATTTTTCGATTGCTTCCGAGGCTTTTACCATTGTTTACATTCATTCTGTTGTTGTTGTTGTCCAAACTATTGCTAGTTTGTTGTTTTATAAGAGCTGTAAATTGCGTTGTGTTGAGAATTGGGAGAGAGAATTGGAACCAGAGGAGAAGGGAGAAGTTTGAATCCTCCGGCCCTGAGTTTGAGGGGGGGGGGGGGGGGGGGGGGGGGGGGCTGAGGCGAACTTCCGAAATGGGCCCCCTACCTCTATACAAAAAAAAAAAAACATGTATAAAAAAATTTTGCCAAAGCAAAATTTGCACATTGTTCAAAGCAAAATATGCAAAATATATATCATTGAATAACAAGTTGCTCATAAGCATCATACATATATGCAAAATAGAGTGAAAACATATAATCAAATATGCAAAACCTGTCAATGGAAAGCTCTGATTGTATTTCATTTAATGCATGAAGCTGCCTCACCAATTCACCTCAACATCTATATAGATGAAATGAAAATTATGAATTAGAAACAGAAAATTATGAAATGAAAATGAAATAGCACTGAAGTGAAGAAATGAAACATAGAAGAAACATAAACATTAAGGAGTTATGCCTATATCATTAATCATCCCAGTTCATGACTTCTTCTCGCATTCCGTGCAGCAAACTCACTAATTAAATGTTCATAATCAAGCTTTTATACCATCGCCTTCTCAATACATAGTAGGCCTAATCCATTCAATTTCTCTTGAGACATGGTTGATCGGAGATAAGACTTGATAATTTTCAACTTCGAAAAACATCTTTCTGCAGAAGCAACAGTAAGTGGTATGGTCGATCTGAAGGCGCCATTCGGAATGGGGTTGGTTACAGATCCGGAGAGAAGAATCAGGCTGAGATGGGATTCGATCACCGTTTGGGAGCAAAGAAGGCGCCGTTAGGGTTTCGTTCGGGATTTTTTGGGGAAAAGAAGGATTGAAGGAACAGGTGGGGAGTGGGAGTGGGACTTCAGGTTTGGGTTTTGGGGAAAAGAAGGAAGTGGTTGGGTTTTGTTTTAAAAGAGGGTTTGGGTAATCGGGTTTCGGGTTGTAAATTGAATGTGGGTTTTTAAATTAAATGTGAGTTTCGGGTTTTATATCCATTTAAATGTGGATTTGTTTTAAATCACTCAAATTTAAAACCTCAATTTCAATCAAGCCTTCCAGAGTACCCCCAATTAATTTTTTAAAAAATTTTTAAAGGATCAAATAATCATTTTGGGGGGCCCTAATAACATTTTTTTTTTTTACGTGCAAAATACGTGCCTATATTTATAAGGAAAGTTCAAAATTGGGGGCCCCTAAAATCGCAAAATCTGCGGGGGCCTAAGGCGGCCGCCTTACCCGCCTATATAGTGGGGCCGGCCCTGTATATATACACACACACCGTAAAAATAAACCTATATATATATACACACACCGTAAAAGTAAACCTAATTTCCCTTCCCTTTTAACAATCTTCCTGTAACTTGAACAAAATTCTTTTTTTTTTCTTTTTTGGCCACAAAGAAACGTACAGTCATTAGGAGATATGTAAACAGGGTTCATTTATATACATGGTACCGATTTATTATATTAGTTGTTGTTGTAAACTTAATCCTAAGTAGAGAATTTTCAAGAATCTTAAAAAATTAAGTTTACCAACATGTAATACGCATCAAGTTAGAAGTTAAAACAATTAATCAGTTCAATAAATTTTCAAAAATTGAATTAGATTTAACAAACTCAATTAACTATTCGGTTCTAACAATCAATAATTATATACCTAAGCGTTCTTAGCAAGTAAAAGATGTAAAAATGATTTGCACTATAATTGACAAGTAGAAACACACACACTCAATTTTTATGGATGGCAGATAAATCAAATAATATTCTAGAGACGATAGATAGTACCACAAATAACTTGAGAAATGGAAAGAAATTACCAAATTTGAAGAAAATTGCACGGGTTTCTCGAGGTGGCTGCAGTGGTGAGGCAGCGAGGAGGATATGTTGCTACTGGGTAGAGCGGCCGGCGATGAGGGTCCGTCAGGTTGGCAATGGGAAGAGGAGGAGGGCAGCGGTCCGAGGTGGCTGCAAGTAGGGATAATGCGGGTTGCGAGCGTGAGGAAGGTGAAGCTTCGGTGATGGGTTGGGTTTCGGGAAGGTGATCAGGGGGGCAGCAACGACGGTAAAGGGAAGCACAACGACGGGGGTTTCAGATCGATGAAGGAAATAGAGAAGAGGGGAGGGGTGGCTATCGAGGGTTGCTGGCGGTGGGGCTGTGGTCGTCGAGCAGCGGCAAGGTAGCGATGGGAGGAGAGGGCGATGGGGTTGGCTTGCAGTGGTGGTTGTGGCGGCGTTGGCTGATCGGAATCAGGAAGAATAGAGGAAGGAGATGAAGAGGAGGGTATGGTTTGAATTTGGGAATTAGATTAGAGTTTATGATTTTAATTTAGGGAGTTGGGTGTAGTTTTAGAGTTTATTACAATCCCTAATACTTTATTATAATTTTTCACAAACCCTACTAATTCTCTCAATTGTCTCACACAAAAATATTAGATGAAGAGCAATAACTTAACACAATAATTTTTTTAAAAATCAAGAATAACATGCTTTCTCATTTTTCTCAAGGCTTATATATTGGCTCAAAACAAATCTCAATACAAATATCCAAAGATTCTAATGCATAAAATAAAGGGTGCAAATTGCAAAACTACTACATGTGGCTAAATCTCAAAATAAAATAAAACAGAACCGATGTCGTCATCATTCTCTCCAGGTGGGAGAGAACACGATCTAGTCGAGTCAAAACCAATAATCATGTCATAGTGCTCCAAAAGATCTAGATCCAAGTGCTGGAGCTCTTCATGATCAATCCAAGTATACTCTAAATCCGGTTTGTTCGTCCATCTCACCAAATACCTATGAATACCACCATCTCTAGTAGAGATTATCCGATCATCTAAAATATTATCCAAATTTTTTGTCGGTGGGTAAATAGTATCAGGTAGAGGGATAAATGTAAAAATCTCACCATCAGGCTGCGGGGTAGGCTCATCTATAAGAGAATTTCTAGGGTTAAATTTTAGGCCTTCATAAAGTACTAGATCCTCAATATTGAAAGTCTTACTTATGCCAAAATCTTCAGGAAGGTCAATGACATAGACATTATTATTGATTTTATGCAGAATTTAAAATGGGCTTGCAGTACGTATGTTCAACTTATCAACGGATCCAGTTGGAAATCGTTCCGGACAAATCCGAACCATCACTTTGTCACCAGCATCAAAAGTTTTAAATTTTCCTCTAGTATCTGCTATTAACTTATAGTTAAAATTATTCTCATTAATTTCCTTGAAATTTTTTCTATGCAAATCATGAATACAAGATGCAAATGTGGATGCAGACTCTGAGACTCTGTGACGTTCTAACACATGGATACAATCTATAGGCTGCCAAATGATTTGGGAAAGAATGTGTGACTCATGTACATTCGATGGAGGTGATTGGATCGACCGAATACAATGGAGGGGCTGGTCATCACTTACATGAGGTTCATAGGTGAACTCATTGCCGAACTCATCAGCAATGACAGCAGTACCTTCTACAATGTTGATCGTACTGGGGTTGGTGCCAGCAACATGGTCGTATCCATTGCATTTATAGCACTTAGTTAGTGGATCAATCTTAGAATAGTCGCTTTTAGTATTCTTACCCGTGTTTTCATGTCTAAGTGAATAGGAATTTGAAGTAGGCCTGCTCAGGTAAGATTTATTGGGGTGCTGAGAAGAGAGGGGCTCAGGTCTAGCAGGCTTAGTAGAGGTCATTCTAGAGGAATGATCTCTCAAATCGCTGAACTTGTAAAGAGAACTTGCTGTAAGGGAATCCATATCGAGGACAAGAGCATAAGCTGCTGCCAATGAGTCCACATTTTTATGAATTAGCTCGTTCCTAAGATCGGCCCGTAGTCCAGCTTGGAACCTAGAGAGAGTTTGTTCTTCTCTCTATACCTAAAGCATTGCACCGAATATGAAAGTCATCAAACTTATCAATATACTCTTAAGTAGATTTGCTTTCTTGATAGAGTTGGTTCCACGAATCTAGAAATCGGGTGTGGAACGATAACGATACATATCTCTCAGTGAGCTTCTCTTTTATGGCTTTCCAAGTGGCTATGGGCGCCAGACCTCGACATCTACAGGCATGTTCAAGATTGGTCCAGTGTTGTTGAGCTTTACCAGTTAATTTCATCATGGCAAATTTGACCTTCAGGGTTTCACTCATGTCAAATCACACGAAGTAGTGGTCCATGACACGGATCCAATAGAGATATGCATGGGGCTCCATACAACCTTCGAAGTGGGGAACGTTATCCTTAACGTTCTTCTTGTATTGTTCGTCAGGGTCACGATCTTAACGTCGGTCATCACGATTATTCCCTTGAGGGATTTGACGATGAAGCTCAGGAACAACATTTTGATTCAATTCCACTTTCTCAAAGCTCTAATTGATTTTGGCAATAGTTGCTTGAATGACAGCGAGGGTAATAGAAATATCAGAGTTGTCCATCTCATTTCGGGGAGGGGCTCGTGGAATTCTAGGATTCCTGATGGTGTGGTTTGGGAGGGACAAGAAAGGCTCTTCGGGATTTGTGATGGTCCTGCGAAGACGCATTCACCAACAGTAAAAACTAGGGGTCATGGGATGTGGGTTTGCTGAAATTTTGAGAAACATGTCCTAAATGCACTTATGTTTTTTTTTTTAAATATCTAAAATGATCTAAAGAAAGAAAAATAATAATAATAATAAAAAGACTTTAAAACAATCCTAAATGAATGCAAAAATTATGACTAAATGATGCAAGAACTAGGATTTTAAAAACCTTCACTCTGATACCAAAATGATGTAAACTTAATCCTAAATAGAGATTTTCCAAGAATATTAACAGATTAAGTTTACCAGCATGTAATGCGGATCAAGTTAGAAATTAAAACAATTAATCGTTTCGATAGATTTTCAAGAATTGAATTAGGTTTAACAAGCCCAATTAACGATTCAGTTCTAACAATCAGTAATTATATACCTAAGCGTTCTTAGCAAGTAAAAGATGCAATAATTATTTGTACTCTAATTGGCAAGTAGAAATACACTCTCAATATTTGTGGATGACAGATAAATTAAATAACATTCTAGAGACGATAGATAGTACCACAAATAACTGGAGGAATGGAAAGAGATTACTAAATTCGAAGAAAATTGCACGGGTTCTCGAGGTGGCTGCAGTGGTGAGGCAACGAGGAGGAGGTGTTGCTACAGGGCAGGGGCGAGGCAGCAGAGGTGGTCGGCGAGGAGGGGCCGTCAGGTTGGCGATGGGAAGAGGAAGGGGGCAGCGGTCCGATGTGGCTGCAAGTCGGGATGATGCGGGTTGCGAGCATGAGGAAGGTGAAGCTTCAGTGATAGGTTAGGTTTCAGGAAGGTGATCAGAGGGGCGGCGACGACGGTAAAGGGAGGTGTCGACGGTATGGGTTTTCAGATCGACGAAGGAAACGGGGAAAGAGGGGAGGGGTGGCTGTTGAGGGTTGCTGGTGGTGGGGCGGTGGTCGTCGAGCGACGGCAAGGCAGCGGTGGGATAAGAAGGTGACGGGGTTGGGTTGCAGTGGGGGTTGTGGCGATGTCGGTTGATCGGGATTAGTAAGAAGAGAGGAAGGAGATTAAGAGGATGGTATGGTTTGGATTTGGGGATTAGGGTTTAGGATTTTAATTAGGGGAGTTGAGTGTAGTTTTAGAGTTTATCACAAACCCTAATACTTTTTTAGAATTTGTCACAAACCCTAATAATTCTCTCAATTGTCTTACACAAAAAGATGGGATGAAGAACAATAACTCAACACAATAAATTTTTTTTAATCAAGAATAGCATGCTTTCTCATTATTCTCAAGGCCTATATATAGGCTCAAAACAAATCTCAATACAAATATCCAAAGATTCTAATGCATAAAATAAAGGGTGCAAATTGCAAAACTACTACATATGACTAAATCTTAAAATAAAACAAAACAGAACCGATGTCTTCATCAGTTGTTCTTTTGGAATTCAGTTATGTTGGAAACAATACAGCCTTTTACAACTGTCTGTAGATCATTGTGTTGCGAACAACTCTCTTGTTCTAGTTCTGCCATGTCAATCTCATGATTGTCATTCAGAATTAGAAACTAGTAGTATATCTTGCCAACTGTATATTTAGCATCGGTACAAAGAGTGCAGATGTATTACAGGTTTTCTTCGCTTACAAAATGATGGACAGTAGTTGGTGGGTATCAAGAATTTGTAGAGAGAATAAGGTTGGAGTGATCTGTTTGATTGCTCCAGTAGATCCAGGAAGAGCATAGGTTTTATGAAATTTATTTGTCTTCAAGACTTCCTAGATCCTCATTTTGGTTGCATTTTGAGAAACTTGTGTTGATGTTTCCCGATAATCATTTGAAGACACTCCCGTAATTTAAATAGTTGTGAGATACTTGTCTCGTCGCGAGTATGAGGACCTGTACACACGAAAAAGACAGCGGGGAAGGAGCTCACCTTATCACAGTCAGCGGGGCCCACAGCAACTCAAACAGCTGTGATGACGTTGACTAGAGCAGAATATCAGGAGGCGGTGGAGTTGGCACTTTGGGCAGTTTCAAAAAATTTGAATTCAAGTGGGTTAGGCTTTTGTGCAAAAGAAGGTGGGCCTAAAGAATTGCTTTGAGGAGATTTTAGTGAGCCCAAGGAGATGGGCTTGAGATGCACTGAAGAGGCACTAGGTATTTTAGAGGAAAATTTGGTCAATCGGAATGTGCAACAAGAATTTTCTAAGGAGGGGGAGGAAGAAGAAGAGAAGGGTGAAGTTGGGGCGCCAGAGCAGGAGAGAAGTAGAGGAATTTCTCACGAATAGGAGAGAGAGTTAGGTGACAATGTTGTTTCTCCTAGAGATGAAGATATTATAGGTGCATTATATTGAGTGGGGGAGGAACACCATGACTCTAATAGGGAAAATGAAAAGTGGGAAAGAAATGTGAGAGAATTAGCTACGGGTACAGGAAAACTCAAGGAGCCAAGCATAGAGGTCACGAGGACTGGTTTTGATGAGGCAAAGAGGAAGAGCAAGAGACAAATAGACAGATGGGGTTCTAAGGGGCCTAGTAAGGAGGACCTAATCAAATCAGCAGCAAAGGCAAAGAAACCGACGTCGGCATGTGGAGGTTCATTTACAGTTTTGAGTTTTATTTTAGATAATATGCTTCTTTACTATGCTAGCATGTTAGGTTTAGCCATGGGATCCACTACAGATGAACAACTACAAAGGGTTAATGCACTTAGGGAAGAAGCGTATAGGCTCTGTATTTAGAGTCTCCCTTAGATTGGGGAATGTCGAGGGGGTAGAGGGTTTTCAAGTTTGTTTTTTATGTTATGCATCTTTTGGAATGTGAGAGGAATGCGCTCTAGGGTAAAAAGTAGATTGGTGGGTGATACTATAGCTAAGAAAAAGCCGACAATTTGTGCTCTTCAAAAAACTAGGATTGTCGATCCACAAAACAAGGATTTCAAATGCCTTAGAACGCTTAGGGATTTTTATTGGCGTTTCAAGACGTCTAGAGGAATGTCGTGGGAAATTGCATTAGGGGTTGATTCTGTGGTTTTTGACATTATAGATAGCTATGTTGGTGACTACTCAATGACTATTACAATTAAATGTAAAAGGGATGGGTGGGAGCATATGGTTACGTCAGTGTACGGTCCATATAACCCTTCTCTTAGAGATGAGTTCTAGGTAGAATTAAGAAACATTCGTCGTAGATGGGAAGGTCCTTGGGTGGTCGGAGGGGACTTCAGTATTACTAGATTAGCGAACATCAAGGGAGGGGTCAAACGATAGGGAACGACAAGTTTTCAACCATATTATCAATGAACTGGATCTCAGTGATATTCAGGCTTCTGATAGGAGATTTACGTGGACGAACATGCAAGCTAATCCGACCCTAGCTAAACGAGATATAATATTGGTCTCTACGGACTGGGAGGACTTGTTCCCACTTGCGGCGGGCAGGACAATACCGAGATACACCTCTGACCATACTCCACTCACACTTGACTGTGGAAACGAAAGAAGTACTTCACGTCCACAGTTTAAATTTGAGAAAGCTTGGACCCTGTCCGATAACTGAAAGAAGATCATACAGAATTCATGGGGGAGTCCGGTGGCCCTGACAGATGCGGTATCCAAGTGGAACATCAAGATGAGACGGCTATGTAAATATCTAAAGATTTGGGCAAAAAAGGAGTTTGGGGAACTTAAAAGGAAGAAGGGGAGATTGGGGGAGAGAATTCATGAACTAGAAATTATGGAAGATGATAGGAACCTGGAAAGGGGTGAATATGAGGAACTGACGTCAAACAGAGGGGAGCTACACAAAATTGGTGAGATGGAGGAATGTTACTGGAGGCAAAGATCAAGGGTGCAATGGCTCAAGGAAGGAGACTCAAACACGACCTTCTTCCATAAGGTTGCAAATGGTAGAAGAAGACACAATCACATCGTGGGGCTATATGTAGATGAAAACTAGACAGAGGATAGAATAGAAACCAGACAACCGATAGACATGGGCTTTAGAGAGCTACTAGGAAAGAAGAGAACTCAGAGATGCAAATTAAAACCAGATATGTGGAGTGAGTCGAGAATTGAGGGGAGTGAAGGGATTGAAGAAGCCTTCTCGGAGGACGAGATTTTTAAACCAATCAAATTTTTGGACCAGGATAAGGCGTCGGGACCGGATGGATTCCCAAATCTGTTCTATAAGCGTTATTGGACTATCATCAAGAAAGACTTAATTGACATATTCCAAGAACTTTTTTAGGGTTGTCCGCAAGTTGAAAGATTAAACTACGAGAACGTTATCTTAATACAGAAGAAATCTGAGGTTCTTAGGGTGTCAGATCTTCGACCCATCAGTATGCTGAATGGATCGTTCAAAATCATCACTAAAGTTCTGCCTAATAGATTGGCTCCACACCTAATGGATATTATTGACGAAATGCAAAGTGGTTTTGTTAAAGGAAGGGATATCATGGATAGCATCGCATCTGCTCACGAAATGGTATTTAGAGGAAACAGGGATAAAGTGAATGGTTTTCTTCTGAAATTAGATTTTGAAAAAGCATACGATACGGTGGAATGGGATAGTGTGGACGAGGCGCTGGAATTAAAAGGATTTGGGGTGAAATGGAGGAGGTGGATGAGGTTGTGTGTTCAAAATGGAAAGTCGTTCATCATTCTTAACGAAATAGTTGGAAGAAAAATCTGTTGTCGTAGAGGGCTTAGGTAGGGAGATCTGCTTTCGCTGCTGATCTTCACGATTATTGTCGATGGATTGGTTGAAATGACCAAGAGATGCAAAGAGGCGCAACTAATCAAAGGGGTCAAGGTGAAAGGAATAGCGGAGCCATTATCTATTCTACAATATGTGAACGACACTTTGCTGTTTGGTGCAGCTCAGATGGAGGAAATCATGTCTTTAAGAATTTTATTGTATTGTTTTGAATACTGGTCAGGATTGGCAGTTAATCTTCATAAGAGTTGCGTCGTTGCCCTTTGCAACGATAAGGAAGGTGATATGGAGATGATCTCAACTGTATTGAGTTGTAAGAAAGGAGAATTCCCCCTCAAGTATGTGGGGGCGCCTATCAGACCGGGAAAGATGCTTAAGGAGGATTGGATTCCTTTGGTGGAAAAAGTAGAGAAAAAACTTGCGGGATGAAAAGGGAAATCTCTATCGCTGGGTGGTAAATTACACTTATCAGTTCAGTCCTCAGCAGCCTTCCTACATACTTGATGTCATATATGAGATTCCTAGTTGGGTGATAGAAAGAATCGATAAATGCAGGAGATTCCTCTAGAAAGGATCGCGAGAGGATAACAAGGAATTCAATTTGATTAGGTGGGCAAGGTGTGTAAAAAGAAAGAATTTGGAGGACTAGGAGTCGTGAACCTACATGATATGAATAAGGCACTACTATCCAAGTGGTGGTGGAAAATGAACAAACGACGTAAGTCATGGTGGTGTAACTCCTTCACGTTGTATAGAAGACGGAAAAAGACTAGATACGGATGGCGAAGCAAATTCGGAAAAGTCTCGTACCTATGGAAAGGCATTGCTAAGGTTAGGGAACTGTTCCACGATAACACTAGGTCCAAACTAGGAGACGGAAAAGTATCTAGATTCTCGAAGGATAAATGGTGGGGGGAGAACACCATTAAGTCACTATTCCCACAACTGGCAAAGGAAACAATTAACGAAGATGTGTTCGTAGCAGACGTCTGGAAACGGGAAAGGTTGAGATTAGATTTCCATGGGAACATCTCCCCTGAATGTCAGGTACAACTTCAAGGACTCCAGAGTATGCTGGCAGAGAGTATGACACAGGAGAGGGGAGACGAGGACGAAAGAGAGTGGAGACTAGAGTCTAATTGTGTGTTCTCAGTTAAGTCAATGTATCACTTCTTAAACGATGGGGGAATGAGATGTTCTAGCGCTAATATTATCTGGAAGTCGAAAATCCCAAATAAGGTGAAAGCCTTTGGTGGTGAATAACGCTATCATTTCAAAGGTGAACCTTTCTTTGGTTGGTGGTGAATAACGCTATCCTTTCAAAGGCGAACCTTAGGAAACGTAACATTCCAATTGATACGAGGTGTCTACGATGTAACATAGGGGAGGAGGACACAAACCATATTTTGATGCTTTGTCCGAAGGCTCAACTTACTTGGGAAATTATGGGGCTGGGTTTTGGTGTGGCAGAGATACCAATCAGTATTGATGACACTTGGGGGAGGTGGAGATCGACTTTCATTAGGAAAGATTATAGATTAATGTGGGATATTACGGTTGCAGCTAGGATGTGGATCCTGTGGCTAGATAGAAACAATGTTTACTTTCATAACATTAACTGCACTTTTCAGAAGATGATTCATAAATGTCTCTAATTGATGATTGGGCAGGTCTAGCAGGGGCGAGGAAGAAGCTTCATATGGAGGGAGCGGAGTAGTCCAGGATAGGATGGTTGTGGCCACCTTCTACCTAGTGGATGAGGCTAGTACGGGAGGTTACTACTTTTTTGGAGCCAGACTTTTGTTATTTTTCTGGCAGATGTTGTTGATGTTCTTATTTCAGTTAGTAGTGGACTGGATTAAGCTTGGTTTGTAATATCTGATATTTTTTGTTTCGTTAAATTTTCATTAATGAAACCTGTGAGACCATCTACAACCACAATAGCCAGTTTGGCTTACTAGAATAGCCAAAATGGATAACAATTGGATAATTTGGCTTAACAAAAAGGTTTGCATTCCAATCATGCTAGTTATTTTGGCTAGCCATAAGTATTTTAAAACTCAAAATAAATTAAAATAAAGAGTATTCATATTGCAACTTCTTATTTCAAAACCAAAAATTAAAATAAAGAGTCTTCACAAAGAGTCTTCATATTGCAAATTCTCAGCCCAAGCCCAAAAATGTCCAGCCCAAAGAAGAAAACCAAAGAAGAAGAAAACCCAAAATGAAAACCCAAAAATGCCCAGCCCAAGCCCAAAGAAGGGGGAAAAATCTGTTGCGGATTGCGACTTCTGATGCTAGAGATCGCGAAATCAAGAGATCCCGGACTTCTTCACATCGCGGCTTCAGATTTTTTTTTTTTTAGCGAGGGATGTAGACTCGCCAGATGTAGCGAGCGAATCTGATAAATATATTTCGGCGAGTGGGTTGGCGAGTCACGTTTGAGTACATTTTTGTCTCTAAATTAACTATTTTGGCTAAAATTGAGGGATGACTAGCGTGGTTGGAGATGGTCTGACTAGGGTGACATTTATCTCAAAAAAAAATTAAACAGTTATTGTAAATACACCAATCCGCAAATAATTCATTGCCATAGAATTAACACACACAAAAGTAAGCATTCAACAATATGCATCATCTGCTGTTAATCACAATCAGCTTATTGATACAACATTAGCATCAACTTGGAGTTATGACTGAATTATGTACAAATCCAAGTGTTACGTTGACAACATTCTGACTATGATATAGTTTCAATATTCACCAGACCCATCCCTAATATTGGCAAAACAAGCATTCGAAGCTTGATAATTAAACTGATCTATGTACAAATTCCAAGATTGCTACAAAAACGAGAAATGTCTGCTGCTTTCATTTTTCTCTTTCCTATTTGTAACAACACCTGGTTGTATCTACCCTAAAACTACCGGAGGAGTTACCAGAACATGTACTTTGATGCCTGAAGTAGTTTCTGTATTGTTCATAATTCAGGAAGATAAAATTGTTTTTTTTATCATATAAGATAAAATTGTTGACTGTCCTTGTCTAATAATTGCGCTCAGCCAAAAGAGTTGCTTCCTTTTTCTTGTTGTGATGTCTATGGATTGAAAGGAGTCTCAGCATATTCAGCTTTGATTCAGGGAGAGACCGATTAAATTCTTTATTCGTGATAGACTATGTGAATCATTCACAATACATACTGTAGAGCAGAAAATGTTCTTTCAAGCTATTGTTTCAGGCTTATTTCATGAATGTATAGATTATTTCTGAAGGATTCTCTGTAAGTTATAACACTAAAGAGTTTTGATATCAAAGCAGAAGACCAGAGTAATGATTCTTTGATTCAAATGAATGACTCTTAATTTAACCTGCACCATAAGTATTTACCTTTCTCAAATGTCAATAGAGTTTTACATCATCCACATCAATGCTCAGATTACCTCAAAATTGAAACAACTATCTTTTGTTTTCGTCTTTCTTTTTACATGCCTTGAAGGCTTGAACTCTTTGATCAAATTCTTCTTTATGTATGGAATATACATTTTTTTGCTCAGTTGGTAACCTGTAGTGAGGAAAAAATTTCTTTTGTTACATCATGAGAAAATCATTTTGGGACTTCAATATTAAATTACCGTGGTGCCATCACCCTGTAATTGAGGAAAAAAGGAAGCAATGGACCAGCTTTATCCCTCAGTAGCAAACTGATAGTTGAGATATTAAGCCCATCACCTGAAGAAAAAAGGGGAAAAAAATACTGATGCAAATTTAGCTGATTCAATGTAAGCAAGTCTAGTTTCCACTTTCAAGTATAGATTAGAACAATGTCACTACATGCATATGTATAACTTAAATGAGAAATTTCTAAAGTTTACAGTGCAATAAAAGATTCTGTATAATTGTTATCATTGGTTATATACAAAGAATGTCTGACAACAAGGTTTATTCATGCATGAAATGCTAACCATGATTGTCTTTAAAAAGGGGTTTTAAGTTTGTCCTCATTGGAACCATGGTTTGCGAACTGCTTATTGAATGTGTAGCTCTCGTTCTCCTTGAAGTTCATTAACCTTCTGCAGTTGAGACAGTACTGGCCCTGATATACCCACCCTACTTGCCTGCACTGGGAAATCCTGATGACAAGTAACCAAAGGATTGAGTACTCCAAACAAAAACAAAAGTAAAATAAAATAAAATAAGAAAGGGGTTTATTTTACATATCACCCTCTATAGTTAGGTGTCTTCACAAATCCTCGAGTTTTTTTGTATTGTCATAACTTCCACTGCGATCGTTTGACTGTCTTCAACGACCCTCCACCCAAATATTATGATAGAATCAGGAGGGAATTCCATTTTGTATCGTTAAAATAAGTCTAAATGTAACGAAAGGGGAGTTTTTCAAATTGCTTAGAAAGATGTAAAATACCCAAAAATTTAAATAAAATTATACTAAAGTACTAGTGGAGGTTAAGTAGTACCGAAGTTAAATTAGTAGGCTTGGAGGATCTATCATCTCTCATTTGATTTTGGTAAGTGTCAGGGCAAACGAAGCTATCTTCACACTGTATCCATTGTTGCAGCATTGCTTGCTTCTCAGTCGCACAGTCCTCGCCACTCACTTTTGCATGCACATCCAGTTCTGGAATCGTCTTAGTTTGGAGAACTGATGCTGTACGTGACAAACCGTAAGTGGATTTATCTTTAATACTGGACCTACTGACAGATCTTCTGTGGTATGGTTTCTGGTTTCTTGCCCACATGAGGCCACTGGCATTACTAGGCTGAGCTAAGGGTCCTGAATATGGACAGCTCTCTTGTGGTGTTTGCTTTGAGATTCGTCCCTCGTCTGAAAAATTAATTGTGGCCAATGGCTGAAGATCAACAACGATTTTACTTTCAGCATTCTCTGTCAAAGTAGAGATTCGTTCCTCTTGTTTTGGGCCACTTTCATTGTTACCGTAGCCCCTGCTCCAATGCCCCTGCAACAATTAAAAGAATGCATTTTAGTAACACATTCATATTGGTAGGCCATGGGGCGGGGCCCACTACCTTTAATAAGAAAAAAAAAGGGATTAGGCGGTGCCTAATTACCGCCTAAGTCCTAACCCCTTATCTAATCCTCTCTTAGGGAGGCTTATATATAGCCTACCTTGGACAAGAATAAATAAAAGAAATAAAGAGATTAGGCGGTGCCTAATTTCTGCCTAATCCTTTTTTTTTCTTCCTTTTTGACGCCATTTTGGCCAGATGTCCTCTTTTTCATTTCCTCTTTTTGTCAAATGTGGGCCCCCTACTAATCCACCTTCCTTGAAATCAGTCTTCAAGTGGGAGATGGTCAAGAAAGGTGGATTAGTGAGGGCCCACACTTGACAAAAAGAGGAAGTGAAGGGGTGAGCACCCGACTAAAATGGCGGTGTTCACACCAATTGTTAAAGAGAAAGGAAAATGGGGATTAGGCAAAAATTAGGCACCGCCTAATTCCTTTTTTCCGTTTTTTCTTCTTGTCAAATGTAGGATATTTATAAGCCTCCCCAAGGGAGATTTTTTTTTTTTTTTTGGGGGGGGGGGGGGGGGGGGGGGGGGGGGGGGTAATCCCTTTTTTTTTCATTTGTTTCTTCTTGTCAAAGGTTTTGGGTACCGTCTCACTAATCCCTTTTTTTTTCATTTGTTTCTTCTTGTCAAAGGTTTTGGGTACCGTCTCACTACTTGCCAACAATTCAGAATTCAGAAACAAAGATGTCTACAATGTAGGATAATTGGGCATGATTTCATTAAAAGGAAAACATGAAACCAATTCATAATTAAAGATATATATTGGTAGCATGAAAGTAAAGATAACAGAAAAGGCGATTTCCTTCAAACCAAAAGCTGACAACAGGAATCAAAAATAACAAAAGGAGGGATGAAGCAAATAATGAAAAAAAATCACAAGAGTCTAAGCGAAGTATAAAACTGGACTTTGTCCTATAAGAGAGTAATTCTTGTTAATTTCCAGAGACAGATTTGTTTCTTCTAAAAGAATCTATTGTAAATATAGTTTTCCATACAATTCTCAATGAATAAAAGAAAGAGGGACAAAGAAAGGAGAAGGTAAAATTATATAGAGCATTTGTGTAGCTGTAGAATACCTCTTGAGAAGCAGCCAATCTGTTCGGGGCATTAATTTGCGAATTAGTCCTTCTTGAAGATCTCCTTGAAAATTCCGATGAACGGTCTCTACTAGCCCTTCTCCTACAAAATTGGATAGTGGTAACCCTCTCAAACAATGATTTATTATCATATCTCGTGTGATCTGATATAGTTTATAGAAAAAGCAAATTCAGCAGTAATCTGGAAATTTTAGCAAATATCTTCTCTGTTCTTTAACCCTAAAATATAAGAACATGTAAAATCAGCTAGGGCTTGCCTGTGTGCATCCTCACGACTCTTTGCATCAATCTCCTTGTGAGGTGCGTACTTCGGCAAGCTTGATGGTTCACACGCATGAGGTTTTGATTTGAAATACTGAGCAAGTATGTGGGGGGAAATATCGTAAGTGCATTTGTAAAACACAAGCAAGAGACTATAAGTAACTTCTTCCTTACAACTTATTTTCTATACTACTACATAATGCACAAGTTCCGGAAGCCTGTAAATAGACTGCATAAGTTAATTTGCCCATAATCTTCACAATTATTGGAGAGAAAAAACAGCACACTGAAGTAAATTTAAATTACAGTAATTTGTTAATTTCATTCTATATTTTATCCCCCATGGAGATCTTCTCTGCTTAAGTTTGTCATATCTTATATAAGCATATAGTTGTATGTATAAGGCAAACTAGTAAACGTTAGAATGAGAGATGCTACATATTCCAGGTACAGGGTATTATAAATTATAAATATTTAAAAAATAAACTTCTATTTTAATAGTTACCTCAGAAGAAAGAGCACTCTTGGCAGTACCGCGCTTATGAGAATCAAGGGATAGGAAGGTCTGTAACAATCTGAAGGTACTCGGCGGTATGTAGTCAAATGAGCTCCGAAGGCAATTTGAATATGGTTGTGTGGGTTTGAAAAGAGTTGCATGAGGCAACTTGTTCTTTCTCCAGTATTCATCTGGTGGAGATCCACAGAGCTTAAAGATTTTATGTATTTGCTCCACCTGATAAAAATAATAAAATATTAGAAACGTATACTAATTATGAGTTAACTGAACTAGCTTTTCCTCAGAAGGTTCCTCTGTTTAGAAATCAAAAATAAATCTATTTTAGAATACGTTATTTATCCCGAATCCTTTTTGGATATGAAGGGAAAAAATTCCTTATTAATGGATTTGTTTAAATTTTTCTGAAGAAAGAATCATGGGAGAATTGGTAAGCAGTGAAATCATGATTTAGTAAATTAACAGCAGGAATTAATTCATTCTCATGGTATGTTAATTTAATCAGCGTTATAGCTCTAACTATGGAGGGCATAGAAAAAAGATTCGGAATGCTTTTCAGTTTTCACTATAATTAACCACAACTAGGTAATAATCAGAAATTGATGGGAAGCACATTAGAAAGGTATATGTGTATACATACAAAGTAATGCTACATACACTACCAATTTCACTACATTTCTCTTCACTACCGTAGGTGGCACACTCCAATAGGTAGGGGAAGATAGAGTAGGTGGGGAAACTTTCCAATAGGAGTATGACACCTAAGGTAGTGAAGAGAATGGTAGTGAAATTGGTAGTGGCTGAAGCATTACTCATACAGAAATGTTTAAGTATCCGAAAAGTGTAGTTCAAGGAACAACTTGGTACAGAAATACTATTACTAATGTTTAGAATATTCTCTCAATAATTGTACACTGTATAAAATAGCTAGCATATACTTAATAGTACCTCAGTTCTCCCCTGTAAGATTGGCTTCCCAACATAAAGCTCGGCAAGTACACAACCCACACTCCATAAATCTATGGTTGCGTCATACTCTGTCGATCCCAGCAGAAGCTCAGGTGGACGGTACCATAGAGTCACAACTCGGCTAGTTAGAGGCTTCCTATGTCCCAAATCAAAAAAGTTTGCTAAACCAAAATCAGCCATCTTCAATATCCCATCGTTGTTAAGTAAAAGGTTTGCACACTTAATATCGCGATGCATGATTCCTTGTGAATGGCAATGATCAAGTGCTGACAATAATTGGTGCATATAGCATTTCACCTGGACTGAATGAAGGGAAATTGTTAGAAAGAAATCTGTTTTGGTGTAAAATGTTTACTGCTTCTCATTAATGGAACAGGGTGAGAACTCCCCCACTTTCTATGTCAAGAAATTATCACCTGTGCTTCACTGAATTTGATGTCGGGTGAAGATGAAAGACCTGCAAGATCGTGTTCCATGTATTCGAATACGAGATAAAGACTACAAGATAGTCGAGAAGTAATCAACCCCTCCAGTTTCACAATGTTTGGGTGGTTGAGCTTCCGTAAAATGAGTATTTCTCTTGACATAAACCTAACACTCTCTGCTTCAAAATTGTCAAAGCGCACCTTCTTGAGAGCATACAACTTTCCCGAGACAGTGTCACGGGCTTTGAACACACTGCTGTAGGTGCCTTGTCCAATCTTCATATGCGGGTAAACATTTTAGTAAGTTCAGTTAAAATATCAGACATGGAACGTAAATAACGAAAGATTATAAAAGTTATCAATGCCCATGCTCACATCAGTGATTATAAACAAGATTCAATTTGTAAATTTAATAGCATTTCCCGAGCTACAGCAATATTTTACATATAAATGTATTAGAGTTGCCTCCCTAGTATTTGCTAACTCTGTTATGATAAGAAATATGTAATCCATGTCAATGCATTAGACGAATGATATTATAATTTTACAATAACAGTTTAGATTAATCAGCTAAATTATTTCACTTATTGTTGGTAAAATGACACCTAATTGCCTTTGTCAATTGTCACCACATTCTAAATCATTCTTTTCCGTCAAAATCATTTACAAATACATGGAAATATAAAGAAAAATACTGCACAAAAGAAGTGCATTTGAGGGCAAAAAAAGTTTCCTCTTTGAATAATCAAGAAACATTGATCAACAAATCATTCTATGGGACAACAGAAGAGAAACTCGGCTTCTCTCTCAAGAAATTCTAGAGAGAGACGCTCCCACCAAAAAACCCAAAAAAGAAAAACAAACCCTAGATCTGAAACTTGGGGGGCGGCGGCTAGGGTTTCGTCGCCCCCCTCTCCCCTCCCGCCTCCGCTCCCACCGTTCCCTTCTTCTTCTATCTCCCAGATCTCAACCGTCTCTTTCCCTACTTGTTTCTCTCCTTCATCTTTACTTTTCACTACCTAAACCCATTCTTGGGGTGTTTTCTATACGTCATGGTGATGGCTGTGACTCGTGACCCGCGAGGTAGGTTGGAGGGGTCACCGTCGTCGATTGGGGTCCACTTCGGGCTCGGAGTGGGGCAAATGGAGGTTGGCTTGGGGTGTTTTTCGTTCGTCGTGGTGATGGCCTTGACTCGTGATCCGCGAGGTGGGTTAGAGGGGTCCCCGTCGTCGATTAGGATCCACTCGGTCTCAGAGTGGGGTGAACGGAGGTCGGTTTGACTTTGGGGGCAGTGGTGGCAGTCGCGGCGATGGTTGGCATGCGCCGCACTTTCAGCGGGGTCGAAGGAGGTGCGGGGAGCCAAGGTTGGGCGCAGCAACGCCGGCTGTCGAGGAAGCAGGTTGTATTGCCATAGGTTACCTGGATGAGCTATTATACCTGCGGAATGAGCCGCAGGTGCTGGGCGGGCATGGTGGGGTAGTGGGTGCTGCCATGGAGGCATGCGGGGGAGGGCAGTGAAAGATTCGAGAGGGGGGAAGCGATTTTTGAATCTTGAAATTGTTTTTTGGAATTCAAAATTTGATTTGGCAGTGTGTCGTAAGGGGGAGGTTTGAATTTCAAATTGAGTTTTTAAATTTGAATTGATGTTGAGGAGCCCCTAATATCCAAAAATTTTCCTAATATCCAAATCACAACCGGTTTACAATTGGCAGCGAAATATACCCTAATTGGTGGGGCGACGATTGTCCGACAATTTTATAGTTTGGGCTCTACCTTGACTGAATCGGGTCAAAGTGAGGAGTGCCTAAGGTCTCTCTCATGTCAAGGGGCTTGGAGGAGGTGGTGGTATTTGTAGAGCCGTAAGTGGCGGCGACAGCCTTCGTTGCGAGGTAACGGTGAGAGTCAATGAGGGTCAAGCGAGGGATGAGAACGATGACTCAATCTATATAGGGAGATGTCATATTGGTGCAGTGCCTGGGGTGTCTCTAATATGGTGCTTGAAGTTGATGTATGGGTCATTACTGGGGCCTACGAAGGTGTTGTTGCGAGCGACGGCAAGGATAAACGTTGTACAAGCAATGGACTGAGAGAGAATGAGCTCAAATTTTCCTTTTCTAATCAAAACTAGATCATTGTAGACATCAGGAATACTCATGTTCAATTCTCAAAACAACTCTTCATTTTGAAGATACGACAATAATCAAACACCTTTGCATGGCCCTAAATAATTAAAACCAACGAAAAATTTTATTTTTAAAAAAGTGGATACTACTTGAAGAGAAAATTGCTCAAACACATTACAATCAAAAACAAATTGGCAAATGCCACAAGGTAACAAAAACTATCTGCCTTAGAATCAAACACATTTACTAAAATCCCTGAAATTTCAATGATGTTACCTTCTCCAATTTCTCAAAGGATTCAGCTTTGAGTGGTACCATTCCATGAATAGCCTCTTTTGCAACAGAGCTAAGCCAATTAGGCCACCCTGCTGCGGCCTGCTCCCCCTCAATGTACCTATAAAGGTTCCCCGTATGAAAGCTCGTGGACCCCATTCCGACAGAGCTCATCCTCCCCGATTCCCCCGACTCGCTGCAGTCGACATTTACCCGGTTCCATAAAGAACCAGCCAATACTTCCCTCGACGACTCTTCAAGAAGATTCCCAGATACCACTGTGGAATCTAATGGAGGCGACGATAGTACCACATTTTTGGATGAAACACAACCCATGTGGATGTAGCATTGGCCGACGGCCGAAGGCCGACGGGCAGGGGGAATGAGGGGGGGATGACCCCGGAAGAACCCCGGCGAAAACCCCTTCAAAGGACCAAAGATGGGGAATTTGATATATGATAAGATTGGGGTTGGGGTTGGAAATGAGGAGGGAAAGGAATACATAGATACAGAGAAGAAAGGGGATGGATTTTTTTGGGGAAAAAAAAGTTGCAAGTTTTGTGGCTTTTGGTGGTTATTGGCTTTCAGAGGGCGAGATTGGCGGGAAAAGGAGGGGAGGGGGAATCTTGTCACGACCCACCTAAAGTGGGGCCTCTCTCTCTCTATAATTTTTTTTTTCCTGCCACTTTTCGAAACTATTTACAGTAAACTCAACAACTAAACTTATCATTGCTAACTGCAAGTTTAGTGTTAATTTTTTGATAAACTCGTTTTCAACAACGAGTTCAGTTCAAAATTTTCAATAAAGACTCACCGTTCCCAACGGCGATGACATTTATACTAAAATTGTTATTGGGAACAGCGAGTTTAGTTCAAAATTTTCAAAGAAGACTCGTCATTCCCAACGTTGATGACATTTATACTAGACTCGCTGTTGAGAATGACGTGAATGTAGGAAATGAAACATTCTGTTAGACTTAGTTAATTTTTGAAGAAAAAAAACTCCATAGAATTTTTTTTCCAATTAAACTCGCCGTTCCCAGCAGCGAGTTGAGTGTAAACGTCCTTGCCGTTGGGAATGGCGAGTCTTCATTGAAAATTTTGAACTGAACTCACTCTTTCCAATAGCGAGTCTAGTATAAATGTTTTCGCCGTTGAGAACGGCGAGTCTTCATTAAAAATTTTGAACTGAACTCGCCGTTGGAAAATGCGAGTTTCTCAAAAAAAATAACACTAAACTCGTTATGTCCCAACATCGAGCATGAAACAACTAAACTCGCCGTTCCCAACGGCGAGTTTAATTATTGTCCACGAACGCAAATACTTTGACAATTATCCTATAAGTACAAATAGATTCGAAAATTGGCATATAAAAAAAAAAATCCTCTCTCTCTCTCTCCCCTCCCTCCCAATCCACCTAATAATTTTTGATTTTTTAAAATGAAAAAGGAAGCAGTTGGGACTTCTATTATGACTCCTAATTTCTACATGTTCACAGCAAGTGCAAGTTGCAATTACAAATTTAAATGATTATCCAAGTTGACTAACCTGTTCTAATTGTTAATAAATTATTAAGAGAACCGCTTAGAGAAGCAAGGTAGCAAGTGATCGATGGTGCAGCTCCGCACCTGAGAAACAGAGAAGAAAAAACAACAAACAGAGCAAGAAACAATAACAAGGATAAAAAGATAGCAAGAGATAGTGTAAAGTTCGAAATTTTTTATATGCCACTTTTTGAAAATATTTACACATATAGAACAGTTGCAAAAGTATTTATATTTGTGGACTCAACAACTAAACTCGCCTCCCAACGGCGAGTTTAGTTATTTTATGCTCGTCGTTGGGACACAGCGAGCTTAGTGCTAATTTTTTTTAGAAACTCTCAGTTTTCAATACCGAGTTTAGTTCAAAAAATTTCATTGAAAACTCACTGTTTCCAACGACAATGACATTTATACTAAACTCGTCATTGGGAACAGCGAGGACATTTACACTAGACTCGCCGTTGGGAACGGCAAGTTTAGTTTTTTTTGAAAATATACGGAGTTTTAAAAAAAAATTCACCAAGTCCCACAGTATGTTTCACTCTCTCTGAAATTTCCTAGATCTTCGCCGTTCAGAACAGCGAGTCTAGTATAAATGTCATCGCCATTGGGAACGGCGAGTCTTCTTTCAAAATTTTGAACTAAACTCGCTGTTCCCAACAACGAGCCTAGTATAAATGTCATCGCCGTTAAGAACGGCGAGTCTTCATTGAAAATTCTGAACGGAACTCGCTGTTGGGAATAACATTTTTTTCAAAAAATTAGCACTAGATGAAACAACCAAACTTGCCGTTGGGAACGGCAAATTTAGTTGCTGAGTCCATAAGTGCAAATTTTAGCAATTGTCATCTTTCTCCAAATTTTTTTTTTAAGTGTTACAAAAAAAAAATCCTAAAGTTCCCATGCAATTCAAGTTGGAAGTTGCAGATGCAGATTTAATGATTAGCCTTACAGAAAACTCCATTCCTATATGCTCTCTTCAAAGAGATTTTTTCCATACTGACCCACTTTTTGAAAATATTGATCAAACTGACCCACTTTTAAAAATATTTACCCACATGATCTAGTTTTGAACACATCAGCATAAAACACTATTGACAATAACGACATATATTATTTTGATGTCATTATTGTAAATAACAGCACCTGTAAATAAAAAAAAAATATTGCTGCTATTGAGAGTAAAGGCATCAGTATATCTCGCATTTACTTAGGAGTTCTATGACTTGAGAAAAAAATTGTAAGTGAAAATCGCTTATAACTGAAGCCTTTATTCCCAATAACGGCATAATTAGCCTGATGCCGCTATTAGCAATAACAGCATCAGTATAATTCATAGTGTACTCTAAATTTCGTGCAGATGCATCAACTTCAATCTCGATTTTGACCTTAATACAGTTATGAAACAATTTTCATGTTTTAAATTTTGAGAGATACTGGCTGCACCAAGATCGAAAACAGGGTTGAAGTTGATTCACCTGCACGAAATTTGGAGTACACTATAGATTACACTGATGAGGCTAATTATGCCGTTATTGAGAAAAGAGATATCAGTTATAAGATTTTTTTCTCTTACAATTTTTTTCTCAAGTCAGAGAGCTTCTAAGTGAATGTGATATGTATTGATACCGTTACTTTCAATAGCGGCAACGGAAGAAGAAAAAATTTACAAGTGCCGCAATTAGCAACAACGGTATCAAAATAACAGATGTCGTTATTGCCAATAGCATTTTATGCTGACGTGTTCAAAATTAGATCAGTTGGATAAATATTTTCGAAAGTGGATCAGTTTAATCAATATTTTCAAAAAGTGGGTCGGCACAGAAAAAAAATTCCTGCAAAGAGTAGTCTGCAACCTTTGTATGTCAGGATTTTCAAACATGTCCAATCCTCAAATAATCTAAAACTTAAGCAATCAAAAATATGCCTGTCAGAGAGAAAAGCTAGCAACAAACAAACAATCATTGCACAACAAGCCTCCAGTACCTGATAGTTATGTGTTGTATCTTTGAATTGATTCATTGCATCTGTTAGTTTATCAGAACAAAACACATCAAATGACTCAAACCTCAACAATTAATTACACATCTGTGACACTTTCAATTATCATATGATGGCAAAGAGGGGAGGGAGTTTTCGCAGTATAGATAAAGGAAATCATATACAAATTATGCATTGTAATTTAACTGTATAATCATGTGTAACTAACAAACTGTATAATAAAAATGGTCAACATCCTGACCCAAAGGGACAATTTGAAATAAAAAAATAAAAAAATGTACATATATAAAAAAGAATCTGCCAAAAGGAATAAAATTAAGTTACAACAATACACAAGAAACTTAATTACAGTACAGGCTGCAACAAGCTCTGACAAAATCATATCAATGTATCATCTTACGGCATTTCATGCTCTTCTTTAAACTGAAGAACCGCAATCGGACGGTCAACATTGTTTCCGAAGTCTTGCCTTTTGAAGAGAGCTTGGTTATGAGGTATGGGAATGTGAACTCTACTATTGGCAGCAGCTGTGTTATGGCTGCTGTTCCTAGCTGCAGGAACATCATGGTTATGCTTGCCTTCATAGGCTGTTATAACTGCTTTGGGGTCAGTTGAAGCTCTTTCCACGTGCTTTCGCACATTGCATCCAGTAAAAGTGCACTTGTAATAACTTCTGCAATTTCGAAGGAAAATTTTCACGGTAAATAACAATTGCTAATGCCAGTGGCAATTTTTCTGAATTATGTCATATTATTCCAGTTGTTCCGTGTTTTATGAATATCTGTAAACTAGGTATTCTAGTAGCTATTTGGGAGGTGAATATTCCACAAATTTATCACAAATCTTCATGACATAAACTTGAAAGCTGCTCACAGTTTCCTTTACCATATTAGTTCAAGTATAATCTTCTATTAAGCACAGTAACAAATTCACGAATTATTCGCGAAGAATTCATCCACTGAATCAATTCACGATTTAATCGCCAATTTGGTTTAAATCACGCACTTCACGAATTATTCGCGAAAGTGCGAATTATTCGAGAATAATTCGCGAATTAAACGAAATCGCTATGTTTTTTACTGTTTTCATATTTAGGATTTATATATATATTCAAATAGGTGATGAGTAGATGCATTAAATTTTGTATTTCTTTCTTTCCAAACTTTTGCCAAAAAATTTTCCCGAAAATACCGGATGTTTGCCGAAATTCCGAATATTAATTAGATCTTGCCAGATTATTCCCAAACCCCGAATTTGTGACCATGCTATTAAGTAGTTTCCATTGACCCCTCCAACAAGTGGCGGAGCATAGTGAGGGCCCGGGGGTGCCCGGACCCCCCAGAATTTTCAAAAACCTCCTTCGCACTATTGAAAATTTTATAAACCCTTAAAAAATTATAGGCAAAATTTAAAAAAACTACACAAAATTTTTGGCCAGTTTAAAAAAACTACACTAAAGTTTTTTTTTTTAAAAAAAGGACACAATGTTTAAATAAAGTCGACTGGGTTAGTTAGGGTTAGGGTAGGGTTTAAAAAAATCACTCTCATCTTTCATTTGTGTTTAAAAAAACCACACTGATCTTTTATTTGTGTTTAAAAAAACATAACTTAACTAATCAGATGTTTAAATAAACCCCCCGAACTAACCCTAACTAACCCAGTGGACCTTATTTAAACATTGTGTCCTTTTTTAAACTGGCCAAAAGTTGTGTAGTTTTTTTAAATTTTGCCCAAATTATAATTTGCCCCCCCCCACCCCCCCCCCCCCCCCCCCCCGATTCTAAGTTTTATTGTTTGGCCCCCTAAAAATTATGAAAAAAATATCTATATTTTCACATATAGTCATAGAATTTTTCCTTGGCCCTCCCAGTAAAATTAAAATTGTTCTGGCTTCGCCCCTGCCTCCAACGCCCTCTTTCCAAATTAAAACTCCTCTCGGAAAATAAATCCTAGAGATGGAATTCCCGGATATGGGGTAATTTGTGATATAAAAGAAGAGCATACATAGTGGAATCACTGAATTGGGTAAAGTGAAGCTACACACTGACACTTACTGTGAAAGCTCGGAAAATTTTATAACTTCTGTGTGATTGCTATCAAGATTAAGTATTATGAGCCCCTCTTGGTAAGGTGGTTTCAAAATTTAACTATATAAATAGTACGATCCCTGGGTCCACAACACAACTTTGGACCTTTGATGTACTGGTGATCGGGTCATTTCACATGGTATTAAAGCACATGAGATGCATGCAATTCTCACCGGGCCCATATTTCAATCTGATCAATAAAATAAGAGAGAAAATTCAGTGGTGAATTGCCTAGGTTTAAATGCTCAATCTGCAGGCAACTGAGGCAAGCGTGCAAGAACACTTACATACGATTTCTCTACTTCACCAAAACTTGGAAGTTCTATTCTAAGTCAATAGAGGGCCATTTCACAAAAAGAGTACCATATTTTCATAAATAATAAATAACAGAGCTAGGCGTAGTGCAGTGGACATTTTGATGAAGTCATTTAGCTAAAATACTATATATTCCGCAGCAGGATGTCACTGTTTCAACCATACTGTTCATTCTATGTGATCATTGCAATGTGTGCATAACTCCTAAAGAACACCTACCTCGGATGAGGATTTCCTTTGACTACTTTTTGTCCATATTTGCGCCACCTATACCCGTCATCCAGAAGATCAACTTCACTCGTTGTCTGCACTATAATCTTCGGTTCTGTTACAGTTCGTGAAGAGGTTGATTCAGCTGCCTTCACTTCTACAATCTTGCTGAGACCACAAAAAAATTTCTTTAGTTGATTATCTAATGGACGAAAATAAAATCTCAATAGGCTGTAATTTAGGAAAATTCACCTTCTTTTTGGATCAGGCCCAGTATCATCTAAATGGTTTGTCCCTATTTCAGTATCCCCAACTTCCTCACCGTCACTTGACCCTGATAATTGTTCAGATGTTCCTTGACCTGATTCTCTCTCTCTTCTAAAACTTCCACCTTGTGAAATAGTTTCAGAATTAGCAGCATAATCCACGTACCCACTTAACTCATTTGACCTGTTTATCATCATAGACCCATTATCCTTTCCACGCTTATTAGATTGGGGCTTCTGATGATTATGCTGACCCTTGTAGATGATTTCCTTCACTTGGCCATCAAGAGAACGTTCAACCTTTTTCCTAACTGGACAGTTCGAAAGGGTACATTTGTAGTAGCTCCGATGATATTCACTACCTTTTACCCGCTTTTCACCATATTTCCGCCAGTTGTAGCCATCATCAACAGGTTTGTCAACAATGAGAGATGGAGGTTGAGACCTTTGATCGAAATTAGCAACATTTTCAGGTCTGAAGGAGTTGTTTGCTGTTGATGTGGGAGGGTGCATTTGTTGGAACGAAGCCATATTGATAGGAGCAGAGCCGATTGGCTGAGACAGAGAAGCTGTCATTAATGAATGTGAAGATGGAAACTCAGGTTGGATATGCATGTGAGCGTGAGACTGGGCAGCTTGAGCTGTGACTTGTGCTAAGACTTGTTGATGGGACATTCCAAAGGGCCCCTACACAGAATAAATTGATCAAGATTGTGAGCACAATGTTAACTTCTTTGCAATTATTAAATATAAATATAAAACCTTGACCGTCATGACAACTTCGAAGTTTTGGAGTAGTGACCAGGTTATTTAACAACAATTATATAGTAAGAAATCTATTAAGAAAAGATTAACCCAGAACACCAGCTAAGAAAAATACTTTAAAACACATTTACCTAGTCTTGTATAAAAGCCACAATTCCGATAGTGGGTAACAATGAAAATTTCTCTCAGCAGGATAAGTAATAAATCAATCAAGGTGAATGGAAAAAAATAATATTCAGTATAGATTCAATTAGTGCTGCAAAAATGAGAGACCATGAGAGGCTTTGTCCACCCAATGCATTCCTCAATGGTGAACCCAACGCATTCTTAGATGGTGAACAGCAAATTAGTATTGAATGTTCTCTCAATGGCCAATTTCACCTTTGCTAATGATCCACCATAACGCCATCTTATGCTCTTCCATCTCAAACATAATTAAAGTCAAATTCCAGTAACATCCTTGTGATACGTCTTATTACCATACCTAAGCCAATCCACGTTAATAATTTAGTTTCTTAATTTACAACTGAAAATGATTGATTCTAATACTTTACGAGTCTATCTAGAACAATCTGACTACTTTAGGCACGTCCGAAGATAACAAGAAGCATCCCGCTGATAGAATTTGAAAGCAATTCTGTTGAAACTATGATAATAATAGCAGGTAATCAATGAGGTATCATATCAGTTAATGGTTTGAATGAGCTATGGAAACTGACATAAGAGTCAGGTCAAGAGTGTTTATTTATATATTCAATATGACTACATGAATGGTTGAAACTCAGTCGTAAACTAACATCAAGACTGTTAACTTTGTTGACAATCTTGGCAAAAACTATGACAGGTTCCACTTTTGTTTTGACATTGTTATAAAAAAATTTCAAGAAATAAGATCAACATAAGACAACCCCCTATCCCTTTCGTCTCAAAATTAAGACAGCCCCTACTAGGAAGCAATTTAATTCAGAAGATAATATTCACAGTTTCAATTTATTTCCCAAATCGAATCAACTAAGATATATACTTCTCAGTTAAGGCAAACAAAAAAAAGAATTTTATAATTTTTCTCATATACCCACAACTTGATGCCAAACAATTTATTGTCAAGACCTTGCTTTTAGCTTAGAGACCAGCTCCTCACCTACTATTTAATGCTTCTAAGCCACAACTTAGTAAACAATCCTTCTTATTTTGATGTAATTGCTGGTTTAGAGCATGGTATGAAGACTCGGCATTGGGTATCGTACTGACTGTTTGATTCTGGTCTTGGAATCAGATTTTTCGGAAAGATGGCTAACATTGACTCAGATTTTTGGAATTTTTTGTATTGGCTTCTTATAGTATTTAAAATTCAATTGAAAAATATAAAAAAATATATACATATTTAAACCTTAAAAAGAACATTCAATATATAATATTTCTGAATTATAAGAATAGAGTGTAACCCCAAAACCAAAAAAAAAAAGTTTATTTTCACTTTGATGAACAAAAGAAAATCATTTATGAATATTTACTTTTATAAAGTATCTACTGTGAAATTCTAAATTAAAATATTATACTAAGAAAATTTTAAACATTAAGCTACAAAAGATATACCATAAAAATATATAGTATATAGTTTGAATATCCTCCCCAATGCAATTAATCAATCATGTTGCCTCGCTCTCTCTTATGCTCTCACCGGAGATAACACCAATAATATGTTCTACAGTGTTTCGTTTTGATTGTTTGATGTTGCTTTGCTCTTCTTTCCATTAATGTAAACATTGGCGAAATACCTAGTTTTTAGGCAAATAGCATATCGGATAGGCAAAATACCAAGATGACTCCGAGTATCGGCCAAGATTTGAGACCATGGTTTAGAATAGGCCCCAACATATTTCTCTCCAAAAGGAGTTAGTGAGGCCCATAACATCTTTGTGAAAATTCTCTTATGCTTTGGTGGTAGAGCCGTGTTCGTCTTTGGCTTGCCCTATGGTGTACTAGCACCTCTCTCAAACTACTACTTCAAAGCCTATATGAGAACTTTTCACATCCTTTTTAAGAATGGAAGGCGGTACGAGTTGTGAAGGCCAAGCTCCAAAATCACGAGATGATTGGAAACCATATTTACTATACATCTGGAGGGAGTTGACATCGACCATGTTTACTGTCGAATTCTAACAAGAGAGGATTTCGGCAGGAAAGTTTGGCATTGGGAGACATAAGGAGCTTCATGGAGCTTAAAGTTATGGTCTTTATTCGATTCGCATTGAATAGTTATTCTCGCTTCTGAGAATTGATCAAGTGATAATGTGATATTTATGGCATGTTATGATTGTGGCCTCAAATACATATAGGCACTTGTGTTGGAGTTGGAGGAAGAAGAGACGACATGAAGACAGCAAAGCGAAGACACCAGCAGACAGAGGAGGGGGGAGTCGCTGTCATATGCAGTCCGACTGCGCCCAGCCCTCTCTTCTGGCAAAATTATTGCAGTCGACCGTGTGTGAGTGCAGTCGACCGCATCGGGGCATTGTATGTTATTTGGGCTGCGAGTTTCGGGTCCAACAGATTGTATTTGTATTTATCTTTTAGAGTTTAGTTGAGGGCTATATAAGAGGCTGTAAACTCTAGAATTTGTAATCTGAATCAGAGAGCCGTTATCATTGTACAACTTTAAGAGAGGGTGAGTGTCAAGTGCTTCAAAGATGAGAGAGAGGTTGAGAATTTTGATCTCTTTGTAATCTTTGTATTTCTTGAGTAAGAAGTATTGGTTTTCTCTGTATATTATTGTGTTCTTGTGGTTGTGAAATCTAGCAATCATTGCAGTGTCTTGTTATTGGAGCATCTGGGTCTTGGGGTGCGAGTTAAACTTCCGGTGTGGGCATTACAAGTGGTATCAGAGCCAGATTTCGAGGTGGCCGATAGCAAGTCGAAAGTTGAGAGATTCGATGAGAGTGATTTAGCGATGTGAAAGATTCAGATAATAGCATATCTCTGTCAGAAAGATCTAAATGATCAATTGTTTCATGAGAAGTCAGAAGGTGCAGACAAGGATGGGAAGATCTTAGCGGCATGGAATCGATTGGATCAAAAGGTGCTAAGGCAGATTCAGTTGGCATCGAGTAGGAAGGCGTTTCACATCTCGAAGGCAAAGACCGCAAAAGAGGCTATGAAGATTCTCACGGATATGTATCTATTCAATTTCTTCACTTGAAGAAATTGGTTAACATTGTGAAAGTATAGTATAGATACAGAAAAGAATACTTTATTAGATACTAATAATTGAATACATTGTCAACTATATATAGAAGAGTAAAAACAAGTAATCTAAATTTATATCAGATGTGTGACTAAACTAAGAGTACTTTAACGCTCCCCCACAAGCTGGTGCATAGATATTGTCGAAGCCAAACTTACTCAAGAAAGTTTGAAAAAGCTTAGGAGGTGATGTTTTAGTTAGGATATCAGCAAGTTGTTCACCGGACCGAACATATGAAAATGAAATTATCTTCTCTCACTCATCTCGAACGAAGTGACAATCAACTTCGATATGTTTTGTGCGCTCATGAAACACGGGATTTCAGAAATATGCATAACAGCCTTATTGTCACAGTAGAGAGGAACTGCAGATAACAATGGGATTGCCAAGTCTCGAAGAAGAGATTTGAGTTATAACACTTCAAAAGCCAAATGCCCAATGACTTGGTATTCAAACTTTGCACTTAATTTGGCTACCACGAGTTGTTTCTTACTTCTCTAAGATAAGAGAGTTCTTCCAAAGAATACAAAGTATCCACTAGTTGATCATCTATCATCAACCGATCCTACCCAGTCAGCATCAAAATATTCTTGTAAAGAAAGAGAATCACCAGGCCTGAAGAGAAGTCTTTGTCATGGGGCTTTCTTAAGATAGAGAAGAATGTGAACCACTGCTTCCCAACGAGTGATGGTCGGTGCATGCATAACTGACTCGACTAAATGCAAAAGCAATATTTAGCATAATTATTGAGAGATATATGAATCTGTCAACCAGTCTGCGATATCGTCTTGGATCAGAGAACAATGCTTCATTGGAGAAGGATGACGGATTAATATTGGGATCCATAGGTGTCACTGGGACGACATCCAAATATTCATGTCTCAGTAAGAATATCAAGGACATACTTTCTTTGAGAAAGAAAGATATCATCCTTTATGCGTGCAATCTCAATGCCAAGAAAATATCGAAGTGAACCAATCCTTTGTTTGAAATGTTTGAGCTAAGCCCTACTTGATGTCTACAATACCTTACGAATCACTGCATGATAATGATATCATCAACATAGACTAACAAAATAACAATGTTTTTGCTTGCTTTCTTTGTGAAGAAAGAATGATCTGCCTTACTTCTTAAGAACCCATAAGAGCACACAGCTTTATCGAACTTTTCTAACCAAGCTCAAGGAGACTGTTTGAGGCATAAATGGACTTTTTGGGCGAACATACAAGATTCTCCCCCTGTTGCTCAAAACTAGGAGACTGCTGCATATACACCACCTCTTTCAAGTCTCCCTTGAAAAATGCATTCTTGACATCAAGCCGATGAAGGGGCCAACAATAATTGAATGCAAGAGAGATAAGCACCGAACAGACATGAGTTTCGTAACTAGAGAAAAAGTCTCTGCATAGTCGACCCCAAATTCTTGTGTATATCATTTAGCGACAAAGCGAGCTTTGAGTCGTTCAATTGTGCCATCAGGATTGTGTTTAATTGTGAATACCCACTTACAATTAACTGTCTTACCAACTACATGGAACCAACTACCAAATACCATTCTGCTAAAGAGTTTGTATTTCCTCTTTCAAGACTGTTGTCCAACCAGGGTGCTTGAATGCTTCCTGAACATTTTAAGGAATAGAGATGAAATCCAAGGATGTGGTAAATGCTCGAAAAGATCTGTTCAGTTTAGAAGAAGAAACAAACTAGGCAATAGAATAGTGAGCACAAGAACGCTAAGTCTTACGCTGAGCAATATGTAAATCATATGTGTTAGGGATATTACCGAGAGAAGTGGTTGGCACTGATTGAACAAACAGAGAGTACTGTTTGGATGGTCGAGTCTGAATGAGTCTTACGTCTTCTGACATAAACCTGAAGTGGCGGAGGCAGAGGCGGTGGTGGTGGCGATGGTGATGGTAGTCGCGGTTATGGTGATGGTGGTGAAAGTGGTGGTGGAAAATCAAGACTCTCAACAACAGCCCTTGGTAAATCAGGAGTTTTGGAAGAAATGTGTTCTAAAAATGTTTATGTTCAAAAAATGAAACATCTGCCGAGGTAAATATTTTCTTTCATGAAGGGCAATAGCAAAGATAACCTTTCAAAAAACACGAATGTCCCAAAAAAACACATTAGCAGCACGCAGATCAAGTTTATCAGTGCCTGGATGGAGGTTTTGAACAAAAGACGTGCAACTAAAAACACGAGATGGTAAAAAAAATTGATCTTTAGATGGAAAGACCAGTTTGAAAGGTGATTGATTTTGAAGAATAGGAGTAGGCATACGGTTAATAAGAAAATATGCAGTGAGAACTGCAAAATTCCAATAAAACTTTGGGACGTTCATTTCAAACATCAAAGAATGAGCAGTGCTAAATAAATATTGATTTTTGCGTTCTGACACTATTTTGTTGATGAGTATAGGCACAAGAGGTTTGGTGTATTATTTCATGTTGAGAAAAGAATTGTTGAAAATTAGAACTCACATATTCTTTAGCATTATCAGAACGAAAACATTTAAGAGTAGTACCAACTTAGATTTGTATCTCAAAAAAAAATTCTTGAACAACTTTAAACACTTCAGAACGATCATTTAAGAGAAACAACCATGTCATGAGAGATAAATCATCAATAAACGTAACAAAATAACAATATTTATTAAACATAGGAAAACCAATAGTTCCACATACATTAGAATGCACTAAATCAAATTAATGTTTACTACGTTTATTGATGTGTCCTGGGAAAGGAACTCGATAATATTTATCCGACTACAAGATTCACAAGATAACTGAAAAGAAGACTCATAACCAGAAACCAAGTGCTTGATAGTAGTAAATGAGGGATGCCCCAGTCGCCGGTGCCACAATGCAGGATGAGTAGAAGAATGAAAACACCGAGATTGGAGAATCCAAGATGTATAACCCATGTTGTTTACGACCGGCGTCAATCACCTTCCTCGTTGTAACATCTTGAAACACACAGTGACAAGGAAAAAATGTTACCAAACAATTTAAATCCTTAGAAATTTTAGGAACCGATAACAAGCTGTTAGGTTATGTAGGAACACGTAAAACGGATGTAAGAGAGAGATCTGAAGAATGGGAGATATCGCTCATCCCTTCAACAAGGACAGGAAACCCATTAGCAATATGCACATGATAATTGTAAAGCAATGAAAAATAAGAAAACGGTAAAGGAGATATGTTCAGAAGCACCAAAATCACTAATCCATTGATGTGAAAAAACATGACAGGTGGTACCTGAGTGAACAGAATTACTAGAAGGGAGGACAGCAAATTGTGAAATGCCTGATACTCTTCAGTATAGAAGGTACACTGGAACGAGGTTGGCACATCTGTAAGAGCAGTAATGAAAGAAGATTCCACAATGAAAGACTAATGAGCAGCAAAAGGACGATCAATGCATTTTCAACATGTCGCATACTTATGAGACCGACCCTGACAATATGTATAATACTTAGTGTTGTGATGACTGTCACCAAGGCCACGACCACGATCACTGCAGCCTCGTGAAGAATAAGAACTACGACCCCTGGAGGATAACGGAAACTGCTGCGATGGATCAGAAAAACCACAGTCACGACCAAAGACGAGTGCAGATGGCATTGGGGTTTCAGTAATAGCAGGAGGGGGTACTTGTGGTAGCTGAACAAGAAGATCACGTAGAGAGAAAATGACGTAGGTAGCGAGGATATGAGAGAAAACACCTTCGATATGGGCGAATATTGCCCAAGGCAAGAACGACGAGAAAGATCTCACGTTACTACTGCTGGACAACGAAATCGGCAGAGTATGGGTGATAGATCTTCCATTCTTCTAAGAACTGATTAAAACGGGATAAATATGCATGAATGTCGTCACCTTGCTTGATCTTGAACTGTAACCCCCGTTTCCGTAAATATATAATTTCTGAATAATATTCTGTATTTCGAATTTTATATGAATTAAATTGTGTTAAATTCATTTTTACTCTTTCTGATCGGAAATTATGTTTATTTCGAATAAAGGTATATTTTACTTTACTTTCTATTTTGCAATTGATTGACTATTTTCATTATAGCCAAACTAAAATTATTCGAAACTTCATTAATTATTTGATAAAGCCAATTTCTGTATATAACCTTGCTATTATTATTTTATTATTTTCATTGTTAAAATCTATTATTTTTAGTATTGTCATTGTTCCCATTTTTATTAATATTGTTCGTTCTTATTATGGATATTAAAATTAGTGATATTGTTGTTACTCATATTTTCTTGATCTTTGTTATTAAATATTATTATTTTTAAAGCCCAATTGAAATTGATCTATTCTGCATTATTTATTTTAAAGCCCAAACTTAATTGCTTATTCTAAGCCCAATGGTTTTAAACCCAATTCCCCTCATGATTGTCTATTGACCAGATCATCTCTACTCCTAATCAATCCCCCAAATCTCTCCTGTAATCCCCAATTAATATCCCTAATAATCAGACTTCCGTAACTCCCTCCCTATAATTACTCTCCACCAAAATTTTATATTATTATATCGCTAATCTCTCTCTCTCTCTCTCCCGTACTCTCTCCCCCTCATTCTCTGTTAAAACCCAATCAGATCAAAAACCCAACAACCAGAACGAAACCAAACAAACCAATCAAACCAACAAGAACGAAACCAAAGATTTCTTCATCTTCCCCAACTCCAGCCATCGACCATCACCCTTCTCCCGCTCAAACCCATCGCGACGCCAGCACCACCATCACCTCACCATCGTCTTCCTCTCCTCTCCACTTCCTCGCCCTCGACAACCCATCGCGTCCCCCTCGACTGCCCCCGCAGACGACCGTCGCTCCGCCTTCATCTCCATCGCGCTCGACCTCACTCCGAACCACAACCGCACGCCCCCATCGCCTCCGCCCTGTCGTCGTCCTCCTCCGCTCGAGCCTCTCTCGAGCAAGCTACTCCTCCGACCTCCTCAACTCTTCCCCGTCGCTCGAGCCCTCCATCCACCGTCGCTGCCCAGTCGCGTCGCTTCTCGACGCCAGCCCCTCTCCCCCAGCCCTGGCCGTCGTCCCCATGGCTGCCGCCCACTACCGCGACCCTGACAGCATCGCCACATCACCCGAAATCTCTCCCTCGTCAGCCTCGCCCGTCGCTCCCCTATTTCGACCCCCAAAACAGAGTCGCCAATGTCGCCGCTCCCCGGCGATCCTCGCCGTCTGTTTGCGATCGCCTGCAGCCCCCCTGGTCGTCGCCGCCGGCGCTATTCCCTCTCCCGCTCTCTGTTTCATTGAAAGTGGGAAGAAGAAGGTGGAAAACAGTGTATGGTGGGATTTAATCTCGGCCGTTAGATTCGATCAAGATCTGATCTTTTGAGCCAGATCAGATCTCATCCGTCCACCCGATCGTGATCCTCAGCCCAGATCTAAGCAGATCCAGCCGTCCGATCGCCTTGATCTTGATCTTCCATCAAGATCCGCTCCGGATCCGATCTTATGTGGGCGTTTGTACGTGTTCCGCACGTGCGTGCGTTATCTGTGTCCGTGCTCGTGCCTCGTCTCTCGGGATCCGCATCCCGTATTGGTTCGTGTTCGGACTCACCATCGTTAAGGCAAGTATTCTCTTGTACAACTTTATTTTTCTAGTACAAGCTTTGACAAAATACCGCAAGTATATTATTCTTTTGACTCCAATTCGCATTCATAAGTCGAATTGATACCCGTTTTTATTTCTAAACCGTCGATCCTGTATTCACACGAGATCGTGAATATTTTGTTACCCTAAGCATGACACGAACACAAATAAATATACACATATGTACTCTTAGGGTTATACATGTTTTTGTGCAGGAATGTTTCGCCCGTGACAGTAGTTAAATACGAATACGACATCTAGCTCTTCTTGTTAAATTAAAATAAAAGTAATAAGCCGGGGTTTAAGGGAAAGATTTAAGTAGTGGGCAATATAGAAGAGCGTACTCGGACGGGAGCTCGTGGTTTCCCGATGCAAGTTGCAATTACAAGTTGCAAGATTGCGAATGACAAGTTTACATGTTCACGTTACAAGTTTACACTCTACATGTTCCACGTTACAAGTTTGCACGTATCTTTGATACAATATTGAATGTACATGTTTTCCCGAGTACGTGACCTATAAAACCCACCACTGAATCTAAACGAAATTGAATTGACTGTAGCAACCATGTAATAATAATATGGGGTGCATGAAGTGCTACCTAGATAGAATCAAGACATTAGACATAAGATTTACACGTGCATTTTCATGATCCAACCATATGTTACATGTTCATGTTGACTCGATATCTGATTATTTGTTTTATATGTCACTTGTTTCGTAACACCATGTTCATATCATGTTTACATGTTGCATTTTGTTTCTACTTCGTAATTATTGATTCCCTGCTCCTTTCCTGCTTTTCCTTTGTTTTATTTTTGTTCCTGTTTCCCTTAGCTTGTACTCCCCTTGCGGCCCGTAACTTGTATTAACGGGTCTCCTTGTTTCCCTTTTCTTTTCTTCTTATTATAATATACTTGCAGGCCCGAATGGAGAGTTACCAGATGGTGTCGCTGACCAAGTGTTCTAGCTTATTATTTTTATGTTATCTTAAATTTGTGTTTTATTTCATAAAACTCTTTATTGTAATTCGGACTTGTTTGACCCGTAATAATTTGTAATTCCCAGTTGTTGGTTACTTTTATGGACTATGTCATGAATTTTCATTATCAAATTGAGATTTATATGCCTGCGTGGATTGTTTTATTATCTTGTTGTTGAGTTTACTTGTACAGCTTAAGAATGGTGTGTTCGCACCATTCGCTGGGCCTTAGTCTCGCGCCCGCATTCTCGTATTTTGGGAAGCGGGGCGTGACATGAACGCATTGCGAAAAATATCATACAGGCATTGCATGTTATTCGAGTACATGTGATGAAGGGTATCACAGATCTCTTTGGCTATGCGAGGAAAGTGATGGAGGTGTAGATGTCTCGATCCATACAATTGGTCATCATATTGACAATCAAGTTATCATCGCGATCCCATAATTTGAATGTAGGATCTGTAGGCAAAGGAGTTGGCTCAGTGAAATGATGGTACATCTCGCGTCCTTTAAGAAAATGCATAACAGAACGGAACCATATCATGAAGTTATTGCGACTGGAAAGATTCTCAGTGGTTATGCGTTGGCCTTCAAGAGAGAAGGAGAATCGATCGTTGTTTGAGGAAAGGGAGTCACCATTGGAGGTGAGGTTGTCGTTGAAGTATTGGAGGTCGTCATAGGTAGGGATGGCAATTAGGTCCAACGGGCCAGGTCCGGCCGAACCCGCTTGGGTCAAACCAAAATTCGGGCGGGCTCAGGTCGGGTTGACATTTACCCTGGCCGAGTCGGGTCGGGTTAGAAAGTGCAAAGTTCGACCCGATCGACCCATGAACCCATTAGGGTCGAACCCGTTTTGGGTCGGGCCGGGTCGCGGATTAGTCCGGATTTGGTTAATTTTTTTTATTAATAAGTTGGTTAATATTTTAAATTTTATATACAATGGATGTGAACAGTAAAATAAATTGCTCACTACCCACTACTCAATTAGCCCACCCCACCCAACCCCACCTAGCTATTTATAGCCAACTCCACCTCCTCACTTCTCTCATCTCACCAATGTGACTAAATATATTTGGAATTTAAACTTTGAAAACTTTTAGTCCCACATTGGTGAGATGAGAGAAGTGAGGTGGAGTTGGCTATAAATAGCTAGGATGGGGGTTGTCTAACTGAGTAGTGGGTAATAATCAAATTTTTTGTCCACACTTGTTTTTATAAAATTTTGAAATATTTTAGAGTATATGTATATGCATATATACATATATGTCATCCTCTCTTCGGAGAATCCACTGAAACGCGCTATTTGTATAAAAGTCTTTTACATATATTTTGTAGTATATATATACATATATACATATATTTTGTAGCAAAAAAATATTTAAAAAAACAAATCCAAAAAAAATCCAAAAAAAATCCAAACGGATCAAATCCACAAACCCGCAGGTCATGGATCGGGTTCGGGTCGGGTTGACGTCGGGTTGCAGGTTCGCAGGTTGGGCCGAACGGGTTTGAATTGAATTTTCACCGACCCAAGTTGACCCAGTTAGGATTTCGGGTTCGACCCAAATCCGAATCGGGTTAATGCAGGTTGGGTCGAACGTTGCGGGTTGCGGGATGACCCAACCCGATTGACATCCCTAGTCATAGGAACAGATCTAGATTGAATCTGAATGAGAAAACAGGTGAGAAGAAAAGATGATGATCGAAGAGGGCATCAAAAACCTACACGTCTTACAGAACAACGCGCATCTCGAAGCATTGAATTTTTTTGACAGAAAGAAAGGAAGTTACAAGTTTCGAGTTTTGGGTGCAGCCAGCTGCGGGTTCGGGTGGTGGATCAGGGTAAGGGTTTGGAGAGGAAAGGGAGGAGTGGAATTAGGGTTTGGATAGAAGATGACGATGGTGGTTGGCAGAGGGGTGAGCGGCGGGGGGATCAGGAGGGCTTCTGGAGGCGGCAGAAGAGAACAGGGAGGATCGGGTTTCGAGGAGGGCAAGGTGCGGGAGGTGACGGGCGACGGGTTGGATTTGGAGGTGGAATGGAGGATCGGGGTAGGGTTCAAAGATTGGGTTAGGAGTATAGGGGTTGGCCAAGAGTCGAAAACAGGAGCGGGGGGGCAGCGGCGGCATCAGGCAGGGAGGGTGGCGGCGTCTACAAGCAGAGAGGGCGGTGGCGGAGGCTGCAATAGGGTAGGGATTTGGGTGCTGCTTTTGGGTTTGGAGGAAGAAGAGGAGAAGAAGATGGTTGCTACTTTTTTTTGGAAAGAGATTGAAAGAAGAAAACTCTAATTTTTTATAGAAATTTTTTGTGTAAACTATTCAGACTCTGATACCATGTGAAAGTATAGTATAGAGACAGAAAAGAATACTTTATTAGATACTAATAACTGAATACACTGTATCTAATGTATAGGAGAGTACAAAGAGTAATCTAAATTTATTTCAGATGTGAGACTAAACTAAGATTACTTTAACAAACATAAATTGAGGGAAGGGGGTTTCAGTAACAGAACATGTGAACAATTATTGTATAATTTACAACCAGATGGAAGCTACAAGATTAAAGTTTTCATAAAGGGGTAGTCATTGTTACTTCTATCTACTCTACCCGATATTTATGGTACAGTAGAACAGTTTATTATAGGGACAATGACAGATTCGACAATTTTACAGAATATTGTGAGCAGCATCATGAACAAGGAGGTGAAAAGAAAGAGAATCGAAAAAATTTCATCATCTTCTAGGAATTTCACATTGTCGGTTGAGAGCGACATGGGAGATCAAAGGAAAGTCAATGAAAAAATGATCAGAGTAGTGAGTGCAACAGTGGGTCTGATGACAACGATGAAAAATGTGGACCTAAGTGTTAGTATTGCCACAAGAGGGATCACATAATGTGTAGTTGTAAAGCCTTTTTGAAGAAGCAAGATAAACAAAGGAAGCCAAAGTGGTGGTTAATGAAATAGGTAGTGACGAGTTGTGCTTGTCAGCCATGGTGGAGTTGGACACGCGAGAATGGTGCATTGATTCGGGAGCTTCTTTTCAAATGCACTTCGAAAAGAAAGGTATTTGAGGACTACATAGAGTGATCTTTCGGAGATGTGGTGGTGGAAAACGATCAGCGGTGTCTTGTAAGTGAAGTTTGTACTGTTAGCGTGAAAGCCGGTGATAATCAAAGTATTGTCTTGCGGGAGACAAAACATGTTTCAGACTTGAAGAAAAATCTTATCTCGAGAAAAGGCTAAACAAAAAGGGTTTGTCTACTACATTTGGTAGTGGAAAGTGATGTAGAGCTGCAGGTTCATGGGTGATAGCAAGAGAGAAGTGTGAGGAAACGCCGTATTGACTTAGAGACGTGAAGGGCATTTTACCTGTACTTGACTCTCAGTTGGGATCGAGAAGTATGTTGTGTGGGGTGCAACCAAGTTCTTTCAGTTGTGAGGCGAATTCAGATGAGGTTACACAATTGATGGAAGCTGTTGACCATGAAAGAGATCCTAAAGAGCAAGACGTTGTGGGGAGGGTTCTTTGTAATATGGCAAAAGTAACTTCAAATCGCTCTTGTGAGTAGAGAGCACTGGTATCGATATGCAGGGTGAAGTCGATGAGTATAACCGAAATGGGGTTGTAAATGGAGTGTAGTCTGCGGATATTGTAGAGGTGTCGTCCATATAGCATTTGGGTGCAAAGGGTACCTTGGTCTTGAGAGGTTTTGAACCATGTCCGATATTAGCGAAGATTTTGCGAGGTGCGGAGTCTTGTAACACGGAATCCAACAGAGAAAATTATTTCTCTGTTATTCACACCTTATGCGATTGGTGTGGCACATTCTTCATGAGCCTATGAAGAGTAGTTGGTGCACTCTACGTGGTGGAGTGGCGGAGGTGCTCTTCATGAGAGTGAAGAGTACTTGAGTCTTTCATGAGTTGTGGTAGACTGGCAGAAATAATGTGAGATAAAAATACTATAACTTTGAAGCATTGTGTATTTGGTCAAAGTGAAAAATTGTTAGGATTGTGGCCTCAAACACATATAGGCACTTGTGTTGGAGTTGGAGAAAGAAGATACGACATGAAGACAACAAGGCGAAGACAGCAGTAGCTAGCAGAAGCAGCAGACAGAGGAGGGGGGAGTCAACAATCGACTGCGCCCAGCCCTCTGTTCTGGCAAAATTATTGCAGTCGACTATGTGCATAGTCGACCGCATCGGGGCATTATATGTTATCTGGGCTGTAGATTTCGGGTTCAATAAGCTGTATTTGTGTTTATCTTTTAGGGTTTACTTGAGGGCTATATAAATAGTTATAAACTCTAGGGTTTGTAATCTAAATCAAAGAGCCATTATCACTGTACAGCTTCAAGAGAGAGTGAGTGTCAAATGCTTCAAAGGTGAGAGAGATATAGAGAATTTTGATCTCTTTGTAATCTTTGTAGTTCTTGAGTAATAAGTATTTGTTATCTCTGCATATTATTGTGTTCTTGTGGTAGTCAGATCTTGCGATTATTGCGGTGTCTTATCATTTGTGCATCTAGGTCTTGGGGTGTGCACGTTAAACTTCCGCTATAGGCACTACATGGCAAAGGTTATATATGTCAGATCCCTTGAATATTGGAGACAATCTTCTACTATATTGTCCTTATAGGGAAATCATTCTTTCAACATAAGAACTATAAGAATCTCGAGCTCTCACTAGGATGGACCAGGCTCCTAATAAGATGACGAGATTGCAATCATGTGGGCTCCCTAGTGAGACAAGAATAATAATTCATTTCATGGTAAGGTTCTAATTGATCTCCAAAGGCTCGTAATACGATAATGAGATTGCAATCATGTGGGCTCCCTAGTGAGACAAGAATAATAATTCATTCATGGTATGGTTCTAATTGATCTCCAATTTCGCTCACCTCAAATCAGCAAGAGCTAGTTTTCAGGTTGACAGTTCTTCATAATCACTTGACATAAGGAAACCAATTTGTTTAAGGGAGATTGTGCACACAGCCAGGGCCTCTCTTTCGTTTGTCTGTAAGATGGCATGTGTGTGCTGGTGGTGGTGTGTAAGAGAGCGCACTCGTGTGTAGATGGGTGGGTGGGTGGGGGGATGGTGGAGGTGGAAGAATTGTGTTGATTTATTTAACTCTTCTTGCTTTTAGGCTATCCATTTATTTTTTCTGTACCAGTTTTTCTTGATTGCTTTCCTTTATAGGGTGTTTGAACTATAAAGGATCTTTTCATTGCTTGCACCTCAAAGCAATAGTATATCACACCTCATCTTTTCCTCAAAGAAAAAAACCCTTTTACCATAAATTTTTCTCTGGAGAACAGTAATAATTCATCTAAAAAAGTATATTATCTATGACAAATCTATGTCCTGTGCTTTTTAAGATTTTCTATAATTAAATACCCATCTTGTATTTTATCTGCATATGAAATCATAGTCAAATTTAGAAAATTAAAGTTGACCGAACCACTAAGAGTAAAGCAAATGTATAGGGATTCAAGTAAATAAAATACTTTGTACATTTACATGGTAATTTAAGAGTGAAGAACATCCTCATGCACTGAATTTGTACGGAATAAAAGGATTTCCATGTATACAACCCAAAAAATTTAGGATCTTGGCTTATTGCTTATCAGTAATTTTATCAACACTACCAACTTTGCGTTTTAATTTAATGGATAAAGCACATCAGATACACATCCATTTTAGTTATAAAATTGATACATTAAATATTCAACAAGAATTCCAAACAAATTAACCTTATTTAGTGATCCTAAGAGCAGTTCACATGGAAACTAATTAACAGGGTTGTGGAAAGAAAACACTTGAGCAAGGCGGGAACTTGGGGCTTTGGCTATGAAGCACAAATACTATTGTTTAGTAGCCGTGTTGTGTTGGACACATATTGGTCACATGAATCCGACACGACACTTGATATTTTAAAGTAGTTTTTCAAATTTTTTCCTCGTGTCAATAGTCAACATGTCTGTGTCCGTCATTATGGATTAGGCTTTTAGGGTTTTAGAGAAACTAAAGCTGGACAATGCGCCAAGAATATAAAATAAAAATTGGGAAATTAGAAATCAGGAACTGAGAATTTCATGAACTTAAAAAGGAAAATGAATTTTGGTTGGTCATATCCATAGCTTACATTCAAACAAGTAATATTATTATTTTCTCGTCGGGCCACTTCCCTGTGCGTGTAATATAAATGCCTTAAATTGCTATGTCTCTTAATCCCACAGCCCACCCATTTGAACCTCTTTTATGCTCTTTTCTCCTACATATCTTTTTTGATTTTGACCAGATCCTACATATGTTTTCAAGCAAAAAATCAACAACTATCTAGCATAGAGCAACATGCCCAAGGACAAAATTGCACAACATTTGTTAATCATAAACAAAGCTATTATTCTGTTATATGCCCTAACGGCTAACGTAAACCTCTTTTACCTTTATATACCCTTAGGGTTTTGCCACCTTTTGCTACCCAACTTTCCTACGAAAACGTCAAAAGACACTTGTACTCCTATACTTGATCATTTTCTCTCTCTATTCTCCTACATTTGAGATGCTTCAAATCCCCCTCATTTCTACCTCACTTTCCTTATCCAACCCTTAAATCGCCAACATCCCCAAAACAAACAGGGGCAATCCAACCTCCTAAAGGTTCTCCATTCAATACCATCAATTCATCAAGAACACAAACCAAAACCCTACATCCAACAGCCATGTCTCAATCCTTACACTCATTCAAGTAACCATCTACAACTAGTTTCAACGGTTAACAAACGAAACCAACTAAAAATCAAATCTTGAAGTTAATTACCAACCAAATTATTGGAGAACACCGCCGGCGATTCGAGCAACCCACCGGGACTCAGTCCAGCTGGCACCATAAAAAACGGCGACGGCGACTGCGACTGCGGCGCCATCCTCAACGGCCTTTCCTCCTCGTCCTTCACCTCCTCCATCGCCGCCTCCCTCCTTGCCGCCGCCGGGGAAGCCATGGCGCCGGCGAGGAGCTGGGAAAAGGAGCGGCAGTCGCCGTCGGGATCGTCGGCGAAGAAGCTCGAGACTAGCGTCAGAGGACCAGGGCTGACGTCAGCGACGCCGCCCCGGAAGAGGCTCTCCAAGGTCGAGCGGGGCGGGAGCGCGATCGTCGGACGCGGAGCTGCTGACGTCATCGATGACGACGACGATTTCGGGTTTGGTCCGTCGTCGGCCATTAGGGTCGGGTGTGCGGGTTTGGGTTAGGTTGTGGGTTGGGTTTGGGGGTCATGTAGTTGTTGGTTTCGAGTTTTGACGGCGGTGGAGCGAGAGAGAGAGAGATGGAAGCTAAATTCCCTCCAACCAAAAACTTAGATGGGAGAAGAAGAGGACGTTGACTTTGATTTGAGGGGTAGCTGGTTGGAGATTGGAAATTGGCGGTTTTAGCCTTTGCTACTGTTGAGAGGACGAAACCGCCCACTGAATTTTCTGATATTTCTTTTTGTTTGTTTGTAAATTTTGGAGGTAACTTTGTTTGTTTCTGATATTATTTATGACAATCCTTACATACCGTCCGAGAATTTTTCCTTTTTTGTGTTTTTTTTGGTACGAAATCTGACCGTTGGATTAAAAATAATAATAATAATAAAATTTAAAAAAATGGGACGGTACATGTTGTACCGTCCGACCCCCTTTTTTAAAAAATTATTTTTTTTTTATGTAAGCGGATAGAGTCAAAAGACTCCAATCCGATCAAAAAATTTATTGATAAACCGAAAAATACTGTACAGTACAATAAATGAGGGTTTTACGAGATGTAAAAAAAAGAGCGCCGGGAGCGCAGACGCACAGCAAAAAAATACAACCTAAAACACAGAAAGAAGGGAAGACACGATACAGACAAAAAAAAGACTAAACTAAATGAAAGTCGGCTCAGGGAGGAGGAGGAAAGCGCTAATCCCACGGCGATCCCCTGCAAACACCGGCGCACTGCACTCTCAAAGCAGCACACAGCCAGTCGGGGCCGACATCCCAATCTTTAAAATGGTAGGGAGGGCGCAACCATCTGAGCATCAGGGTCACTGAGAAGAGGCGAGACACCGGACTTAGGGCCGCTGCTCACTGATCATCAAGACTCACGACGCAACAAACAGGGGAAGCACACAATCAGGCGCTCCAGCCCAAGCACACTACCAGGCACACAAGGGCCCAACAACAACAATCGAAACGCCCCCAAGAAAAAAGGGGAACACAGCAAAGATCATAGCCAGTCCCGCCAATCGGCGCTCAAACTCAAGAGCAAAAAGAAGGGTGCTCAGTTAAGTAATCAAACGCCCCGAAACAAAACCAGGGGACACAGCAGAAAAACCATCCAAACACCCAAAATGGCATACAGTCCCAACAGCAGGAGGAGAAGGGCTCAGTTCCATTGGCCTTTAAAGGCTCAGTCGACATAAAGGAGTGCACTCAGGCAATCAAAACAGCGTTAGCATAACAAAACCAAAAATAACCAAACATCAACAAAGCTAACAACACAATGAGTGAAAGATCGCCCCCCTAAAACACAGTCATGAGCTAATTGAACAGAGAAAGAAAAGTATCAGGCTACCGCCTGTGAGTAGCGAGAGAAAGGAGAAAAAAATAAGCATGAAAGCATAATATCGCAATTACCCACATATACTGCTACAAAAGGAGCGATATAACAAAGAAAAGCAAACATAAAGAGCCCACAACAGCCTTAAGAAAGACGATGCCCAGTAACCTGTGACAACAAGCTCAGAAGAGCAAGGGTAAAAACAAAAGAGCCAGGATAAAAACAAAAGAGCCAGGATCGCAAACACAAAAGCGCCAGGATCGACAGAGGTCCTGAAATAGCACAGAGGAGGGCAATATGTCTCTGCCTTCAAACCTACGCCAGCAGCAAAAAAAGAAAAAGTGAAGCAAATATATAGATGATCATTAAGCGATAAGTCTGCAAAGAACAAGCAGGGAGTCATCTAAACGATGACAAAAATATAACCACAAGAGAAACAACTACATAGCTAATCATAAAGCGTTGAGTCTGGAAAGAACAAGCAGGGAGTCATCTAAACGATGACAGTAATATGCCACTTGATTTTCGGACTTAATCTGCGATGTCCAAAATTTAAAAAGAAATAAGAACTCTTCTATTAAAGAAGAGATAGAGGAAGCTTTATGCGTGAACAACCTACGGTTTCTTTCCATTCAGACGATCCACAGAATGATGTGAACTGATAGATTCCATCCCTTACGATATTGCGGGAGCGCGGAGGGGGTTTTCCAACAGGATAGAAGATTAGACGGCACAGTCGGGTTAACCCAAGCCAGTGCCACAATCTTCCAAAGAGGGACAATGAACGAGCAGCTGACAAAAAGATGATTAACGTCTTCCGAGACTTCCGAGCATAAGGGACAGAGTTGTCCTCACACTAAATTTCTTTTGTTAAGCACTTCGACCGTGAGGAGTTTGTTGTTAAGGACCAGCCAAGAGTTGATCTTAACCTTGAGAGGAGCACAAGAGTTCCAGATGAAATTAGCTGAAGGGGATTTAATACCTCGGAAGTTGAGGAACTTGTAAAAAGATTTAACAGTGAAGGATCCAGTGGGGCTCCATCGCCAAGCGATGTCTTCCGAAGGCTTCCACTCGAAAAGATTGAGGGATTCAAGAGGCAGTTGAAGGTCTGATATTAAGGGGGAAGGCAAATGAACTGTAAAAGGGATGCTCCAAACCCTAGTGGAATGGACCCAATCGAAAGATTCCGCTACTGTGGCATCCGGGATGGCTGCTAAACTGAAAAGAAATGGATAGGCCGAGGCAAGAGTGGTGTTACCTAGCCAGAGATCGGTCCAGAATTTGGTCTTAGACCCATCGGCACAAAGCCGATAAGTACTGGTGTGAAATGCAGAGGAAACCTTCCAGACTCCTTTCCAGAAAGGGAAAGCAAAACGATGGATCAGAGAGCGGAAATGCCACCATGGAGTGGAGGCGAAATAATACTCCTTGATGCATTGAACCCACGACAAGTGATGAGATTTATGGAATCTCCAAAGCCATTTACCTAAGAGTGCTAGGTTATGGTCTCGAAGATTTAAAACTCCCAAACCTCCGTTAGCTTTGGAGGAACAGATGGTGTTCCAATTGCAAAGGTGTGAGCCTTGCCTATAAAGAGCTGCTCCAGACCAAAAGAAATTGCTTCTGATTTGATCGACCCTCTTGAGGACCCAAGAAGGAACGTAATAGAAAGACATCATATAGAGAGGAATAGCTGAGAGGACGGAGTTGAGAAGAATTAATCTCCCTCCTCGGGAGAGCATCTTACCAGACCAGACATTAAGTCTGGATTCAATTTTATCGATGATAGGGAACCAGTCAGATCTGTGTAACTTACCCCATCTCAGGGGAATACCCAAATAGGTGATGGGGAAGGAAGCGATGCGACAGTTAAAAAATTGAGAGACTTCGGTTTGACGACTGTCATCACCGCCAAGCCATAGCACGGAGGACTTATTGAAGTTGATGGAAAGTCCGGAAGCCAGCTCAAAACAGTAAAGTAGCAGTTTAAGGTTACGCAAGGAAGAGAGATCTGGTTTGGTGAAAATAATAGTATCATCTGCGTATTGCAAATTGAGGATACCGTCAAAGTGACGAGATCGACCGAGGCCTTCAATGGCCTGAGCCTCGCGAGAAAAATTATTAAAAAAAATATTTGGGAAGGTATATGTTGTACCGTCCGAAGGGATTAAAAAAAATAAAATAAGTGGGACGGTATATGTTGTACCGTCTCTTATAATTTGAGAATGGTCATTTCCTTTCTCAAAAATGAGAAACAACTGTAGCCATTTTGCCAAAAAATGACAAAATAGCAAACGACTACAACATGCCATTTCTCAAAAAATGAGAAATTGACAAATATAACAAACGACTGTGGATGCTCTAACTAGAATATCCCATGTCCAAATTGTACATATTTATTTAAGAATATAAAATGAGAAACAACTGTAGCCATTTTGCCAAAAAATGACAAAATAGCAAACGACTACAACATGCCATTTCTCAAAAAATGAGAAATTGACAAATATAACAAACGACTGTGGATGCTCTAACTAGAATATCCCATGTCCAAATTGTACATATTTATTTAAGAATATATTGAAATATAAAAAACATTATTAAAAAATTCAGCAGAACATATATATATATATATATATATATATATATATATATATATATATATATATATATATATATATATATATATATATATATATACATACAACTTTTTCTTTGTTTGATTATAATCAAGTCTATCAATATTCTACAATTTTGTAGTAAAGATCTTACAGAAAACACAATCTCAAAGTTCAAAGTTTAGTCTTTCATACGTATCAATGCCGAAATCAAATTTAAAAAAAATATATTATCTTTTCCAAAAAGTTGATGGCAATATTAATTTAAGAATTAAGATTAATCGGTTACAAAGATTTTACGTTTTGCGAATATATAAATTAAGTACTCATCAAATCTGGCTAAATTCAGCTCAAATATTGTCCAAAATCTAAAGACCTTTCAATCATCTAATTCCAGACACTATCATTCAATTTAGAACAACTTTATCATTTTCGCCCTCCTTTCGTTTTTTCATCACCAACTTAAGGCTTCTCTACTCATCAAAATATTGCCAATAGCGTCTCTAAAAAATATAAAAACACAAAATTCAAGGTTTTAAATGAACTTCTGCATTAAACATCAAACCTAACTAATTCAACATAAATGTTGTTGAAGATCTCAATTGTTCAACAATCAAATTAAGGGCACAAAACATTCCAATCAAGATTGAGTGGGTTGATAGTAATGAGTGACACCCACTCATCTCTCTACTCTACCTCTCATCAACGTTTCCTTATTTCCAAAAATTCAATCGAAGAAGGACAGAAAGAATCACATTTACGTTTCATTCAAAAACCCTGCACCTACACGTGGCTCTTCTCGTAACTGGTAACTAAACAATTATTGTTTCCTTTGTTGGTTGTTGTATCTATTTATAGACGGTATGATCTTTGCCTTTTAAAAGTATATTATTAATATTATTATTGTTTTTTTTTATAAAGCGGATAGAATCAACTGATTCCAGCCCAATATATTAATAATGAATAGAAATCAACCACAAAAAGAGTACAATCAGAAAATATATATATATATACATAAAAAACGGGAGGAGGAAAAATCGCTAAAGATGCAATTAAGGCAATTGCATAACAACCGACAAAGCCGACAAATAAGAAGGCTCGGCTGAAGCCATGGGGAACAAAGATACGCGATTGGTTGCGGCAAACCGAAATTCCGTCCTCCGAGTCAGTGAGCAAGTTGACACGGCAGACCTCTACAACAGAAGCGTAGCTGATAGAAAACTCAGTGAACGCTGCGCAGAGAGACCGTAGGATAATCGAATCCGCTAAGTCTCCATCCATTCAAATGAGAGTAGCGGGGGGCAACAATGGAGGGATCAGGGAGATCTAGCTCAATTTGAAGCAAGCGACGTGGTACACGAATAGTGGGAGCCGGAGGGTGAGGATAAGGTGTGCTAAATGCGCCTTCCAACAGGGACGTAACCCGGCGGCGGAGAGCACCAGCCCGGCTAAAAACAGGGGGGGCTTGATCCCACTAACTCTAAAAAGTTGCTGGATACACTTGACGGAAGGTGTGTAAAGCAGCAAACATCAATCAAAGAGCACCGAATAACTCCAAAGCATTAGGGATGGAACAATAACTCCACAGCACCGAATAAGCCGACAACGGCAAAAAAAAGGTTGCGAGCCAAAGGAGGCAGGTGCAGAGCGTGGCGAGAGGGGAGACGCTAGCTACCACTGAAGAAAGCCACAGGGAGAGCAAAACTCCCAAACAAAATAACACAGAGCAAACCCAAACACATCAGCAGCAATAAAAGGAAAACATACTTCATTAGTTTAAGAAGAAGAAAGGGAGGGGGGGAGGGGAGGAGGAGGGGGTGGTGCCGAGGCCTTTACAAACGACGATAATTACCAAGCAAAATACAGTGCTAGAGAGATGCACACAAAAAATACCCCATAAAAGGGGTTAATGACACTCTGCTAAAGCATCGGAACAGCCAAGGGTGATCAGCATCCCCACAAAAATGCATCATGGGTACAACCCAAAATAACCTCCAACACAAAATAAGCAACATAAGAGATGCACCATGCATGAAGGGAGTTCAACACAAAATAGACAACAGTAACCACCCCCCCCCCCCCCCAAAGAAACACCATAGGTACATCACAAAAAAGAAGAAAGATCACAGGACTCCTCTCAACCCTGCAAAAATTTCAGAGAAAACAGGATCAGCACAATAGGAAAAATTATAACGAATTAAGATTGCGTAAGCATAGTAAGGCCTCCTCGAGGCGATTACTGTATAAAGAAATCGCTGCTTCGTGATTTAAAGTCGAAGACCAGAACTTAAAAAGAAAAATTAAATCTTCAATGATGGAGTTGATTGGGGCAGCGATATGATGGAAAATTCTCGTTCAAATAATAGTTAAGACTGAAAGATTCCAGGATTTGTGAAACTTTTTATTAGCAAGGTGCTGAGACCAGCATGAGGACAACTTGATAGGGATTGATGAGTCTTCCCATGCTAAGGAGCAAATTTTCCACAATGGGCGGATGAATTCACATCCAACAAACAGATGATCAACGTTTTCGAAGTTAGTAGAGCATAGAGGGCACAGTTGACCCCAAGCTAAGTTCCTTTTGTTGAGGATTTCAACAGTTTGGAGTTTGTTATTGAGTGCGAGCCAAGCAAGGATTTTAACTTTAAGCGGAGCACAGCTACTCTAGATGATGTTAGCAAATGAGGAATTGATGCCCCGAAAGTTAAGAAAATGATAAAAAGATTTCACCGAGAAAACGCCCGAGGAGTTCCATCGCCATCTAAAATCTTCTTTCAGGCACCAAGAAAAGTTGTGAAGGTAAAGAAGAAGATCGTTAAAATCTGAAGTAAGAGAAGCCGGAAGATCGGGGGTGAAGGGGGTGAGCCAGTAACTCTGAGAATTAATTGTGTTGAAAGATTCCGCCACCGTGGCGCAAGGGTTGGAAGCGAAACGGAAGAGGGTCGAGAAAGCCGATGCTAGTTTGGTGGAACCGATCCAGATATTGGACCAGAACTTGGTCTTCGACCCGTCGTGGCAATCATGGGAAATACCGCATTGAAAAGAAGTGGCCGCTTTCCAAACACCCTTCCAGAAGGGGAAAGCATTGCGAGAGAGGAGGGGAGAGAAGTCCCACAACTTGCGTCTAGAAAAGCAACTTAAATTAATGCTTTGGATCCAAGGTAAGTGATCATTTTTTAAGAATCTCCACAGCCATTTGCCAAGTAAAGCAAGATTCTGATGTCTGAGATTGAGAACCCCTAAGCCCCCTGCTGCCTTGGAAGAGCAGATTGTCTTCCAATTGCAGAGGTGTGATCCCGATTTGAGAAGCTGGGATCCCGACCAGAAGAAGTTACTTCTGATTTAGTCAATCCTCTTGATCACCCAATTGGGGATGTAATAAAAGGATATCATATAAATGGGCATAGAAGAGAGAACTGAATTAAGTAGGATCAATCTCCCACCTCGGGAAAGTTGTTTCTCAGACCAATTGTTAAGTCTGGACTCTATCTTTTCCACCATCGGCATCCAATCTGATTTGTGCAGTTTACCCCATATCAGGGGGATACCAAGATACCGAATGGGAAACTCGGCGGCAGGACAGTTAAAGAATTGGGAGATTTCAGTTTGGCGATTGGGGGATCTGATTTGTGCAATTTACTCCATATCAGGGGGATACCAAGATACCGAATGGGAAACTCGGCGGCAGGAAAGTTAAAGAATTGGGAGATTTCAGTTTGGCGATTGGGGGATCCTCCGAGGTAAGGAATTGAAGATTTTTGAAAGTTGATCGATAATCCCGATGCTTTTTCGAAGATATAGGGAAGCAATTTCAGGTTACGCAGGGAGTGAATATTAGGTTTGGCAAAAATGATAGTATCGTCAGCATATTACAGGGTAAGAACACCTTGGAAACTACGAGAGTTCCCAAGCCTTTCTATGACCTGCGCCTCCCAAGCGTTGCGGAGTAATTTACTAAAGACATTAGCCACGAGGGAGAACAGAAGGGAAGAAATCGGATCGCCCTGACGAAGGCCACACTTAATTTTGAATTTGTGTCCTTCTGATCCATTGATGAGAATGGAGGAGGTGCCTGAGAAAAGACTGGATTTGATCCAAGCGATCCATTTGGGACCGAATCCTCTATTCAATAGAATCTCAAAAAGGAAATCCCAACTAACGTTGTCATAAGCCTTTTGGAAATCAAGTTTAAGTAAAATCCATTCAGAGTTAGAGTTGTGACAATGAGAGATGATCTCTTGAGCCGAAGATACACTATCAAGGATGAAACAATCTTTAATAAAACCCGATTGAGTGGGATCGATGAGGGGCAAAATGACTGCACTGAGTCTCGTGGAAAGGACTTTCATGATGATTTTGAAGGTAGTGTTGATTAGGCTAATAGACGTAGAATTAGCCACCGAGTGTGCTCCCAACATTTTGGGGATGAGCACAATGTCCGCGTAATTGATACAGTCAAAGGAGAAGGAACCTTGGTGAAGTTCGGCAAATATATGGAGAAGGTCGTCTTTAAGTCAGTGCCAGAATTTTTTAAAGAAGAAGGCAGGGAAACCATCCGGACCTGGTTCTTAGTCGCTTTTTAGAGAGAAAATTGCCGCTTTAATTTCTTCCAAAGAAAAGGGGTATTCGAGACTAGACAAGTCCAGTGATTGATCACCGTAGAGGTGATTCCAATCAATGCTAATGGACCGCTGTTTATGCGATCCAATAAGATTTTTATAAAAGGTAAGGAAGGCACGGTAGATATCAGGATCTGAGTTGAATTCAAATCCGTTGTCTATAATCGAAGTGATTCGATTACAACGTTGTCTGTGAGAAGCGTAATTATGAAAGAATGCTGTGTTACCGTCACCCTCCTTTAACCATCAAAACTTGGCTCTTTGAGCCCATTTGATATGGTCCTTGTGGAGGATGTCGGCGAAGTCTCTCTTGCAAGAGAACCGTTCAGAACGAAGAGAATCGGTTATGGGACCCAGCTCCTCAAGCTGATCGATGGATTCAATGGAGGTTAGGAGGAAATTTTTAAGGAAAACAGTATTTGCATGTCTTTCTTTATGCCAAATCTTACAACCGAATTTGATGGCATGAAGTTTGAGGAGGATGCTGCCAAGACCAAAAGAATCCGTAATAGAAGAGAGACACTCAGCAATAAGATTAATGAATAATTGGTCTTGTAACCAAAATTTTTCGAAACGGAATTTGTGATGATTTGCAAAAGGGAAGTTAGAATAGAGTGCAATGGGGACGTGATCAGAGGAGGGATTGGGCAAAGCTTTAGTGAAGGTGTTGTGAAAACGATTAATCCATTCCTGAGAAACGAGGAAACAGTCTAATTTGGCCAACGTCGGAGGTTGACGCAAGTTAGACCAAGTGAAAGATCTACCGTTGAGCGGTAGGTCGGTCAGCTGAAGGGATCTGATGCAATCGATAAAAATGTCGGAGTGAAAATAAGAGGTGGTGCCGCTAGACCTTTCGAATGAGAATCTGGTGACACTAAAGTCACCACAGAAAAAAGATAGACCATTGGAGTAATTGTGTAAAGAATGGAATTCATTCCAGAATAGATCATGCCTTTCAGAAGATGACGGACCATAGACCAAAATCACAGTGAGACTGCAGTTAAAATCTGCCCAGTGAAGTTGGGTGATGAGGAAAAAAGTAAGTCGCTGAACCGAGATGAGAGAAAAAACTGATTCTTTGAATCCCAAAATGATACCTCCCCTAGAACCTATTGCATCTAAGGAGATCCATTTAGAGATAATGGATCCACCAATAGAGCGCAATATTGAGGGGGACGGGGAATCGATCTTGGATTCTTGGATAGTGATTAAGTCACAGTGAGAGGAAGCGATTAATTGATAGACCGCCCTTTGTTTAACGGGACAATTGAGTCCCCGGATGTTCCAAGAGATACTAATCATGGAAACCGTGGTACTCCTGAACTCTAACGCCTTCTTTTTGCCTAATGGCTTTAAGGACCGACAAATTTTCTGAACCAACAACAAAGCTCATGTTATTAGCATTGTTAACCATTTCAATGTCAGTAATGGAATCGAACTGAAGCTGATAGATGGAGCCTAATGTGTTTTGATCAAAGAGGGGGGGCATGGTTAAGGCCCGGGGGTCCGAATCCTGATACTTACGGATTCTAGGCGACGCGGTTGCTGCGAGAAAAGCTATTTTAGCCTTGATACGGGCGCTCGATCTGATGAGGGAGAAAGAATGCCTTATGTCAGCTGGCTGACAACGCTTAGACCATCCAACCTCCTTAGAAGGAGAGAGGTGATGAGGTAGATCAACAGTATCGAGGACAATGCTACTAGAATGCGTGAAATGGGGTTCATCGCTAGGGATAGCGAAGGCGCAATCCGAAGAAAAGTACTGGAGGAGGGTTGTCGTAAGATCATCCCTTAGGTTGAGATACCAGCTTTGGTAGCTTCAACCAAGGCATGCAAGTCGAGAGAGAAATTAGAACAATTTGCAAGCGCGAAGGTGAGGGAGAGAAGGGTCGGGAAAGTAAGGGGAGGACGAGTGCTAGCTCGCAATAGCATACAGTTATGCAAGTAATTAAGGCAAAAAACATATTGTTGTGAATTAAAAGAGACGAGTTTAGGGTGGACCTTCTGGAGCGAATGTGTGAGATTCAGCTCCGATTCCTTTTCCGCGAGCAAGTTATCATCATCAATCCAAGCTTTAGCTTTAGATGGTTATGGCTTCCTGTCTTTTGAGGGGGGAGGGACCGAAGCTGAATCACACGGGTTGGGATGATGAGCCAACCTCAGAAATTTGTCTCAATCTGAAACATAATGGGGGTTGATCTCGCAAGAGGGCCAATGTGTATCAGGGGCAGATAGTTTGGGGATTGCTGGAGAGGAGCTAAGAAGGTGTGAAAGAGAGGAACTCTTCGTCGTAGGAGGCTTCAGATTCACCTTCTGAGAGGGCAAAGGCTGCTGGACAGCCGAAAGAGCAGTAGAAGGAGCTGATGACCTACCAGATAGCTGAGAGGAGAGGTCGGGATTGATCCAGACTAGGTTGGGAGCTTTTGAGGGAGAAATTTTCGAACTGCTTGGGGAAGCATAGTTCTTGCGAAGATGGGGGAACTTCTTTCGAGCTGTTTCTTTAAGAGGACCCTTAAGTTTGGCCGAAGCTAACTTAAACAGGGAAGAGGAACCCTGATTGAAGGTAGTCAGAAGAGTAGGTGGCTTGAAAGCTGGTTTCGGAGCTTCAGCGGAGAGAGAAGGAAGGGAAACACTTTGATTAGTAGAATCATGATATTGCACTGAGACCGTGAAGGAGGTTTTACTATCTCTCAAGGAGTAGACCTCAATCCGGTCTTGTGCCATAGGACATCGAAAAATTGTCTCCACTTGAAGACACCCAGAAGCTAACATCGCTGAGGATGAGATGCTAATCAGTTCACCAATGCATTTCGACATGTCGCTGACAAGCCGGTGCGACTCACAGAATGGGGGTAGTCCTAAGAGAGTGATCTTGGTAGAAGAGGGGCTTAGCACTTGGGGAGGAATGCTATGTTGCACCCACTTCCGAATGGTAAGGGAGATCGCTTCAATGGAGAGGGAGGAGTTGTCGATCAATTCCTCTAATATTTTAGGGAGGGGCAGTGGATCACCGCGTCACCATTAGAGCAAGTATTGAGAACCCAGTCCCAATATTTTACAATGCAGGAATTGCTGAGGAAAGAATTTAACATGAAATTGGGGATCGCACCTCCGCTGAAGGAGACTGCACCATAGGTATCAAAAAACTTCAACTTGTCAGAGAGTTCCAGAGATGGGATGAACACCTCAGTCACAATAGGCTTGGAAGTTTGAGAATGTGGGGTAGTCGAAGGTGGGAGGGAAGTGTGAACGACGTCAGCAATATGATGAGAGACTGGAGGGGTAGGGAGTAAGGGCGACTTCGAAGCTAACTTGGGTTTCTTTGCTTTGAAGGAATGCTCCTCAGCCAATTTCTGTTGAAGGGCGGGAAAATCTAGTGCTGAGAGCACCTGTTCGGAGATAGGTGTTCCTAAGGTAAGACCCAAGAGATGTTGAAGGGCGAAGCAGCGGTGACGAGTGTGTCCTGATTTAAGGCAAAACAAACACTTCATTTTGAGAGCGCAGAAGTACTTCAGATTGCCCGGCTGAAGGCACCGGAAGCAGATAAGGGTGCATGCATTTCTGCCTTTTCTAAAAGTGGGATCATGTTTCTCTGTTTCTCTATTAATTAATGTATGTATGTATGGCTAGCTCTTCGTCAATTCATTATCCATTGCTTTGAATTCCAATGCCTTTCCTTTCCTTTATTTAAAGTAAGTAGTTTTTTTTTTAAATATAGGGGTTTTCTTTTCTTTTCTTCTTCACATCATTGATTCAACAGACAGAAGAAAAAAAAAAGTTGGAGGGCGGGTTTGTCTTTTCTTCTCTTCTTCACATCACATTGATTCAACCTATACAAAGAAGAAAAAAATGTGGAGGAAGAGTTTGCTAAAACAACAATTACATCTCCTCCTGTAGCTTTCTCTCTCTCCCTCTCATCACTACTGATATGGCTAAAAATAGGGTTAAATCGGAACCGTCCAAATTGGGCACGAATCTTAAAGCTTGGGGGTAAAATGGTAATTTCACCTACAAATGGAGCTGAAATGGGTTCAGGGTCTTCTTTCTAAAAGGCCCCACAACCCATGAATGGATCCACCTCAACTGGGTGCGGGTTCCAACCCGCAACAAACCCAGTCCAGCTGGATAGAATTAGGGTTTCTGATTGCATTTAATCAACGGCCCTGATTCGCTCTATCCTTTCACTGGGAATTAGGGATTTCATTCCTAAACTGATCCCAAAGGCGGCTATAAATACCCCCCATCCACCACCATTAAGAGGTAATCAATCTTTTTCCAGTTAACGCTCATTCATAATCTTTTCTAATTACTGACTTGAGCGTCGGAGGGTGCGTCGCCGGGATCAACCCTGGTGTATTACACTTTTTACAGGTGAACGGCGGGAGTCAACGGTCAAACTCCGGTGGAAAGGTTTTCAGGTTTGGCTATTCAGTTTTCCTAAGAATCCACAAATTCTATCTGCTTGCCCCCACACCAGATTTAGCGATAACAGATTGACGCCGTCTGTGGGAAACCACGAATAGCAACCCTTCCTCTTCCCGTCGGTCAGATCGTTTCCAGCCATGCCTCCAAGGAAACTTAGATCTAGAGGGTCCAACCGTGGGCCTACTCCTCCTCAACAACAGGAGATCCCCCTCCAAACCGTCCAGACGCAGGGGCACTCTCCTCAAATTGACCAAGCCCCGAAGCAGGACCAACTTCCTCTTTAGAACCTTCAACCCCCTCGGGGTCAAGCCGAGCCTCAGAATGCTGGTGCAGGGGGCTCCCGTCCCAATCCTCAGAAACAACCTCTTCGTGACCACGTCTCCGTGCACAACCCTTCTACTAATTCGATGGCATCTCACAACCCCCGAGCTTCCGAAGACCTCCGCAACACCCTCAACAACCGGCAGAAAGAAGAGGACCTTCGCCATCGTTTGGATGAAAGGCGGGCCCGTGAGGGAGCCTCCCGCCAAGAACGTCCAAATGAGCGATCTCCTCGCCGCAGAGACTACAGAAGGTCCCCTCCTCCCAGAAGACGAAGAGAGTCCCCTGAGCGCCCTAGAAGAAGGCCTCATTCTCCTGCTGATAGGCAACCCCCAAGGGATGATAACACACCTATCACCCGTGCTGAGTTCTAGCAGTTCCGAGCAACCATCTTGCAAGCCCTCAACCTCCGACCGAACAACAACAATGCTCCGAGGGACCCCACTCCACCTCTGGTTCAAAGTCCTCGTCACCGATCCATAACTCCTCCCCCAGCTTCTAGCAACCGCCATCATGATCTTAGTCCTCGTCACTCCCTGAGCCATCGTCGTCGTAGCCCTCGCTCCCCTTCATACGAGGACGACTCCAGAGGCTCATTTGGCTATCGTCGAAGGGACGATGCCGTCTACCATCATCTCCATAAGATGGAGAGTCGCATTGGCCAGTTAGACAAGGAAGAGGAGCTTAGGGGAAGGACCGTCCGTCCAAGTCGACCTCCCTTCTCTCGAACTATCGTGGAGGCTCCCGTTCCAATAGGCTTCAAGCCCCCACAGTTTGAAACTTACTCTGGGGAGTTGGACCCTGTGGACCACATTGAGAGCTTCAAGACCCTCATGCTAATACACCAAGCTTCCGATGCTTTATTGTGTAAAACCTTCCAGGCCACTCTCAAAGGTCCGGCTCGGGAGTGGTACTCTCGCCTCACCCCATCCTCTATATTCTCCTTTGAACAATTTGAGACCCTCTTCATCACCCACTTCGTGAGTAGCCGCCGCACAGAGAAGACCAGCATTTCGCTACTCTACCTCAGTCAGAAGAAGGGTGAAAAGCTCAGAGACTATGTGAAAAGGTTCACCCTGGAAGCTAGGTCCATCACTTCCCTCGACCAGTCGGTCGCTGCAACAGCCTTCCAATCAAACGTCCTTACCTCCAGCCTTCGGTCATCCCTAGCCAAGAAGCCCCCGCAAACCTTTTCCGACCTCCTTCTCCGAAGCGAGAAGTATATTCGGGCTGAGGAAGCTGAACATCGCCCCACCTTTGAGGGGTCTTCCTCCGGGACAAAGAGAAAGGCAGCTGAAGAAGAAGGAGCCAAGAAGCTCCAGAAGAACAACGGGGGCCAGCACCGCCCCCTTCCAGATTCGAGAAGTTCACTCATCTTAACGCCATTATTTCCATTATTCTCATGGAGGTTGAGAAGGAAGGGGTTCTACCTCCTGCCCCGAAGATGAGCACCCCTGGTAAGAAGAGGGACAAAGAGAAATGGTGCCGATATCACCGGGACCACGGCCACGACACCACTGATTGTTGGGCCCTGAAGAATGAAATCGAGGCTCTCATCCAGAGGGGGCAGGAGTAGGGGATTTGTGAGAAGGGACCGAATTGATCTTCCCCCTCCTTCGCCTAGGGGGCTAACAAGCGTGCTGAAAGGCGCGACGAGACTCCCGAGTTTGAAGAGGAGCGCATCCTGCATCTCATTCATGGAGGACCCATAGGTGGCACCTCCAACTCTTCTCGGAAGGCTTTTATACGAGAAGTCAATTCAGTTCATGGCACACCTCCCCCTAAAGGCCTCGGAGTACCAGTCACGTTTTCAGATGAAGACCTCGAGGGCGTCCGAATGCCACATTGTGACGCGCTAGTGATCAACCTCCATATGGTGAACTTTAAAGTGGAGAGAATCCTAGTGGACAATGGTAGCTCCGTAAACATTCTCTTTCTCGCGGCTTTCCGAGGGCTCAAGCTATCCCGGGATAGGCTCAAGCCCACCGGCTACACGCTCCATGGGTTCACGGGAGTGCCAGTGACTATTGAAGGGGTAATCATCCTCGACGTAACCGCTGGCAAAACTCCTACTACCCGAACAGAGCCGATGGACTTTATGGTCGTCGACGTTCCCGCTGCTTATAATGTAATTCTAGGCCGACCGGGCCTAGCTGCTCTAGAGACCGTTCCATCGGCTTATCACCTCAAGATGAAGTTCCCCATCAGGGCAGGAGTAGGGAAAGTAAGGGGTAGTCAAGAGATGGCTCGCAAGTGTTACATGACCTCCACCGGGGGTCATGTCCTCTCCCTCGAGATTCTAGAGATTCCCCAAGGGAATGCCCAACCAATGTCCGAACCGGTGGATGAGCTGGAGGAAGTGCTCTTTTCTGAGTAAGATCCGAGCCGCAAGTTCTTTATCAGCAAGACCATCCCATCTACCCTATGTTCCGACATAATCCAGTGCATTAGAAAGAACCATGACCTCTTCGCGTGGTCGGCTACCGACATGCCAGGAATCTCTGAGGAGCTCCTCGTCCACCACCTCAGCGTTGCTCCGGGGTCCAAACCGGTCCAACAGAAGAGGCGCAAATTTGCCTCCGAGTGCCAACAAGCTATAAAGGATGAAGTGGAAAAGCTCCTTAAGGTTCGGTTCATACAAGAGGTCAATTATCCCGAGTGGCTCTCGAATGTTGTTATGGTAAAGAAGGCCAACGGGAGCTGGAGAATTTGCATCGACTTCACCGACCTGAACAAAGCATGCCCTAAAGATCCATTTCCTCTCCCTAGCATCTACACCTTGATCGATGCTACTTCGGGCCATGAACTCCTCAGCTTCATGGATGCTTTTTCTGGGTATAATCAAATCAGCATGTTCCTCCCGGATATCCCGAAGACCTCCTTTGTTACTGATCAGGGGCTCTATTGCTATAGGGTGATGCCCTTCGGGCTGAAGAATGCCGGTGCGACCTACCAACGCCTTGTCAACAAGGTCTTCCAGAATCAGATCGGCCGAAACATGGGACTATATGTTTATAATATGCTTGTTAAGAGCATCCCGACCATGTTGCCGATCTACATGAAGCGTTTGATGTGTTGAGAAAACACGATATGAGTCTCAACCCGAACAAGTGTGCGTTCGAAGTCTCATCGGGAAAGTTCCTGGGCTTCATGGTCAGCCAAAGAGGAATCGAAGCCAACCCCGAGAAGATCAAAGCCATACTGGACATGGCTCCTCCCAAAAATGTGAAAGAAGTTTAGAAGCTGACAAGGCGCCTCGCATCCATAGGGCGCTTCTTATTTAAGTCAGGGGAGAAGTGTCTCCCCTTCTTCAAAGCGCTCAGGAGGGGCTAAGGGCTTCGAATGGGATCAACAACAACAAGAATCATTCGATCAGCTTAAAGCCTATCTAGTTAACCCTCCTCTCCTCAGCAAGCCTATCCCCGGGGAGACACTCTACCTCTACTTGGCTTCCTCCGAGCAAGCCCTCAGTGCTGTCCTAGTGAGAGAAGAAGACAGGGCTCAGAAGCCCATCTATTATGTGAGCAAGGTACTCTGGGATGCCGAGCTCCGCTACCCAAGATTGGAAAAGATAGCGTACGCCTTGGTCATGGCAGCTAGGAAGCTTCGCCCATATTTTCAGTCCCACTCGGTGGTCGTTCTTACCGACCAGCCACTCAAACAAGTCCTGCACAAACCCGAGACCTCAGGCCGTCTGATGAAGTGGTCGATCGAGCTGAGCCAGCACGACATATCATACCAGCCTCGGACCGCAATCAAGGCACATGCTCTAGCTGAATTCATTGTTGAAAGCACTATCCCCGAGGTCAGCCAAGCAGCAAACGGGCCTCCTATTTAGACGGTATATGTAGACGGATCCTCTTGCACTGAGGGGAGCAGAGCCGGGGTCATTCTAGCAGGCCCAGATGATTTCGTTCTCCAATACTCCCTCCACATCAACTTCAAGACCTCTAACAATGAAGCGGAGTATGAAGCCCTTATAGCCAACCTCGGCATGGCTCGCAAGGCAGGGGCGCAGCGCCTCCGGATATTTAGCGACTCTCAGCTAGTCGTGAATCAAGTCTTAGGCGAGTACGAGGTGCGAGATAACAGAATGGCTAAGTACCTAGCCAAGGTCCAAAATCTCATGGCTTCATTTGAAGAGGCGCTCATTCAGCGGATCCCCAGAGAAGAAAATTCCCAAGCAGATGCCCTTTCCAAATTGGCCTCCTCCTCCCTTCAAGGTCTCGAGCAGACCATCCTGATTGAAGTACTCCTAAGACCGAGCATAGAAGAAGAATCCCCCGACTCGATGGAGTCGCTGCTCGTCCAACTTCAAGACAACTGGATGAAACTTCTGATAGAATTTCTAAGGGATGGCATCCTCCCCGAAGACCCTAAGGAAGCTCGTTGAGTCCGAACGAGAGCAGAACGGTACACCCTTGTTGAAGGGGTCTTGTACAAATGCTCCTTCACCCAAGTAGACGGTAGACCCTACTTGAGGTGTCTTTCCCCGGAAGAAGCCTCATATGCCTTGCAAGAGCTCCATGAAGGTATAAACGGAGCACATTCAGGATCAAGGTCCCTCGCCAGGAAGGTGCTGAACTATGGGTACTTTTGGCCTACCCTCCTATAAGATGCCGAACGACATGTCGGGCAATGCAGCTCCTGTCAACAGTACTCTAACATTCGTCGCCTACCCCAAGCGCAACTCACCTCTCTCTCAAGCCCGATCCCCTTCGCAATGCGGGGGATGGATTTATTAGGTCCTTTTCCACCTGCTCCGGGTCAACTCAAGTTTTTAATCGTGGTAATCAACTACTTCTCAAAGTGGATAGAGGCCGAGCCTTTGGCTACAATCACTGAGAACAAAGTGCTTCAGTTCTTCTAGAAGAACGTCATATGTAGGTTCGGCATGCCTCGATTCCTAATAACCGATAACGGAACACAATTTACAGGGATCGCATTCCAATCTCTGTGTGAAGACCTCGCCATTCAGCAACGCTTCTCCTCTGTCTCCCATCCCCAATTAAATGGCCAAGTGGAAAATGCCAACCGAAAAATCCTTTCTGGCATTAAGAGGAGGCTGGATAAGTCCGCCAAAGGCTTATGGGCGGAACAGCTCCCCAACGTGCTGTGGAACTACCGCACTACGAAACGGACCCCTACAGGAGAGTCGCCCTTCAATCTCACCTATGGGTCCGAAGCTGTGATTCCCTTGGAAGTCGGCCTACCATCTTCTCGCCTTATGGCTTATGAAGAAGAGCAGAATGCCAGAGAACTTCGAGCAAATTTGGACTTGGTTGATAAGCTTCGTGAACGAGCATCAATCCGTCAGCAAAATTATCGAAGGAGGATCGAGCTGGCCTACAACAAGAGAGTCCGTCCCACCAATCTCAAAGAAGGGGACTTGGTCCTCAGAAAACTAGTTATCTCCTTCCCCAGCCGAAAGAGTAAACTAGCTCCGAATTGGGAAGGACCCTACAAAATCACTAAAGAGGTTCGCCCCGAAACCTACCGTCTTGAAGACCTTGAAGGCAGAGAGATCCCCAGAGCTTGGAACGCCGACCATTTGTTGAAATACCAAGAGAGTGCACAAACGCCTCTCTAAGTACCTTCAGATGTCGAACCATTCCTCCCCTTCCACTTGTATTTTACTTCTTTATCTCATCAATGTAATATTGGCTTGCAACTTAGAAGCAGCCGGCTAGTAGTTATCAATAAAGAGCTTCTTTCATATTTTTCTCGTGATTGCTTGCATCTCTCTGTTTTTAATTTCTTTCACTCAAACGACGAGTTCGGAGTCCAACACTTGGCTCGACTCCGCTTCGCAAGCTCGCTCTTAAGCGAGCTAGAAGTGGTTCGCCATTCAGAATTGCTCCCACAACCATTGAATTTAACTCAAACGACGAGTTCGAAGTCCAACACTTGGCTCGACTCCGCTTTGCAAGCTCGCTCTTAAGCGAGCTAGAAGTGGATTCGCCATTCGGAATTGCTCCCACAACCGTTAAAATATACTCAAACGACGAGTTCGGAGTCCAAAACTTGGCTCGACTCCGCTTTGCAAGCTCGCTTTTAAGCGAGCTAGAAGTGGTTCTCCATTCGGAATTGCTCCCACAACCGTTGAATTTAACTCAAACGACGAGTTCGGAGTCCGACACTTGGCTCGACTCCGCTTCGCAAGCTTGCTCTTAAGCGAGCTAGAAGTGGATTCGTCATTCAGAATTGCTCCCACAACCGTTGAAATATACTCAAACGACGAGTTCGGAGTCCGACACTTGGCTCGACTCCGCTTCGCAAGCTCACTCTTAAGCGAGCTAGAAGTGGATTCGCCATTTGGAATTGCTCCCACAACCGTTGAAATATACTCAAACGACGAGTTTGGAGTCCAAAATTTGGCTCGGCTCCGCTTCGCAAGCTCGCTCTTAAGCGAGCTAGAAGTGGTTCACCATTCGGAATTGCTCCCACAACCGTTGAATTTAACTCAAACGACGAGTTCGGAGTCCAACACTTGGTTCGATTCCGCTTCGCAAGCTCGCTCTTAAGCGAGCTAGAAGTGGTTCGCCATTCGGAATCGCTCCCACAACCGTTGAAATATACTCAAACGATGAGTTCGGAGTCCAAAACTTGGCTCGACTCCGCTTCGCAAGCTCGCTTTAAAGCAAGCTAGAAGTGGTTCGCCATTCGGAATTGCTCCCACAACCGTTGAAATATACTCAAACGACGAGTTCGGAGTCCAACACTTGGCTCGACTCCGTTCGCAAGCTCGCTCTTAAGCAAGCTAGAAGTGGTTCGCCATTCGGAATTGCTCCCACAAACTGTTGAAACCTGTTCTGCCGTCGCGCACGAAGTTTCTACAGCTAGACTAGACATGGGAGAAGAGTATTAGGAGCTAACCTTTGATTCTTATGGTTTGTTTAAAGTTGAAATAATCCTCCAAGAGGCTGCTCTCCACTACAAGAAATTCACTCCTCTTACAAATTCACGAGCTAAGAGGTTTAAAGCAGTGCTCGACACTCCCTACCAAGCGCTCTTGGCACCGACGCCCAAACGAGCAAAAATCTTGCTCTGGACCTCGGCACTCCTTGCCGAGCGCTCTTGGCACTGATGCCCAAACGAGCAAAAATCTTGCTCTGGACCTCAACACTCCTTGCCAAGCGCTCTTGGCACCGACGCCCAAACAAGCAGAAATCTTGCTCTGGGACCTCAGCACTCCTTGTCGAGCGCTCTTGGCACCGATGCCCAAACGAGCAAAAATCTAGCTCTGGACCTCAGCACACTAAAGATAGCCACAAGTAATACAACGACACAAGGCTACTAAAACACAGGTCCATGAAAAAAAAAGCCTCATTTCAATTAAGTGTGGAGAGACAATACAAGACAGTTTTCCTTTATAACGAAGTTACAAGAGTTCAAAATCGAAGGCTACAAAGCCGACTCGTAATACTTAGGCAAAATAAAAAACTTGGAAAACAAGAAATTTTCAACGCCTCCTAGGCGCAGGGATGTTCCGCTTCAAAGATACCCGGGGACGGCGGCGCTTGACCCCGGAGCTCGTCCCTAAACTGGCGAACTGAGACGTATCCTCGGCACTGCTCCTGACAGTTGCACCGACGGACGCTCCGCTCGATAATATTGCCACACCACTTTGGGCATCACCTGGACTTGGTCGACCAATAGGCGAACGGGTCGCGAGCTCATAAAACGAAATGCCTCGTTCGCTCTCCTCGCGAGTGCACGAAGTGCTCCTGACTTTAATCGGCCCCGAATGTGGCTTGAGGCGAGCCACTTCCGCCTCCAGCTCGGCGATCCGTTGTTTCAGAGAGTCTTCTTTTACATCCACCTCGAAGCGAGAAGGCACCGCGGAGATTGGGACGCTAGGACGACTGGCAATGATTCGGCGGAGTTGGGTGACTTCGATGCCCTTATCTACTGTGGCCCTCTTCAACACATCGACCTCGACCGTCAATTCGTTGCGTTTGGCCATCAGCTTGCCCACCGCCATCGTCAACTCTTCCTCCGCCAGAAGCTCGGCCTCCGCAATCTGCAGGTGGTGAACCTCAGTGAGCATATCGTATCTTTCTGCTGTCATCTTCGACAAAGAATGTTGGAGACATTTAAGCCTTAGCCTATTGGTGAAGGCTGTCGACGAGCCATCATTCTCGTCTGCGGGAGCTATCTCAGCGTGTCTGCCCTCGAGTCGCCGAATCTCGATGTCTCGCCGGCCTAAGATCAGCTGCAGATGGTTCCGCTCACTTTCGGCTCTGCACAACCCCAACTCAACTTCGTAAAGGCGCTCTCAGCACCTGGTCAAACACAACCTTGTCGCCCCTAAGCCGACCTCGGAAAGAAACTCCACCCCAGAGCGGATGGGTTCGGCAGACTAGGTCACCTCGGCGAGCTGAAAAGTTCAAGGCAAACAACGAGAACGCTCAGTAAATGCTCACAGATTTGCCTCACACCCGACCCATGAACAAGGCTACATGCACCTAGCGAAGTCTAAAGTCTTTTGTTTAAACACTTAGTCAAATTTCAAAGAAACATTTGGAAAGCTACTTAAAAAAGGCACAGGGTAGAGCTCAAAAGTTGTATTTTCATTCATGACAAAAATGTGGTGGCCAGTCCGCAATTAGGCAATACAATCGGCGGTTCAAAAGACAAAAGAAAAACAAACAAAAGAAAGAATGAGAAGTCAGGGGACGACCTCTTTCCCGGGGCGTCGAGATTGGGCTGGGTCGGACTCCCCCGAAGGAGCCACCGCTGCGAGCGGAGTCACCACGAACCCCTACGCCTCGCCGATGACCTTGACCTCGGGATCATCTTCGTCGTCCCCTCCTTCCTCCTCCGACTCGGGGTCGAAGCCGTCGACGTGGCCGGGAAAAAGCCTCCATCCCGAGCAGTCGACCTCAGGATATTGCTCTGACACGTGAGCGATGGGGGCATATGCCTTGGCCATGTTTGCGGCGAGGAAGCAATGCACCTTTGCCATGGTGGCCGCTTCGGCTTCCTTCACCGCTACAGCCTTGGCCTCCACGGCCTCGGCCTGCTGTTTAGCCGACCCCTCCTTCTGCCGAAGCAGGTCACCTTCGAGCTTCGTCACGAGGCCCTCAAGATACTCAAGCCTCGTCGCTTTCCCCTCGAACCCGACCTTCAACTTGTCGAGCTCGTTGCCCATTCGAGTCTTTTCGGCCCGAGCTCGGTCGGCCTCCTTCTTAAGGTCCTTCTCCAACTCCATCATCTTCTCCATGAGATGATCAAAGTTGGACGGTTATCTGCAGTAGAACAACAAAAAACGAAAAGAGTTAGAAAATTAAACATAAAAGTTCCCTACAAAGCGAAGGATGACACTCACCGATACCGCCGAGTGCGCGATCTCGATGGCATCATCGCCCGCCATGCCAGCGTCCATGGCGGCTCGGTCTTTCGGCGTCGCCAGGTGCTTCACCACCTGCATACTCGACATTGAGTCATCCAGGAACCCATCGAGCTTCCGAAATTGCCAGTCCGGAATGTACATCTTCTTGTGCTCCTCCGTAAGGAGCGCCTCGGCATCCACTGTCAGCGGCGGCATCTCCATCCCGAGCACAGCGGCGATCGGGAACTCCCCTACCTCGGCCGACGCCGAGGCTACTATCGGAGCTCGGGTCGGGGTCACGTCCGCCGATGCCTCCACCTCCTCGGCCGAGCCTGCGACCTTCTGGGTCTTCGCGAACGGCAGTTTGGTGGCGACCCTCTTGCACTTCTTTTGCGCTTTGCTTCCGAGGGCGGCTCTCTATGCCAGCACCGCTTCGTAGTCCATGGCCTCTGCACCAAGCGAAAAGTTGGTTAAAAAAACACAAGTTATAATAAGCAAAGTAAAAAGAAAAAAAAAGAACGTAGAAAAATCCGCGTACTGGGATCTACGCGGCAGAGCTCTCCCTTGAAGAGAACGTCTTCGGTTAAGTCGTGCCAATCGAACTTGGGCCGGTCGAGAAGGACCTGAACTGACTCTTCTTCTTGGGGGGTGAAGCATCGGCGACTCCCTCACTCGCTTCGTCACCTCCTCCACCCAATCGGAGGGTATGGGCCACGCCTCCGGACTCCGCATGATGAAATATTTATCGCGCCAGTGCTTTATGGAGTCAGGGTCGTCGACGAGTCGAGCGTCGTGCCTTGGGGCCAAATAAAATCGGAACTCCGACCGGTTCTGCTGATGAAGCTGGTAGAGGGTCCGGAGCACCCTCAACTTCGGCTCGACCCCAGCTGTCTGGCAGTGGAGCATGAACCCATTAATGACTCTCCACGCGTTCGGCATAAGTTGAATGGGGCTGACCCCAAACCACCTAAGTACCTGAATCGCGAACGGGTGGAGAGGGAGCCGAGCCCTGGCGATAAAGGCATCAACCGGCCAGAAACACATGTTTATCGACAGTGGCGAATTGGCCCTAACCCCGGGACCCGACAGCATTAGTTCGTACTCCCCCAGGATTTGGAAGCAATCCCGGATCGCTGCCAGGTCCTCCAAGCTGAGGATGGACACCGTTTCGTCTGTCTCGGAGGTCTCCCTTGCCGCGTTCACCTCGAAGGTCCTCCTCCTCTCGTGAATGATGCGCTCGGCATGCTCCTCTGAAAGTTTTCGAACCCTCTGGAGCCCTGTCAGCAGCCCCGACAACCTGCCGAACGGCCCCATGCGCTTCGGGTCCTCTACTATCGTGTCTCGACCAGAAACCCTCTTGCCCTTATCTTTTCGACCTCTCTGACTCAGGGATGGAGCTTCGCCAGCTGGAGGGGAGGGCTCGGAGACAGGGGAGAGAGACATTTTTTGTACTTGAAAAAAAACTAAGTATAAGTTACGTTGAGGTGATAGGTACGGTCGGAATTTTCACCGGAAAGCTATCGACAATCACCGTGAGCTCTCGCTAGTAGAAATTCACTGCCTAAGTAAAAATTTGGAGAAGTGAAAAATGAGAGAGGGGGTGGGGTTTTATAGAGCTTGGCACACGCAGCGAGGATAATGGGTCCAAAGAACCAGGCCCATTTACACAAAGCGACAAAAGGAGCTGAACCGTCACATTATTTACTGTGCAAAGCTGTACTGTCGCATTAATGGCTGTCACATCTGTCAGAGTTCTCAGAAGTTCAACAGTCACCAGCTCAGCCTGACATGTCCTAAGACGCCAAAAAACTTGCTCTGGGACCTCGGCACGCCTTGCCGAGCGCTCTTGGCACCGACGCCCAAACGAGCATAAAATCTTACTCTAGGACCTCGACACGCCTTGCCGAGCGCTCTTGCCACCGACGCCCAAATGAGCAAAAAATCACAACTCTGGACCTTGGCACACCTTGCCGAGCGCTCTTGCCACCGACCGTATTACGTGGAAAAATTGGACCTCGGCACACCTTGCCGAGCGCTCTTGCCACCGACTATATTACGTGGAAATTTTGGACCTCGGCACACCTTGCCGAACGCTCTTACCACCGACTGTGTTACATGGAAAAATTTGGACCTCGGCACACCTTGCCGAGCGCTCTTGCCACCGACCCTATTATGTTGAAAAATTAGACCTCGGCACACCTTGCTGAGCGCTCTTACCACCGACCCTATTATGTGGAAAAATTGGACCTCGGCACACCTTGCCGAGCGCTCTTACCACCGACCCTGCTACATAGAAAAATTGGACCTCAGCACACCTTGCCGAGCGCTCTTGCCACCGACCCTATTATGTGAAAAAATTGGACTTCGGGACACCTTGCCGAGCGCTCTTGCCACCGACCCTCTTACATGGAGAAAATCACTCCGGACTTCGGCAAAATTCGCCGAACACCCTCTTCGCGCCTGCAGCCTGGCCGAGATATCCACGCTCTTCGATAGAAGGTGCCGAACACCCTTGGACCTCGGCCTCCTTCATAGCATGAGTTCGGAGGGGATCGGCGACGAAGCCGAAGCATCTGAGCCATGAAACGACAGAAATAACATCGAGTCATCTACCTAAATATTGCGAAAAAATATTTTAAAATTTAGAAAAATTAATTAAAAATTTTAAAAAATAATTATAAATCCGGAGAAACATTTTTGAGCCCCTGGGTAAATAATTATGGCTTAGATGGTTGATTACGACCCCCGAATAACAAATCACCACTTCGTAAAATTAAATAAATGGTCTGAAAAATAGATAGAAATTAAGAAAAATCACAAGAAGTCCAAGAGAGCTCAAGAACAACCTTGAGCGAGCAAATAGCTTCGAAAATCACCATAATACCTCATACAAAGATTTAATGCTCCTCGTTTGGACTCCGATGCAACTCCGAAAGCCATTGAAACAGTAAAACTACTCATCAAAGGCTGATCAAACTCAGTCTTCGGGAGTGGGGGGGCTCGTGATATGGCTAAAAATTGGGTTAAATCGGAACCGTCCAAATCGGGCACGAATCTTAAAACTTGGGGGTAAAATGGTAATTTCACCTACAAACGAGGCTGAAATGGGTTCAGAGTCTTCTTTCTAAAAGGCCCCACAACCCATGAACGGATCCACCTCAACTGGGTGCGGGTTCCAACCCGCAACAAACCCGGTCCAGCTGGATAGAATTAGAGTTTCTGATTGTATTTAATCAACGGCCCTGATTCGCTCTATCCTTTCACTGGGAATTAGGGATTTCATTCCTAAACTGATCCCAAAGGCGGCTATAAATACCCCCCCATTCACCACCATTAAGACGTAATCAATCTTTTTCCAGTTAACGCTCATTCATAATCTTTTCTGATTACTGACTTGAGCGTCGGAGGGTGCGTCGCCGGGATCAACCCCGGTGTATCGCACTTTTTGCAGGTGAACGGCGGGAGTCAACGGTCAAACTCCGATGGAAAGGTTTTCAGGTTTGGCTATTCAGTTTTCCTAAGAATCCACAAATTCTATCTGCTTGCCCCCACACCAGATTTAGCGGTAACAACTACCAAATTAAAGACTTTTGTAGTCATCAATTCCTAAATCCATGTGTAAATCGGATAACCGTACTTGAGCAAAAATTGAAGAAACAAAATATAAAAAATTGGGAGAGAAATGACCTTTCCTGGTCGGTTAAGATGAGCGGAGAAAAACTTGAAAGTGAGGGGGGTGGCGTGGCAAGCGGCATGTGGCATGCGGTGTTCGACGTTAAGGGGTGTGAGTGCGAAGAGTGGCGTGCAGGGTGAGGGGGAGGTAGCAGCGGTGTGAGGGATGTGATCACAGCGGTGGGAGGGATGTGATCAGCTGGATTGGGTTTTTTTTTTTTATTATCTTGAAAGTGGAGATGAAGAGTCAAAATAGAGAAATGAGAGAAAGGTAGAGTCACTCTCTTATTCGTATAAGACACAGATATAATAGTTGCTTGTTTTGTTCATTTATGTTCATTATCATTACTCCATAATTTATGTTAAAAAACCTAATCAACAACAAAACATTTTCCCCAACTAGTTGGGGTCGGCTACATGAATTCTGGTTTTCCATTCTGCTCGGTTTAGCGCAATATCTTCTGTAAGGTCACAAGTTAAAAAAACTTAATGAAGATACTTTTTTTATATTTAAAATTTTTAATCAGTTTAACCAGTATCTCGCTTATTTAGGTGCATGCTAAAGGAGACCTTTATTTTCCTTTTTCCACGACTCAAGGGTTTTTAGAACGATCTGATGCCAATGGATATCATACTTTTAACAGTTTTTTCGACTCTTTTCGCAAAAAAATAAATAAAATGAATAAAACAAAATGGTGTTTTTAACTTGAATCAATCTCCAATTCTTTGTTAGCAATTATTAGTAACTTATTTTTCTTGGAGCTCTAGTATTTCTTTTGTAATTTTATTGTAGAATTTTTTGTTCTTTAGAATAGGGGTGGCATTCAGGCCTAGCGGGCCGAGCCTCGGTGGGGAAATGCCAGCCCGGACATGGCCTGTGGCTTGGGGGCTGGGCCCGGCCGATGCAGGCCAGGGCTGGGGTAGAAAAAAAAAGTAATTTATTTTTTTTACAAAGACAAAGGAGAATAAAAATTGTTCAGAATTGTCAAGAACATATAGATAAAAGAGATATTCATAAATTAAATTATTTTTATGAATTGCAAAATTTAATATATAATCAAATAGATTAGTAACATTTCATACAAATTTTATCAAATTACAATATGAGAGGAACATTTGTATTTAGAGATGAAGATTGTCTCTATTTAGATTGAAGAGAAGGCAGTGGACTATTGTCGTACACTTCTACTTAACCTATATATAGAATCACATCCCTCGAAAGTTTCCAAATATTTACAATACATTATCCAAACTTCATTGTATTAGATGTTTATTCGTCGTTACTTGTTGAGCCATTGTGTACTTCATGTAAATCTTGGGTCCTCTCTTTTACTTTCATCCAATATTTGGTGCATACTAACATCTCCAAATTTTTTTATGTTTCTTATTCAGGCTTATAATCATGCCACCAAGAGAAAAAAATACTTTCCGATGCAACAGTTGACACTGGTATGACTAGAAAATCTTTAGCCATACGAGAAAGAATAGTAAAAATATTTTCATTGGTTTTCAAAAATAAAACACATCTACTACATCATCAATGGGAGATTGTGCATTATACCAATTCAACTCATTTGGTGATTTTTTATTTTTTTTTATTTTTTTTTTATTTTTTTAAATTTTTTTATAAGATTTAAAACACTACTAGTTGCAAGACTCTTTCCCTTTGATAATATAGAAGAAGAAGAAGAAGAAGAACTAACATTTTATGTTTGTGTAGGGCCGGCCCTGAGTTCCCGGAGGCCCGAGGCGAACTCCCGAAATGGGGCCCCCCATACACAAAAAAAAAACATGTATACAAAAAAATTGCACGTTGTTCAAAGCAAAATATGCAAAGTATATATCATTGTTAAAAGGTCCGTAATCGGGTTTAGGGTAGGCCAGTAAGGGTTTCGGGTTTAAAATTGAATTTGGGTTTCGGGTTTGAGTTTATATTAATTTAAATGTGGATTTGTTTTAAATCACCCAAATTTAGAGTCTCAAATTCAATTCATGTCTTAAAGACTAAACCCAAATAATATTTTTTTAAAAAAATTAAAGGCTTAAATAATTAATTTTAGGGCCCCTAATAACAGTATTTTTTTACGCGCAAAATACGTGCCTATATCTACAAGGGAATTACAAATTTGGGGGGCTCTAAAATTGCAAAAACTCCAGGGGCCTTAGGCGGCCGCCTTACCCGCTTCAAGGGTGGGGCCGGCCCTGTGTTTGTGTAGTGTTAGATAAATAAAGTAAATCATAACTATCATATAAACTAGTCAAAACATGTTCAATTTTTGTAGTGAAAAAAATATGATCAAAATCTTGTATTTCATCGTATGGAGCATAAGTATAAAAAATCTCAAATAAAATTTTTTTGCCCTCTAACTTAATCATGAGATTCATTACACTAGCAACACATTTATAATACAGGAAGTGAATGAAAATATTTTAAATATTTAATATAAGCGGCATAAACCATTTATCCAATAAAAGGGTCATTTATCAAATGTTTATTTGTTGTCATCATAGTGACAATTGCAGGTAAAATACTACTAGATGTATATGTATATATTTTTGAAAATGGTAAAGTAGAATCATTAAAAGTTTCTAAAAATTTATATAAACTATCAGAAAAAAACCAAAAATCATCATCTAACATACAATCTTGTATACCCATTTGCAACACAAAATTATCTAAGATAAAAACGATAGTGAATAACAACACCTAATAAATCATAAGTAGAATTCCAACGATGTCTAACATATTTAGGAAAACGTTTAAATACAATTCCCTAAGTTGACACCAATCATGAAAAGCTTGATATATTGGACCACTCAACGCAATAAAATGAACACAATTTCTCATTGTCTCAATTTTATCGTGTTCTTATTTTAGTGCATCTTGTACACAAAGATTTAAATATGACAAGCACACCTAACATAAAAAATGTAACATCCCGTAATTTCAAATATATATATATATATATATATATATATATATATATATATATATATATATATATATATAATAGGGTGATAGCGAGTTGTAAATAATGTGAATATGAGGGGGGCACGTAAGGAACAGTAGGCAGCATGGCTGCCGTGCTTCGCTGACATCATGATGACGTCAGCGGGATGGGGCCCACCCGGGTTGAATTGAAAGACAGAGCACTGTCTGTGCTCTCTTGATGACATGGCAGGGCTACTACTAACGGAATAAGATAGAGGGTGTATGAAATTGGTCCCACACCGGGAATTACAATAAAAATAAATAATATAGTCTATGATCTAGAGTCACTAATCTGGTTAACTACCTTTTGAGAGACAGCCTGTGGTGGGCAGTTGCACTATATTATAAATAACTTGTCTGATAAATTGTATAAAATTGTCTGAGTTTGGGGCAGGGGCGTTACAAAAAAATTCCAGTTCTATAGAATTTAATGTAATTTTCAAACTAGCGATTGTCTTAGTATTATCAGAGGCATTATCAAAACCAATAGCAAAATTTTTATCAAAAATACTGAAATTATTACATGCTTCACTGATGTGTGTGGCTATTATTTTACCCTTATGTGGGTACCTAACACATCCGAATGAAATTATCTTTTTTCGAAGTAGCCAATCGGAATCTATCCAATAACATGTTACACACATCATTGGTACACCGTTCACTCCTACCCACTCATCTGATGTCAAAGAAACTCTAGTGTTTAGTGATGTTAGTGTTGCTACTAAAAATTTCTTAGCCTCATTGTAAACTAATTTACAATCACTCTTAAATACATTCCTAGCAAATTTTTTATAATGGGGATTTAATGCGGTTTGTGCAAAAGTCTCTACATTTCTTCTTTCACCAAACGAATAAAGTAATTCATCTCTAATTACTAACTTAGTCATTTCCCTGCGAACGATATCGTGATCGTAAATATGACTATCTACTTGACCGGTCTTAGGGTGTATTTTTTGTTGTGTGAGATTGTCTTTAGAAATTTTGGGTTGATATTTTTTAAAGTGACGTTGAAGTGTACCCGTTCCTGATCCTATTTTAAACTTATAGGGTGTTTGACACTTCTTACAATTTTTTAGTCCTATACTCTTATCATTTTGTGAAAGGATATAGTCAAAATATTTGTGTACTTCGAAAGTGTTCCCTCTTGTTTTATGGGATTGAGAAGGGCCTTGTTCCAATAGTTGTGGTTCTATGTCATCTACTTCTACTTGATCCGTGTGTGTTTCATGAAAATCGGGAATACTATCATAATTCATAAGTGTTTCTTCACTCTCTACATATGGAATTGGAATGGAAGGAATGCGATGAATACTAGCGGACTCTTGGCTACTATGTCTACAGCGTAATCGGTTAGATGACATCTAAACTAGTGTATGTTCTAAAAATTAATTATAGTGTATGTTATAAAAAATAATTGTAGTGTATGTTTTAAAATTTAATTCTACAAAACAAGTAAAGATAGATGAACTAGTGTATGTTATAGAAAATAGTTTTACAAAATAAATAAAGTTAAATAAAATTGTACTATAAACCGATGTATGTTAAATCTTAAAAAAAGAAGAAATATTTCAATAAAACAACAACAATTAAATGAATAAACTAGTGTATGTTTACCAAATAAAAATAAAAAAATCTAAAAAGAAGAAGAAGAAGAAGTACAACAAAACTCAATCTAATTAAGAAAAATAAATGAGAACAAATAACAATGTTTATTCTAAAAATTATACAAATACAAAAATATCGTATGAGTGTAGAATGTAGATTGAAGAATGAAGGTATAGAGTGTTGAGAGCTTGTAGTGTTGTTGTTGATGTTGTTGATTATTGTTGGGTGTTGGTGATGTTATTGATGTTGATCCTTGCAAGAGAGCAGGGCCGGCCCTGAGTTCCCGGGGGCCCAAGGCAGAAAGCCTAAATAATTATTTTTTTGGGTCCCTAATTACAATATAATTTTTTTTGCGTAAAATACTTGTCTATATTTACAAGAGAAATACAAATTTGGGACCCCTAAAATTGTAAAAAAAAAAATCGGGGACCTGAGGCGGCCGCCTCACCAGCCTCAAGGTGTGGGTCGGCCCTGCAAGAAAGTAGTTGAATGTTATTGATTGTTGTTGATTTGTTGAGAGAGATAGGAGATAGTAGAAAGAGTTGAGTGAATTTGTAAAGAGAATTGAATGGAATGAGGTTGTATATATGAATATGCATTTTTTTGAATTTTCCAAAATACTCCAAAAAACTAGTTAGTATAGATCCGTTGGGAGTATTTAGTAATTATACAAACACAATATTTTAAAAAAATTCTGGAAGAAAGAAAATCCAACGGTCAGCTCGTGGGCTGGCTCGGACCGGCACGGTCCGGTTCAACCCGGTCCGGGTCTGATCGGACCAGGCCGGGCCATTTTGGGTTTTTTATAAAAAAATTTTGTCGAACCAGACCGGTCCTTAAATTTTAGACAGGTTAGCCCCGGTTCAACCCGATTTTGGGCGGGCTGGGACTGGGCCGGGCTGGCCCTAATGTCACCCATACTTTAGAAGAGCATTGATTGGGTACAACCATCAACGAAAAAAGTTCCCAAGTGCAATGTTAATCACAGAGCACATGACCCGAAATCTCGATCTGTAGTTTTGTCCAGAGATTACACCGCTATGCTATCTTGTTGTTTCCTTTACCTCACCCAGAGAAGAAAAGTGGTTTTTAGATCCATATGAAGCGGTGACTATATCTAACATCACACATGTGTTGTTTTATGCCTCATTCCTTTCTCTATAATATATTTAGGATATAATTAGATAATATACTTGTTTTCTGGTGTTTTTCTATGACTATTGTGCCTCGGCTGTTTTATAAAAAAGGAATTCTTTTTTTCCATTTTTCAGAAAATAATAATTAGTGCTTAGATCATTGCACATGCGAAAACTAAAAGCACAAGAGATTTTTTCCCAAAAAAGATGAAGGGCAAAATGGGAAAGAAAGACAGGCTGGTTCTCTGCGGTTGGTTGGCCAGCAACTGCCACTGTCATAAAACAAAACTGACCCGGGAACCAGCAGAGCAATGACGACAGCGACAAAACTCAAAACCCGAATGACGACGCACTCCAGGGGCATTTCCGGGAACAACAAAAAATGAGAGCAGTTGCAGAATAACCCAGGTTACGTGGTTCGCGCTTGATCGTCAAAAGAATCGGACCTCTCAAATCTCAATAATTTTCCATTACCACTGGCGGTGGCGCTAAAACAAAATCCAAGAGTAATTTAGAAATAGCTGAGGATTGTTTGGTAAAAGCGCAACCCTTTCGACTTTCGTGCATAGTGGAAGAACCCTGGAATTTGTAAATAAAGGATTTTAAAAGGAAGAAACGGTAATTTTGGCTTAGCTTATCTGCAAGCAATAAAGGCAGAAGAGGATGGTCATTTTGTCATTTTTGAGTGGCCGTTGGCGTGAGACGTGACAGAAGTGCACGTTAATAATTAATTAACTTTGTTAATTTTGTTGGGAAATCGATGTGTTTTTACTTGTGTTAAACTATGTTAAATGGAGTATATTTGTACTAGGTTTGGTTTGCCACGCCTTCGAAACGGCGCAACTTGTTTGATTATAGAAAAATAATTTTTGAGCTCCAGTAAATTAATTGAAGTAGCAAACATATTATATGAGAAACTTTTAGGAGTCCAGCAAAAAAAATATTATATAATTTTTTCATTTTTTGAATTATTTTTAAAGTTTTAAATTTTTTATTTTTTTAGTTTTTAACTTTTTAAGCTTTTTTTTAATTTTTAAAAAAAAAATCTTGATTTTTTGAATAGCAGAGGCAGGGAGAGAGAGAGAGAGAATAATTAAATAAATATAGGAGTTGTTTTGGGTGGGGATTTAAATTTGAGTTTTGGGGGGAAACTTTGGGGGGAAAAATATGTTTTGTGAGATTAGATCTGGACCTTTGATTTTTTGGGGGATTGAAGGAGAGCCACTTGATAGCTTTCTTTGTGTTTTATTATATAGATTTTGGCAGGGATGTCACCACTGTTAAAGCAACATTATTTCTCTACTATTTTAATAAGAGAGTTTGTCATAAACAATCTCGTTTTGTAACCAAACAAACAAGTGCATTGTAACACAACAAACACGTATAATGCACATACATAACTAATATAAAAGATGCCTTAGATCGATGATAGACAACGTAAGAATTTTCTTTTTAAAAATATATATTTATAAAGATGTGCATCGCACGGTAGCATTACTTTTGAGAGTAATGCTACATCCACTACTAAAATTACAATTTTTATCTTCACTTCTACTTTAGATGACACAACTTTTCTCTTCATTACTTTAAACACGGAAGAGAAAAATAATATTTTGGTAGTGAGTAGCATTACTCATCTATATAATAAAACACAAAGAAAGCTATCAAGTGGCTCTCCTTCATCTATATAATAAAACACAAAGAAAGCTATCAAGTGGCTCTCCTTCAATCCCCCCAAAATTAAAGACCTAGATCTAATCTCACAAAACACATTTTCCCACTTAAACTCAAATTCAAATTCCCCTTTCCCAAAACAACTCATTTATTTATTTAATTATTTCTCCCCCCAGGGCCGGCCCTGAGTTCCGGGGGGCCCTAGGCGAACTTCCGAAATGGGCCCCCTACCCCATACATTTAAAGAAAAACATGCAAAAACAAATTTACGTGTGAAATGCGTGCCTATATTTACAAGGGAAGTTTGAAATTGGGGGCCCCTAAAATCGCGATTTCGGCAGGGGCCCGAGGCGGCCGCCTTGCCCGCCTACATATCAGGGCCGGCCCTGTCTCCCCCCTCTCTCTCTCTCCCTCTCTATTCACTCCACTCTCTATTTACTCAGAAATTTAGTTTTTCATATTTTGGGTTTGTAAATTTTCAAATTTTCGAATTTTTTATTTATTTTTCATGCTATATTGAAAATAACAAATATCTCTTCAATAGTTAAATTTCATCATTTTCCAACCCCAAAGTTCTAAGAAGCTGGATTTTATACCTCCATTTATAATTATTTTTTAACATATACTAATGAAAACATGGACTTTTATTTACAACTAATTATTGTCATACTATTCAAACTTGAGCTACATAATTGTTGTTTTACTGTTTACAAGACTTTTCATATGTTGTTTCGTTCCAAAGACGTGCCGTAGGCACATACCCACGGGCAAATCTAGTCTATATAATAAAACACAAAGAAAGCTATCAAGTGGCTCACCTTCAATCCCCTAAAATCAAAGGCTCAGATCCAACCTCACAAAACACATTTTCCCTCCCAAAATTTCAAACCCCAAAATCAAAATTTTCCCCCCAAAACTAAAAAACTCATTACTTTATTACTATCTCTCTCTTCTGTCTTCACATTATCACATTTCTGCCCCCCCCCCCCCCCCCCCCCCCCCCCCCATTCTTTATTTATTTAATTAGAAATTTAGATTTTAAGATTTAAGATTTGTAAAATTTTCAGAATTTTTATGCTTTTTTCTTATTGCACATGTTATATTGAAAATAGCAAATATCTTTTCAACAGTTAAATTTCATCATTTTCCAATCCTAAAGTTCTAAGAAGTTGGATTTTACAATAATTATTTTTCAACATATACTAATAAAAATATGGACTTTTATTTACAACTAATTATTGTTATACTATTCAAACTTGAGCTACATAATTGTTGTTTTACTGTTTACAGGGCTTTTAGTGTGTTGTATCGTTCCGAAGACGTGCCGTAGGCACGTGCCCATGGGCAAATCTAGTTATTTTATAGATTAGACTTAGACACATGTGACTATAAGATAACTTCAACTTGGGATCCAGATACAAAGGCTCCCAAAAATTAATTGGGGAAATACTACTGACCATGATGAAATGGGTATACCAATAATTTTCGTTTTAAAGAGATATGTATGCATTTATAGCAAAAAAAAGGTTAAATTACTATAAACATAGCCATACAATGTCAAACCTGTGAAAATTGATGTGATATCAGTTTCTATTTATCGGTAATATCAGACATGGATGGAGAAGCTACAACAAGCAGTTCTGACAGCAAAATTTGGACTGACAAGGGGGAAATCGAACTAAGAGCAGGAAAGACTTAATATTATAGAATGGGTTACATGGGAGTGTAAAGAATGTTGACTTGAAATTCTTCTGGAACGACCTAGGAAATGAGTTGTGATTAAGCCAAACATGATCATACTTTGGTCTCAGAGATGTATGTTGAAGACACGGCCATGCCCTCCACGTCATATGTACGGACCAACCTCTGCCTTCTATCGGGTGATTCCATCCAGCAGAACTCAAGATGGAAGGACTGTGACTGGGCAACGCTTTTGGCAATGTCAGTCGGGCATCCCATGTACATACCCCCAGGTAAAAGGGTAATTTGGAAACCCCCATCAAAATTAATCAGGTTGTTTGATACTGTACCCGTCCAGTGGACATTTGCGGTTGCACCACCATTGGTAGTTGTAGTTATATCCTAATTGAGGGGAAATTGGATCAATCAATATACGAGTGATGCTATTTTTCAATGATAATCACATCTCAAAAATCTATCTTTCACAAAAATTGAGAAAAAAAAGAAAGGAATAGAAAGAGATGCTCATGCATCAACTAAATGTTAAGGCTTTGATATCCCTGCAACCTTCCTTAATTTGATTGCCCCCAAGGATAACAATGTGTCAATGTCCTTGGTGGATGGATAGCCTATGAAGCACGGATACTTCCAAACGCTCAACGTACCCGTGTCAGGTGCGTATCGGGTGCCGATACTCCTTGGGTACTCCCGGGTGCGTACCCAAGGAGTATCCATTTTTTTAATACATATTTGTAACTTTTGGACACAGTTAAGGGAAGATGAATGTTTAGGTCCCCAATGTAATTTCAAAAACTTGATGTTTTATGTTATGCTCAAACACAAAATAAGTATACACAATGTTTTGATAGTTAGATTATTATTTTTTTTCTCTAAAAATGCTCATAATTATAATGTATTCTTATAATTATATGAAATAGTTTAAATATATGCATTTTAAATAAAATAAATAAATAATTATTTATATATATAATATAATATATATTATATTTAACGTATCCACCAATGTACCCGTATCCTACTTTTTTGTAAAATCACGTATCCCCGTACCCGCGTCGTGTCGTACCCGCACCCCGTACCCGTATCTATGCTTCATAGTGGATAGCTATGTTTTCTTTTTTGGACTCAAAGTGGATAGCTAAGTAGTAGTAAAGGATTTTGGCCACTTTTGGGACTTTTGGGTGTATGATATATGTATTTAAAGTTTAATGGATTAATCCAAATAAGGAATTTTTTCGGGAGTGATATATAAACTTTTTTTAGGAACATTTTTTTAAAAAAAATTCTATTTGAACTGATAATATTGTTCGGAATTATTTCATACTAACATGTTGATTTACTTTAGTGGGCATTGAATCTGAAATAAATTGATCCATGCTCATGTTAAGGACCTGAATTGAGAAGTTTCCAAGGTCCTAAAAGAAAATTGAGTTAAAAGTACTATGTTTCTTTCTTTTCTTCAAGAAGTATATTGGTTATGTTTCAATATGCTATTCATATGATGGAAAGCCATAATTTCAACCCAAACCACAGGGCTAACTTGATGGAAATTTAAAACTATTAGGCAACAACATAAAATGTTGTAGGCACTACGTAGCTGGAAGAGGGTGAGAATCATACAGATCAATTTTGAAATTGATTTTTGTTTTTTTGGTTTTTTTTTTTTAAAGAGAGAATCTGTGGACAGAAGCACCAGGAGTTTATTAATAAAAAATTAACAAAACACTCTGAACTACACTTGTAAATCTCCTAGACTCCCTAGCTATAAAGGATGTATATAATTCTCAAAATTTTATCCTAACATATATTGAACATATTAAAAAAAGAAATTCACTAGATATGCACCGAACCTGGATTAACTGACCCTTGCTATCCATCTCAAGCAAAACAACTGTATCAGCCTCAGCAACTGTTGCCCCATATACACCACTTCGTTTGGTTACTGAGTGTCCTTCCCATCGACCCAGCACTGGAGTTATCCTAGTTGTCATGTCCTGTTATAGTGTTATGATTAGAGTGCAAATTTAATAAGACATTGATGTCTAATATATAGGTAACAACTAGTCACTATTAAATATCAGTTTGTGGACTATAAGAACTGCTATATCACTCTAAGGGGGATAATTGAAAGGAAAGTAGTCTATAGATGGCAATTAATCTGATAAGCTGATTACCAAAAAGCTGCATGAAGAAGACAGAAGGGGTGCCTCATTTCCTCTTTCTTCAACAAAAATAAGCAGCATCTCGAGAGCACCCTTTGGGTCCATAATATGGAAGGCTCTTGCCCTCATGTCTTTTTGCAATGAATAGAGGCAATTCTCACATACAATAGAAGGACGCCGAGAAGGGATTTTCAAGTTTCTGGCAGGGAGAAAGAAAACCAGAAGAAATTTTGCACAAGTCAGAGGTCTAATATGCTAAATGCAAAGATAAACATAAGACAGATACACATCATAAACCCTCACATTTCATATGTAGAGGGGACCTTAAATTTGCAACATGCCAAATAATACTGTTCTTATGTACCACTAATAGTTACCCAAGGATGAATCTCAATTCATGAAAGGTATTATTTTTTGAATTTTAAAATGTAATGGATAGTTAGTAGGCGGCGACTACGCTCAATGCCTCGACGATAAAGGGGAGGGAGATGGGAAGTCTAGAAGTCTTGGTGAGCGGACCAGTAAAAAATTGCAGAGTTAGTCATAACAGGGGTGTACGAGAAGTAGTGGCAGGACTGTGATGCTACTCCGTGCTGGAGTAGTCAAGAAGGCCCTCTTGCAATCAGCAATGAACTCAAATATAATATATTTGGTAACTACAATTACTTCGTCAACTCAAATCAAGTTAATACATTTTATGTGTGAAAAATTGAAGACACATCATCAAATTTGCATGGAGCCGCTTAGAACAAATGCTAAATCTCAAAACTTCCAATAGGAGGAGTATAGGGATGAAAGGGTCAAAGAGGAGAGAATATTAGACTGTAGGTAAAGTGTGTCGGTGAGGTGGGTGTAATCTTATTTGTAGCCAGCATGAATAGTTTTTTTGGAATATGAAGGGGATGCATAGGGGGCTTGCATAGGCTATTAGGCTCATCTTCGATACAATCTCAAGAAAACATCCTGATATACTTGTCTTGCAGGTGAATAAGATCGAGCAACTGAGTGGTAAGGTGATTAGTAGAAACTGGAGCTAAAGGAGTAACTTTCTAAAAAGTTTTGCCTGTCTGTGGGACTTCAGGGTGTATAGTGTGAGCATTTCCTAATTAGTCCATCAAAATAAGTATTCTTTTCCCACAACAACATACACAGAGAAAACTAATCTAGTAACTACGCACTTACCTGGGAGACTCTTCGCCTGTGTCATCTTCTCCCAAAACACCTGCTCGAAGTACCGTTTCCAACATTCCAGCAGTCTGATATCTCAGAGAAAAAGCCTTCTCCCTAGGAAAGAAGCCAATCTGAGGACTAAACAGGAAGACTATCAAAACAGCCACCAATATAATATTACAGGATGAACAAATGTCAGTCTATAAAATCAAAGGTTTAATAATTAGTTTAAAATGTCACCTGTTGATATTTGTCGACTGTAAACATGTTGGTCTCCTTAATTTTGTACTCTGCCCATTCATGTTCATATTCATTGCCTTCAATGGAGGTTCCTGAGGGGGCTTGTTTTATGTATAACCTATGCATTCCATTACAGAAAACACCTATTCAGATACATATTTCAGTAGAAAATGATGTTGAAGTTAAGCAAAATAATGTAGAAAGTCAAAATTAGAAACTCGGACTACGCTAATATAACACTACAATAAAATTACGCTACTAGTAATCAGGATTCTCACATACATCAATAAAAATCCTTTCGAAGATGTGATTCTCAGGACAGGACGTTAGGTACCACAAATTAGAGGCATAAAAATGAGATGTATTTATTGAATTCGAAGATTGGATCTTCACATTATATTTGACAAATTATGACTTTTGATGATCAAATTTTAAGAATGTGGGGGTTATGTAATCGGGTTTAAATAGGATTTTCTTATGGAAGGGAAAAAGGCGAAGTAAGCAGTATTCTGTTGAAATCACAGCCTAAGAAATTGGAAGAAAACAATGGCACTTTCTTTGTGAAAGGTTAGAATTGAAGTCAGTGATGTCATGTAACACCTCATTTGACTGAAGAGATGGGTGCACAACAATGTTTTCTCGTGCGACATATGCAAAGTGCATTGGATGGTAGGTGTTATCAAAAGAAATCAATACATTTTATGCAAATTAATCAAATTCTCCCCAACATATATCAATTCTCACATTAAAAAGCCCATCAGCTTTGTTAAACTCAACTCCTTATTCTAATATATGAGATGATAATAAAAACCATCTTAGACACAAAAGCACTCTCTTAACTCTGCAAGAATTTCAAATTACAGTTAACCAGTTTCGTTCTTCCGAAGAACAATTGTTAGAAATAAACAGAATACACTAAAAACTAATCCAATCGAAATCACAAGAGAACTCACGTTTGGATGAGACTGATGAGCTCATCTTCCCCATACGAGCTTACAGACAGCCTCGTCCTCACATTTTGGAGTAAGTTCCCATAACCATCAAATTGCTACATACCCGAAACCCAAACCCTAATTTAAAATAGATTCCCAAAAATGAAAGGAAAAAAAAAACAGAATCTCAAATCAAGTACTACTAACATAGAAGGACCCATCCCATTTTCCCAAATTGAGATCGATAAACCGATGCAAAGCGTCCACCCCCATAGACACCTCATTCTGCGCCTGCTCTGCAACTGAAGAAGAAGAAGACGACGACGGCGAAGAAGAAGAAGACGATGACGTCACTACAAGTTCCAGCCTTTGGACTTGGAATCCCCCAATTCGGTGGAGAGAAGGGGATATGGGAGAGAATTGGAAGGAAAGTCGTCGAGTTCGAGTGTGAAATGGTCGTGATATTGAGAGGAATGGTGGAATTCTTAGAGTCGAGTTGAGGATTAGGGTTTCCGACATTGTGGGGAAGAAGGAGAAGTGACGGGATAAACGGCGCGGGTGTGGCTGGTTTTAAAGCAGACTTATCCGTAATGCCCGGCCTGTGATTGGCTACTCGGTCATTCATGTTTGTGTATCATAGTCGTAGATAAAGTTGAAAATTGCCGGTAAGGTTCACGGTCTAACTCCGAATCAGCTCGTTCAAGTTCGTTCGATAGTTGAATGAAACGAATCTTTCTTAAATTGACAAGGTGAACTTAAGTTACAGCTTGAATTATCTACGAATGTATAAGATAACAACAAAGATAGTGCAACCTAGTGTTTTTTTTGGAGGTAAAAGGTGGAATAACGCGACCATGTTTCATTAATAAGAAGTTAATAAAACAACCCGGTGTACCGGGAGAATACAAAAGTATAGTGCAGGAAATAAAACATAATCCCCCAACAAAACCCTGGGGATGGGTCTAATCATTCATACATCATACAACCAAAAAAGCAGTAGGTCGATACAAACTACCAAGTAGCGGAGACTGCGGCTAAACCTCTGATGAGTATGGAGGGCGCCAACCCCTCAGTCCAGTATCAGCCCAAACTCAACCTCCTCATCATCAAATTCCTCCACCTGGAAGACTCTGACAATCCTCCCTCTTGCTCATGTGGCAGCAGCCGTAGCCAAAAAAGAGATAAGATGCATGATATGAGTAAGATTATCAGAAATACTATTACATGAAGCACGAAAATAAAAATTATTTCTGTCTAGCCATAACACCCATATAGTTGCCGCAATGGCAATGTACCATGCATCCTTCATTTCGTGGCGGATCAAGACAAATTTTGGGCCAACCCACAAATTCTCATATTCACTGGGATAGTCAGCTGTTCCTAAGGCTCGTAATACCTCTACCATAGTTGCCTTATTCCTTGGGCAGTAAATAAAAAGGTGATTCAAATTCTCCACATGCATGTTGCAGAATCCACAGTTAGACGCTATCTGGGGCTGTCTTTTGGCAAGGTTCTCTCTGGTGAGGATTGCATTATTGAGTACTAGCCAGAGGAAGACCCTGACTTTAAGGGGGATTTTTGCCTTCCATAACACCTGTGCCCAGCTGGGTTTGCATCCTCGGTAGTGAATTCGATGATACAGAGATCTAACCGTGAAAGCTCCCTTGGTCTCGAGTTCCCAGCGCATCTGATCTGGGCCTTGAGCACACCTCGCACCGGTCCGTGTGATGTGTGCTAGTAGTTCAAGCAGTTGCTGATGTAATTGTGGGGTAAGAGTTCCTCGGAACGACGACCTCCAATTGCCCTGCTTCCAAGTCTCGGCCACCGATATATTTGGTCGATTCGTTTTCTCATACAGTTCTAGGAAGGTGTCCTTAAGTGTATGGGCACCACACCATTTGTCCCACCAGAATCTAGTGGACCGTCCATTACCTATAGTTGAGGTAACTGTTGAGTTGAACGGTACGCTAGCTTTGGTAATTCCTTTCCAGAATCGAGAAACTCTAGACCCTACTCGGAAGCCTAAACTTCTCGTACCTTTTCCCCGAAGGTACAGTTGAATGAAATCCTGCCATTCTTCCCCGCTGTGATGAAACACCTTCCACCACCATTTTCCGAGAAGGGCGAGGTTCATGTCTCTAAGGTCGAAGATGCCTAGTCCTCCATGCTTCTTCTTCATGCAAACAATACTCTATTTGATGAGGTGGTATCCTCCCCTATTCGAGTTTGCCGCTTTCCAAAGGAATCTCTTCCGGATTCGGTCAATCCGTTGGATTACCCATTTAGGAAGCTCAAAAAACGACATGTAATAAATGGGCAGATTAGACAACACTGAGTTGATGAGAACCACTCAGCCACCGAGGGAGAGCGATTTTCCTTTCCAACCCGACACCCTGTCCTCCACCCTGTCAATGATAGGTAGCCAGTCCGCCTTAGTAAGTTTTTCTGGCCTGAGTGGGAGCCCTAAATATTTGATTGGGAACTCATCTGTCAAACAGTTTAGGATGGTTGCATGGTCCTGTGCCTCTGCATCGGAGAGTGCAATTGGAATTAAGGCACTTTTGTGGAAATTAATCCTGAGACCTGACCAAGCTTCAAAATAGTAGATGGCCCCTTTAAAGCAGACTGTCTCTAACCTATCCCCATTACCAAAGAGTAGGGTGTCATCAACATACTGCAGAATCGTACATTCTTGGTTAGAGTGACTGCTAGCCACTGGCGTGATCCAGCCTTTTCTCCGGCAGTTGTCAAGAATGCCCCTCAGTACATCTGCTACGATAGTGAATAGCAGAGGAGACAGCGGATCCCCTTGCCGTAGCCCCTTCTTGCAAGGAAACGAAGGACCCGGTTGCCCATTAACTGAGATTGCCATTTTACTAGTGTATAAGCACTGTTTGATCTACCTAATCCATTTAACCCCGAAGCCTCTCCCTCTGAGAGCTTCCAGCAAACATTCCCAGTCAACGGAATCATATGCATTCTCAAAGTCTAGTTTTATGAGATCATGCCAGGAAATACCAATGGGGAGGTTGTTCCTGAGTAAGAGAAGATTCTTAAGAAAAAGTTCTTTATCGTCTAAGGAAGCCACTGGAGGGGAAGGAGAATGAAGAGAGCTAGGGGTGGTATCTTTGGAAGAGGGAGGAACAAGAGATGACACCATTAAACAAGAAGAGATTTGAGGAATCTTCTCACACTCAACCAAAACCTTATTAGATAAGTTCGACCCTTTACCCTTACCCTGACCAGAGGAGACATCAGATTTCTTAATAAAACCTGAATTTTGAAAATTAGCAGAAGATGAGGGATTAGGAACAACAGGATTACCCCAATTGTCCCAACCAGAGTTCAGAGTGGAAGATTGAATAGGAGCAACCAGAGCAATATCAGAAGAATGGAGGACAGGTAAATCAGGATAGGAGACCGAAATGGTAAAGGCTCTAGATCCCACCCAAAGGGTGTATTCTTTGATCAAATCCAAAGGACATCTGAGAAAATCAGTCACCACTTCAAGATGGCCATTGCTCATCCTATTCTTTGAGGAAAAACCCACAAAATCCCCGATACATTTAGAAATTAAACTGAAAGAGGAGGAAGAGTCACAGTACGGAGGAACCCCAGAAAGGATACATTTAGTTTTCACTAAACTCAGAGATCTTTTATTGACACCAAACTGAGGCCAATTCTTGACTCTAAAGATGGCTTTACCAAAACGCAAATCCTGACCCCTAAGGTTTTCAAGACATTGAATATTAGGGCATTTACAGACAAAATCACCATTAGGGAGCATCCAAAGACCCCAGTTCCAACCCGGAACTTGAAACCTAGAGTCAAGAAAATTAACTAGATCCATGGCAGTACGGGACCCAGACACGACCGAAACGACCCCTTCCATGTTCAAAGCAAGACACCCATCTTTCATTTCTTGAGAAAAATCACAGAAAATTTCAATCCTAGATTTAGAAAACTGAGGGGTAGAAGGATTAATCGAGGGATGAAGAGGAGGAAAGATAGACTTAAATTGCAGAGGAATAGAGGAAGGAGTGAAAGTAGGAGTACTGGAAGAGGGGTGAGAACCCAAAACACCTGAAGAGTTAAGAGAAGTACCCTCACCACGGTTTTCCCAAGAACAGGCCACCACCGCAGCAGTTTTAGAGACTCTATTATCCAGGTTAGCAAGAGCCACCGAGTCTTCAGATGCTTGACCACCTCCTTGTTTGGAAACCCCAAGAACAAAAGAGGATCTCCCACCTCTACCACCACCGCCTCTGTGCTGAAAACACCCACTACCACCAAATCTGCCCCCATTTCTGCCACCCCTGCCACTATTACCAAAGTTCTTGGAAGGGCAGACATTCTGATGGTGCCCTTTCCCACCACAAGTGCGACACACCAACATATTGCGACAATTTTTCTTAAAATGGCCCTTGGAAAGGCACCAAAAACAGATGAGATTAGCATCTAAAAGAGAGAAGGCAGGAGAGGGAAGGGAAGAGGGAAAGGAAGATAGGCGGTAAAGAGGGCCTTCTGGGGCCTTCCCACTATAAGTATTACGAGGAGTTTTTGCAAAACAGTCTTTCTTGAGGCCATATTTGAGAACTTCCACCCACTTCTTTGTAGGTCCCGCCACAAAAGAGCATGCACTCATGCATGCAACGTTTGGTGCATGCTGATGCATGACAACGTTTGATGCAAGCATGGTGTCTCTTCCAAAGCATGGTGTCTTTTCCAAAGCATGGTGTCTCTTCCAAAGCATGGTGTCTTTTCCAAAGTATGGTGTCTTTTCAAAAGCATGGTGTCTCTTCCTTCTTATAAATTCTCACTATTTTCTTCATTTGAAGATACACTCAACTGAAGAGAAAAATAGAGATTGATAGCCATAGAGAGCTTATAAAGTATTGAGAGTTTTTTTTGTAAATCTTTTGAGATTGGGAAATAATATTTGTGTTGTTTTCTTCTCAAATTTATCTCTGTTGTTTTTCTCACGATCCCAACAAGTGGTATCAGAGCGAGGTTGAGTTGTTGAGTGCCAAAAGCCTTTGCAGATCAAGATGTCGATGGAGGAATCAATATCATCATCATCATTTGGAGCCATGATCAAGCTTACTGCCACCAACTATACACTTTGGAGACCTCGGATGGAAGATCTCCTAAGTTGTAAAGATCTCTTTGATCCTATTGAGGAGAAGGGAGAGAGACCTGAAGCTACCAATGAGGCGGACTGGAAGAAGATGAACAGGAAAACGGTCGGTCAGATTCGACAGTGGATCGATCACAGTGTCTTCCATCATGTTGCCCAGGAGACGGATGCTTTTGCCCTTTGGAAGAAGCTGGCGGATATGTACCAGGCCAAGACAGCTCGAAATAAGGCCCTGCTGATGAGACGGTTGGTGAACCTGAAGCTACAGGGAGGAACTTCTGTAGCAGAACACACCAGCGAGTTTCAGAGCCTGGTGAATCAGCTATCTTCAGTGGAGTTACCACTTGAAGATGAGTTACAGGCACTTCTACTTCTCAGCTCTCTTCCAGACAGTTGGAAGACATTGGTGGTCTCCCTCAGCAACTCGGCTTCGACTGGCAATCTTACCATGTCTATGGTTAAGGATGCCCTATTCAATGAGGAAGCTCGGAGAAAAGACGTTGGCACAGAAGCACAAGCCTGCGTCACAGAAGTCCGTGGGAGACAGCGAGAGGAAGATCGAGGCAGGTGGAGAGGCAGGAGCCAAAGCAGAGGCAGATCGAGAGGCAAATCAAGTGATGGGAGGAGGCCTGCATACAACTGCCATCACTGTGGCAAACCAGGCCACATAAAAAGAAATTGTTGGAAGTTACAAAAGCAAGGCGGTCAGGGAAGGTCACAACCAAAGAAGGAAGGAGATGCACAAGTCACAGTACTAGAAGATGTGGCTCTTTGCTCTCATGAGGATGAGACATGCCTCCATGTGTCGAATCAGGGCGTAGAATGGGTGGTAGATACTGCAGCATCTTGCCATGCCACTCCTCGAAAGGACATCTTCACGACGTACAAAGCTGGAGACTTTGGCTCGGTGAGGATGGGCAATTCTAGCTTTGCTAAGATTGTCGGAATTGGTGACGTTCGGATGCAGACTGATGTCGGGTGCACAATCACACTGCAGGATGTTCGCCATGTACCTGAACTTCGACAAAATCTTCTTTCGGTGAGAGCCCTAGATGAAAAGGGCTATGATAACCGTTTTTACAATGGCTCGTGGAGGATGCTGAAAGGTGTAATGGTGATCGCTCGTGGATATCTCTGCAGCACTTTGTACAAGACTCATGTGAAGATCAATGTGGAGAGTCTCAATATTGTTGAACATGAAGCTTCGCAGAAACTGTGGCACCAGAGACTCGGTCACATGAGTGAGAAAGGTTTATCAACCTTGATGAAGGAAAATCTTATCTCCATTACCAAGAATGCAGAGCTTCAACCTTGCAGCAGCTGTTTATTTGGCAAGCAGCGAAGAGTCTCTTTTAGTTCCTCTTCGACAAGGAGATCAGAGTTGCTCAGTCTGATACATTCTGATGTTTGCGGTCCTATGGAGGTGGAGTCTCTAGGCGGTAACAAATACTTTCTGACATTTATTGATGATGCTTCTCGGAAGGTGTGGGTGTATTTTCTGAAGACAAAAGATCAGGTCTTGGAAATCTTCAAATCATTTCATGCCATGGTAGAGCATGAAACGGGGAAGAAGCTGAAGTGCCTTCGCTCAGATAACGGAGGCGAGTATACATCCAGGAGTTTTGATGCCTATTGCAAGAGTCAGGGCATTCGGCACGAGAAGACGGTTCTACGTACCCCGCAACACAATGGGGTAGCAGAAAGAATGAACCGAACAATCATGGAAAGAGTCAGAAGTATGCTCAGCACAGCAAAGCTGCCAAAGCCATTTTGGGGAGAAGCTGTTCGCACTGCCTGCTACTTGATCAATCGTTCTCCATCAGTCCCGCTGAATTTCAACATCCCGGAGAAGAAATGGACCGGCAAAACCCCCTCCTACTCTCACCTGAGGACATTTGGATATCTGGCTTATGCACATGTCTCAAAGGAGCTCAGGCAGAAGCTCGATGCGAGAACCACTCCATGCATTTTCATAGGCTATGGAGACGAGGAGTTTGGATACAGGCTATGGGATCTAAAGACGAAGAAGCCCATCAGAAGTAGAGACGTGGTGTTCCATGAAAATCAGACATATGGGGACACTGAAAAGCCTACAATTGCTGAAAGTCCTGTCAGTACTCAGGACTTTGTTCCAGATATAGTACCAGTACAAGCTGCCGCAGATGATGATGTGTCTGATCAAGAACTAGAAGCAGAACCAGAGAATGAGGAAGAAGGGATTGATGAGCCTGGGGAGCCGCAACCTTTCATAGCTGCAGAACCAGTACAAGATAATGATACACCGCCTGAGACGAGTGAGCCTCAGCTACGTAGATCTGAAAGAGGCCATGTTCCGTCTACTAAATATCCAGAATCAGAGTACATTCTTCTTACTGATGAAGGGGAGCCAGAGAATTTCCAGGAAGCATTGTCTCATCCAGACAAAGACAACTGGCTGCACGCTATGCGGGATGAGATGGACTCTTTAAAGAAGAACCAAACCTACGATTTGGTTAAGCTTCCAGGAGGGAAGAAGGCACTAAAGAACAAGTGGGTATTCAAGCTCAAGAAAGATGGCAGCGGAAAGGTGGTGAAGCACAAAGCTCGGCTAGTGGTCAAAGGATTCCTTCAGAAGAAAGGCATCGATTTTGGTGAGATTTTTTCTCCAGTTGTAAAGATGACTTCAATCCGAGTCATGCTCGGATTAGCAGCTAGCCTAGACTTGGAGCTTGAACAAATGGATGTGAAGACTGCATTTCTCCACGGTGATCTGCATGAAGAAATTTACATGGAGCAGCCAGAGGGATACGAGGTTCCAGGGAAAGAGAATCTCGTATGTAAGCTGAGGAAGAGTTTGTATGGCCTCAAGCAAGCACCAAGGCAATGGTACAAGAAGTTTGATTCATTCATGGTGAGTCAAGGCTATAAGAGGACTGCTGCAGATCAATGCGTCTACATTCAAAGGTCCCCTAATGGAAATTTCATTGCACTGTTACTATATGTCGATGACATGTTGGTCGTCGGACAAGATGCAGTGAAGATCAGACAGCTGAAGATAGAACTCTCTAAGGTCTTTGATATGAAGGACCTTGGGCCAGCTCAGCAGATTTTAGGTATGAACATCTCTCGAGACAGAAAGGCCCGAAGATTGTGGTTATCTCAAGAGAAATATGTTGAACGGGTGATCAAGCGATTCAACATGGAGGGTGCCAAGCCAGTTAGCATCCCACTGGCTAATCATTTCAAGTTGAGCAAGAGTTCGTGTCCCTCATCCAGGAAAGAGATCGAGGAAATGGAAGTTGTGCCTTATTCTTCAGCGGTTGGAAGTCTGATGTATGCAATGGTGTGTACGAGGCCGGATATTGCACATGCAGTAGGTGTGGCAAGCAGATTTCTCTCCAATCCAGGAAATGAGCATTGGGAGGCTGTGAAGTGGATTCTCAGGTATCTTAAGGGTACTTCAAAGATATGTTTGTGTTACGGGGGAGCTGATCTGGTTTTGGAAGGCTATACAGATGCAGATATGGCCGGAGATCTTGATGGTAGAAAATCGACTTCTGGTTTTATCTACACTTTTGCAGGGGGAGCTGTGTCATGGCAGTCAAGGTTGCAGAAATGCGTTGCACTATCTACGACAGAAGCAGAGTACATTGCTGCCGCTGAAGCTGGCAAGGAGATGTTGTGGTTAAAGCGATTTCTACAAGAACTCGGAATCAAGCAGAATGACTACAAGGTACATTGTGACAGTCAGAGTGCTCTGGATTTGAGTAAGAATTCAATGTACCATTCCCGAACAAAACATATTGATATTCGCTATCACTGGATACGCGAGGTGATGGATCAACATTTGTTGAAACTGATGAAGATCCACACGAAGGAGAATCCAGCAGACATGTTGACAAAGATTGTGTCTCGGGAGAAACTAGAGTTATGCAGAGACATAACTGGAATGGATGAGAGATGACGATTGGTGCAGATGTGGCGTGAGGGGGAGAATTGTAGGTCCCGCCACAAAAGAGCATGCAGATGTGGCGTGAGGGGGAGAATTGTAGGTCCCGCCACAAAAGAGCATGCACTCATGCATGCAACGTTTGGTGCATGCTGATGCATGACAACGTTTGGTGCAAGCATGGTGTCTCTTCCAAAGCATGGTGTCTCTTCCAAAGCATGGTGTCTTTTCCAAAGCATGGTCTCTCTTCCAAAGCATGGTGTCTTTTCCAAAGCATGGTGTCTTTTTAAAAGCATGGTGTCTCTTCCATTCTTATAAATTCTCACTATTTTCTTCATTTGAAGATACACTCAACTGAAGAGAAAAATAGAGATTGATAGCCACAGAGAGCTTATAAAGTATTGAGAGTTTTTTTTTGTAAATCTTTTGAGATTGAGAAATAATATTTGTGTTGTTTTCTTCTCAAATTTATCTCTGTTGTTTTTCTCACGATCCCAACATTCTTGGGGGGTGAAGTGCAAAAATCCCCCACTTCTTGATGCCTCACCAAAGTCGAAGTGTCTCTGCCACTGACAGTGACAAGACGACTATGATGGGGCAGGTCGACAGGAGTTGTAGAGTCACGAGGGACATGCTGAGGGCAGGGAATATTGGAAAGAGGAGAAGGAATGGAAGGATCAAGAAGAGCGGGCGATTCAAGAACAAGGTGAGGAGAGGACGCCATCAATCTCCTTTGGTTTGTTGAACCCAAAAAAAAAAGAGTGAAGAATTAATTTCACCTAAAAATCCTCCTCTTTTTCTTTTTTACTTTTGGTCTTCTAACTTTCACTCCAATTTTGGGTTTCTTTGGCTTTTTTGCTTCCCCTTTGTTATTATGTTTCTTGAGTAATGCATTAGCCACTACCAATTTCACTACCATTCTCTTCACTAACTTCGGTGGCATACTCCTATTGGAGAGTTTCCCCACCTACTCAATCTTTCCCTACCTATTGGAGTGAGCCAACTAAGGTAGTGAAGAGAAATATAGTGAAATTGGTAGTGGATGTAGCATTACTCTTTTTTTAAAGGATAAGTGTATAAGTTTATGCATCGGTTGCAGTTTCGAACTTTTGTTACATTTTGTGCAAAATCCGTTGTGTTCAGAAATTGGGTTTAAAATCAGTTCTTGGTAAAATGTGGCATTTTATTAACCATTTTTGGTGATTACAGTATACCCTATACTATACAGCTAGAATTTGATGACAGAGTTGAAAATGTTGTAAACTTCTGTATTTCCAGTTTATCTTTCAAATAATTCGAATAAGTAAATATTATTGTAAAGAAGGGACGCTTCAAATATAAAAAAGCATTTACATATCTATATAATAAATTACAAAGAAAGCTATCAAGTGGCTCTCATTCAATCTCCCCTAAAATTAATGGTCCAGATTTAACCTCACAAAACACATTTTTCCTCTAAAAGTTCCACCCCAAAACTCAAATTCAAATTCCCCCTCCAAAAAAACTCATTTATTTATTTAATTATTTCTCTATCTCTCTCTCTATATATATAGAAACATGGACTTTTATATCCCAATTTATAATTATTTTTTATCATATACTAATGGAAACATGGACTTTTATTTACAACTAATTATTGTCATACTATTCAAACTTCAGCTACATTATTGTTGATTTACTGTTTACAAGACTTTTCATATACTGTATCGTTCTGAAGACGTGCCGTAGGCACGTGGCCACGGGCAAATCTAGTACTATATCAAGTTACAAGTTTGTGACAAAATTGTTTTGGTTGTTGTTGTTGTATATTAGAGAATAAGGCTATGTTGGGAACAAACTTATGTTAGGATAACTGACTCATAACTTCAAGAACCATTGTTATCCTAACTTCCGCATGTTTGGGACTCATTTTGGAGTTAACATAACTACTTTATCTTACCCAAAAAGGTGAGACAACCATAGTTATCTAAACTCCACTCTTAATTAGTTTTTTCTCAACTTTGAAGATGACTTTAGAGGTGAAGGTGTGACTATCAAAGTTAGCATACCTTAAACTTCCAAAGTTAACTCTCGTTATCTAAACTTTGTTCTCAAATAGGGCCCTGAAACTATGAATAGTTTTTTTAGTTCTTTTTACAGAAAACCAAGAATGGCAACTACAAAATAATGTCTAAAAAACTAGATGTCGAAGAGGCCCTCTAACTCCTCCTGTCCTAAAAGAACATGGAAACACACAAACCAAAACTACACTCACAAACACACAAACCAAAACTACACTCACATTACTCAAGTAACTCAACTGCCACTTTTCTCTCCTCTTGACCTGATCGACTCAATAGCAAAAACTAAGTTGTTTATGTCTCATTTCGTGCATGTTCTAGAGAACACCAGAGGAGAAACAAAAGCATGAGAGGGGTAATATCATTTATGTTTTACCGGCAGGAAAAACTAATAAGTTATTAATGCTATTAAAAAATAGTGTAACCCAGCTTACACTATTTGAAATTATCAAATAACAATAATGATTATGAGCTATATCAGACTGATATGCTGTGTTTTTGTACCACTAAGCATCAACGTGAGCAACAAGGCACCTTAGTTTCTCAATTCCATATTCTCTTATGAATATCTACTGGGTGTGGGCTTATTGGCTTAATCTAGTTTTGAAAAGGATCTTGGGATATCTAGTTGGGTATAGTATGGTAACCTCTTTGTTTCGTACCTGTTTGAGTTCTTTGGAAGGAAACATTTATCTTATTATTAAATTGTTTACACTTCTTTTATTTTATATTTTATTTGTATTATTGTATTTATTTATATGTTTGTTATTATTTTTTCCTTTCAAGTTCTTTTGGGCATTTTCAAGCGAGCAAATCCGGTGTTCACAAAGGAGGATTAGATCTGCCTCTTGTCAAGGCTGGTTTTGTGGCTACAAGAATATCTGTAAGATCAATTGTCACTCAATTTTATTTCTCTGTATATTTAATTTACAATTAGTAAGTTTCCTTCTGTTTTTGGTTTTTTTTTTGTCCATCTGTTGTTGTCTCCTTTGTCACTGTTCATTGTTGATACTTGTCCGTTGCAGTTAAAATATATTAAACTAGAAGTACATTTTGAAGTAGGAAGTTCACGTTCTTAATCTGCTATGAAAATAAGATTCTTAGGGTAATTATTTTCATTTCCTTTTGGAAGCAACATGACTAATCAAAATAATTTGTACTGTTGTTTATGTTTTTTTCTTCAGGAGCTACTTTCAAACATTTCAAGTGGAGGTAATTGTAAGTTGAGGTGCCACATAGCATCCACCTAGGATTTTAGTAACTGTAAAGCCCTTTTTTGCAAAGTAAACATAATTGAAGTGGAAGTGCCCCTTGTGTTTCCTTCATGTAAAACAATTACGCAGTTAGTTGATATATAATTTACCCTTACATTGTCTATTTGAGCACTTGGAGAAGTCCAAATTTCAGTGAAGAAAGCTCGGTAGATGAGATCTCAAGCATCTAGTCCAAATCCAAAACATTGATGAAAAAATGTTATCTCTGCATCAAGTCCATATTTTCTTTTCTTGTTTCAGAATCTGATGGGGGCACTTTTAAGATACAAATGGCAGCGCAAACACACACTAGAGCATAATTTTGCAATTGTTGAGACACATGCATACAAGTTCCTTATTTACACAGCTGGTCTAGACCTATATGGCCATCTGATATGTATGAAGCCATGAACTTGTCTGTTTCTTATACCGTTTGACAGTATTTCCTTGTTTCTTTTAATTGCTTATTTTTGGCTCTAATAATTCAGGTGACATCGCTCAATCTTGAAATTGTGAGAGCGTTAGCACGAGGTAAGGATTTCTAGAATTTTTAACTGCTTTCCTCTGTTCCAACTGAAATTATTTATATGCTATTGTTTTATACGTGCATAAAGAACGGCTATGTCCTTTATGTATCCCCCACTTAAGTTGTGTAAATATTCATTCAACCCACTGCTTAATGAGTTATATTGTTACACCAGAACTGCTCACTTTTCAACTGAGCATCTTTGATTGAAGATAATGATAGAGTATGATATATAAAATAATTAGGTGTCATAATGTCCTCCTTATTTATTGGTTTACTAATTAATATCATGGCTGTAGTGTACATGATGTCTAGAGTATGGATGGCATGATGTGTTCATGTTGCTTGTGTAGCTCTGAGCTGCTGCATGGTTTTTATGGAAATTAATTATTTATTTAAGGAGTGATGATGCTCTAGACCTTTTGATTGTAGACACGGTAGACGAGGGATTGATTTAAGTCTTCATTTGTATTTGGTTCATCACTTGTTTCTCTTGGCCATAGTAGAAGAAAATTAGTGTCCTTTAACTGCGTTAGATTCTTTAGATTATTGGAATAGACTGTGACAATGTTCGTTCCACCTTGACAAACTTACTGCCATATAGAAGGCCTTAAGCTTATAAAGGGCAGCTATCAATGTTACTTACATTTGTCAGATAGTGGGAGAAATGCTCTTAAAACGGATGTAAAAGTAGTTTGTTTCATGACTTTATCCTTTTGCTTATATATCTAAAATTTTCATGTACGCTTGTATTCCTTTAATGCTTTTCCCTCAGTTTTTGAATGAAATATCTCGCTAAGACCAACCTCGTCAGTTAACTGGTGACACAAAAGAATCACTTGTCTAGAGCTTAGTCTAGTCAGAAAATTGAAAGTAACAATTCCCCGTTAGTTCTCTCTTGCAGAAGGGATACCAGCTGTTGGAATGTCACCATTTGCTTGTGGAATGTCAACTCGTGAAAGAAATGTCAGGAGCAACCGTAAAATGTTGTTTGAATAATTGCATCATTTTTCTTTATACTCTTTAAACTGTTAGATAAAAGAGAATTTTTTAACTTTATTTAATGATTATTAAATAAAGAAAATAGAAAAAAATTATACTTTAGTATGCTTTATCTAAGCAATTACTTAATTGAAATAAGCAAGAAAAGGTTTAAAGTCCCGATCTTGTGGTAAGAGTGAGACTGTTTTAGGCTGAAACCACCTTTGTGCCAGCAACAAGGATGATCACCTCTCATAGTGTACTAGAACCTCCGTCTACACAATCCTTGTCATACAGGGGCAAGAGGAGGGATAATACGACAGCAACAACAACTAAGTCTTTATCCCAAAATTTTGGGTCGGCCAAGAGGATGGATAATCCTTATCAATAAACATGTTTAGTTTTGAAGACAAACTATTCATGGAATGGAGGATGGTGTAGATGCATGGTTAAGATAGGAGGCAATATAATCGTGAAAGGACAATACATGAGTTGGGACCTTTTCTGGACATTAATTATTCGTTCATATAAAACACAAGATAATAACTCACTAATTAACAAGTAACCAGTCTACTTTTTTTGGATACTCAACATGATCCACAAGACCAGACAAATATCTCTGCCCTGCAACTAGTCAGAATTTTGGCCCTGCTATTTGAATCCTCAACAAAACATCAAATTTTTCGTCTGCAACTTATGATCAACAACTCTATGTGCAACCAGTAGAACTGTACCCGATGAGCCCATAAACTGCACCCACCATATTTAACTTGGACCCAATCAGGACCGAATGGTTGTAAGAAAAGGGATATATTAAACCAAATTGATGTAGGCTGAACCTGTATCTCTCATATGAATTCTTTTTCAAAATTGAGTTTTTCCACATATCTAACATAAATATCTGTATTGCGAGACTAATTAATGGTACAGACATTGATCTTGATACTAGTGATAATTACATGAAATCTCACACTGGCTCATGTTTGCAGATTGCCATTGCTGACATTACTCAGATTTCAGAGCTGGTTTTATCCCTGTAAGTAGAATTCTATTTGTAACTTCGTAAGCTTGTAGTATATTATCCAAAAAAGTGCCATTTCTATATTCTGCTATTTCCCAAATTTAGGTGCATGTTTTTGCCTTGACAATTTGTTGTATGACATCTTGCTATCGTGGACATTAATAGTTAATAAAATGGAGCATTTCTTGCTGATGATGAACACTGATTTAGTTGCACTGAATTGAATGCTAATCCCGATATTCATTTAAAGAAAATATGATCTGCTATTGAAACTTTTTTGTATTTACGAAGTAAAAATTGATAAGATGGAAATATAAGTTATCCTTATAGCTCAACGACTAGGAATGGTTACCGTTACCTTCTGAAGGACTCAGTTTAATACTTGGTGACAAATAAGATACTATTTCTTCTTCGTAGGTTCTACATGGAGATGCAGTTTTGGATCACTTACAGGTTGGTTTTTGCCCAAACGTGACCTTTCCCATATTTTGATCCTTTCCGTATATATGAAATCCCGGTTCACATTATGACCTTACCCATGGTTTATTTGGGACTTCCTTTGTTTACTTTTTGAATGGTAGAATCAATTATCCTGTTCAGGGATAATTGATTATCCTGTTTAAAGAATTGTAGATTTGGAAGTTAGTAGAGGGGAGTCTCAAAGTTATCAATGATTATATCCACATGGAATGTTAGAGGTTTAGGGAGTGAGGAGAAGAAATTAGCTGTGTTTGATTTTATTGTTTCTTCTCATTCTGATATCATTGCTATTCAAGAAACGAAACTTTCTTCTCCTTCTCCTTCTCTGTTTAGATCTTTAGGTGGGTCTATTATGACTGAATGGATCACTCTTAACTCTGAGGGAGCCTCAGGGGGTATGATTATTGGCTTTAAAGACCATTTATTCAAATGTCTGAAGGTTATTAGAAAGAGATTTTTTCTTGCGGTAGAGTTATTTTGTTCTACTTTTAACTGTTCTCTACTCTTTATTTCGGTTTATGGCCCATGTACTCAAGCTCACAAGAATGAGTTTTGGGAGGAATTTGAACAATGGCATTCGGATATGAATGGTTGGGTCATTTTTGGTGGTGATTTTAATGCTGTTCGATTTATTTCTGAAAGAAATGGTTGCTCTTATTATAGAATTGATTCGGATAACTTTAATAATGCTATTAATCTCCTTCACCTTGTGGATTATCCTATTCTTGGGAGACAATACACTTGGTCTAACAATAGATTAGACCCTAGTTTTGCGAAGTTAGATAGATTTTTAGTCTCTTGTGATTGGAATTCTGACTTCCCTTTGTCTTTTGTTCAAGCTTCTCCTAATATTGTGTCTGATCATGTTCCTCTTATTCTCTCTTCTTCTTCTCCTTCTCCTAAAGCATTTTCTTTCAAATTTGAGAAATTTTGGTTGGAAGATCCTTCTTTTAAGGAGATGATTTTGTATTGTTTAACTTCTGTTAATGACTACAACTTTGCTGGTCTTAGAAGTTTACTTGCGAAGATTAAGAATATTAAATCTGGTTGTAAGCTTTGGATTAAAGATAGATTTGGTTCTTTGAAAGAAAAGAAAGCTATCTTAAAGAATGAAATTCATAATTTGAATGTTTTGGAGGAGTAGAATTCTCTGTCCCTGAATGATAGAAATCTTAGATGTGAGCTTAAAAAAGAATATCTTCACCTTTTAGAGCTTGATAAAATTAAATGGTTCCAAAGAGCTAAAGTGAGATGGCTCACTTTGGGTGATGGTAACACTAGATTTTTTCACAATTTTGCCTCTCACAGGAAAAGACTGAATCATATTATTTCCATTCAATCTGATGGACTTTCTACTTCTGATCCAGCTCTGATTCATCAAGAATTTTTTAATTTCTACAAGAATCTTATGGGAGATCCTGGGGATACTTTCCTTGATATTGATTGGAATCAATTATATCCCCCTTCTCAACGTATTAATTTGGACTGCTTAGAAGCACCTTTTTTAGAAGATGAAATTTTTCAAGCAATTTGTGACCTTCCTATGGATTCTGCCCCTGGCCCTGATGGGATTCCTACTTTCTGTTACAAGTTATTCTGGAATGATTTTAAAGATGATATTGTGGGTGTGTTCCAAGAACTTTATGATAATTCTCTTAACTTCTCTAGAATTAATTATGCTCATATTATTCTTATTCCTAAATGCCCTGGGGCCAATAAGGTTTCCCAATTCAGACCTATCAGCCTTCTCAATGTTATTTTCAAAATTATCATGAAAGTTTTGGCAAATAGACTTGCTACTGTGATTGGTTCTTTGGTTGGTTTTTCACAATCTGGTTTCATTAAAGATAGATATATTTTGGATAGTGTAGCTGTGGTCCAAGAGACTATTCACTCCATTCACAAAGAACATTCTGAAGGAATTCTTTTGAAGCTTGATTTTGAAAAAGCATATGATAGAGTAAATTGGAATTTTTTGAAAAAGGTTTTTATTGCTAGAGGCTTTGGGCCTAAATGGATTGATTGGATTTTTAGTAGCCTTCAGTCAGGCATTTCTTCTGTCATTATTAATAATTCAGAGGGTAGGAAATTTGTTTGCAAAAGAGGTCTTCGACAGGGTGATCCTATCTCCCCTTTACTATTTGTTCTGGTGGCTGATGTTTTCAATTGTATGTTGTCTAAAGCTTGGGACAATGGTTTTATTCAAGGTCTTGGTGGTTTTTCTTCTTTCAGAGGTATTCTTAATTTACAATATGCTGATGATACTATTCTTTTTTCCTCTTGTGATGGGATTATGCTTAGAAATCTTAAATTCCTTCTTTATTGTTTTGAAAGTGTTTCGGGTATGAAAATTAATTTCTCTAAATCATCTTGTATGTGGATTGGAGGGGATGACAATAGACAAGTTGAAATCTCTGCTTTCTTTAACTGTCCTATTGGAACTTTTCCTCTCAATTATCTAGGGATTCCCCTTAGGATGGGTAATTTGCACAAATCAGATTGGTATCCAGTTATTGATAAAATTGAAAAGAGACTTAATGGTTGGGCTGGTAGAACTCTTTCTAGAGCTGGTAGACTCATCCTCATTAATTCTATTATTTCCAGTATTCCTTTATACCTTATGTCTTTCTTTTATATCCCTGGATGGGTTATTAAGAAGATAGATCTTCTTCGTAGGAGATTTCTGTGGGTTGGCTCATCTCTGAATTCTGATCAAGGTAAATGTCTTATGAGTTGGGCAAGAGTTTGCAAGCAAAAGTCTGAGGGTGGCTTAGGTGTTATTAACCTTAGACATCAAAACCTTGCACTTCTTGGTAAATGGCTTTGGAATTGCCTTATCTCAGAAGATAAGGTCTGGATTAGAGTTATTAAAAGAAAATATTTTCGTAGAAGAATTCTTAGTGATTTTCATGAAAATCCTTCTTTTATGGGTTCTTCTTTTTGGAAAGGAATTTGGAAAGCAGCTGCCCCCTTTAAATGTGGAATTCGGAAGATTTGTGGTGATGGTAAAAATGTTCGGTTTTGGACAGACATTTGGATAGGTGATTGTAGCTTATCTTCGAGATTTCCTGCTCTTTTTAATATTGCTTGCTCTCCTAATGCTACTGTTTTTTCTCTTTATACTAATAATCGGTTTGGTAAAGTTTGGAATATTGAATTTCGTAGGAATCTTTCTCTTCAGCAAACTCATGATTTAAATGAACTTATTCATCTCATTAGTCATTATGATTGGAAACCTCAGGACAAGAATATTTGGAGGTGGACTAGTTCAGGTTTATTCACTGTTAAATCTTTTTATAATTTTCTGAATGCTGGAGGTATGATTTGTCCTTTTTATAAATTCATTTGGCAAAATGTTGCGCCTCTTAAAGTTAGGATTCTTGTTTGGCTCACTATTCATAATCGTCTTCTCACTGTTGATAATCTTAATAAGCGACATTTAGCTTTAGGGCAGAAATGTGTTCTTTGTGGCTTTGGTAATGAATCTGCTTGTCATCTTTTTTTGAGATGCCCTTTTGTTAAACAAATTTGGCTTATCTTCAAAGTTGCCTTCAAATTTAGAGGATTTCCTCCTTCTATTAAAGCTTGGTGGGGTATTTGGAGGAAGAAGAGAATTAGAAAGAAAAAACGTCTCCTTTGGGACATGTCGATGATGGCCTTGATTTGGGTCATTTGGTTAGAGCGTAATAATCGTATTTTTGTTAAAAAGTCTGTTGATATTGTTAAGATTCTGGATTCCATTTGTTACTTTGTTTCTATTTGGACAGATATTCTTCCCCCAACTAAAAAGATGAAGACAGAGGTGAATATTCTCCTGGATGCCTGCAAAAGCTTCACTCCTACGTCTGCTTCTTCTGCTGGTTATATGATCCCTGGTGCATCCCTGAGTTCAGCTATCCCTATTGATGATGATGATGATGCTCCAGCTAACATTAATGCTCAAGCTGACATCCCTGTTCAAGATGATCAAGATGATGAAGATGTTCTTGTCTCCAACACTCTGGCCACAATCTCTAATATGTCCAATTTTCACCAAGAGCTGGTGACGGGAATTCTGCTGGTTCATAATCTCCAATCTGTTGCGGATCAGGAGTCGTCGAGTTCTGAGTCGACTGAAATAGCTTAATTTCTGATGTTTTCTTCTCTGTTTCTCTTTTGTCTACTACTATATGTTGTCTATTTTGGGTAAACTTGTGGTTGAGGTGGTGGTTTGTTCCTCTTTTAGAGGATTATTTTGGGGATTTTGTGCGTCTGTATGAACGCTGTTTCTTTTTAATGTTAGTTTTGGCTGAAGTCGTATGACTTCATCCCTTTTATCAAAAAAAAAAATTATCCTGTTCAGGGCTGCACCATTCGAAGTGGGGGTGTGATCATACGTCATCTTGCTCAGCTTCTGATGCCTGCTTATGTTGTATTCCTAGTATCCTTCACTTATAAGCATCATCTACTGTGTTTTGGAGTTTTGGATTTTGGAGTTCCGACTCTGTTTTCTTAAGCGTTCCTATATGAGGCTCATTGCCTGAAGCTATATGTTGTATTTACTTTCATCCAGTTGCAGTATATTTTTTCAATGTAAAGCACATACCTTTTCCTATTTGATAATCTTATAAGACAGATGTTCTAGGAGTGTATGATCGCCCATCTACAGACCCAAATGCTATACTGCTCAAAGAGATTGGCGAGTACTTTTATAAGGATTTCATTTGTAGTCTCTCCTGATCTACATATGCATATTCATAAGTTAGTCATTGCACATTGACATCCCTGAAACTATTCATCTCTGCCTTTAATATTTTTCTTCCCTGCTAGATTTTGAGTAGGTTGAAAGAGATGCCATATAAACTGACTTGTGATTATAAACAGCTCTTGATGAAGATGGGAACTGGTCGATTGTGAAGCCCTTGCCAGAGCATATAAAAGGGCAAGGTATGTACATTGCTCTCAGCATTTAAAGACTTTCTTTATTTTTTTCCGCTAAATGCACTCAAAGAATTTCTACTAGTTAAGTACATATTGCTTCAGGATAGGGTTAGGATGAAAGTTGAGTTATTTTCTTTCCTAGTGTATGTTAATACTCATTTGGGGAAATTAGGGTTAGGGTTAATCTCTAGCCGCTTAAGATATTATACCCTGCTTATCAGTATTGGAATATCACAGAGCACTATCTCTAGACCAGCTTATAAAGAGATTAGACTGGGTTTAGGGTACTGGGCTTTTAGCCCACTCAACCCGTTCCAATAATTAATACATAACACGTGTAAACCCGTGTTGCCCCATAGAATAATATACACAATATTATCCTATTATATTGAGAATATACATATACATCCAACAATCTCCTCCTATATTCTCAGTATATTAGGCTAAGCAATGTTATAATATTGGATCACAAAAATTCAAACATTATTGAATCATAAAAACCATCGATCATAAACTAAATCAATTATAACGAATAGTTCAAATATAACTAAACCAAAATAATCAAATAGTTTTAAACCATAAATGAATAGTTCACAAAGACTAAACCAACTAGAGGAACCTGTCATAGTTTCAAAATCAACCAAAGCAAATAAACTTCAAGAATAAAATATGAGTTTTAAGCTCATAAACACAAGAGTCTTAAACTCAACAGAAGTTTTATCAAGCAAGTGACAAAGTTATTCCTCAGAGAAATAAACCAAAACTATATCCTTGCAAACTGCTTTATGTTTACTCCTCCATTTTGAGCAAATCATTATTTTGAAATCTATGTTAACAAATTCAACTCCTCCATCTTTGCTAGCTTATTGAAAACAAGAATATCAAGAGACACATCTCTAAGAATTCTAGCAAATTTTATAAAGTATCTGGTTCTACTAAAGAACTTAGTACAATTCAACGATAGCTTAGCAAAATGTAACGCAAGCATCACAATCAAGTTTCTTTAATAAAATAAAGAACAAGAACTATTATAGTTTCCACACAAGAACTATACTATGTTTCATATTGGAATGATAGAACAGTCAAATCAATTATGATTAATTCTGAATCATCAAAATTGGAATGAAACATGAATCCATAAAAGAGTTATATCATCAGAATTGGAATGATATAACAACCATTCTAAACATCGGAAACACATCGACAAGTTTTCATGCTTTCTTTTGGAATAATGAGATGATTCTAAGTAAATTCTAAAAATATATAGCATCATCAAAATTGGAATGAAATTATATATTAACAGAATTTACATAGAACTTTTCAAATTATCTAAAGCATGTCAACTGCCTAAAATTGATGCTTCAGTTTGAACTTCTCTATGGCTCCAATTGGATTCTAAATTTCAAAACAACATGGATGCTAAAGCTTTTGACTCAATAGCTTTTAACTCCATTTCCCCCACAGTTTTGATAATTAGATCACTTTCAAGTCTCTTAGCAAGAGCATTGGCCATACTTGTCACAATTGCACTTTATCTATGAGAAAGTTCAACTAGGCTTCTTTCAGCCTTAATATACTCCTCTTACTATTATAGAGTGAGTTATGAGCTACAGTGCATTATAGTTTGATAGTCGCATAACAGAATAGAGAATTTACATTAAACTTCTCAAATAGATGATTAGCAATAAGTCATTCAATCCACTCAGCCTCTTCCCCTGCAGAGGATAACACATAGAGGTCTGATTTCTTGGATGAGAACGCAACACTTGTTTGCCTATTAATCTCCATAATTTTTCTGCTCCTACTAGTGTGAACACATATCCACTAGTTGTCGACTTTCACAAAGCTTTGAGTAGCACAAAGCAAACTCTTGAGTACCACTCAAGTATCTCATTAGCCTCTTAAGGGCACTCAAGTGTGTATGGGATTATTAGTGAGTCTGCAGATCATACCTACCTCAAAGGCTATGTCTATTCTAGTGCAGATCTTTGTATTCACGAGACTTTCAATTCTTTTAGAATGATCTACCTGTCTCAGAGTTGCACCATCATAAGGTGTCAACCTTTTATCATAATCATAAGGTGCTTCAAAACACACTTCCAATCACTATATCCCCACTTTTTAAACACATTATTGATTTATCAGGTTTGACTAAGGGTTATCCCTTGCCAACCAAAACTCACCCTTATACGTAATATGGTGACCACAATACTTAGGTGTTTCAAGCTAAATTTATTTGGATAACACAATTTAACTCCATTTATAATAGAGATGTCACTTCCAATCAACAATCATGTCAATAAAACCAAGTAAATAATAGCCATTATATTTGACACACCACAAAGTTAAAGGCACTGATCTGAATTACTTGATTCATATACTAGGCTCTTTGAGAAATTTGTCAAATTATTTATACGATAGCTATATTACATGTTTCAAAGCATACAATGATTTTACTAAATTTTAAATCTTGTTCACTAAACATATTAGTCCAAAACTTTCCAGTACAAAACTATTCAGTACAAAATATCAAGTACAAAACTTTTAAATATCTTTTATGAATGACAAAATTTTCAATAGATGTAAGGGTAAGAAGAATACTTATTGTAGCAATATGACAAACATGTGAGTAGACATCAAATAAATCTACCCCATTTTCAGTCAATCTGTTAGCTACTAAAAAGCATTAAGATTGCTACTGAACAATCAAAATTAAGTTTCTTCTACAAAACTCCACTTACTTACTATAGTTTTAGCCTCTTTCGGCAGATCAACTAAATTGAAGTATTATTGTATGACACATAATCATCTCACTGTCTACTAAACTCTTCTTAGCTTATTTGTCATTCAGGTTTTTAAGTGTCAGTAAGACTAGTTCTTGATTCCAACTGTGAATCATTGAGCATGTATGTATGACTAAATTATTTCATACATTTATCTTTGATGAACACATCCTCAAAGAACTCTGCAAGTCTAGATTCTTCTAATACAAATTAGATAGATCCAACATCTGTCCACCGAACTACATTCTGATTCTGCATTTTCTAAACACACAAATATCTGTTCTAAGTCCTACTTTAGGCCTTCTAGGGTTATGTATTCTAACATAAGTATCACAACACAAAATCTCACTTTAACAAAACTATTTGTGTTTTTCATGTCTTGATCTACAAGGTGTATTCAATTTAGAGTGTAGTAACACATTTAGAGATATGATTAACAATACAACATCAAACAACAGTCAATAATATAGAATTCAACATTTCACTAAGAGTTTGATTCTAACTTTTATCAATACTGTTTGATTGTTGTATATAGAGTGCAGTAGAGATTATGCCCAATGCAAACTTCTCTAAAGTTGTTAAACATATTCACCAGCTCCATATATGTATGACAAATATTCAATAATCATCTACATAGGTGATTAAATACTTCTGACCAACAATCGTCTCATATAGTCACAAAGCTACTGAGATCACAAATATCAGAATGTATTGACTCAAGAAGTTGAGTGCTCCTAGAGACCATACTAAATGATTTTCTAGTAATCATAATCTGAACACAACTTTTATATTTGTCATATTTAATGAAGTGTCATTTGGCAGAGTTATGAGTTTTAACAAGAACAAACAAATTAATATATAGTTTACAGTGATTCTAAATTTCAAAACAACTTGGATGTTAAAGCTTTTGACTCAATAGCTTTTTAACTCCGTTTCCCCACAGTTTTGATAATTAGATCACATTTCTTCACAGACAATTGAATATATTTTCTCAAATCCTAGCCAATTATGCTAGGTTCAAGAACATAATTAGAACTATTATTATTAATTGTCTCATTTGTTAAACTCAGCTTATACATGCGATTGACAATATATGCACCTTATAAGAGCTAATAAAAGATTACTCTATCACAAAAATTGTTCGCTTTCTCTAGTGATTCTAACAATGTCCCTGTGCTCAAACAAATTGAGCTATATTTTCTTTATTCGTTCTTCATCATCTTCGAAACACTAAGCGAAATAATGACCCATATTTTATAATTCAATTTTGCACACACAGTACAATGAACGATAAAGAACAAAACGTAAATAATGGAGTCATATTCTGCATTACAGGATGCTCCTATCTAAGTTACGGACATTTGTCATAGATCTTATACAAAAATTTTAATTATTAGAGAAGCAAATATATAATCTCACATAAACTGCAAACAATGGATTTGTCAAAATATCTATACACATAGTATGATAAAATACTTAACAACCCTAAACATGCTAGTTTTCCAAAGCGAGAATAACTATGATCTAAAACTCTCAATCATATGATCAAACGCACAGAACGTTAACACATTCATCACATGAAAAATACTAAGAAAGTTAGAGTAGATCATACCGACACTTCAAGTTAGAAGTATTTTCCAAATTCGATGGAGAAGCCTGCGTAGTGCAGACTTATTCAACCGTAATGCATATCCATCGTCTCCAACACGCAATTTGTAGGTAACTTTGAAGTTCCTACATTCATCAAATTGTTAAAGATTAGCCAATTAAACAAATTATTGACACCGTTTAATTCTAGCAACAATTTAATTTGGAGATCCAAACTTTATAGTCAAAACTATAATTTATCAAAATAAATATTTGATCCATAGCACGTAGCCAAAGCAGTTATTCAGATTTGTATTTAATTAAACAATGCTTAATATCATTTTGAACTTTAGCACTTAGCAACAAAATTTCAAACAAATAATTAAATAACAATTTAAATTTGGTGAATAACTTATCTTTAATTTATATCTGCAGCAAATCCCGTCTTCTGCCCAAACACGGACTACAAATCAATATCCAATGGGTCGTCTGTACTAGTTAGATCTAGATTTGATTCATTTTGACTGGATCTGGATCTGATCCAACAGTCCAAACACCAAACAGCAGTCATCAACCAATAGAGAAGCTGTTGGACTGGATCTGAATCTGGATCTGCTCCAACCATCCGAACACAGAACACCATAATCCACCAATTGAAAAAATCAAAATTTTGGATCTGAGTAGTTTTCTTCTTCTCCTTCAATCTCACACAAAGACCAATGGATATAATGGTGGAGGAAGAGGCAGCACGGACTACAGTCTCCAGAGGGTGGTTCGGCGACCTCCGGTGACCTCCGGCGGCTCTTGCCTAGCGACGGCGGCTCGCTGCTCGCGCCCCCGCGACGGCAGCGATGGCGGCTCGCGCCCCCTGCGATGGCAGCGACGGCAGGGGTGCACTCTCTCGATCCCTTTCACTCTCTCTGTTGGGTGCTCAGGAAGAGAGAGATGAAGTGGGTGGACCGGCGACTGGCTGTGAGGCGGCGTTGGTTGCGTCGACGTCGGCGACACCAGCGAAGGTTCTGCCCAGCGGCGGTGGCGACCTTGATCGGGATCCGCGACGATGACTCCGTTCGTGATCTGCGACGACGACCAGATCTGGATCTGCAAAGTCGACGGCGAAGCTGATCTGTGATGACGATGTCGGCGTCTCTTCTGATTGGAGATCGCAGCGGTGCCCACCGTGGTCGGAGGAAGCAGCGACGGCTGCTACGGTCGAAGGTAATTGAGTTTATAATATCTTAAGATTGTTAATACTGATTTGGGGAAATTAGGGTTAGGGTTAATCTCTAGCCGCTTAAGATATTATACCCTGCTTATCAGTATTGGAATATCACAGAGCACTATCTCTAGACCAGTTTATAAAGAGATTAGACTGGGTTTAGGGTACTGGGCTTTTAGCCCACTCAACCCGTTCCAATAATTAATACATAACACGTGTAAACCCGTGTTGCCCCATAGAATAATATACACAATATTATCCTATTATATTGAGAATATACATATACATCCAACAGTGTAAACTTTTGATACAAAACATCCTGATCCATTAATGAAAGCGATCAGTTTGTAGTAACAAAGATTATCATTTATTTCTATCCCATTTGGGCCACGTCATTTAGTTCCCTTGTGTTGAATGAATATAAACAGTATAAATTTCCTTTTGTTAAAGCTTCTTATGTAGTTCTTCACCACAAAAACTAGGCTTCACTAAATACAACTTCAACGACTTCTTGCACGTGCAGTTGAGATCATAGTTGCAGCTCACGATACAACTGGGGGAATGGAGACCAAAATATTAGAAGCTGCAGTGATTGCTAAACTTGGAATTGATGTTTACATCACAAAGGTTATAGTTGTTTATCTATTTATAGCTAATTCCATTGCAACTCTTTGTAAGCAAAATTGCAAGATTTCAAGTAGTGATATCAATATTCGAACATATGCAGGCTGTTACTGATCACTGTAAACGTGCCTTAAAGGGTGAGGTACATGATGTTCCTGATGGTTGGCTTGGAACTGTCATTCGCTCTAAAAACAAGAAGAGAAGCTGATACGAAACAGTTCCAATTAGTTACAGGTGCTTGGTTTATAGCCATTTCAAAATATAATGTGAAACATGTTGTATTGAATATGTGAGAATATTGTAGTAAAAGAATATGATTGTTATTTATGTGAGGGAAGGCCTTTTTTTCCATGTAATTGAATAACAAATGTTCTAATTCAAATGATTTTCATGGCTGAGAAAGGTTTGTTGTTGATGTTGTATTTGTAAGACAGTGCAGACATGCCAGTTATGGTTTTAGATGATCTATTATTGATGATACATTTTAGCTTTGCAAGATTTGTGTCATTGTGTCATTGTTTTTGGTACATTTTAGCTTTTGTTGTGGGGTTTCTTTATATTGATCAGTTTTTTATATATATAGTTTTCATTATTATTTTCTGTTTCCTATTTTTAGTGTTTTGATTTGGGTTCTTTGAGAGTCCTTCATTGGTTTCACTTGTCACTTGTTAGTTTCACTTAATTTATGATTGTTGAATGCATTCAAAAGAAGCATATAGAGAACAACTGGGAGTCTATTTACAACTAGAACAATTTTTATTAGTATTGAACAAGATGGTTGCCACAATACTCTCTGGCTTATTCCATTTTTTTTGTTTTTTGGGGTGTAAGTAAGAGCTAGCTGATCTCTCGATCTATTGCTCACTAGCAAAGAGGCAGTGCCACGGTGGCACTACGACACAAAATAAGAGAGCATGAGATGCAAGAGTTAGCATCAATTGTGGGCTGGGCCTGGTAATTTAAAGAGATATCTGACATTCAATCCAGCCCATTTAAACTCAAGGGTAAAATTGTCAATTACTAAATTAACCCTTCTCCCTCTAAAAAAAATTATTGGCGGTTAGGACTTCACTGGTCCGTTCCTTCTCTCTCTCAATCCCAACTCAAAATTCTAGGGTTTCAAAATTCCCCAAAATCACTCACTCCAGTCTCCCAATTTCCAATCCAAAACGATGCAATCAGTTTCAATAACAAACCCTCCAAATTTCCAATCCAACACCTCGTCAAAAATCCTATTTTTGAAACACCCAACCCCCCCTCCCCCCCCCAATTCTAACAACTCTTTCATCAGTGACTTTCCCCTTTGGCGCCACCGTCTTCTCAAAGGGTTATACTCAGAGAATAGTAGCAGAAGGAGAAGGAAGGCTTCGATGACAGTAAAGTCCACGTGGCTGTTTCAAGGGAGTGGTGATGGTGGTAATGGGAGGGAGACGGAGGCGAGCTTGGAACGAAGCGAGGCGGCGAATGATGATATAGTGATCTTCTTTTTTCAGTTGGATTTGGCGACTCGGATTCAGTGTGCGTTGAATATGGAGCAGTACGATGCAGCCCAACAGTTGAGGAACAAGCTTACTGAGGTAAAACAATTTGCTAATTTTGTATATTTGCTATTAGGTTCCCAATTTGGTGCAGTCATTTGAAAATACATGAATTCTTGTTAAAACTAACATAAATTGAAGTAAACTGGATGTATAGTATAGCATGCGGAGTGCATGTGTTTCTCTTCGTTATGGTCATGATTTAGAGTCTCATTTATAATCTCGATGCATAATAAATGGACAGAGATAAAAACACGTGTAATGCATGTGCAAGGCAATCAATCCAGTGTACATGCAACGACAGTGCAACTTGCCGGTCATAATAGTAAACATAATAGTGCTTTACTGACTAGGGTGCTTGTAAAATTGATCATACAAATTGGGGGAGCTTGTAGCCTTTTAACAAGTTTTGGAGAACCTAATAGCAAATATGTGTAATTTGGGGGAGTAGATAAAAAAAGTTTCTTTTTGAAAAACTGATTTTAAGTTTAGAGTTGAAATACTATTGTTCTAGGTTGAAACAGAGATAGTGAAGCAGAGGGATACGAAGAGGGGTTCGTCTTCGAAGAGTGAAGCTCAAGATACAGGCATTAATCTATTACGTTTAAGGTGGGAGTTATTGATGTGAAGTAACTTCTTATACATGAACAGGCATGGGTTTATTCATATTTGGTTCCTTTTTTTTTTCTGGGCCGACTTGCAAAAGGTTATTGAGAAGGAAAATTATGCTTTGGCTGCTGAATTGCGTGATCAGATCTCCAAACTTGAGGTATGGAGAAAAAAATCCTGCATTGGGGTTTTATTCAATAATTGTTGACTTTTTAGTTTTATTCTGTATATTATCATCATCTGAACTCTCCTCTAAACGGGTTTATGGTTCAACTAAACCTAATTAGTATCATACAGGCTGAATCTCTTGCTGCATCTGCGAAAGCTCTTGCTTATGAAAATGTCCAATATGCATTTCGATTAGGGCAGAAAGTAAGGCATAAGAAATTTGGTAAGTATCCGTTATGACATTCTTTATTTGACATGCTGTTGTTCATTGTTCCAAAATCCTGCCTTTAGAACTTAAACAAATATTAAAACTATAATGGTAATGTTAGTTTTGTATATTATTTATTATTATTATTTTAAGTATTATTGTTATTTTTGTTGCAATGCATGCCATTAATTTATATGTAGTAAAACAATTTCTTTTTCTGACCAAATAAGAGCTAGAGATAACTCTCTCATCATCCCATGTTTAACAATCAATACTGGAACCAAGTACATAACTAAATACAAAATTATAAAAAATTAAAAACACGAAGTATACTTGTTGCTGCTAATTTTGGTGTGGGAGCAAACATATGAATTTGTAGATTCTTTTGGAAACAATCAAAGCAAACCTGTTGACTTTCACCGGTGTTTGACTGGTTTCTTGCCGATGCTGTTGACCTGCAAAAAAGTTCGATACACCGGGATGGATCCCGGCGACGAACCCTCCGACGCTCTTGCACTGTTTTAAATTTCCTCCGGTACGACCGAAATTTCAATCGAAATTTCGTTTCGGCTAGCTTGCCGATACGGAATCACATATTTTATATCCTACATCGTTTTGGACCGAAATGTGTAGATTTCAGTCGAAATTACCAAAATATCGGTCGAAATATTGCCGAAATTGGCAAAATATTGCCGAAATAGACACATGTTATTGTGAATATATTTAAAAAATTTATTTTATTTTTTGCATATATGTCTTTCAATATAGGACCTTAAGCTATAATATTGTGAGGATTTCGTATCGCTATTGTTTGTATATATGGAAAGTCAAGTAAGTTTATTAACTAATACATTTTTTCTAGTCAATGCAAATTCAATTTAGTTATATACTTATATTACATTCTCTTCTATATTATTGTTAAATTATGCAAAGATTTACCATAATTGATTCATATCATTAGTTACATTATACAGTATTGTATATGATAAATGACATGTAGGACATATAATATCTTATTTAGTAACCAAAAAATATATTTATTGAGTATAGGAAATGAACATCCGATATGGTTACATTTCTCCGAGATCTCCTCTGATATCTCTGATCCGAGACGAAACACCCATTGCCAAGATGAGTCCGAAATTCGAGATTTAAATCATGCGCTTTTGTCAGTAATCAGGAAGATTATGAAAGAGCTTTATGTAGAAAAAGATTGATTACCTTGTTATGGTGGGGGGAGAGGGGTATTTATAGTCGCTTTAGGGACCCATTTCAAGATAAGGATTTATCTCTACTTTCCGGTATTTTTGGATAAGATGTAGAGTTTAAATCGTTTTATAGAGATAAGCATGAATTTGAATTACTCTTTATCCATCTGGGTTGGTTTGTAACGGGTTGCTACCCATACCTAGTCGGACAGATTCATTTATGGGTTATTGGGCTTTGAAGAAGGATCTAGTTTCCATTTCAGACCTATTTGTAGGTGAAATTATCGTTTTTCCCTCGAGCGCTTTAAGATTCGTGCCCGATTTGAACGGTCCCGATTTAATCCTATTCTTAGCCATATCACGAGCCCCCCACTCCTGGAGACTGAATTTTACAGTCTTTGAGGAGTAGTTTTGTTCTTCTAATGACGTATGAGATTTTATCGGAGTTCTTAAGGGAGTTTGGATCTTGCTCGAAGTGTAACAGTGTCAATTTGAGTTTGTAAAATACCCAAAATTATTCTCATAATTTTCTGGATTTTTTGTGTTTTTTTCTGAATTTTTTTCAATTTTTAATCATTTTTTGAATTTTTTATTCAATTTCCGAATTTAAATAATTAATTATCGAAAATTTTAATTAATTATTCTAATTTAATAATTATTATTTTCAGAATTTTAAAAATTATTTTTCGAATTAATAATTATTTTTAGGATTTTTTAATTAATTTTTTCGATTTTTAATTAATTTTTGCGGATTTTTAAAATAATTAATTCAATTAAATAAATAAATAAATAAATTAAATTTTATCTGTACACGTGGCGCAATCCTGTGCGTTGATCACGATCAGAGGGGCGCGCATCGCAAAACGGGGTGTTTTCCCCAATTACGGGGTCGGTAGCTCGGATCTGCCCACCGACCCACCAGGTGACGCCACATGGCCGGTCAACGTTGATCGTTGACTGCCACGTGGCACATTTTTTTTTTCTTTCTTTTTTTTCTTTTTCTCCAGCTCTATTCTTTCTTCTTCGGTTCGGCCTCTTCTCCCTTCGTCTCCAACGTCCTCTTCCCATCTGTTCCGGTTCTTTGGGTTGAGCATGAAAACCTTAAGTCCTGAGGCACCGACTCGAGGAATGGCAGAGAGGGGGGGGGGGCTCGCGAAGGGGTGTTGGAGTCGAGGTTGGGAGCTCGACGACGGAGTGAGGGAGCTCGTTGGTGGAGAGCTCAGCGAAGAGAGAGCTCGAGCTCGGCGTCGGCGAGGTGGTTGGTTGGCGAGCTCGACGAGGCTGAGCTCGGTGAATTGGAGTCGAGGTCGGAGCTTGACGACGGAGCTGACGAGAGGAGGGGTCGAGCTTGGCATGGGCAGAGCTCGGTGAAGACATGGGAGACGGAGGTCGGCGAGGGAGCTCGTCTGCAGTGGTGATGGAGGGAGCCTGATGGAGCTCGGGAGGTTGGTGCTCAGTTTCGAAGAAGGGGAGCTGCGGGTTTGGGTTCGAGCTCGGCGGGGAGCAGCTCGACGAGGAGGAAGCACGGCGAAGGTGATAGTGAAGCTCGGCATGGAGCTCGATGGGGATGGAGCTCGTAATTGGAGCTTGAAGCTGTGCGGTCGCCGGTGGTGGAGCTCGGTTGCAGCTTGGAGTTGGGGCTCGAGCTCGACGAAGCTCCGACGGCGAGGGGACCTCGTGAAACAATGGCGAGGGAGGAAGATAGCATGGCGAAGGTGGAGCTCGGCCATGGCGGAGCTTGATCGCGAGTTCGGCAGTGGAGGTGTCGTGTTGGGGTTTCGAAGCGGAGGTTGGGTTTTTCTTTCTTTGGTTTTTGGCGGGAAAGTGTGAAGGAGAAGAAGAGGAGGATGGAGGAGGGTTGCGGTTCGGGTCTCTAACGGGTCCGAACCCGACCCGTTAAACCTTTAATATATATTTCCCCTTTTTGTTTGTTTGTTTGGCGAATTTGTGGCCGTTGATCGTGATCGAACACGATTTTTGAGGCGGAGTTTTTCTCCAATTTGCAGCTCGGTAGCTTGGATCGTAATTTCGAGCTACGTGACACGATCGGAACCTCTTGATGAAGATCTGGCACGAATCGTAAGGTGATAGTTTTTGCCAATTCGCAGCTCGGTAGCTCGGATCGTAATTCCGAGGTACGTGGCACGATCTGAGCCGCTTGATGAAGATTTGGCACGAATCGTGAGGCGGTAGCTTTCGCCATTTTGCAGCTCGGTGCAACTGTGCTGTGACCCACTTTTCCGGTGCTACGGAGGTCCGATTGGGGCGTGTGACCCCTCGTTTTGAAGCTGACTCAAAGATCTACAACTTCCCTTTAGAAGTCAGTTGAATAATCATCCTTCCTTATGGTCGAAATAGTCTCGCAACATCTTTGTTTCTGCCGAGTTGAGAAGAGCTTTGGTCTCCGGAATCTTCGAAGAGGAGCTCCACTCCTGTGGGCTAAGGAGATGAGCTAGGGAGATCCTTGTAAGACCCATGGGAGGATCCGTTCTTGGAGGCAAGTTTGAGGAGCAACTTTAGGGGAGAGTTTGAGCTCCGAGCCCATTGAGAAGAAGGCTGCTCGTGAGGTGAGCGAAGTGAAGAGCATCACCAGGATCTAGAAGAGAGTCATTCGGGAGACGAGTTTGAGGAGCAACTCTAGGGGAGAGTTTTGAGCTTCGAACTCGTTTGGAAGAGGACCACACGGGAGGCGAGTGAGACGAAGAATCATCTCCAGGCTCTAGGAGAGAGTCGTTCGGGAGACGAGTTTGAGGAGCAACTCTAGGGGAGAGTTTTGAGCTCCGAACTCGTTTAGAAGAGGACCACTCGGGAGGCGAGTGGGACGAAGAATCATCTCTAGGTTCTAGGAGAGTCGTTCTGGAGACGAGTTTGAGGAGCAACTGTAAGGGAGAGTTTTGAGCTCCGAACTCGTTTAAGAGAGTTTCAACAGTTGTGGAAGCAATTCCGAATGGTGAGCTACTTTGTACTCGCTCGTTCGCAAGTAGCTAAAGCGGTATCGAACCAAGTGTTGGACTCCAAACTTATTGTTTGAGGGGGTTAACGAGTTGTAGGAGCAATTCTGAATGGTGAGCTACTTTTTTCAAACTTGTTTGCAAGCGGCTAAAGCGGTGTCGAACCAAGTGTTGGACTCCGAACTTGTTGTTTGGGGGGTTCAACAAGTTGTAGGAGCAATTCTGAATGGTGAGCTGTCCCGCACTTGCTTGTTTGCTAGCGGCTAAAGCAACGTCGAACCAAGTGTTGGACTCCGAACTCGTTTTTTGAGCTTAGTAAGTTGTGGGAGCAGCCCTGTAGGACAAGTTGGACTCCGAACTTACCATTTAGCGAGTTGTAGATGTGACTTGGAGAGATAGAAATGAGGCAAATACAATAATTTTCTATAGAAAAAAAGCTAAGTTTTATTGAAACAAACTAAGTGGCCGCTTCAATGGGGCGAGCCATTATGACATGCTTTTGGCCGTGTTAGAAGCATCGGCCTTATTGAAATTGAAAACCTACTTCTACGATAGGGTGAAGGCCTCTTGGGAGGAGTTTGGTTCTCCCCCCATTGGACCTCCTTGGATAAGGTGGACGACCCCAGGTTCAGAATCTTGGAACTCGGTGGACCTCTTTGTTCGCTTGTAGGCTCCTCGGGGTGGAAGGTCGGCCCTGTCTCTTTGGACGAACTTGGCCAGGTGTCCCTGCTGTATGAGTTCTTCGATCCCCTCTTTAAGAGCCCGACAAGCATCCGTGTCGTGTTCGTGGTCCCTATGAAAGCGACACCACTTATCTCTGTTTCTTTTCTTGCCAGGGGTCTTCATTCTAGCGGGAGCACGGAGTAGCCCTTCCTTGTCCATCTCCATAAGAACTGCTGATATACTAGCATTGAGGATTTACCATTGTCGTTCCTCTGGAATTTCTGGGACCCTTCTTCGCTTGTATTCTTCCGTTTGTTTCCGAAAGACGATTCCTCAAGAGTGGGGGGGTTGAGAGCCTTTTCCACTCAGATGTACTTCTCACTCCTAAGCAAGAGTTCTGAGAAGTTCCGAGGAGGCTTCTTGGCAAGGAACGCCTTGAGATCGGCATTAGTGACGTTGTGTCCGAATGCCGTCGAGGCTACTGATTGGTTGAGGGAGGCAGTAGACCAGGTTTCGGCGGTAAAGCGCCGAACGTAATCTCTTAGGCGTTCACCATTTCTTTGGCTGAGGGTCACCAAAGATGCACTTGTTTATTCGGTCCGGCTACTCACAAAATGAGTAAGGAAGAGCCCTTCGAACTAATCGAAGGAGAAGATGGAGGCCGGGGCAAGTGGAGAGTACCATTCTCCCGCAGGCTCCTTCAGCGTGGCAGGGATGGTTTTGCAAAGGAGCGTATCCGAAGCCTAGTAGAGCATCATGAGAGTTTTAAAACTCTCGATGTGGTCGGCGGGGTCCGACTCTCCGTTGTATGACTCAAAGTTAGGGGGCTTGAAGTTTTCTGGGACCAGGGCTTCCATGATGGCCCAGGAGCATGGAGAATCCAGAGGTTAATCGTACTCTGGCAACTTTACGTAATGCAGAGTTTGGTTTTTTAGAGGTGATAGTGAAAAAGTTGACAGATAAGCCACCCTTCTCCTCAAGTTATGGGGCTATTTTGCCGAGTTCCTTAGAGAGAGTTGTCTCGTGCCCCTAGGTATTCTCTACCTACCCGCCTGCTTGGGCGGAAATTCCTCGCCCGTTGTTCCTCTTCTCTGTCAAGTCGGCCAAGGCGCCTCTCCATCTCGTGGAGACAGCGGTAGACCGAGTCTTTCCTTCGGTGATATCTTGCCGAGCCCCGAGACTCTTTCTCATGCGGAAGGGGACTGGGAGTTCGGTGGTGATGGCTTGGGGCAGGTTGAGGATTAGGCGCCCGTTGCTCGTGGTTGGGAGTGACATTGAGGGCCCGCAGAACGGCTTCTTGAAAATCCTGGAACTCCACCCTTGTGACTGGTGCCCTTCCAGCTTGGTGGTCCTTAGGTGTGGCTCGGCTTACTGGAGTATGACTTCTCCGCCGACGACATGGAGGGGATTCTCTTCGCCTCCTCAGGGGAGGGGATTTTCTGGTCCTTGGTCTGCGGGGGTCCGGACTCTCGAAACTCCTGGGTGCTCAGGTTGATGGACTCCCTCAAGGGCTCGCCATCCATTCAAGCGAGTTCGGAGGTCAACCCCTTGTTGACTGTTAACAATCCCTTGACGGAGATCCTGCTCGGGAGGGCTTTGAGAAGCCATAGAGTCAACTGAAGGATTGTGGACCGAGACATGGTCATGAAGAGGATGTTGCTTTGGACGACTCCGACGAGAGCCCCCTCTGGGGCCCGAGATCCTGGAGGGGCCTGTTTAGGAGGAGGCTGTTGAGGAAGAACATCCTAGACTGGAGGAGGAAGAGGTGTGGCTCTTCGGCTGGAGGCTGCTGCCTTCCCCTTCTCTTTGGGATGCATGGCTTGAAACTACTTTTGCTGATGAAGTAAGGTTGGATTGCTTTTCTGTTTTCCACAGACGGCGCCAATCTGTTACTGCTAATTTTGGTGTGGGAGCAAACAGATAAATTTGTGGATTCTTTTGGAAACAATAAAAACAAACCTGTTGACTTTCACCGGCGTTTGACTGGTTTCTTGCCGCTGCCGTTGACCTGCAAAAAAGTTCGATACACCGGGATGGATCCTGCCGACGAACCCTCCGACGCTCTTGTCAGTAATCAGGAAGATTATGAAAGAGCTTTATGTAGAAAAATATTGATTACTTTGTTATGGTAGGGGTGGGGAGGGGTATTTATAGTCGTCTTAGGGACCCGTTTTGAGACAAGGATTTATCTCTACTTTCCGGTATTTTTGGATAGATGTAAAGTTTAAATCGTTTCATAGAGATAACCATGAATTTAAATTACTTTTTATCCATCTGGATTGGTTTGTAACGGGTTGCTACCCATATCCAGTAGGACAGGTCCGTTTATGGGTTATTGGGCTTTGAAGAAGGACCCAGTTCCCATTTCAGATCCGTTTGTGGGTGAAATTATCGTTTTACCCCCCGAGAGCTTTAAGATTCGTGCCCGATTTGAACGGTTCTGATTTAATCATATTCTTAGCCATATCAATACTAACAAGTGAAAATGAAAACAACATAATCAACAGGTCCAACACGGCAAGATTGTTGGAAGGATTTGTGAAAGGCACAACTTGATCATGAACTGATGTGATTGAAGTCCTGCTGTGCTGGAGTGGGTGCTTCTGGGTCACACAGATTCAACTCCTTAGTTGAGTAATACCCCAGCCTTTTCCTCTAGTTGACTCTAATCTCTCCATGTGGACAAAATTGGTAACACCATTTTGGGCGTTTCTAATGCAGTTAAAATTTGCAGTGGAATGCAGCAGAATGTGCCTAGCTCACATGGAAGAACTTACCTTAGAGGAATACAGGATTTACTAAAGTATCAGACACCACTAACATTTGACAAACTTAATTCTTATTCTAACAATCTTGTTAATTAATTGATATATAGTGTAAACTTGCAAAATTTACAGATTCTAAGGTAGTATATATACAACCATTAGATCATAGGAGCGACCGCGAGCTTTTGCTGTTGCTTGGAAGCAGTGAACCACTGGTCATAAAGAGCGAAAGAGTATGGAGCCAAAACACATCTATTTTGACATTGTAATGCATGGGCGGATCTAGGGGAGGCTGGGGTATGCTACCCCCCCCCCCCCCCCCCCCCCCCCAAAAAAAAAAAAAAAAAACATTTGGCATTTCTTTGTAATTTTTTGTGGTATATTAGTGTGGCTTCAGCCCCTCTAAATATTTTTTAAAGCCCACCCCTTATATATTTGAGTCTTCTATTTACTTTTTTGGGCCCAAGCCCAACTCTATTCTATCTAGTATCTATAACAAAGTTAATTCTCTAGTATCTATAATGTTACCTTGTGCGAAATTTTTTTCCAGCCCTCCTCACTTTTCAATCCTGGATCCGCTCCTGTTGTAATGTCTTGGACGTGTGTTTAATACTTTTATCAGGCCCTCGTATAGTACACAACACTTCTTATTTCAGTTAGTATTTAAGTATTACATGGGTCGGTGTGTCGACATCATACCTGTTATCTTCAAGATGTTGTAGGTAGCAAAAATTTCAAGGGAAGGAGAAACCGTAGACAACATGAAAGAAGGTTGTGCTGTGTTAAGGGAGTCCATTTTCCTTCCTATCTTCATCCTTAAATGTCCTTGAGAGGGTCCTTGGATTTCTACTCTGTTCTTTCATATGATCTCCTTGATTATCTTTTGTTTGGTTTATGAAATTTTTAGGATATTTATATGCACCATCACACAGAGGCTCAGGTGTAAAAGTAGTTTGAGCCTCAAGCCGGGGTTGAGGCTCCACCTTTGTTCAAAGCGCCACTCAGGCGCGCGCCTCGGTGCGCCTTAGCAAAGGCTGGAGGCGCATACCTCAGGAAAAGGCTCAACCTTTACATACCCGACCCGACCCGTCTTCAACCATATCTCCTATCCCGTAACACTTCAATTCTCCCTTAATTTTCCATCCCCAATTTCAAATCCTAACCCCAATCTCAATTCTCAATCTCCACCTCCTAAACTTCAATGATTCAATCATCTTCACTCCCTCTCAACAGCAGCGGCGACGACACCGGACAACAGCTTGCCGGCGACACTCCTCAGTTTCCACTCCTCTTCAACCTCTCAAGTCTCAACATCCTCCTCATCCCTCTCGACAACGACAACGTCTTTTATACTTTCTGGTTTTCTCTTCTCCTTGTTTTATATTTTTTCTTTTTTATTTGAATTGTTGAAGTAGTGCATTCTTTCCCTTTTGTTATACTTTTTTGTCTTTTTTATTTAATTGTCGAAGTAATGCATTTAGATTACTTGTCGTTATTTATATAATCTTATTTATAAATTTTAAAAACCCCAAAAAGTAATAATGCACCTCGGTTAAGTCATCTTATGCCTCAAATTGCACCTTGCGCCTCTGACTTTTTACGAGATAATGAAATTGTCTCTTCATAATTTGATCTTGTCCGGGGGAAGTCTTCTTTCATTTTCAACAACGAGTTGTCCCGAATCAACATTACTTATAAGCGTAAATTGCAGACAATACCATATGTTGTAGGTGTTGGTGCATATAATTCCCCAACCGTTAGATACCCCATTTAATGATGTAGGTATTATTTCTTATGTGCAATAATGTTAACAGTTCTTTTTTATCTGGCATCTTTGTTTTGGTTAGCATTTGTGTTCCTCAACTGATATATGATGGTGTCAATACTATTCTTTTTTGCAGGATATCGAGCAATAATTTGCGGCATGGATCCTGTATGCTGTGAATCTAGTTCATGGATGAAACTTACGAATGTGGATAAATTGCTTCGTGGGCCCAATCAGCCATTTTATCAGGTTTGTTATACGGATAAAAAAGCAACCTGCGTATGGAAATATTTCCATTTTTTTCCTTATATTTTAGATGTAGGAAAAAAATGTGGGATTTTTGTGTATTGAAACCATTACATTCCCATCTACTTCTCCCTAGACGCCCCACATTTGGTGTTAATTGTGGGATTTTTGTGTGTTTGTGATGTAAACTTAACCTTAAGTAGAGAATTTTCAAGAATTTTAAAAGATTAAGTTTACCAACATGCAATGCAGATTAAGTCAGAAATTAAACTTTTAATTAATTTGATGGATATTCAAGAAATGAAATAAGTTTAACAAACCCAATTAAAGTTCAGGCCCAACAATCAACAAATATACCTAAGTGTGATTAGCAAGTAAAATATTCAATAACGATCCGTACACTAATTGGCAAGTAGAAGCGCGCACACTCAATATTTGTGGACAACAGTAAATTCAGATAATAATTTAGCAATGATAAAGTAGTATTACAAATAAATAGAGGAGTGGAAAGAGATTACCGGGCTCGAAGAAAGTTGCGCTGGTGCTCGGGGTGGCTGCGGTGGTGAGGCAGCGAGGAGGAGGCGTCGTTGTTGGGCAAGAGGTGGCGGCTGCAGATGGTGGCAGAGGCGGCGGGCGAGGGGTCGTCAGGGCTGATGGCGTCAGTGGTGGGGTGCGGGATCAATTAGCAAAGGAATCGGCGGCGTGAGTGGCGGCGGCTAGGTCGTCGAGGGTGGTGAGCGGCGAAGGGGATCTGGGGCTGTGATCGGGTGGTGATGGTTCAGGGTTTTCGGGACGGTCAGGTGGAGGGGGGGGGGGTTCGGGGTGGTCAACGTAGGAGGGATAAGGGAAGGTCGATGAGGAGAGGGGGCCGATGGGGCTTGGGGTGTTGGGTTTCGGGATTCAACCAAGAAGGAGAAGAAGAAGAATAAGAAGATAGATGGAGAGTGGCGGCTGTGAAGAGAGAGGATATTAGGGCTAGAGTTTAAAATAAAATTGGAGATTTGGGGGTGTAACTAGAGCTTCTCACAAACCCTAATGTTCCCTTATGGTCTCACACACACAAGAGGAGAATAAAGATGAACAACTCAACACATAATAATTTTTTTAAAATCAATAATGACATTAATTTTTTCATTAATTTAGAGGTTTATATATAGGCTCAAAACAAATCTCAATATAATCTTCAAAATATTCTAATGCAGACAATAAAGGGTGCAAATTGTAAAACTACTACATATGGCTAAAATTGCCAAAAACAAATATGAATGCGAAAATAAAAATAATATACTAATAGAACAGCCATTCTAGACGATGTCTGCGCTGATAGAAGCGCATGAATCGTCTTGAACCGATGTCCTTATCAGTTTGTTGGAAGGAGAATATATGGTATCCAACTATGTGAGCAATTATATTGATTTAAGCTTATGCTGCATTTTGTTTGCTATATCATCTCCAGAAAAAACACGCGCTGCATTTACTAATTAGAGAGGTTATCACTCTTTTGTAGGTCTTGGTTGATGTACATGCAGACCCGAATTTGCTTGTCGCATACGGTAAATTCGCTTGACTCGAAACATTTATTTTGGATGTCACTTGGTATAATCTTTAGATCCTTAAAGGCTGTTTGGACTCTTATTGACCTTAAGCGTTTCGTAACTGGAGGTTGATTTTGTAAATTATACTTAGGCTTCTGGCTTAAAAACTTTTTGATTGCACAAAGAACATTTGTGATTTGCGGTTGGAACTCTCAAACACAGTAGATTCTTACGATTTGATGAAAGGCCCCATTGTTTTTGAGATCTGAACTGTAGAAATGCAGAGTCACCAATCCTTTTATTTTCAGCAGAATAATCGTCAAACCCTACAGCTATTATCTGTAGTTTTTTGATAGTTGGTTTTCTTACAACACATTTTTACTAACTTTTGATTGATGCATTCTTGTTTAGTATCGGAGGAGAACCTTCTCGCCAACGACCAACCTGATAGAGTGAGTAGATTGCTTCAAACCCTGCATACTTTGCATACTTCAACTTTATGCCCCGCAAGTGTTAGTGTGGTCCACTAGTAACCCTCTTCGCTAGTGAGCAAGAGGTTAGCAAATCCCGGGGTAAAGTGTAGGTGTGTGGGGCTGCGGTCTTATCCCCCCCCCCCCCCCCCCCCCCCCCCCCCCCCCCTCCCCCCCCCCCACCAAAAAAAAAGTAAAAAGAAAAAAAACTAACCTTGTAATGCTTTAATATTTTACCTTGCAGGAGAGATTTGATCATCCTTATATTTCTTTCCTATTTTATGGGATGGATTCAGCTGGGGACTTCATACCAGTAACGCAGCTTCGAGAAAAATACAATAGACCCCGTCACGAAGTTCCAATGGACATGAATGACCAGGATGGTGGCCAAACATTTTAAATTATGATAAATCAAATTTTCTTCCGCTTTTCAGCCTTCTGAACTTATCAAAGAAGCAATTCTGCTGGTTGTCCGTTGTGTATATTATCAACTCTGGAAATAACATACGTAATTTTGTTGTCTTGCCGCATGTTTGGGATAACAATAAACCAAACACCTAGAATAGTTACTGGAATAAATGAAAAATACTTTATTTATGTACATTTTCAATAGATTTTCTTTCACTGTTGTTGCATATCTTTTCTTTTA